>CM075876.1:21275989-21899204 GCA_038021265.1 Cyprinella venusta
TTGGCCGGAAAAAAAAACATAAGGGGTAACACTGTCATTTTTTATTTTGAGCTGAAATTTTGACCTTCGATATCTCGGCTCTGGAAGGGTCTAGAGCCTCCATTTTTGCGCGCTGGTCGATGTCTCGTGGCCCTCTGTCAGAATCCAGAGTTTCAAGAAGATCGGAGGGGGTCAAAAATTCGGCCAAAAAAAAAAAAACATAAGGGGTAAACACTGTCATTTTTTTTTTTTTTGGCCGAAATTTTTGACCCCCTACGATTTTCTTGAAAACTCTGGATTCTGACAGAGGGTCACGAGACATCGACCAGCGCGCAAAAATGGAGGCTCTAGACCCTTCCAGAGCCGAGATATCGAAGGTCACGACACATTTTGGCCGGAAAAAAAAACATAAGGGGTAACACTGTCATTTTTTATTTTGGCTGAAATTTTGACCTTCGATATCTCGGCTCTGGAAGGGTCTAGAGCCTCCATTTTTGCGCGCTGGTCGATGTCTCGTGGCCCTCTGTCAGAATCCAGAGTTTCAAGAAGATCGGAGGGGGTCAAAAATTCGGCCAAAAAAAAAAACATAAGGGGTAACACTGTCATTTTTTTTTTTTTGGCCGAAATTTTGACCCCCTCCGATTTTCTTGAAACTCTGGATTCTGACAGAGGGTCACGAGACATCGACCAGCGCGCAAAAATGGAGGCTCTAGACCCTTCCAGAGCCGAGATATCGAAGGTCAAAATTTTGGCCGGAAAAAAAAACATAAGGGGTAACACTGTCATTTTTTATTTTGGCTGAAATTTTGACCTTCGATATCTCGGCTCTGGAAGGGTCTAGAGCCTCCATTTTTGCGCGCTGGTCGATGTCTCGTGGCCCTCTGTCAGAATCCAGAGTTTCAAGAAGATCGGAGGGGGTCAAAATTTCGGCCCAAAAAAAAAAAACATAAGGGGTAACACTGTCATTTTTTTTTTTTGGCCGAAATTTTGACCCCCTCCGATTTTCTTGAAACTCTGGATTCTGACAGAGGGCCACGAGACATCGACCAGCGCGCAAAAATGGAGGCTCTAGACCCTTCCAGAGCCGAGATATCGAAGGTCAAAATTTTGGCCGGAAAAAAAAACATAAGGGGTAACACTGTCATTTTTTATTTTGGCTGAAATTTTGACCTTCGATATCTCGGCTCTGGAAGGGTCTAGAGCCTCCATTTTTGCGCGCTGGTCGATGTCTCGTGGCCCTCTGTCAGAATCCAGAGTTTCAAGAAGATCGGAGGGGGGTCAAAATTTCGGCCAAAAAAAAAAAACATAAGGGGTAACACTGTCATTTTTTTTTTTTGGCCGAAATTTTGACCCCCTCCGATTTTCTTGAAACTCTGGATTCTGACAGAGGGCCACGAGACATCGACCAGCGCGCAAAAATGGAGGCTCTAGACCCTTCCAGAGCCGAGATATCGAAGGTCAAAATTTTGGCCGGAAAAAAAAACATAAGGGGTAACACTGTCATTTTTTATTTTGGCTGAAATTTTGACCTTCGATATCTCGGCTCTGGGAAGGGTCTAGAGCCTCCATTTTTGCGCGCTGGTCGATGTCTCGTGGCCCTCTGTCAGAATCCAGAGTTTCAAGAAGATCGGAGGGGGGTCAAAATTTCGGCCAAAAAAAAAAAACATAAGGGGTAACACTGTCATTTTTTTTTTTTGGCCGAAATTTTGACCCCCTCCGATTTTCTTGAAACTCTGGATTCTGACAGAGGGCCACGAGACATCGACCAGCGCGCAAAAATGGAGGCTCTAGACCCTTCCAGAGCCGAGATATCGAAGGTCAAAATTTTGGCCGGAAAAAAAAACATAAGGGGTAACACTGTCATTTTTTATTTTGGCTGAAATTTTGACCTTCGATATCTCGGCTCTGGAAGGGTCTAGAGCCTCCATTTTTGCGCGCTGGTCGATGTCTCGTGGCCCTCTGTCAGAATCCAGAGTTTCAAGAAGATCGGAGGGGGGTCAAAATTTCGGCCAAAAAAAAAAAACATAAGGGGTAACACTGTCATTTTTTTTTTTTGGCCGAAATTTTGACCCCCTCCGATTTTCTTGAAACTCTGGATTCTGACAGAGGGCCACGAGACATCGACCAGCGCGCAAAAAATGGAGGCTCTAGACCCTTCCAGAGCCGAGATATCGAAGGTCAAAATTTTGGCCGGAAAAAAAAAACATAATGGGTCAACACTGTCATTTTTTATTTTGGCTGAAATTTTGACCTTCGATATCTCGGCTCTGGAAGGGTCTAGAGCCTCCATTTTTGCGCGCTGGTCGATGTCTCGTGGCCCTCTGTCAGAATCCAGAGTTTCAAGAAGATCGGAGGGGGTCAAAATTTCGGCCAAAAAAAAAAAACATAAGGGGTAACACTGTCATTTTTTTTTTTTGGCTGAAATTTTGACCCCCTCCGATTTTCTTGAAACTCTGGATTCTGACAGAGGGCCACGAGACATCGACCAGCGCGCAAAAATGGAGGCTCTAGACCCTTCCAGAGCCGAGATATCGAAGGTCAAAATTTTGGCCGGAAAAAAAAACATAAGGGGTAACACTGTCATTTTTTATTTTGGCTGAAATTTTGACCTTCGATATCTCGGCTCTGGAAGGGTCTAGAGCCTCCATTTTTGCGCGCTGGTCGATGTCTCGTGGCCCTCTGTCAGAATCCAGAGTTTCAAGAAGATCGGAGGGGGTCAAAATTTCGGCCAAAAAAAAAAAACATAAGGGGGTAACACTGTCATTTTTTTTTTTTGGCCGAAATTTTGACCCCCTCCGATTTTCTTGAAACTCTGGATTCTGACAGAGGGCCACGAGACATCGACCAGCGCGCAAAAATGGAGGCTCTAGACCCTTCCAGAGCCGAGATATCGAAGGTCAAAATTTTGGCCGGAAAAAAAAACATAAGGGGTAACACTGTCATTTTTTATTTTGGCTGAAATTTTGACCTTCGATATCTCGGCTCTGGAAGGGTCTAGAGCCTCCATTTTTGCGCGCTGGTCGATGTCTCGTGGCCCTCTGTCAGAATCCAGAGTTTCAAGAAGATCGGAGGGGGTCAAAATTTCGGCCAAAAAAAAAAAACATAAGGGGTAACACTGTCATTTTTTTTTTTGGGCCGAAATTTTGACCCCCTCCGATTTTCTTGAAACTCTGGATTCTGACAGAGGGCCACGAGACATCGACCAGCGCGCAAAAATGGAGGCTCTAGACCCTTCCAGAGCCGAGATATCGAAGGTCAAAATTTTGGCCGGAAAAAAAAACATAAGGGGTAACACTGTCATTTTTTATTTTGGCTGAAATTTTGACCTTCGATATCTCGGCTCTGGAAGGGTCTAGAGCCTCCATTTTTGCGCGCTGGTCGATGTCTCGTGGCCCTCTGTCAGAATCCAGAGTTTCAAGAAGATCGGAGGGGGTCAAAATTTCGGCCAAAAAAAAAAACATAAGGGGTAACACTGTCATTTTTTTTTTTTGGCCGAAATTTTGACCCCCTCCGATTTTCTTGAAACTCTGGATTCTGACAGAGGGCCACGAGACATCGACCAGCGCGCAAAAATGGAGGCTCTAGACCCTTCCAGAGCCGAGATATCGAAGGTCAAAATTTTGGCCGGAAAAAAAAAACATAAGGGGTAACACTGTCATTTTTTATTTGGCTGAAATTTTGACCTTCGATATCTCGGCTCTGGAAGGGTCTAGAGCCTCCATTTTTGCGCGCTGGGTCGATGTCTCGTGGCCCTCTGTCAGAATCCAGAGTTTCAAGAAGATCGGAGGGGGTCAAAATTTCGGCCAAAAAAAAAAAAACATAAGGGGTAACACTGTCATTTTTTTTTTTGGCCGAAATTTTGACCCCCTCCGATTTTCTTGAAACTCTGGATTCTGACAGAGGGCCACGAGACATCGACCAGCGCGCAAAAATGGAGGCTCTAGACCCTTCCAGAGCCGAGATATCGAAGGTCAAAATTTTGGCCGGAAAAAAAAACATAAGGGGTAACACTGTCATTTTTTATTTTGGCTGAAATTTTGACCTTCGATATCTCGGCTCTGGAAGGGTCTAGAGCCTCCATTTTTGCGCGCTGGTCGATGTCTCGTGGCCCTCTGTCAGAATCCAGAGTTTCAAGAAGATCCGGAGGGGGTCAAAATTTCGGCCAAAAAAAAAAAACATAAGGGTTAACACTGTCATTTTTTTTTTTTGGCCGAAATTTTGACCCCCTCCGATTTTCTTGAAACTCTGGATTCTGACAGAGGGCCACGAGACATCGACCAGCGCGCAAAAATGGAGGCTCTAGACCCTTCCAGAGCCGAGATATCGAAGGTCAAAATTTTGGCCGGAAAAAAAAACATAAGGGGTAACACTGTCATTTTTTATTTTGGCTGAAATTTTGACCTTCGATATCTCGGCTCTGGAAGGGTCTAGAGCCTCCATTTTTGCGCGCTGGTCGATGTCTCGTGGGCCCTCTGTCAGAATCCAGAGTTTCAAGAAGATCGGAGGGGGTCAAAATTTCGGCCAAAAAAAAAAAACATAAGGGGTAACACTGTCATTTTTTTTTTGGCCGAAATTTTGACCCCCTCCGATTTTCTTGAAACTCTGGATTCTGACAGAGGGCCACGAGACATCGACCAGCGCGCAAAAATGGAGGCTCTAGACCCTTCCAGAGCCGAGATATCGAAGGTCAAAATTTTGGCCGGAAAAAAAAACATAAGGGGTAACACTGTCATTTTTTATTTTGGCTGAAATTTTGACCTTCGATATCTCGGCTCTGGAAGGGTCTAGAGCCTCCATTTTTGCGCGCTGGTCGATGTCTCGTGGCCCTCTGTCAGAATCCAGAGTTTCAAGAAGATCGGAGGGGGTCAAAATTTCGGCCAAAAAAAAAAAACATAAGGGGTAACACTGTCATTTTTTTTTTTGGCCGAAATTTTGACCCCCCTCCGATTTCTTGAAACTCTGGATTCTGACAGAGGGCCACGAGACATCGACCAGCGCGCAAAAATGGAGGCTCTAGACCCTTCCAGAGCCGAGATATCGAAGGTCAAAATTTTGGCCGGAAAAAAAAAACATAAGGGGTAACACTGTCATTTTTTATTTTGGCTGAAATTTTGACCTTCGATATCTCGGCTCTGGAAGGGTCTAGAGCCTCCATTTTTGCGCGCTGGTCGATGTCTCGTGGCCCTCTGTCAGAATCCAGAGTTTCAAGAAGATCGGAGGGGGTCAAAATTTCGGCCAAAAAAAAAAAACATAAGGGGTAACACTGTCATTTTTTTTTTTGGCCGAAATTTTGACCCCCCTCCGATTTTCTTGAAACTCTGGATTCTGACAGAGGGCCACGAGACATTGACCAGCGCGCAAAAATGGAGGCTCTAGACCCTTCCAGAGCCGAGATATCGAAGGTCAAAATTTTGGCCGGAAAAAAAAAACATAAGGGGTAACACTGTCATTTTTTATTTTGGCTGAAATTTTGACCTTCGATATCTCGGCTCTGGAAGGGTCTAGAGCCTCCATTTTTGCGCGCTGGTCGATGTCTCGTGGCCCTCTGTCAGAATCCAGAGTTTCAAGAAGATCGGAGGGGGTCAAAATTTCGGCCAAAAAAAAAAAACATAAGGGGTAACACTGTCATTTTTTTTTTTTGGCCGAAATTTTGACCCCCTCCGATTTTCTTGAAACTCTGGATTCTGACAGAGGGCCACGAGACATCGACCAGCGCGCAAAAATGGAGGCTCTAGACCCTTCCAGAGCCGAGATATCGAAGGTCAAAATTTTGGCCGGAAAAAAAAAACATAAGGGGTAACACTGTCATTTTTTATTTTGGCTGAAATTTTGACCTTCGATATCTCGGCTCTGGAAGGGTCTAGAGCCTCCATTTTTGCGCGCTGGTCGATGTCTCGTGGCCCTCTGTCAGAATCCAGAGTTTCAAGAAGATCGGAGGGGGTCAAAATTTCGGCCAAAAAAAAAAAACATAAGGGGTAACACTGTCATTTTTTTTTTTTGGCCGAAATTTTGACCCCCTCCGATTTTCTTGAAACTCTGGATTCTGACAGAGGGCCACGAGACATCGACCAGCGCGCAAAAATGGAGGCTCTAGACCCTTCCAGAGCCGAGATATCGAAGGTCAAAATTTTGGCCGGAAAAAAAAACATAATGGGTAACACTGTCATTTTTTATTTTGGCTGAAATTTTGACCTTCGATATCTCGGCTCTGGAAGGGTCTAGAGCCTCCATTTTTGCGCGCTGGTCGATGTCTCGTGGCCCTCTGTCAGAATCCAGAGTTTCAAGAAGATCGGAGGGGGTCAAAATTTCGGCCAAAAAAAAAAAAACATAAGGGGTAACACTGTCATTTTTTTTTTTGGCCGAAATTTTGACCCCCTCCGATTTTCTTGAAACTCTGGATTCTGACAGAGGGCCACGAGACATCGACCAGCGCGCAAAAATGGAGGCTCTAGACCCTTCCAGAGCCGAGATATCGAAGGTCAAAATTTTGGCCGGAAAAAAAAACATAAGGGGTAACACTGTCATTTTTTATTTTGGCTGAAATTTTGACCTTCGATATCTCGGCTCTGGAAGGGTCTAGAGCCTCCATTTTTGCGCGCTGGTCGATGTCTCGTGGCCCTCTGTCAGAATCCAGAGTTTCAAGAAGATCGGAGGGGGTCAAAATTTCGGCCAAAAAAAAAAAACATAAGGGGTAACACTGTCATTTTTTTTTTTTGGCCGAAATTTTGACCCCCTCCGATTTTCTTGAAACTCTGGATTCTGACAGAGGGCCACGAGACATCGACCAGCGCGCAAAAATGGAGGCTCTAGACCCTTCCAGAGCCGAGATATCGAAGGTCAAAATTTTGGCCAGGAAAAAAAAACATAAGGGGTAACACTGTCATTTTTTATTTTGGCTGAAATTTTGACCTTCGATATCTCGGCTCTGGAAGGGTCTAGAGCCTCCATTTTTGCGCGCTGGTCGATGTCTCGTGGCCCTCTGTCAGAATCCAGAGTTTCAAGAAGATCGGAGGGGGTCAAAATTTCGGCCAAAAAAAAAAAACATAAGGGGTAACACTGTCATTTTTTTTTTTGGCCGAAATTTTGACCCCCTCCGATTTTCTTGAAACTCTGGATTCTGACAGAGGGCCACGAGACATCGACCAGCACGCAAAAATGGAGGCTCTAGACCCTTCCAGAGCCGAGATATCGAAGGTCAAAATTTTGGCCGGAAAAAAAAACATAAGGGGTAACACTGTCATTTTTTATTTTGGCTGAAATTTTGACCTTCGATATCTCGGCTCTGGAAGGGTCTAGAGCCTCCATTTTTGCGCGCTGGTCGATGTCTCGTGGCCCTCTGTCAGAATCCAGAGTTTCAAGAAGATCGGAGGGGGTCAAAATTTCGGCCAAAAAAAAAAAAACATAAGGGGTAACACTGTCATTTTTTTTTTTGGCCGAAATTTTGACCCCCTCCGATTTTCTTGAAACTCTGGATTCTGACAGAGGGCCACGAGACATCGACCAGCGCGCAAAAATGGAGGCTCTAGACCCTTCCAGAGCCGAGATATCGAAGGTCAAAATTTTGGCCGGAAAAAAAAACATAAGGGGTAACACTGTCATTTTTTATTTTGGCTGAAATTTTGACCTTCGATATCTCGGCTCTGGAAGGGTCTAGAGCCTCCATTTTTGCGCGCTGGTCGATGTCTCGTGGCCCTCTGTCAGAATCCAGAGTTTCAAGAAGATCGGAGGGGGTCAAAATTTCGGCCAAAAAAAAAAACATAAGGGGTAACACTGTCATTTTTTTTTTTTGGCCGAAATTTTGACCCTCCGATTTTCTTGAAACTCTGGATTCTGACAGAGGGCCACGAGACATCGACCAGCGCGCAAAAATGGAGGCTCTAGACCCTTCCAGAGCCGAGATATCGAAGGTCAAAATTTTGGCCGGAAAAAAAAACATAAGGGGTAACACTGTCATTTTTTATTTTGGCTGAAATTTTGACCTTCGATATCTCGGCTCTGGAAGGGTCTAGAGCCTCCATTTTTGCGCGCTGGTCGATGTCTCGTGGCCCTCTGTCAGAATCCAGAGTTTCAAGAAGATCGGAGGGGGTCAAAATTTCGGCCAAAAAAAAAAACATAAGGGGTAACACTGTCATTTTTTTTTTGGCCGAAATTTTGACCCCCTCCGATTTTCTTGAAACTCTGGATTCTGACAGAGGGCCACGAGACATCGACCAGCGCGCAAAAATGGAGGCTCTAGACCCTTCCAGAGCCGAGATATCGAAGGTCAAAATTTTGGCCGGAAAAAAAAAACATAAGGGGTAACACTGTCATTTTTTATTTTGGCTGAAATTTTGACCTTCGATATCTCGGCTCTGGAAGGGTCTAGAGCCTCCATTTTTGCGCGCTGGTCGATGTCTCGTGGCCCTCTGTCAGAATCCAGAGTTTCAAGAAGATCGGAGGGGGGTCAAAATTTCGGCCAAAAAAAAAAAACATAAGGGGTAACACTGTCATTTTTTTTTTTTGGCCGAAATTTTGACCCCCTCCGATTTTCTTGAAACTCTGGATTCTGACAGAGGGCCACGAGACATCGACCAGCGCGCAAAAATGGAGGCTCTAGACCCTTCCAGAGCCGAGATATCGAAGGTCAAAATTTTGGCCGGAAAAAAAAACATAAGGGGTAACACTGTCATTTTTTATTTTGGCTGAAATTTTGACCTTCGATATCTCGGCTCTGGAAGGGTCTAGAGCCTCCATTTTTGCGCGCTGGTCGATGTCTCGTGGCCCTCTGTCAGAATCCAGAGTTTCAAGAAGATCGGAGGGGGTCAAAATTTCGGCCAAAAAAAAAAAACATAAGGGGTAACACTGTCATTTTTTTTTTTTTGGCCGAAATTTTGACCCCCTCCGATTTTCTTGAAACTCTGGATTCTGACAGAGGGCCACGAGACATCGACCAGCGCGCAAAAATGGAGGCTCTAGACCCTTCCAGAGCCGAGATATCGAAGGTCAAAATTTTGGCCGGAAAAAAAAACATAAGGGGTAACACTGTCATTTTTTATTTTGGCTGAAATTTTGACCTTCGATATCTCGGCTCTGGAAGGGTCTAGAGCCTCCATTTTTGCGCGCTGGTCGATGTCTCGTGGCCCTCTGTCAGAATCCAGAGTTTCAAGAAGATCGGAGGGGGTCAAAATTTCGGCCAAAAAAAAAAAAACATAAGGGGTAACACTGTCATTTTTTTTTTTTTGGCCGAAATTTTGACCCCCTCCGATTTTCTTGAAACTCTGGATTCTGACAGAGGGCCACGAGACATCGACCAGCGCGCAAAAATGGAGGCTCTAGACCCTTCCAGAGCTGAGATATCGAAGGTCAAAATTTTGGCCGGAAAAAAAAAAACATAAGGGGTAACACTGTCATTTTTTATTTTGGCTGAAATTTTGACCTTCGATATCTCGGCTCTGGAAGGGTCTAGAGCCTCCATTTTTGCGCGCTGGTCGATGTCTCGTGGCCCTCTGTCAGAATCCAGAGTTTCAAGAAGATCGGAGGGGGTCAAAATTTCGGCCAAAAAAAAAAAAACATAAGGGGTAACACTGTCATTTTTTTTTTTTGGCCGAAATTTTGACCCCCTCCGATTTTCTTGAAACTCTGGATTCTGACAGAGGGCCACGAGACATCGACCAGCGCGCAAAAATGGAGGCTCTAGACCCTTCCAGAGCCGAGATATCGAAGGTCAAAATTTTGGCCGGAAAAAAAAACATAAGGGGTAACACTGTCATTTTTTATTTTGGCTGAAATTTTGACCTTCGATATCTCGGCTCTGGAAGGGTCTAGAGCCTCCATTTTTGCGCGCTGGTCGATGTCTCGTGGCCCTCTGTCAGAATCCAGAGTTTCAAGAAGATCGGAGGGGGTCAAAATTTCGGCCAAAAAAAAAAAACATAAGGGGTAACACTGTCATTTTTTTTTTTTGGCCGAAATTTTGACCCCCTCCGATTTTCTTGAAACTCTGGATTCTGACAGAGGGCCACGAGACATCGACCAGCGCGCAAAAATGGAGGCTCTAGACCCTTCCAGAGCCGAGATATCGAAGGTCAAAATTTTGGCCGGAAAAAAAAACATAAGGGGTAACACTGTCATTTTTTATTTTGGCTGAAATTTTGACCTTCGATATCTCGGCTCTGGAAGGGTCTAGAGCCTCCATTTTTGCGCGCTGGTCGATGTCTCGTGGCCCTCTGTCAGAATCCAGAGTTTCAAGAAGATCGGAGGGGGTCAAAATTTCGGCCAAAAAAAAAAAACATAAGGGGTAACACTGTCATTTTTTTTTTTTTGGCCGAAATTTTGACCCCCTCCGATTTTCTTGAAACTCTGGATTCTGACAGAGGGCCACGAGACATCGACCAGCGCGCAAAAATGGAGGCTCTAGACCCTTCCAGAGCCGAGATATCGAAGGTCAAAATTTTGGCCGGAAAAAAAAAACATAAGGGGTAACACTGTCATTTTTTATTTTGGCTGAAATTTTGACCTTCGATATCTCGGCTCTGGAAGGGTCTAGAGCCTCCATTTTTGCGCGCTGGTCGATGTCTCGTGGCCCTCTGTCAGAATCCAGAGTTTCAAGAAGATCGGAGGGGGTCAAAATTTCGGCCAAAAAAAAAAAACATAAGGGGTAACACTGTCATTTTTTTTTTTTGGCCGAAATTTTGACCCCCTCCGATTTTCTTGAAACTCTGGATTCTGACAGAGGGCCACGAGACATCGACCAGCGCGCAAAAATGGAGGCTCTAGACCCTTCCAGAGCTGAGATATCGAAGGTCAAAATTTTGGCCGGAAAAAAAAAAACATAAGGGGTAACACTGTCATTTTTTATTTTGGCTGAAATTTTGACCTTCGATATCTCGGCTCTGGAAGGGTCTAGAGCCTCCATTTTTGCGCGCTGGTCGATGTCTCGTGGCCCTCTGTCAGAATCCAGAGTTTCAAGAAGATCGGAGGGGGTCAAAATTTCGGCCAAAAAAAAAAAACATAAGGGGTAACACTGTCATTTTTTTTTTTTGGCCGAAATTTTGACCCCCTCCGATTTTCTTGAAACTCTGGATTCTGACAGAGGGCCACGAGACATCGACCAGCGCGCAAAAATGGAGGCTCTAGACCCTTCCAGAGCCGAGATATCGAAGGTCAAAATTTTGGCCGGAAAAAAAAAACATAAGGGGTAACACTGTCATTTTTTATTTTGGCTGAAATTTTGACCTTCGATATCTCGGCTCTGGAAGGGTCTAGAGCCTCCATTTTTGCGCGCTGGTCGATGTCTCGTGGCCCTCTGTCAGAATCCAGAGTTTCAAGAAGATCGGAGGGGGTCAAAATTTCGGCCAAAAAAAAAAAACATAAGGGGTAACACTGTCATTTTTTTTTTTTGGCCGAAATTTTGACCCCCTCCGATTTTCTTGAAACTCTGGATTCTGACAGAGGGCCACGAGACATCGACCAGCGCGCAAAAATGGAGGCTCTAGACCCTTCCAGAGCCGAGATATCGAAGGTCAAAATTTTGGCCGGAAAAAAAAACATAAGGGGTAACACTGTCATTTTTTATTTTGGCTGAAATTTTGACCTTCGATATCTCGGCTCTGGAAGGGTCTAGAGCCTCCATTTTTGCGCGCTGGTCGATGTCTCGTGGCCCTCTGTCAGAATCCAGAGTTTCAAGAAGATCGGAGGGGGTCAAAAATTCGGCCAAAAAAAAAAACATAAGGGGTAACACTGTCATTTTTTTTTTTGGCCGAAATTTTGACCCCCTCCGATTTTCTTGAAACTCTGGATTCTGACAGAGGGTCACGAGACATCGACCAGCGCGCAAAAATGGAGGCTCTAGACCCTTCCAGAGCCGAGATATCGAAGGTCAAAATTTTGGCCGGAAAAAAAAACATAAGGGGTAACACTGTCATTTTTTATTTTGGCTGAAATTTTGACCTTCGATATCTCGGCTCTGGAAGGGTCTAGAGCCTCCATTTTTGCGCGCTGGTCGATGTCTCGTGGCCCTCTGTCAGAATCCAGAGTTTCAAGAAGATCGGAGGGGGTCAAAATTTCGGCCAAAAAAAAAACATAAGGGGTAACACTGTCATTTTTTTTTTTTGGCCGAAATTTTGACCCCCTCCGATTTTCTTGAAACTCTGGATTCTGACAGAGGGCCACGAGACATCGACCAGCGCGCAAAAATGGAGGGTCTAGACCCTTCCAGAGCCGAGATATCGAAGGTCAAAATTTTGGCCGGAAAAAAAAACATAAGGGGTAACACTGTCATTTTTTATTTTGGCTGAAATTTTGACCTTCGATATCTCGGCTCTGGAAGGGTCTAGAGCCTCCATTTTTGCGCGCTGGTCGATGTCTCGTGGCCCTCTGTCAGAATCCAGAGTTTCAAGAAGATCGGAGGGGGTCAAAATTTCGGCCAAAAAAAAAAAACATAAGGGGTAACACTGTCATTTTTTTTTTTTTTGGCCGAAATTTTGACCCCCTCCGATTTTCTTGAAACTCTGGATTCTGACAGAGGGCCACGAGACATCGACCAGCGCGCAAAAATGGAGGCTCTAGACCCTTCCAGAGCCGAGATATCGAAGGTCAAAATTTTGGCCGGAAAAAAAAACATAAGGGGTAACACTGTCATTTTTTATTTTGGCTGAAATTTTGACCTTCGATATCTCGGCTCTGGAAGGGTCTAGAGCCTCCATTTTTGCGCGCTGGTCGATGTCTCGTGGCCCTCTGTCAGAATCCAGAGTTTCAAGAAGATCGGAGGGGGTCAAAATTTCGGCCAAAAAAAAAAAACATAAGGGGTAACACTGTCATTTTTTTTTTTTTGGCCGAAATTTTGACCCCCTCCGATTTTCTTGAAACTCTGGATTCTGACAGAGGGCCACGAGACATCGACCAGCGCGCAAAAATGGAGGCTCTAGACCCTTCCAGAGCCGAGATATCGAAGGTCAAAATTTTGGCCGGAAAAAAAAACATAAGGGGTAACACTGTCATTTTTTATTTTGGCTGAAATTTTGACCTTCGATATCTCGGCTCTGGGAGGGTCTAGAGCCTCCATTTTTGCGCGCTGGTCGATGTCTCGTGGCCCTCTGTCAGAATCCAGAGTTTCAAGAAGATCGGAGGGGGTCAAAATTTCGGCCAAAAAAAAAAAAACATAAGGGGTAACACTGTCATTTTTTTTTTTTGGCCGAAATTTTGACCCCCTCCGATTTTCTTGAAACTCTGGATTCTGACAGAGGGCCACGAGACATCGACCAGCGCGCAAAAATGGAGGCTCTAGACCCTTCCAGAGCCGAGATATCGAAGGTCAAAATTTTGGCCGGAAAAAAAAACATAATGGGTAACACTGTCATTTTTTATTTTGGCTGAAATTTTGACCTTCGATATCTCGGCTCTGGAAGGGTCTAGAGCCTCCATTTTTGCGCGCTGGTCGATGTCTCGTGGCCCTCTGTCAGAATCCAGAGTTTCAAGAAGATCGGAGGGGGTCAAAATTTCGGCCAAAAAAAAAAAACATAAGGGGTAACACTGTCATTTTTTTTTTTGGCCGAAATTTTGACCCCCTCCGATTTTCTTGAAACTCTGGATTCTGACAGAGGGCCACGAGACATCGACCAGCGCGCAAAAATGGAGGCTCTAGACCCTTCCAGAGCCGAGATATCGAAGGTCAAAATTTTGGCCGGAAAAAAAAACATAAGGGGTAACACTGTCATTTTTTATTTTGGCTGAAATTTTGACCTTCGATATCTCGGCTCTGGAAGGGTCTAGAGCCTCCATTTTTGCGCGCTGGTCGATGTCTCGTGGCCCTCTGTCAGAATCCAGAGTTTCAAGAAGATCGGAGGGGGTCAAAATTTCGGCCAAAAAAAAAAACATAAGGGGTAACACTGTCATTTTTTTTTTTTGGCCGAAATTTTGACCCCCTCCGATTTTCTTGAAACTCTGGATTCTGACAGAGGGCCACGAGACATCGACCAGCGCGCAAAAATGGAGGCTCTAGACCCTTCCAGAGCCGAGATATCGAAGGTCAAAATTTTGGCCAGAAAAAAAAACATAAGGGGTAACACTGTCATTTTTTATTTTGGCTGAAATTTTGACCTTCGATATCTCGGCTCTGGAAGGGTCTAGAGCCTCCATTTTTGCGCGCTGGTCGATGTCTCGTGGCCCTCTGTCAGAATCCAGAGTTTCAAGAAGATCGGAGGGGGTCAAAATTTCGGCCAAAAAAAAAAACATAAGGGGTAACACTGTCATTTTTTTTTTTGGCCGAAATTTTGACCCCCTCCGATTTTCTTGAAACTCTGGATTCTGACAGAGGGCCACGAGACATCGACCAGCACGCAAAAATGGAGGCTCTAGACCCTTCCAGAGCCGAGATATCGAAGGTCAAAATTTTGGCCGGAAAAAAAAACATAAGGGGTAACACTGTCATTTTTTATTTTGGCTGAAATTTTGACCTTCGATATCTCGGCTCTGGAAGGGTCTAGAGCCTCCATTTTTGCGCGCTGGTCGATGTCTCGTGGCCCTCTGTCAGAATCCAGAGTTTCAAGAAGATCGGAGGGGGTCAAAATTTCGGCCAAAAAAAAAAAAACATAAGGGGTAACACTGTCATTTTTTTTTTTTGGCCGAAATTTTGACCCCCTCCGATTTTCTTGAAACTCTGGATTCTGACAGAGGGCCACGAGACATCGACCAGCGCGCAAAAATGGAGGCTCTAGACCCTTCCAGAGCCGAGATATCGAAGGTCAAAATTTTGGCCGGAAAAAAAAAACATAAGGGGTAACACTGTCATTTTTTATTTTGGCTGAAATTTTGACCTTCGATATCTCGGCTCTGGAAGGGTCTAGAGCCTCCATTTTTGCGCGCTGGTCGATGTCTCGTGGCCCTCTGTCAGAATCCAGAGTTTCAAGAAGATCGGAGGGGGTCAAAATTTCGGCCAAAAAAAAAAACATAAGGGGTAACACTGTCATTTTTTTTTTTGGCCGAAATTTGACCCCCTCCGATTTTCTTGAAACTCTGGATTCTGACAGAGGGCCACGAGACATCGACCAGCGCACAAAAATGGAGGCTCTAGACCCTTCCAGAGCCGAGATATCGAAGGTCAAAATTTTGGCCGGAAAAAAAAAAACATAAGGGGTAACACTGTCATTTTTTATTTTGGCTGAAATTTTGACCTTCGATATCTCGGCTCTGGAAGGGTCTAGAGCCTCCATTTTTGCGCGCTGGTCGATGTCTCGTGGCCCTCTGTCAGAATCCAGAGTTTCAAGAAGATCGGAGGGGGTCAAAATTTCGGCCAAAAAAAAAAAACATAAGGGGTAACACTGTCATTTTTTTTTTTTGGCCGAAATTTTGACCCCCTCCGATTTTCTTGAAACTCTGGATTCTGACAGAGGGCCACGAGACATCGACCAGCGCGCAAAAATGGAGGCTCTAGACCCTTCCAGAGCCGAGATATCGAAGGTCAAAATTTTGGCCGGAAAAAAAAACATAAGGGGTAACACTGTCATTTTTTATTTTGGCTGAAATTTTGACCTTCGATATCTCGGCTCTGGAAGGGTCTAGAGCCTCCATTTTTGCGCGCTGGTCGATGTCTCGTGGCCCTCTGTCAGAATCCAGAGTTTCAAGAAGATCGGAGGGGGTCAAAATTTCGGCCAAAAAAAAAAAACATAAGGGGTAACACTGTCATCTTTTTTTTTTTGGCCGAAATTTTGACCCCCTCCGATTTTCTTGAAACTCTGGATTCTGACAGAGGGCCACGAGACATCGACCAGCGCGCAAAAATGGAGGCTCTAGACCCTTCAGAGCCGAGATATCGAAGGTCAAAATTTTGGCCGGAAAAAAAACATAAGGGGTAACACTGTCATTTTTTATTTGGCTGAAATTTTGACCTTCGATATCTCGGCTCTGGAAGGGTCTAGAGCCTCCATTTTTGCGCGCTGGTCGATGTCTCGTGGCCCTCTGTCAGAATCCAGAGTTTCAAGAAGATCGGAGGGGGTCAAAATTTCGGCCAAAAAAAAAAACATAAGGGGTAACACTGTCATTTTTTTTTTTGCCGAAATTTTGACCCCCTCCGATTTTCTTGAAACTCTGGATTCTGACAGAGGGCCACGAGACATCGACCAGCGCACAAAAATGGAGGCTCTAGACCCTTCCAGAGTCGAGATATCGAAGGTCAAAATTTTGGCCAGGAGAAAAAAACATAAGGGGTAACACTGTCATTTTTATTTTGGCTGAAATTTTGACCTTCGATATCTCGGCTCTGGAAGGGTCTAGAGCCTCCATTTTTGCGCGCTGGTCGATGTCTCGTGGCCCTCTGTCAGAATCCAGAGTTTCAAGAAGATCGGAGGGGGTCAAAATTTCGGCCAAAAAAAAAAACATAAGGGGGTAACACTGTCATTTTTTTTTTTGGCCGAAATTTTGACCCCCTCCGATTTTCTTGAAACTCTGGATTCTGACAGAGGGCCACGAGACATCGACCAGCGCGCAAAAATGGAGGCTCTAGACCCTTCCAGAGCCGAGATATCGAAGGTCAAAATTTTGGCCGGAAAAAAAAAACATAAGGGGTAACACTGTCATTTTTTATTTTGGCTGAAATTTTGACCTTCGATATCTCGGCTCTGGAAGGGTCTAGAGCCTCCATTTTTGCGCGCTGGTCGATGTCTCGTGGCCCTCTGTCAGAATCCAGAGTTTCAAGAAGATCGGAGGGGGTCAAAATTTCGGCCAAAAAAAAAAAAATGACAGTGGTTACACTTAGTTTTTTTTTTTGGCCGAAATTTTGACCCCCTCCGATCTTCTTGAAACTCTGGATTCTGACAGAGGGCCACGAGACATCGACCAGCGCGCAAAAATGGAGGCTCTAGACCCTTCCAGAGCCGAGATATCGAAGGTCAAAATTTCTTGCCGAAAATAAAACATGACAGGGGTACCCTGTCATGTTTTTTTTTCGGCCTGAAATTTTGACCTTCGATATCTCGGCTCTGGAAGGGTCTAGAGCCTCCATTTTTGCGCGCTGGTCGATGTCTCGTGGCCCTCTGTCAGAATCCAGAGTTCAAGAAATCGGAGGGGGTCAAAATTTCGGCCAAAAAAAAAAAAATGACAGTGTTACCCCTTATGTTTTTTTTTTTGGCCGAAATTTTGACCCCCTCCGATCTTCTTGAAACTCTGGATTCTGACAGAGGGCCACGAGACATCGACCAGCGCGCAAAAATGGAGGCTCTAGACCCTTCCAGAGCCGAGATATCGAAGGTCAAAATTTCAGCCAAAATAAAAAATGACAGTGTTACCCCTTATGTTTTTTTTTCCGGCCAAAATTTTGACCTTCGATATCTCGGCTCTGGAAGGGTCTAGAGCCTCCATTTTTGCGCGCTGGTCGATGTCTCGTGCCCTCTGTCAGAATCCAGAGTTTCAAGAAAATCGGAGGGGGTCAAAATTTCGGCCAAAAAAAAAAATGACAGTGTTACCCCTTATGTTTTTTTTTTTTGGCCGAAATTTTGACCCCCTCCGATCTTCTTGAAACTCTGGATTCTGACAGAGGGCCACGAGACATCGACCAAGCGCGCAAAAATGGAGGCTCTAGACCCTTCCAGAGCCGAGATATCGAAGGTCAAAATTTCAGCCAAAATAAAAAATGACAGTGTTACCCCTTATGTTTTTTTTTTCCGGCCAAAATTTTGACCTTCGATATCTCGGCTCTGGAAGGGTCTAGAGCCTCCATTTTTGCGCGCTGGTCGATGTCTCGTGGCCCTCTGTCAGAATCCAGAGTTTCAAGAAAATCGGAGGGGGTCAAAATTTCGGCCAAAAAAAAAAATGACAGTGTTACCCCTTATGTTTTTTTTTTTGGCCGAAATTTTGACCCCTCCGATCTTCTTGAAACTCTGGATTCTGACAGAGGGCCACGAGACATCGACCAGCGCGCAAAAATGGAGGCTCTAGACCCTTCCAGAGCCGAGATATCGAAGGTCAAAATTTCAGCCAAAATAAAAAATGACAGTGTTACCCCTTATGTTTTTTTTTCCGGCCAAAATTTTGACCTTCGATATCTCGGCTCTGGAAGGGTCTAGAGCCTCCATTTTTGCGCGCTGGTCGATGTCTCGTGGCCCTCTGTCAGAATCCAGAGTTTCAAGAAAATCGGAGGGGGTCAAAATTTCGGCCAAAAAAAAAATGACAGTGTTACCCCTTATGTTTTTTTTTTTTTGGCCGAAATTTTGACCCCCTCCGATCTTCTTGAAACTCTGGATTCTGACAGAGGGCCACGAGACATCGACCAGCGCGCAAAAATGGAGGCTCTAGACCCTTCCAGAGCCGAGATATCGAAGGTCAAAATTTCAGCCAAAATAAAAAATGACAGTGTTACCCCTTATGTTTTTTTTCCGGCCAAAATTTTGACCTTCGATATCTCGGCTCTGGAAGGGTCTAGAGCCCTCCATTTTTGCGCGCTGGTCGATGTCTCGTGGCCCTCTGTCAGAAATCCAGAGTTTCAAGAAGATCGGGAGGGGTCAAAATTTCGCAAACAAATGTCGAGTCGTGACCCCTTATGTTTTTTTTTTTTGGCCGAAATTTTGACCCCCTCACGATCTTCTTGAAACGTCTGGATTCTGACTGAGGGCCACGAGACATCGACCAGCGCGCAAAAATGGAGGCTCTAGACCCTTTCAGAGCCGAGATATAGTAGGTCAAAATTTCAGCCAAAATAAAAATGACAGTGTTACCCCTTATGTTTTTTTTCCGGCCAAAAATTTGACCTTCGATATCTCGGCTCCTGGAAGGGTCTAGAGCCTCCATTTTTTGCGCGCTGGTCGATGTCTCGTGGCCCTCTGGTCAGAATCCAGAGTTTCAAGAAGATCGGGTAGGGGGTCAAAATTTCGAAAAAAAAAAACATAAGGGGTAACACTGTCATTTTTTTTTTTTGGCCGAAATTTTGACCCCCTCCGATTTTCTTGAAACTCTGGATTCTGACAGAGGGCCACGAGACATCGACCAGCGCGCAAAAATGGAGGCTCTAGACCCTTCCAGAGCCGAGATATCGAAGGTCAAAATTTTGGCCGGAAAAAAAAACATAAGGGGTAACACTGTCATTTTTTATTTTGGCTGAAATTTTGACCTTCGATATCTCGGCTCTGGAAGGGTCTAGAGCCTCCATTTTTGCGCGCTGGTCGATGTCTCGTGGCCCTCTGTCAGAATCCAGAGTTTCAAGAAGATCGGAGGGGGTCAAAATTTCGGCCAAAAAAAAAAAAACATAAGGGGTAACACTGTCATTTTTTTTTTGGCCGAAATTTTGACCCCCTCCGATTTTCTTGAAACTCTGGATTCTGACAGAGGGCCACGAGACATCGACCAGCGCGCAAAAATGGAGGCTCTAGACCCTTCCAGAGCCGAGATATCGAAGGTCAAAATTTTGGCCGGAAAAAAAAACATAAGGGGTAACACTGTCATTTTTTATTTTGGCTGAAATTTTGACCTTCGATATCTCGGCTCTGGAAGGGTCTAGAGCCTCCATTTTTGCGCGCTGGTCGATGTCTCGTGGCCCTCTGTCAGAATCCAGAGTTTCAAGAAGATCGGAGGGGGTCAAAATTTCGGCCAAAAAAAAAAAACATAAGGGGTAACACTGTCATTTTTTTTTTTGGCCGAAATTTTGACCCCCTCCGATTTTCTTGAAACTCTGGATTCTGACAGAGGGCCACGAGACATCGACCAGCGCGCAAAAATGGAGGCTCTAGACCCTTCCAGAGCCGAGATATCGAAGGTCAAAATTTTGGCCGGAAAAAAAAACATAAGGGGTAACACTGTCATTTTTTATTTTGGCTGAAATTTTGACCTTCGATATCTCGGCTCTGGAAGGGTCTAGAGCCTCCATTTTTGCGCGCTGGTCGATGTCTCGTGGCCCTCTGTCAGAATCCAGAGTTTCAAGAAGATCGGAGGGGGTCAAAATTTCGGCCAAAAAAAAAAACATAAGGGGTAACACTGTCATTTTTTTTTTTGGCCGAAATTTTGACCCCCTCCGATTTTCTTGAAACTCTGGATTCTGACAGAGGGCCACGAGACATCGACCAGCGCGCAAAAATGGAGGCTCTAGACCCTTCCAGAGCCGAGATATCGAAGGTCAAAATTTTGGCCGGAAAAAAAAACATAAGGGGTAACACTGTCATTTTTTATTTTGGCTGAAATTTTGACCTTCGATATCTCGGCTCTGGAAGGGTCTAGAGCCTCCATTTTTGCGCGCTGGTCGATGTCTCGTGGCCCTCTGTCAGAATCCAGAGTTTCAAGAAGATCGGAGGGGGTCAAAATTTCGGCCAAAAAAAAAAAACATAAGGGGTAACACTGTCATTTTTTTTTTTTGGCCGAAATTTTGACCCCCTCCGATTTTCTTGAAACTCTGGATTCTGACAGAGGGCCACGAGACATCGACCAGCGCGCAAAAATGGAGGCTCTAGACCCTTCCAGAGCCGAGATATCGAAGGTCAAAATTTTGGCCGGAAAAAAAAACATAAGGGGTAACACTGTCATTTTTTATTTTGGCTGAAATTTTGACCTTCGATATCTCGGCTCTGGAAGGGTCTAGAGCCTCCATTTTTGCGCGCTGGTCGATGTCTCGTGGCCCTCTGTCAGAATCCAGAGTTTCAAGAAGATCGGAGGGGGGTCAAAATTTCGGCCAAAAAAAAAAAACATAAGGGGTAACACTGTCATTTTTTTTTTTTGGCCGAAATTTTGACCCCCTCCGATTTTCTTGAAACTCTGGATTCTGACAGAGGGCCACGAGACATCGACCAGCGCGCAAAAATGGAGGCTCTAGACCCTTCCAGAGCGAGATATCGAAGGTCAAAATTTTGGCCGGAAAAAAAAACATAAGGGGTAACACTGTCATTTTTTATTTTGGCTGAAATTTTGACCTTCGATATCTCGGCTCTGGAAGGGTCTAGAGCCTCCATTTTTGCGCGCTGGTCGATGTCTCGTGGCCCTCTGTCAGAATCCAGAGTTTCAAGAAGATCGGAGGGGGTCAAAATTTCGGCCAAAAAAAAAAAACATAAGGGGTAACACTGTCATTTTTTTTTTTTGGCCGAAATTTTGACCCCCTCCGATTTTCTTGAAACTCTGGATTCTGACAGAGGGCCACGAGACATCGACCAGCGCGCAAAAATGGAGGCTCTAGACCCTTCCAGAGCCGAGATATCGAAGGTCAAAATTTTGGCCGGAAAAAAAAACATAAGGGGTAACACTGTCATTTTTTATTTTGGCTGAAATTTTGACCTTCGATATCTCGGCTCTGGAAGGGTCTAGAGCCTCCATTTTTGCGCGCTGGTCGATGTCTCGTGGCCCTCTGTCAGAATCCAGAGTTTCAAGAAGATCGGAGGGGGTCAAAAATTCGGCAAAAAAAAAAAAACATAAGGGGTAACACTGTCATCTTTTTTTTTTGGCCGAAATTTTGACCCCCTCCGATTTTCTTGAAACTCTGGATTCTGACAGAGGGCCACGAGACATCGACCAGCGCGCAAAAATGGAGGCTCTAGACCCTTCCAGAGCCGAGATATCGAAGGTCAAAATTTTGGCCGGAAAAAAAAACATAAGGGGTAACACTGTCATTTTTTATTTTGGCTAAAATTTTGACCTTCGATATCTCGGCTCTGGAAGGGTCTAGAGCCTCCATTTTTGCGCGCTGGTCGATGTCTCGTGGCCCTCTGTCAGAATCCAGAGTTTCAAGAAGATCGGAGGGGGTCAAAATTTCGGCCAAAAAAAAAAACATAAGGGGTAACACTGTCATTTTTTTTTTTGGCCGAAATTTTGACCCCCTCCGATTTTCTTGAAACTCTGGATTCTGACAGAGGGCCACGAGACATCGACCAGCGCACAAAAATGGAGGCTCTAGACCCTTCCAGAGTCGAGATATCGAAGGTCAAAATTTTGGCCGGAAAAAAAAACATAAGGGGTAACACTGTCATTTTTTATTTTGGCTGAAATTTTGACCTTCGATATCTCGGCTCTGGAAGGGTCTAGAGCCTCCATTTTTGCGCGCTGGTCGATGTCTCGTGGCCCTCTGTCAGAATCCAGAGTTTCAAGAAGATCGGAGGGGGTCAAAATTTCGGCCAAAAAAAAAAAACATAAGGGGTAACACTGTCATTTTTTTTTTTGGCCGAAATTTTGACCCCCTCCGATCTTCTTGAAACTCTGGATTCTGACAGAGGGCCACGAGACATCGACCAGCGCGCAAAAATGGAGGCTCTAGACCCTTCCAGAGCCGAGATATCGAAGGTCAAAATTTCAGCCAAAATAAAAAATGACAGTGTTACCCCTTATGTTTTTTTTTCCGGCCAAAATTTTGACCTTCGATATCTCGGCTCTGGAAGGGTCTAGAGCCTCCATTTTTGCGCGCTGGTCGATGTCTCGTGGCCCTCTGTCAGAATCCAGAGTTTCAAGAAAATCGGAGGGGGTCAAAATTTCGGCCAAAAAAAAAAAATGACAGTGTTACCCCTTATGTTTTTTTTTTTTGGCCGAAATTTTGACCCCCTCCGATCTTCTTGAAACTCTGGATTCTGACAGAGGGCCACGAGACATCGACCAGCGCGCAAAATGGAGGCTCTAGACCCTTCCAGAGCCGAGATATCGAAGGTCAAAATTTCAGCCAAAATAAAAAATGACAGTGTTACCCCTTATGTTTTTTTTTCCGGCCAAAATTTTGACCTTCGATATCTCGGCTCTGGAAGGGTCTAGAGCCTCCATTTTTGCGCGCTGGTCGATGTCCTCGTGGCCCTCTGTCAGAATCCAGAGTTTCAAGAAAATCGGAGGGGGTCAAAATTTCGGCCAAAAAAAAAAAATGACAGTGTTACCCCTTATGTTTTTTTTTTTGCCGAAATTTTGACCCCCTCCGATCTTCTTGAAACTCTGGATTCTGACAGAGGGCCACGAGACATCGACCAGCGCGCAAAAATGGAGGCTCTAGACCCTTCCAGAGCCGAGATATCGAAGGTCAAAATTTCAGCCAAAATAAAAAATGACAGTGTTACCCCTTATGTTTTTTTTCCGGCCAAAATTTTGACCTTCGATATCTCGGCTCTGGAAGGGTCTAGAGCCTCCATTTTTGCGCGCTGGTCGATGTCTCGTGGCCCTCTGTCAGAATCCAGAGTTTCAAGAAAATCGGAGGGGGTCAAAATTTCGGCCAAAAAAAAAATGACAGTGTTACCCCTTATGTTTTTTTTTTTTGGCCGAAATTTTGACCCCCTCCGATCTTCTTGAAACTCTGGATTCTGACAGAGGGCCACGAGACATCGACCAGCGCGCAAAAATGGAGGCTCTAGACCCTTCCAGAGCCGAGATATCGAAGGTCAAAATTTCAGCCAAAATAAAAAATGACAGTGTTACCCCTTATGTTTTTTTTCCGGCCAAAATTTTGACCTTCGATATCTCGGCTCTGGAAGGGTCTAGAGCCTCCATTTTTGCGCGCTGGTCGATGTCTCGTGGCCCTCTGTCAGAATCCAGAGTTTCAAGAAAATCGGAGGGGGTCAAAATTTCGGCCAAAAAAAAAATGACAGTGTTACCCCTTATGTTTTTTTTTTTGGCCGAAATTTTGACCCCCTCCGATCTTCTTGAAACTCTGGATTCTGACAGAGGGCCACGAGACATCGACCACCGCGCAAAAATGGAGGCTCTAGACCCTTCCAGAGCCGAGATATCGAAGGTCAAAATTTCAGCCAAAATAAAAAATGACAGTGTTACCCCTTATGTTTTTTTTTCCGGCCAAAATTTTGACCTTCGATATCTCGGCTCTGGAAGGGTCTAGAGCCTCCATTTTTGCGCGCTGGTCGATGTCTCGTGGCCCTCTGTCAGAATCCAGAGTTTCAAGAAAATCGGAGGGGGTCAAAATTTCGGCCAAAAAAAAAAATGACAGTGTTACCCCTTATGTTTTTTTTTTTTGGCCGAAATTTTGACCCCCTCCGATCTTCTTGAAACTCTGGATTCTGACAGAGGGCCACGAGACATCGACCAGCGCGCAAAAATGGAGGCTCTAGACCCTTCCAGAGCCGAGATATCGAAGGTCAAAATTTCAGCCAAAATAAAAAATGACAGTGTTACCCCTTATGTTTTTTTTTCCGGCCAAAATTTTGACCTTCGATATCTCGGCTCTGGAAGGGTCTAGAGCCTCCATTTTTGCGCGCTGGTCGATGTCTCGTGGCCCTCTGTCAGAATCCAGAGTTTCAAGAAAATCGGAGGGGGTCAAAATTTCGGCCAAAAAAAAAAATGACAGTGTTACCCCTTATGTTTTTTTTTTTGGCCGAAATTTTGACCCCCTCCGATCTTCTTGAAACTCTGGATTCTGACAGAGGGCCACGAGACATCGACCAGCGCGCAAAAATGGAGGCTCTAGACCCTTCCAGAGCCGAGATATCGAAGGTCAAAATTTCAGCCAAAATAAAAAATGACAGTGTTACCCCTTATGTTTTTTTTTCCGGCCAAAATTTTGACCTTCGATATCTCGGCTCTGGAAGGGTCTAGAGCCTCCATTTTTGCGCGCTGGTCGATGTCTCGTGGCCCTCTGTCAGAATCCAGAGTTTCAAGAAAATCGGAGGGGGTCAAAATTTCGGCCAAAAAAAAAAAATGACAGTGTTACCCCTTATGTTTTTTTTTTTTGGCCGAAATTTTGACCCCCTCCGATCTTCTTGAAACTCTGGATTCTGACAGAGGGCCACGAGACATCGACCAGCGCGCAAAAATGGAGGCTCTAGACCCTTCCAGAGCCGAGATATCGAAGGTCAAAATTTCAGCCAAAATAAAAAATGACAGTGTTACCCCTTATGTTTTTTTTTCCGGCCAAAATTTTGACCTTCGATATCTCGGCTCTGGAAGGGTCTAGAGCCTCCATTTTTGCGCGCTGGTCGATGTCTCGTGGCCCTCTGTCAGAATCCAGAGTTTCAAGAAAATCGGAGGGGGTCAAAATTTCGGCCAAAAAAAAAAATGACAGTGTTACCCCTTATGTTTTTTTTTTTTTTGGCCGAAATTTTGACCCCCTCCGATCTTCTTGAAACTCTGGATTCTGACAGAGGGCCACGAGACATCGACCAGCGCGCAAAAATGGAGGCTCTAGACCCTTCCAGAGCCGAGATATCGAAGGTCAAAATTTTGGCCGGAAAAAAAAACATAAGGGGTAACACTGTCATTTTTTATTTTGGCTGAAATTTTGACCTTCGATATCTCGGCTCTGGAAGGGTCTAGAGCCTCCATTTTTGCGCGCTGGTCGATGTCTCGTGGCCCTCTGTCAGAATCCAGAGTTTCAAGAAAATCGGAGGGGGTCAAAATTTCGGCCAAAAAAAAAAATGACAGTGTTACCCCTTGTCTTTTTTTTTGGCCGAAATTTTGACCCCCTCCGATCTTCTTGAAACTCTGGATTCTGACAGAGGGCCACGAGACATCGACCAGCGCGCAAAAATGGAGGCTCTAGACCCTTCCAGAGCCGAGATATCGAAGGTCAAAATTTCAGCCAAAATAAAAAATGACAGTGTTACCCCTTATGTTTTTTTTTCCGGCCAAAATTTTGACCTTCGATATCTCGGCTCTGGAAGGGTCTAGAGCCTCCATTTTTGCGCGCTGGTCGATGTCTCGTGGCCCTCTGTCAGAATCCAGAGTTTCAAGAAAATCGGAGGGGGTCAAAATTTCGGCCAAAAAAAAAAATGACAGTGTTACCCCTTATGTTTTTTTTTTTTGGCCGAAATTTTGACACCCCTCCGATCTTCTTGAAACTCTGGATTCTGACAGAGGGCCACGAGACATCGACCAGCGCGCAAAAATGGAGGCTCTAGACCCTTCCAGAGCCGAGATATCGAAGGTCAAAATTTTGGCCGGAAAAAAAAACATAAGGGGTAACACTGTCATTTTTTATTTTGGCTGAAATTTTGACCTTCGATATCTCGCTCTGGAAGGGTCTAGAGCCTCCATTTTTGCGCGCTGGTCGATGTCTCGTGGCCCTCTGTCAGAATCCAGAGTTTCAAGAAAATCGGAGGGGGTCAAAATTTCGGCCAAAAAAAAAAATGACAGTGTTACCCCTTATGTTTTTTTTTTTTTGCCGAAATTTTGACCCCCTCCGATCTTCTTGAAACTCTGGATTCTGACAGAGGGCCACGAGACATCGACCAGCGCGCAAAAATGGAGGCTCTAGACCCTTCCAGAGCCGACAGAGCCGAGATATCGAAGGTCAAAATTTCAGCCAAAATAAAAAATGACAGTGTTACCCCTTATGTTTTTTTTTCCGGCCAAAATTTTGACCTTCGATATCTCGGCTCTGGAAGGGTCTAGAGCCTCCATTTTTGCGCGCTGGTCGATGTCTCGTGGCCCTCTGTCAGAATCCAGAGTTTCAAGAAAATCGGAGGGGGTCAAAATTTCGGCCAAAAAAAAAAAATGACAGTGTTACCCCTTATGTTTTTTTTTTTTGGCCGAAATTTTGACCCCCTCCGATCTTCTTGAAACTCTGGATTCTGACAGAGGGCCACGAGACATCGACCAGCGCGCAAAAATGGAGGCTCTAGACCCTTCCAGAGCCGAGATATCGAAGGTCAAAATTTCAGCCAAAATAAAAAATGACAGTGTTACCCCTTATGTTTTTTTTTCCGGCCAAAATTTTGACCTTCGATATCTCGGCTCTGGAAGGGTCTAGAGCCTCCATTTTTGCGCGCTGGTCGATGTCTCGTGGCCCTCTGTCAGAATCCAGAGTTTCAAGAAAATCGGAGGGGGTCAAAATTTCGCCCAAAAAAAAAAAATGACAGTGTTACCCCTTATGTTTTTTTTTTTTGGCCGAAATTTTGACCCCCTCCGATCTTCTTGAAACTCTGGATTCTGACAGAGGGCCACGAGACATCGACCAGCGCGCAAAAATGGAGGCTCTAGACCCTTCCAGAGCCGAGATATCGAAGGTCAAAATTTCAGCCAAAATAAAAAATGACAGTGTTACCCCTTATGTTTTTTTTTCCGGCCAAAATTTTGACCTTCGATATCTCGGCTCTGGAAGGGTCTAGAGCCTCCATTTTTGCGCGCTGGTCGATGTCTCGTGGCCCTCTGTCAGAATCCAGAGTTTCAAGAAAATCGGAGGGGGTCAAAATTTCGGCCAAAAAAAAAAATGACAGTGTTACCCCTTATGTTTTTTTTTTTGGCCGAAATTTTGACCCCCCTCCGATCTTCTTGAAACTCTGGATTCTGACAGAGGGCCACGAGACATCGACCAGCGCGCAAAAATGGAGGCTCTAGACCCTTCCAGAGCCGAGATATCGAAGGTCAAAATTTCAGCCAAAATAAAAAATGACAGTGTTACCCCCTTATGTTTTTTTCCGGCCAAAATTTTGACCTTCGATATCTCGGCTCTGGAAGGGTCTAGAGCCTCCATTTTTGCGCGCTGGTCGATGTCTCGTGGCCCTCTTGTCAGAATCCAGAGTTTCAAGAAAATCGGAGGGGGTCAAAATTTCGGCCAAAAAAAAAAAATGACAGTGTTACCCCTTATGTTTTTTTTTTTTGGCCGAAATTTTGACCCCCTCCGATCTTCTTGAAACTCTGGATTCTGACAGAGGGCCACGAGACATCGACCAGCGCGCAAAAATGGAGGCTCTAGACCCTTCCAGAGCCGAGATATCGAAGGTCAAAATTTCAGCCAAAATAAAAAATGACAGTGTTACCCCTTATGTTTTTTTTTCCGGCCAAAATTTTGACCTTCGATATCTCGGCTCTGGAAGGGTCTAGAGCCTCCATTTTTGCGCGCTGGTCGATGTCTCGTGGCCCTCTGTCAGAATCCAGAGTTTCAAGAAAATCGGAGGGGGTCAAAATTTCGGCCAAAAAAAAAAATGACAGTGTTACCCCTTATGTTTTTTTTTTTTGGCCGAAATTTTGACCCCCTCCGATCTTCTTGAAACTCTGGATTCTGACAGAGGGCCACGAGACATCGACCAGCGCGCAAAAATGGAGGCTCTAGACCCTTCCAGAGCCGAGATATCGAGGGTCAAAATTTCAGCCAAAATAAAAAATGACAGTGTTACCCCTTATGTTTTTTTTTCCGGCCAAAATTTTGACCTTCGATATCTCGGCTCTGGAAGGGTCTAGAGCCTCCATTTTTGCGCGCTGGTCGATGTCTCGTGGCCCTCTGTCAGAATCCAGAGTTTCAAGAAAATCGGAGGGGGTCAAAATTTCGGCCAAAAAAAAAAAATGACAGTGTTACCCCTTATGTTTTTTTTTTTTTGGCCGAAATTTTGACCCCCCTCCGATCTTCTTGAAACTCTGGATTCTGACAGAGGGCCACGAGACATCGACCAGCGCGCAAAAATGGAGGCTCTAGACCCTTCCAGAGCCGAGATATCGAAGGTCAAAATTTCAGCCAAAATAAAAAATGACAGTGTTACCCCTTATGTTTTTTTTTCCGGCCAAAATTTTGACCTTCGATATCTCGGCTCTGGAAGGGTCTAGAGCCTCCATTTTTGCGCGCTGGTCGATGTCTCGTGGCCCTCTGTCAGAATCCAGAGTTTCAAGAAAATCGGAGGGGGTCAAAATTTCGGCCAAAAAAAAAAATGACAGTGTTACCCCTTATGTTTTTTTTTTTTGGCCGAAATTTTGACCCCCTCCGATCTTCTTGAAACTCTGGATTCTGACAGAGGGCCACGAGACATCGACCAGCGCGCAAAAATGGAGGCTCTAGACCCTTCCAGAGCCGAGATATCGAAGGTCAAAATTTCAGCCAAAATAAAAAATGACAGTGTTACCCCTTATGTTTTTTTTTCCGGCCAAAATTTTGACCTTCGATATCTCGGCTCTGGAAGGGTCTAGAGCCTCCATTTTTGCGCGCTGGTCGATGTCTCGTGGCCCTCTGTCAGAATCCAGAGTTTCAAGAAAATCGGAGGGGGTCAAAATTTCGGCCAAAAAAAAAAATGACAGTGTTACCCCTTATGTTTTTTTTTTTTGGCCGAAATTTTGACCCCCTCCGATCTTCTTGAAACTCTGGATTCTGACAGAGGGCCACGAGACATCGACCAGCGCGCAAAAATGGAGGCTCTAGACCCTTCCAGAGCCGAGATATCGAAGGTCAAAATTTCAGCCAAAATAAAAAATGACAGTGTTACCCCTTATGTTTTTTTTTCCGGCCAAAATTTTGACCTTCGATATCTCGGCTCTGGAAGGGTCTAGAGCCTCCATTTTTGCGCGCTGGTCGATGTCTCGTGGCCCTCTGTCAGAATCCAGAGTTTCAAGAAAATCGGAGGGGGTCAAAATTTCGGCCAAAAAAAAAAAATGACAGTGTTACCCCTTATGTTTTTTTTTTTTTGGCCGAAATTTTGACCCCCTCCGATCTTCTTGAAACTCTGGATTCTGACAGAGGGCCACGAGACATCGACCAGCGCGCAAAAATGGAGGCTCTAGACCCTTCCAGAGCCGAGATATCGAAGGTCAAAATTTCAGCCAAAATAAAAAATGACAGTGTTACCCCTTATGTTTTTTTTTCAGGCCAAAATTTTGACCTTCGATATCTCGGCTCTGGAAGGGTCTAGAGCCTCCATTTTTGCGCGCTGGTCGATGTCTCGTGGCCCTCTGTCAGAATCCAGAGTTTCAAGAAAATCGGAGGGGGTCAAAATTTCGGCCAAAAAAAAAAAATGACAGTGTTACCCCTTATGTTTTTTTTTTTGGCCGAAATTTTGACCCCCTCCGATCTTCTTGAAACTCTGGATTCTGACAGAGGGCCACGAGACATCGACCAGCGCGCAAAAATGGAGGCTCTAGACCCTTCCAGAGCCGAGATATCGAAGGTCAAAATTTCAGCCAAAATAAAAAATGACAGTGTTACCCCTTATGTTTTTTTTTTCCGGCCAAAATTTTGACCTTCGATATCTCGGCTCTGGAAGGGTCTAGAGCCTCCATTTTTGCGCGCTGGTCGATGTCTCGTGGCCCTCTGTCAGAATCCAGAGTTTCAAGAAAATCGGAGGGGGTCAAAATTTCGTCCAAAAAAAAAAAATGACAGTGTTACCCCTTATGTTTTTTTTTTTTGGCCGAAATTTTGACCCCCTCCGATCTTCTTGAAACTCTGGATTCTGACAGAGGGCCACGAGACATCGACCAGCGCGCAAAAATGGAGGCTCTAGACCCTTCCAGAGCCGAGATATCGAAGGTCAAAATTTCAGCCAAAATAAAAAATGACAGTGTTACCCCTTATGTTTTTTTTTCCGGCCAAAATTTTGACCTTCGATATCTCGGCTCTGGAAGGGTCTAGAGCCTCCATTTTTGCGCGCTGGTCGATGTCTCGTGGCCCTCTGTCAGAATCCAGAGTTTCAAGAAAATCGGAGGGGGTCAAAATTTCGGCCAAAAAAAAAAATGACAGTGTTACCCCTTATGTTTTTTTTTTTGGCCGAAATTTTGACCCCCTCCGATCTTCTTGAAACTCTGGATTCTGACAGAGGGCCACGAGACATCGACCAGCGCGCAAAAATGGAGGCTCTAGACCCTTCCAGAGCCGAGATATCGAAGGTCAAAATTTCAGCCAAAATAAAAAATGACAGTGTTACCCCTTATGTTTTTTTTTCCGGCCAAAATTTTGACCTTCGATATCTCGGCTCTGGAAGGGTCTAGAGCCTCCATTTTTGCGCGCTGGTCGATGTCTCGTGGCCCTCTGTCAGAATCCAGAGTTTCAAGAAAATCGGAGGGGGTCAAAATTTCGGCCAAAAAAAAAAATGACAGTGTTACCCCTTATGTTTTTTTTTTTTGGCCGAAATTTTGACCCCCTCCGATCTTCTTGAAACTCTGGATTCTGACAGAGGGCCACGAGACATCGACCAGCGCGCAAAAATGGAGGCTCTAGACCCTTCCAGAGCCGAGATATCGAAGGTCAAAATTTCAGCCAAAATAAAAAATGACAGTGTTACCCCTTATGTTTTTTTTTCCGGCCAAAATTTTGACCTTCGATATCTCGGCTCTGGAAGGGTCTAGAGCCTCCATTTTTGCGCGCTGGTCGATGTCTCGTGGCCCTCTGTCAGAATCCAGAGTTTCAAGAAAATCGGAGGGGGTCAAAATTTCGTCCAAAAAAAAAAAATGACAGTGTTACCCCTTATGTTTTTTTTTTTTGGCCGAAATTTTGACCCCCTCCGATCTTCTTGAAACTCTGGATTCTGACAGAGGGCCACGAGACATCGACCAGCGCGCAAAAATGGAGGCTCTAGACCCTTCCAGAGCCGAGATATCGAAGGTCAAAATTTCAGCCAAAATAAAAAATGACAGTGTTACCCCTTATGTTTTTTTTTCCGGCCAAAATTTTGACCTTCGATATCTCGGCTCTGGAAGGGTCTAGAGCCTCCATTTTTGCGCGCTGGTCGATGTCTCGTGGCCCTCTGTCAGAATCCAGAGTTTCAAGAAAATCGGAGGGGGTCAAAATTTCGGCCAAAAAAAAAAAATGACAGTGTTACCCCTTATGTTTTTTTTTTTTTGGCCGAAATTTTGACCCCCTCCGATCTTCTTGAAACTCTGGATTCTGACAGAGGGCCACGAGACATCGACCAGCGCGCAAAAATGGAGGCTCTAGACCCTTCCAGAGCCGAGATATCGAATGTCAAAATTTCAGCCAAAATAAAAAATGACAGTGTTACCCCTTATGTTTTTTTTTCCGGCCAAAATTTTGACCTTCGATATCTCGGCTCTGGAAGGGTCTAGAGCCTCCATTTTTGCGCGCTGGTCGATGTCTCGTGGCCCTCTGTCAGAATCCAGAGTTTCAAGAAAATCGGAGGGGGTCAAAATTTCGGCCAAAAAAAAAAATGACAGTGTTACCCCTTATGTTTTTTTTTTTTGGCCGAAATTTTGACCCCCTCCGATCTTCTTGAAACTCTGGATTCTGACAGAGGGCCACGAGACATCGACCAGCGCGCAAAAATGGAGGCTCTAGACCCTTCCAGAGCCGAGATATCGAAGGTCAAAATTTCAGCCAAAATAAAAAATGACAGTGTTACCCCTTATGTTTTTTTTTCCGGCCAAAATTTTGACCTTCGATATCTCGGCTCTGGAAGGGTCTAGAGCCTCCATTTTTGCGCGCTGGTCGATGTCTCGTGGCCCTCTGTCAGAATCCAGAGTTTCAAGAAAATCGGAGGGGGTCAAAATTTCGGCCAAAAAAAAAAAATGACAGTGTTACCCCTTATGTTTTTTTTTTTTTGGCCGAAATTTTGACCCCCTCCGATCTTCTTGAAACTCTGGATTCTGACAGAGGGCCACGAGACATCGACCAGCGCGCAAAAATGGAGGCTCTAGACCCTTCCAGAGCCGAGATATCGAAGGTCAAAATTTTGGCCGGAAAAAAAAACATAAGGGGTAACACTGTCATTTTTTATTTTGGCTGAAATTTTGACCTTCGATATCTCGGCTCTGGAAGGGTCTAGAGCCTCCATTTTTGCGCGCTGGTCGATGTCTCGTGGCCCTCTGTCAGAATCCAGAGTTTCAAGAAAATCGGAGGGGGTCAAAATTTCGGCCAAAAAAAAAAAATGACAGTGTTACCCCTTATGTTTTTTTTTTTTGGCCGAAATTTTGACCCCCTCCGATCTTCTTGAAACTCTGGATTCTGACAGAGGGCCACGAGACATCGACCAGCGCGCAAAAATGGAGGCTCTAGACCCTTCCAGAGCCGAGATATCGAAGGTCAAAATTTCAGCCAAAATAAAAAATGACAGTGTTACCCCTTATGTTTTTTTTTTCCGGCCAAAATTTTGACCTTCGATATCTCGGCTCTGGAAGGGTCTAGAGCCTCCATTTTTGCGCGCTGGTCGATGTCTCGTGGCCCTCTGTCAGAATCCAGAGTTTCAAGAAAATCGGAGGGGGTCAAAATTTCGGCCAAAAAAAAAAAATGACAGTGTTACCCCTTATGTTTTTTTTTTTTGGCCGAAATTTTGACCCCCTCCGATCTTCTTGAAACTCTGGATTCTGACAGAGGGCCACGAGACATCGACCAGCGCGCAAAAATGGAGGCTCTAGACCCTTCCAGAGCCGAGATATCGAAGGTCAAAATTTTGGCCGGAAAAAAAAACATAAGGGGTAACACTGTCATTTTTTATTTTGGCTGAAATTTTGACCTTCGATATCTCGGCTCTGGAAGGGTCTAGAGCCTCCATTTTTGCGCGCTGGTCGATGTCTCGTGGCCCTCTGTCAGAATCCTGAGTTTCAAGAAAATCGGAGGGGGTCAAAATTTCGGCCAAAAAAAAAAATGACAGTGTTACCCCTTATGTTTTTTTTTTTGGCCGAAATTTTGACCCCCTCCGATCTTCTTGAAACTCTGGATTCTGACAGAGGGCCACGAGACATCGACCAGCGCGCAAAAATGGAGGCTCTAGACCCTTCCAGAGCCGAGATATCGAAGGTCAAAATTTCAGCCAAAATAAAAAATGACAGTGTTACCCCTTATGTTTTTTTTTCCGGCCAAAATTTTGACCTTCGATATCTCGGCTCTGGAAGGGTCTAGAGCCTCCATTTTTGCGCGCTGGTCGATGTCTCGTGGCCCTCTGTCAGAATCCAGAGTTTCAAGAAAATCGGAGGGGGTCAAAATTTCGGCCAAAAAAAAAAATGACAGTGTTACCCCTTATGTTTTTTTTTTTGGCCGAAATTTTGACCCCCTCCGATCTTCTTGAAACTCTGGATTCTGACAGAGGGCCACGAGACATCGACCAGCGCGCAAAAATGGAGGCTCTAGACCCTTCCAGAGCCGAGATATCGAAGGTCAAAATTTCAGCCAAAATAAAAAATGACAGTGTTACCCCTTATGTTTTTTTTTCCGGCCAAAATTTTGACCTTCGATATCTCGGCTCTGGAAGGGTCTAGAGCCTCCATTTTTGTGCGCTGGTCGATGTCTCGTGGCCCTCTGTCAGAATCCAGAGTTTCAAGAAAATCGGAGGGGGTCAAAATTTCGGCCAAAAAAAAAAAATGACAGTGTTACCCCTTATGTTTTTTTTTTTTTGGCCGAAATTTTGACCCCCTCCGATCTTCTTGAAACTCTGGATTCTGACAGAGGGCCACGAGACATCGACCAGCGCGCAAAAATGGAGGCTCTAGACCCTTCCAGAGCCGAGATATCGAAGGTCAAAATTTCAGCCAAAATAAAAAATGACAGTGTTACCCCTTATGTTTTTTTTTCCGGCCAAAATTTTGACCTTCGATATCTCGGCTCTGGAAGGGTCTAGAGCCTCCATTTTTGCGCGCTGGTCGATGTCTCGTGGCCCTCTGTCAGAATCCAGAGTTTCAAGAAAATCGGAGGGGGTCAAAATTTCGGCCAAAAAAAAAAAATGACAGTGTTACCCCTTATGTTTTTTTTTTTTGGCCGAAATTTTGACCCCCTCCGATCTTCTTGAAACTCTGGATTCTGACAGAGGGCCACGAGACATCGACCAGCGCGCAAAAATGGAGGCTCTAGACCCTTCCAGAGCCGAGATATCGAAGGTCAAAATTTCAGCCAAAATAAAAAATGACAGTGTTACCCCTTATGTTTTTTTTTCCGGCCAAAATTTTGACCTTCGATATCTCGGCTCTGGAAGGGTCTAGAGCCTCCATTTTTGCGCGCTGGTCGATGTCTCGTGGCCCTCTGTCAGAATCCAGAGTTTCAAGAAAATCGGAGGGGGTCAAAATTTCGGCCAAAAAAAAAAAATGACAGTGTTACCCCTTATGTTTTTTTTTTTGGCCGAAATTTTGACCCCCTCCGATCTTCTTGAAACTCTGGATTCTGACAGAGGGCCACGAGACATCGACCAGCGCGCAAAAATGGAGGCTCTAGACCCTTCCAGAGCCGAGATATCGAAGGTCAAAATTTCAGCCAAAATAAAAAATGACAGTGTTACCCCTTATGTTTTTTTTTCCGGCCAAAATTTTGACCTTCGATATCTCGGCTCTGGAAGGGTCTAGAGCCTCCATTTTTGCGCGCTGGTCGATGTCTCGTGGCCCTCTGTCAGAATCCAGAGTTTCAAGAAAATCGGAGGGGGTCAAAATTTCGGCCAAAAAAAAAAAATGACAGTGTTACCCCTTATGTTTTTTTTTTTTGGCCGAAATTTTGACCCCCTCCGATCTTCTTGAAACTCTGGATTCTGACAGAGGGCCACGAGACATCGACCAGCGCGCAAAAATGGAGGCTCTAGACCCTTCCAGAGCCGAGATATCGAAGGTCAAAATTTCAGCCAAAATAAAAAATGACAGTGTTACCCCTTATGTTTTTTTTCCGGCCAAAATTTTGACCTTCGATATCTCGGCTCTGGAAGGGTCTAGAGCCTCCATTTTTGCGCGCTGGTCGATGTCTCGTGGCCCTCTGTCAGAATCCAGAGTTTCAAGAAAATCGGAGGGGGTCAAAATTTCGGCCAAAAAAAAAAATGACAGTGTTACCCCTTATGTTTTTTTTTTTTGGCCGAAATTTTGACCCCCTCCGATCTTCTTGAAACTCTGGATTCTGACAGAGGGCCACGAGACATCGACCAGCGCGCAAAAATGGAGGCTCTAGACCCTTCCAGAGCCGAGATATCGAAGGTCAAAATTTCAGCCAAAATAAAAAATGACAGTGTTACCCCTTATGTTTTTTTTTCCGGCCAAAATTTTGACCTTCGATATCTCGGCTCTGGAAGGGTCTAGAGCCTCCATTTTTGCGCGCTGGTCGATGTCTCGTGGCCCTCTGTCAGAATCCAGAGTTTCAAGAAAATCGGAGGGGGTCAAAATTTCGGCCAAAAAAAAAAAATGACAGTGTTACCCCTTATGTTTTTTTTTTTTGGCCGAAATTTTGACCCCCTCCGATCTTCTTGAAACTCTGGATTCTGACAGAGGGCCACGAGACATCGACCAGCGCGCAAAAATGGAGGCTCTAGACCCTATCCAGAGCCGAGATATCGAGGGTCAAAATTTCAGCCAAAATAAAAAATGACAGTGTTACCCCTTATGTTTTTTTTTCCGGCCAAAATTTTGACCTTCGATATCTCGGCTCTGGAAGGGTCTAGAGCCTCCATTTTTGCGCGCTGGTCGATGTCTCGTGGCCCTCTGTCAGAATCCAGAGTTTCAAGAAAATCGGAGGGGGTCAAAATTTCGGCCAAAAAAAAAAAATGACAGTGTTACCCCTTATGTTTTTTTTTTTTTGGCCGAAATTTTGACCCCCTCCGATCTTCTTGAAACTCTGGATTCTGACAGAGGGCCACGAGACATCGACCAGCGCGCAAAAATGGAGGCTCTAGACCCTTCCAGAGCCGAGATATCGAAGGTCAAAATTTCAGCCAAAATAAAAAATGACAGTGTTACCCCTTATGTTTTTTTTTCCGGCCAAAATTTTGACCTTCGATATCTCGGCTCTGGAAGGGTCTAGAGCCTCCATTTTTGCGCGCTGGTCGATGTCTCGTGGCCCTCTGTCAGAATCCAGAGTTTCAAGAAAATCGGAGGGGGTCAAAATTTCGGCCAAAAAAAAAAATGACAGTGTTACCCCTTATGTTTTTTTTTTTTGGCCGAAATTTTGACCCCCTCCGATCTTCTTGAAACTCTGGATTCTGACAGAGGGCCACGAGACATCGACCAGCGCGCAAAAATGGAGGCTCTAGACCCTTCCAGAGCCGAGATATCGAAGGTCAAAATTTCAGCCAAAATAAAAAATGACAGTGTTACCCCTTATGTTTTTTTTTCCGGCCAAAATTTTGACCTTCGATATCTCGGCTCTGGAAGGGTCTAGAGCCTCCATTTTTGCGCGCTGGTCGATGTCTCGTGGCCCTCTGTCAGAATCCAGAGTTTCAAGAAAATCGGAGGGGGTCAAAATTTCGGCCAAAAAAAAAAATGACAGTGTTACCCCTTATGTTTTTTTTTTTTGGCCGAAATTTTGACCCCCTCCGATCTTCTTGAAACTCTGGATTCTGACAGAGGGCCACGAGACATCGACCAGCGCGCAAAAATGGAGGCTCTAGACCCTTCCAGAGCCGAGATATCGAAGGTCAAAATTTCAGCCAAAATAAAAAATGACAGTGTTACCCCTTATGTTTTTTTTTCCGGCCAAAATTTTGACCTTCGATATCTCGGCTCTGGAAGGGTCTAGAGCCTCCATTTTTGCGCGCTGGTCGATGTCTCGTGGCCCTCTGTCAGAATCCAGAGTTTCAAGAAAATCGGAGGGGGTCAAAATTTCGGCCAAAAAAAAAAAATGACAGTGTTACCCCTTATGTTTTTTTTTTTGGCCGAAATTTTGACCCCCTCCGATCTTCTTGAAACTCTGGATTCTGACAGAGGGCCACGAGACATCGACCAGCGCGCAAAAATGGAGGCTCTAGACCCTTCCAGAGCCGAGATATCGAAGGTCAAAATTTCAGCCAAAATAAAAAATGACAGTGTTACCCCTTATGTTTTTTTTTCCGGCCAAAATTTTGACCTTCGATATCTCGGCTCTGGAAGGGTCTAGAGCCTCCATTTTTGCGCGCTGGTCGATGTCTCGTGGCCCTCTGTCAGAATCCAGAGTTTCAAGAAAATCGGAGGGGGTCAAAATTTCGGCCAAAAAAAAAAAATGACAGTGTTACCCCTTATGTTTTTTTTTTTTGGCCGAAATTTTGACCCCCTCCGATCTTCTTGAAACTCTGGATTCTGACAGAGGGCCACGAGACATCGACCAGCGCGCAAAAATGGAGGCTCTAGACCCTTCCAGAGCCGAGATATCGAAGGTCAAAATTTCAGCCAAAATAAAAAATGACAGTGTTACCCCTTATGTTTTTTTTTCCGGCCAAAATTTTGACCTTCGATATCTCGGCTCTGGAAGGGTCTAGAGCCTCCATTTTTGCGCGCTGGTCGATGTCTCGTGGCCCTCTGTCAGAATCCAGAGTTTCAAGAAAATCGGAGGGGGTCAAAATTTCGTCCAAAAAAAAAAAATGACAGTGTTACCCCTTATGTTTTTTTTTTTTGGCCGAAATTTTGACCCCCTCCGATCTTCTTGAAACTCTGGATTCTGACAGAGGGCCACGAGACATCGACCAGCGCGCAAAAATGGAGGCTCTAGACCCTTCCAGAGCCGAGATATCGAAGGTCAAAATTTCAGCCAAAATAAAAAATGACAGTGTTACCCCTTATGTTTTTTTTTCCGGCCAAAATTTTGACCTTCGATATCTCGGCTCTGGAAGGGTCTAGAGCCTCCATTTTTGCGCGCTGGTCGATGTCTCGTGGCCCTCTGTCAGAATCCAGAGTTTCAAGAAAATCGGAGGGGGTCAAAATTTCGGCCAAAAAAAAAAATGACAGTGTTACCCCTTATGTTTTTTTTTTTTGGCCGAAATTTTGACCCCCTCCGATCTTCTTGAAACTCTGGATTCTGACAGAGGGCCACGAGACATCGACCAGCGCGCAAAAATGGAGGCTCTAGACCCTTCCAGAGCCGAGATATCGAAGGTCAAAATTTCAGCCAAAATAAAAAATGACAGTGTTACCCCTTATGTTTTTTTTTCCGGCCAAAATTTTGACCTTCGATATCTCGGCTCTGGAAGGGTCTAGAGCCTCCATTTTTGCGCGCTGGTCGATGTCTCGTGGCCCTCTGTCAGAATCCAGAGTTTCAAGAAAATCGGAGGGGGTCAAAATTTCGGCCAAAAAAAAAAAATGACAGTGTTACCCCTTATGTTTTTTTTTTTTGGCCGAAATTTTGACCCCCTCCGATCTTCTTGAAACTCTGGATTCTGACAGAGGGCCACGAGACATCGACCAGCGCGCAAAAATGGAGGCTCTAGACCCTTCCAGAGCCGAGATATCGAAGGTCAAAATTTCAGCCAAAATAAAAAATGACAGTGTTACCCCTTATGTTTTTTTTTTCCGGCCAAAATTTTGACCTTCGATATCTCGGCTCTGGAAGGGTCTAGAGCCTCCATTTTTGCGCGCTGGTCGATGTCTCGTGGCCCTCTGTCAGAATCCAGAGTTTCAAGAAAATCGGAGGGGGTCAAAATTTCGTCCAAAAAAAAAAAATGACAGTGTTACCCCTTATGTTTTTTTTTTTTTGGCCGAAATTTTGACCCCCTCCGATCTTCTTGAAACTCTGGATTCTGACAGAGGGCCACGAGACATCGACCAGCGCGCAAAAATGGAGGCTCTAGACCCTTCCAGAGCCGAGATATCGAAGGTCAAAATTTCAGCCAAAATAAAAAATGACAGTGTTACCCCTTATGTTTTTTTTTCCGGCCAAAATTTTGACCTTCGATATCTCGGCTCTGGAAGGGTCTAGAGCCTCCATTTTTGCGCGCTGGTCGATGTCTCGTGGCCCTCTGTCAGAATCCAGAGTTTCAAGAAAATCGGAGGGGGTCAAAATTTCGGCCAAAAAAAAAAAATGACAGTGTTACCCCTTATGTTTTTTTTTTTTGGCCGAAATTTTGACCCCCTCCGATCTTCTTGAAACTCTGGATTCTGACAGAGGGCCACGAGACATCGACCAGCGCGCAAAAATGGAGGCTCTAGACCCTTCCAGAGCCGAGATATCGAAGGTCAAAATTTCAGCCAAAATAAAAAATGACAGTGTTACCCCTTATGTTTTTTTTTCCGGCCAAAATTTTGACCTTTGATATCTCGGCTCTGGAAGGGTCTAGAGCCTCCATTTTTGCGCGCTGGTCGATGTCTCGTGGCCCTCTGTCAGAATCCAGAGTTTCAAGAAAATCGGAGGGGGTCAAAATTTCGGCCAAAAAAAAAAATGACAGTGTTACCCCTTATGTTTTTTTTTTTTGGCCGAAATTTTGACCCCCTCCGATCTTCTTGAAACTCTGGATTCTGACAGAGGGCCACGAGACATCGACCAGCGCGCAAAAATGGAGGCTCTAGACCCTTCCAGAGCCGAGATATCGAAGGTCAAAATTTCAGCCAAAATAAAAAATGACAGTGTTACCCCTTATGTTTTTTTTTCCGGCCAAAATTTTGACCTTCGATATCTCGGCTCTGGAAGGGTCTAGAGCCTCCATTTTTGCGCGCTGGTCGATGTCTCGTGGCCCTCTGTCAGAATCCAGAGTTTCAAGAAAATCGGAGGGGGTCAAAATTTCGGCCAAAAAAAAAAAATGACAGTGTTACCCCTTATGTTTTTTTTTTTTGGCCGAAATTTTGACCCCCTCCGATCTTCTTGAAACTCTGGATTCTGACAGAGGGCCACGAGACATCGACCAGCGCGCAAAAATGGAGGCTCTAGACCCTTCCAGAGCCGAGATATCGAAGGTCAAAATTTTGGCCGGAAAAAAAAACATAAGGGGTAACACTGTCATTTTTTATTTTGGCTGAAATTTTGACCTTCGATATCTCGGCTCTGGAAGGGTCTAGAGCCTCCATTTTTGCGCGCTGGTCGATGTCTCGTGGCCCTCTGTCAGAATCCAGAGTTTCAAGAAAATCGGAGGGGGTCAAAATTTCGGCCAAAAAAAAAAATGACAGTGTTACCCCTTATGTTTTTTTTTTTTGGCCGAAATTTTGACCCCCTCCGATCTTCTTGAAACTCTGGATTCTGACAGAGGGCCACGAGACATCGACCAGCGCGCAAAAATGGAGGCTCTAGACCCTTCCAGAGCCGAGATATCGAAGGTCAAAATTTCAGCCAAAATAAAAAATGACAGTGTTACCCCTTATGTTTTTTTTTCCGGCCAAAATTTTGACCTTCGATATCTCGGCTCTGGAAGGGTCTAGAGCCTCCATTTTTGCGCGCTGGTCGATGTCTCGTGGCCCTCTGTCAGAATCCAGAGTTTCAAGAAAATCGGAGGGGGTCAAAATTTCGGCCAAAAAAAAAAAATGACAGTGTTACCCCTTATGTTTTTTTTTTTTGGCCGAAATTTTGACCCCCTCCGATCTTCTTGAAACTCTGGATTCTGACAGAGGGCCACGAGACATCGACCAGCGCGCAAAAATGGAGGCTCTAGACCCTTCCAGAGCCGAGATATCGAAGGTCAAAATTTTGGCCGGAAAAAAAAACATAAGGGGTAACACTGTCATTTTTTATTTTGGCTGAAATTTTGACCTTCGATATCTCGGCTCTGGAAGGGTCTAGAGCCTCCATTTTTGCGCGCTGGTCGATGTCTCGTGGCCCTCTGTCAGAATCCTGAGTTTCAAGAAAATCGGAGGGGGTCAAAATTTCGGCCAAAAAAAAAAATGACAGTGTTACCCCTTATGTTTTTTTTTTTGGCCGAAATTTTGACCCCCTCCGATCTTCTTGAAACTCTGGATTCTGACAGAGGGCCACGAGACATCGACCAGCGCGCAAAAATGGAGGCTCTAGACCCTTCCAGAGCCGAGATATCGAAGGTCAAAATTTCAGCCAAAATAAAAAATGACAGTGTTACCCCTTATGTTTTTTTTTCCGGCCAAAATTTTGACCTTCGATATCTCGGCTCTGGAAGGGTCTAGAGCCTCCATTTTTGCGCGCTGGTCGATGTCTCGTGGCCCTCTGTCAGAATCCAGAGTTTCAAGAAAATCGGAGGGGGTCAAAATTTCGGCCAAAAAAAAAAATGACAGTGTTACCCCTTATGTTTTTTTTTTTGGCCGAAATTTTGACCCCCTCCGATCTTCTTGAAACTCTGGATTCTGACAGAGGGCCACGAGACATCGACCAGCGCGCAAAAATGGAGGCTCTAGACCCTTCCAGAGCCGAGATATCGAAGGTCAAAATTTCAGCCAAAATAAAAAATGACAGTGTTACCCCTTATGTTTTTTTTTCCGGCCAAAATTTTGACCTTCGATATCTCGGCTCTGGAAGGGTCTAGAGCCTCCATTTTTGTGCGCTGGTCGATGTCTCGTGGCCCTCTGTCAGAATCCAGAGTTTCAAGAAAATCGGAGGGGGTCAAAATTTCGGCCAAAAAAAAAAATGACAGTGTTACCCCTTATGTTTTTTTTTTTTGGCCGAAATTTTGACCCCCTCCGATCTTCTTGAAACTCTGGATTCTGACAGAGGGCCACGAGACATCGACCAGCGCGCAAAAATGGAGGCTCTAGACCCTTCCAGAGCCGAGATATCGAAGGTCAAAATTTTGGCCGGAAAAAAAAACATAAGGGGTAACACTGTCATTTTTTATTTTGGCTGAAATTTTGACCTTCGATATCTCGGCTCTGGAAGGGTCTAGAGCCTCCATTTTTGCGCGCTGGTCGATGTCTCGTGGCCCTCTGTCAGAATCCAGAGTTTCAAGAAAATCGGAGGGGGTCAAAATTTCGGCCAAAAAAAAAAATGACAGTGTTACCCCTTGTCTTTTTTTTGGCCGAAATTTTGACCCCCTCCGATCTTCTTGAAACTCTGGATTCTGACAGAGGGCCACGAGACATCGACCAGCGCGCAAAAATGGAGGCTCTAGACCCTTCCAGAGCCGAGATATCGAAGGTCAAAATTTCAGCCAAAATAAAAAATGACAGTGTTACCCCTTATGTTTTTTTTTCCGGCCAAAATTTTGACCTTCGATATCTCGGCTCTGGAAGGGTCTAGAGCCTCCATTTTTGCGCGCTGGTCGATGTCTCGTGGCCCTCTGTCAGAATCCAGAGTTTCAAGAAAATCGGAGGGGGTCAAAATTTCGGCCAAAAAAAAAAATGACAGTGTTACCCCTTATGTTTTTTTTTTTTTGGCCGAAATTTTGACCCCCTCCGATCTTCTTGAAACTCTGGATTCTGACAGAGGGCCACGAGACATCGACCAGCGCGCAAAAATGGAGGCTCTAGACCCTTCCAGAGCCGAGATATCGAAGGTCAAAATTTTGGCCGGAAAAAAAAACATAAGGGGTAACACTGTCATTTTTTATTTTGGCTGAAATTTTGACCTTCGATATCTCGCTCTGGAAGGGTCTAGAGCCTCCATTTTTGCGCGCTGGTCGATGTCTCGTGGCCCTCTGTCAGAATCCAGAGTTTCAAGAAAATCGGAGGGGGTCAAAATTTCGGCCAAAAAAAAAAATGACAGTGTTACCCCTTATGTTTTTTTTTTTTGGCCGAAATTTTGACCCCCTCCGATCTTCTTGAAACTCTGGATTCTGACAGAGGGCCACGAGACATCGACCAGCGCGCAAAAATGGAGGCTCTAGACCCTTCCAGAGCCGAGATATCGAAGGTCAAAATTTCAGCCAAAATAAAAAATGACAGTGTTACCCCTTATGTTTTTTTTTCCGGCCAAAATTTTGACCTTCGATATCTCGGCTCTGGAAGGGTCTAGAGCCTCCATTTTTGCGCGCTGGTCGATGTCTCGTGGCCCTCTGTCAGAATCCAGAGTTTCAAGAAAATCGGAGGGGGTCAAAATTTCGGCCAAAAAAAAAAATGACAGTGTTACCCCTTATGTTTTTTTTTTTTGGCCGAAATTTTGACCCCCTCCGATCTTCTTGAAACTCTGGATTCTGACAGAGGGCCACGAGACATCGACCAGCGCGCAAAAATGGAGGCTCTAGACCCTTCCAGAGCCGAGATATCGAAGGTCAAAATTTCAGCCAAAATAAAAAATGACAGTGTTACCCCTTATGTTTTTTTTTCCGGCCAAAATTTTGACCTTCGATATCTCGGCTCTGGAAGGGTCTAGAGCCTCCATTTTTGCGCGCTGGTCGATGTCTCGTGGCCCTCTGTCAGAATCCAGAGTTTCAAGAAAATCGGAGGGGGTCAAAATTTCGCCCAAAAAAAAAAAATGACAGTGTTACCCCTTATGTTTTTTTTTTTGGCCGAAATTTTGACCCCCTCCGATCTTCTTGAAACTCTGGATTCTGACAGAGGGCCACGAGACATCGACCAGCGCGCAAAAATGGAGGCTCTAGACCCTTCCAGAGCCGAGATATCGAAGGTCAAAATTTCAGCCAAAATAAAAAATGACAGTGTTACCCCTTATGTTTTTTTTTCCGGCCAAAATTTTGACCTTCGATATCTCGGCTCTGGAAGGGTCTAGAGCCTCCATTTTTGCGCGCTGGTCGATGTCTCGTGGCCCTCTGTCAGAATCCAGAGTTTCAAGAAAATCGGAGGGGGTCAAAATTTCGGCCAAAAAAAAAAATGACAGTGTTACCCCTTATGTTTTTTTTTTTGGCCGAAATTTTGACCCCCTCCGATCTTCTTGAAACTCTGGATTCTGACAGAGGGCCACGAGACATCGACCAGCGCGCAAAAATGGAGGCTCTAGACCCTTCCAGAGCCGAGATATCGAAGGTCAAAATTTCAGCCAAAATAAAAAATGACAGTGTTACCCCTTATGTTTTTTTCCGGCCAAAATTTTGACCTTCGATATCTCGGCTCTGGAAGGGTCTAGAGCCTCCATTTTTGCGCGCTGGTCGATGTCTCGTGGCCCTCTGTCAGAATCCAGAGTTTCAAGAAAATCGGAGGGGGTCAAAATTTCGGCCAAAAAAAAAAATGACAGTGTTACCCCTTATGTTTTTTTTTTTTGGCCGAAATTTTGACCCCCTCCGATCTTCTTGAAACTCTGGATTCTGACAGAGGGCCACGAGACATCGACCAGCGCGCAAAAATGGAGGCTCTAGACCCTTCCAGAGCCGAGATATCGAAGGTCAAAATTTCAGCCAAAATAAAAAATGACAGTGTTACCCCTTATGTTTTTTTTTCCGGCCAAAATTTTGACCTTCGATATCTCGGCTCTGGAAGGGTCTAGAGCCTCCATTTTTGCGCGCTGGTCGATGTCTCGTGGCCCTCTGTCAGAATCCAGAGTTTCAAGAAAATCGGAGGGGGTCAAAATTTCGGCCAAAAAAAAAAAATGACAGTGTTACCCCTTATGTTTTTTTTTTTTGGCCGAAATTTTGACCCCCTCCGATCTTCTTGAAACTCTGGATTCTGACAGAGGGCCACGAGACATCGACCAGCGCGCAAAAATGGAGGCTCTAGACCCTTCCAGAGCCGAGATATCGAGGGTCAAAATTTCAGCCAAAATAAAAAATGACAGTGTTACCCCTTATGTTTTTTTTTCCGGCCAAAATTTTGACCTTCGATATCTCGGCTCTGGAAGGGTCTAGAGCCTCCATTTTTGCGCGCTGGTCGATGTCTCGTGGCCCTCTGTCAGAATCCAGAGTTTCAAGAAAATCGGAGGGGGTCAAAATTTCGGCCAAAAAAAAAAATGACAGTGTTACCCCTTATGTTTTTTTTTTTTGGCCGAAATTTTGACCCCCTCCGATCTTCTTGAAACTCTGGATTCTGACAGAGGGCCACGAGACATCGACCAGCGCGCAAAAATGGAGGCTCTAGACCCTTCCAGAGCCGAGATATCGAAGGTCAAAATTTCAGCCAAAATAAAAAATGACAGTGTTACCCCTTATGTTTTTTTTTCCGGCCAAAATTTTGACCTTCGATATCTCGGCTCTGGAAGGGTCTAGAGCCTCCATTTTTGCGCGCTGGTCGATGTCTCGTGGCCCTCTGTCAGAATCCAGAGTTTCAAGAAAATCGGAGGGGGTCAAAATTTCGGCCAAAAAAAAAAAATGACAGTGTTACCCCTTATGTTTTTTTTTTTGGCCGAAATTTTGACCCCCTCCGATCTTCTTGAAACTCTGGATTCTGACAGAGGGCCACGAGACATCGACCAGCGCGCAAAAATGGAGGCTCTAGACCCTTCCAGAGCCGAGATATCGAAGGTCAAAATTTCAGCCAAAATAAAAAATGACAGTGTTACCCCTTATGTTTTTTTTTCCGGCCAAAATTTTGACCTTCGATATCTCGGCTCTGGAAGGGTCTAGAGCCTCCATTTTTGCGCGCTGGTCGATGTCTCGTGGCCCTCTGTCAGAATCCAGAGTTTCAAGAAAATCGGAGGGGGTCAAAATTTCGGCCAAAAAAAAAATGACAGTGTTACCCCTTATGTTTTTTTTTTTTGGCCGAAATTTTGACCCCCTCCGATCTTCTTGAAACTCTGGATTCTGACAGAGGGCCACGAGACATCGACCAGCGCGCAAAAATGGAGGCTCTAGACCCTTCCAGAGCCGAGATATCGAAGGTCAAAATTTCAGCCAAAATAAAAAATGACAGTGTTACCCCTTATGTTTTTTTTTCCGGCCAAAATTTTGACCTTCGATATCTCGGCTCTGGAAGGGTCTAGAGCCTCCATTTTTGCGCGCTGGTCGATGTCTCGTGGCCCTCTGTCAGAATCCAGAGTTTCAAGAAAATCGGAGGGGGTCAAAATTTCGGCCAAAAAAAAAAAATGACAGTGTTACCCCTTATGTTTTTTTTTTTGGCCGAAATTTTGACCCCCTCCGATCTTCTTGAAACTCTGGATTCTGACAGAGGGCCACGAGACATCGACCAGCGCGCAAAAATGGAGGCTCTAGACCCTTCCAGAGCCGAGATATCGAAGGTCAAAATTTCAGCCAAAATAAAAAATGACAGTGTTACCCCTTATGTTTTTTTTTCCGGCCAAAATTTTGACCTTCGATATCTCGGCTCTGGAAGGGTCTAGAGCCTCCATTTTTGCGCGCTGGTCGATGTCTCGTGGCCCTCTGTCAGAATCCAGAGTTTCAAGAAAATCGGAGGGGGTCAAAATTTCGGCCAAAAAAAAAAAAATGACAGTGTTACCCCCTTATGTTTTTTTTTTTTGGCCGAAATTTTGACCCCCTCCGATCTTCTTGAAACTCTGGATTCTGACAGAGGGCCACGAGACATCGACCAGCGCGCAAAAATGGAGGCTCTAGACCCTTCCAGAGCCGAGATATCGAAGGTCAAAATTTCAGCCAAAATAAAAAATGACAGTGTTACCCCTTATGTTTTTTTTTCCGGCCAAAATTTTGACCTTCGATATCTCGGCTCTGGAAGGGTCTAGAGCCTCCATTTTTGCGCGCTGGTCGATGTCTCGTGGCCCTCTGTCAGAATCCAGAGTTTCAAGAAAATCGGAGGGGGTCAAAATTTCGTCCAAAAAAAAAAAATGACAGTGTTACCCCTTATGTTTTTTTTTTTGGCCGAAATTTTGACCCCCTCCGATCTTCTTGAAACTCTGGATTCTGACAGAGGGCCACGAGACATCGACCAGCGCGCAAAAATGGAGGCTCTAGACCCTTCCAGAGCCGAGATATCGAAGGTCAAAATTTCAGCCAAAATAAAAAATGACAGTGTTACCCCTTATGTTTTTTTTTCCGGCCAAAATTTTGACCTTCGATATCTCGGCTCTGGAAGGGTCTAGAGCCTCCATTTTTGCGCGCTGGTCGATGTCTCGTGGCCCTCTGTCAGAATCCAGAGTTTCAAGAAAATCGGAGGGGGTCAAAATTTCGGCCAAAAAAAAAAAATGACAGTGTTACCCCTTATGTTTTTTTTTTTGGCCGAAATTTTGACCCCCTCCGATCTTCTTGAAACTCTGGATTCTGACAGAGGGCCACGAGACATCGACCAGCGCGCAAAAATGGAGGCTCTAGACCCTTCCAGAGCCGAGATATCGAAGGTCAAAATTTCAGCCAAAATAAAAAATGACAGTGTTACCCCTTATGTTTTTTTTTCCGGCCAAAATTTTGACCTTCGATATCTCGGCTCTGGAAGGGTCTAGAGCCTCCATTTTTGCGCGCTGGTCGATGTCTCGTGGCCCTCTGTCAGAATCCAGAGTTTCAAGAAAATCGGAGGGGGTCAAAATTTCGGCCAAAAAAAAAAAATGACAGTGTTACCCCTTATGTTTTTTTTTTTGGCCGAAATTTTGACCCCCTCCGATCTTCTTGAAACTCTGGATTCTGACAGAGGGCCACGAGACATCGACCAGCGCGCAAAAATGGAGGCTCTAGACCCTTCCAGAGCCGAGATATCGAAGGTCAAAATTTCAGCCAAAATAAAAAATGACAGTGTTACCCCTTATGTTTTTTTTTCCGGCCAAAATTTTGACCTTCGATATCTCGGCTCTGGAAGGGTCTAGAGCCTCCATTTTTGCGCGCTGGTCGATGTCTCGTGGCCCTCTGTCAGAATCCAGAGTTTCAAGAAAATCGGAGGGGGTCAAAATTTCGTCCAAAAAAAAAAAATGACAGTGTTACCCCTTATGTTTTTTTTTTTTGGCCGAAATTTTGACCCCCTCCGATCTTCTTGAAACTCTGGATTCTGACAGAGGGCCACGAGACATCGACCAGCGCGCAAAAATGGAGGCTCTAGACCCTTCCAGAGCCGAGATATCGAAGGTCAAAATTTCAGCCAAAATAAAAAATGACAGTGTTACCCCTTATGTTTTTTTTTCCGGCCAAAATTTTGACCTTCGATATCTCGGCTCTGGAAGGGTCTAGAGCCTCCATTTTTGCGCGCTGGTCGATGTCTCGTGGCCCTCTGTCAGAATCCAGAGTTTCAAGAAAATCGGAGGGGGTCAAAATTTCGGCCAAAAAAAAAAAATGACAGTGTTACCCCTTATGTTTTTTTTTTTTGGCCGAAATTTTGACCCCCTCCGATCTTCTTGAAACTCTGGATTCTGACAGAGGGCCACGAGACATCGACCAGCGCGCAAAAATGGAGGCTCTAGACCCTTCCAGAGCCGAGATATCGAAGGTCAAAATTTCAGCCAAAATAAAAAATGACAGTGTTACCCCTTATGTTTTTTTTTCCGGCCAAAATTTTGACCTTCGATATCTCGGCTCTGGAAGGGTCTAGAGCCTCCATTTTTGCGCGCTGGTCGATGTCTCGTGGCCCTCTGTCAGAATCCAGAGTTTCAAGAAAATCGGAGGGGGTCAAAATTTCGGCCAAAAAAAAAAATGACAGTGTTACCCCTTATGTTTTTTTTTTTTGGCCGAAATTTTGACCCCCTCCGATCTTCTTGAAACTCTGGATTCTGACAGAGGGCCACGAGACATCGACCAGCGCGCAAAAATGGAGGCTCTAGACCCTTCCAGAGCCGAGATATCGAAGGTCAAAATTTCAGCCAAAATAAAAAATGACAGTGTTACCCCTTATGTTTTTTTTTCCGGCCAAAATTTTGACCTTCGATATCTCGGCTCTGGAAGGGTCTAGAGCCTCCATTTTTGCGCGCTGGTCGATGTCTCGTGGCCCTCTGTCAGAATCCAGAGTTTCAAGAAAATCGGAGGGGGTCAAAATTTCGGCCAAAAAAAAAATGACAGTGTTACCCCTTATGTTTTTTTTTTTTGGCCGAAATTTTGACCCCCTCCGATCTTCTTGAAACTCTGGATTCTGACAGAGGGCCACGAGACATCGACCAGCGCGCAAAAATGGAGGCTCTAGACCCTTCCAGAGCCGAGATATCGAAGGTCAAAATTTTGGCCGGAAAAAAAAACATAAGGGGTAACACTGTCATTTTTTATTTTGGCTGAAATTTTGACCTTCGATATCTCGGCTCTGGAAGGGTCTAGAGCCTCCATTTTTGCGCGCTGGTCGATGTCTCGTGGCCCTCTGTCAGAATCCAGAGTTTCAAGAAAATCGGAGGGGGTCAAAATTTCGGCCAAAAAAAAAAATGACAGTGTTACCCCTTATGTTTTTTTTTTTTGGCCGAAATTTTGACCCCCTCCGATCTTCTTGAAACTCTGGATTCTGACAGAGGGCCACGAGACATCGACCAGCGCGCAAAAATGGAGGCTCTAGACCCTTCCAGAGCCGAGATATCGAAGGTCAAAATTTCAGCCAAAATAAAAAATGACAGTGTTACCCCTTATGTTTTTTTTTCCGGCCAAAATTTTGACCTTCGATATCTCGGCTCTGGAAGGGTCTAGAGCCTCCATTTTTGCGCGCTGGTCGATGTCTCGTGGCCCTCTGTCAGAATCCAGAGTTTCAAGAAAATCGGAGGGGGTCAAAATTTCGGCCAAAAAAAAAAAATGACAGTGTTACCCCTTATGTTTTTTTTTTTTGGCCGAAATTTTGACCCCCTCCGATCTTCTTGAAACTCTGGATTCTGACAGAGGGCCACGAGACATCGACCAGCGCGCAAAAATGGAGGCTCTAGACCCTTCCAGAGCCGAGATATCGAAGGTCAAAATTTTGGCCGGAAAAAAAAACATAAGGGGTAACACTGTCATTTTTTATTTTGGCTGAAATTTTGACCTTCGATATCTCGGCTCTGGAAGGGTCTAGAGCCTCCATTTTTGCGCGCTGGTCGATGTCTCGTGGCCCTCTGTCAGAATCCTGAGTTTCAAGAAAATCGGAGGGGGTCAAAATTTCGGCCAAAAAAAAAAATGACAGTGTTACCCCTTATGTTTTTTTTTTGGCCGAAATTTTGACCCCCTCCGATCTTCTTGAAACTCTGGATTCTGACAGAGGGCCACGAGACATCGACCAGCGCGCAAAAATGGAGGCTCTAGACCCTTCCAGAGCCGAGATATCGAAGGTCAAAATTTCAGCCAAAATAAAAAATGACAGTGTTACCCCTTATGTTTTTTTTTCCGGCCAAAATTTTGACCTTCGATATCTCGGCTCTGGAAGGGTCTAGAGCCTCCATTTTTGCGCGCTGGTCGATGTCTCGTGGCCCTCTGTCAGAATCCAGAGTTTCAAGAAAATCGGAGGGGGTCAAAATTTCGGCCAAAAAAAAAAAAATGACAGTGTTACCCCTTATGTTTTTTTTTTTTGGCCGAAATTTTGACCCCCTCCGATCTTCTTGAAACTCTGGATTCTGACAGAGGGCCACGAGACATCGACCAGCGCGCAAAAATGGAGGCTCTAGACCCTTCCAGAGCCGAGATATCGAAGGTCAAAATTTCAGCCAAAATAAAAAATGACAGTGTTACCCCTTATGTTTTTTTTTCCGGCCAAAATTTTGACCTTCGATATCTCGGCTCTGGAAGGGTCTAGAGCCTCCATTTTTGCGCGCTGGTCGATGTCTCGTGGCCCTCTGTCAGAATCCAGAGTTTCAAGAAAATCGGAGGGGGTCAAAATTTCGTCCAAAAAAAAAAAATGACAGTGTTACCCCTTATGTTTTTTTTTTTGGCCGAAATTTTGACCCCCTCCGATCTTCTTGAAACTCTGGATTCTGACAGAGGGCCACGAGACATCGACCAGCGCGCAAAAATGGAGGCTCTAGACCCTTCCAGAGCCGAGATATCGAAGGTCAAAATTTCAGCCAAAATAAAAAATGACAGTGTTACCCCTTATGTTTTTTTTTCCGGCCAAAATTTTGACCTTCGATATCTCGGCTCTGGAAGGGTCTAGAGCCTCCATTTTTGCGCGCTGGTCGATGTCTCGTGGCCCTCTGTCAGAATCCAGAGTTTCAAGAAAATCGGAGGGGGTCAAAATTTCGGCCAAAAAAAAAAAATGACAGTGTTACCCCTTATGTTTTTTTTTTTTGGCCGAAATTTTGACCCCCTCCGATCTTCTTGAAACTCTGGATTCTGACAGAGGGCCACGAGACATCGACCAGCGCGCAAAAATGGAGGCTCTAGACCCTTCCAGAGCCGAGATATCGAAGGTCAAAATTTTGGCCGGAAAAAAAAACATAAGGGGTAACACTGTCATTTTTTATTTTGGCTGAAATTTTGACCTTCGATATCTCGGCTCTGGAAGGGTCTAGAGCCTCCATTTTTGCGCGCTGGTCGATGTCTCGTGGCCCTCTGTCAGAATCCTGAGTTTCAAGAAAATCGGAGGGGGTCAAAATTTCGGCCAAAAAAAAAATGACAGTGTTACCCCTTATGTTTTTTTTTTGGCCGAAATTTTGACCCCCTCCGATCTTCTTGAAACTCTGGATTCTGACAGAGGGCCACGAGACATCGACCAGCGCGCAAAAATGGAGGCTCTAGACCCTTCCAGAGCCGAGATATCGAAGGTCAAAATTTCAGCCAAAATAAAAAATGACAGTGTTACCCCTTATGTTTTTTTTTCCGGCCAAAATTTTGACCTTCGATATCTCGGCTCTGGAAGGGTCTAGAGCCTCCATTTTTGCGCGCTGGTCGATGTCTCGTGGCCCTCTGTCAGAATCCAGAGTTTCAAGAAAATCGGAGGGGGTCAAAATTTCGGCCAAAAAAAAAAAAATGACAGTGTTACCCCTTATGTTTTTTTTTTTTGGCCGAAATTTTGACCCCCTCCGATCTTCTTGAAACTCTGGATTCTGACAGAGGGCCACGAGACATCGACCAGCGCGCAAAAATGGAGGCTCTAGACCCTTCCAGAGCCGAGATATCGAAGGTCAAAATTTCAGCCAAAATAAAAAATGACAGTGTTACCCCTTATGTTTTTTTTTCCGGCCAAAATTTTGACCTTCGATATCTCGGCTCTGGAAGGGTCTAGAGCCTCCATTTTTGCGCGCTGGTCGATGTCTCGTGGCCCTCTGTCAGAATCCAGAGTTTCAAGAAAATCGGAGGGGGTCAAAATTTCGTCCAAAAAAAAAAAATGACAGTGTTACCCCTTATGTTTTTTTTTTGGCCGAAATTTTGACCCCCTCCGATCTTCTTGAAACTCTGGATTCTGACAGAGGGCCACGAGACATCGACCAGCGCGCAAAAATGGAGGCTCTAGACCCTTCCAGAGCCGAGATATCGAAGGTCAAAATTTCAGCCAAAATAAAAAATGACAGTGTTACCCCTTATGTTTTTTTTTCCGGCCAAAATTTTGACCTTCGATATCTCGGCTCTGGAAGGGTCTAGAGCCTCCATTTTTGCGCGCTGGTCGATGTCTCGTGGCCCTCTGTCAGAATCCAGAGTTTCAAGAAAATCGGAGGGGGTCAAAATTTCGGCCAAAAAAAAAAAATGACAGTGTTACCCCTTATGTTTTTTTTTTTGGCCGAAATTTTGACCCCCCTCCGATCTTCTTGAAACTCTGGATTCTGACAGAGGGCCACGAGACATCGACCAGCGCGCAAAAATGGAGGCTCTAGACCCTTCCAGAGCCGAGATATCGAAGGTCAAAATTTCAGCCAAAATAAAAAATGACAGTGTTACCCCTTATGTTTTTTTTTCCGGCCAAAATTTTGACCTTCGATATCTCGGCTCTGGAAGGGTCTAGAGCCTCCATTTTTGCGCGCTGGTCGATGTCTCGTGGCCCTCTGTCAGAATCCAGAGTTTCAAGAAAATCGGAGGGGGTCAAAATTTCGGCCAAAAAAAAAAAATGACAGTGTTACCCCTTATGTTTTTTTTTTTGGCCGAAATTTTGACCCCCTCCGATCTTCTTGAAACTCTGGATTCTGACAGAGGGCCACGAGACATCGACCAGCGCGCAAAAATGGAGGCTCTAGACCCTTCCAGAGCCGAGATATCGAAGGTCAAAATTTCAGCCAAAATAAAAAATGACAGTGTTACCCCTTATGTTTTTTTTTCCGGCCAAAATTTTGACCTTCGATATCTCGGCTCTGGAAGGGTCTAGAGCCTCCATTTTTGCGCGCTGGTCGATGTCTCGTGGCCCTCTGTCAGAATCCAGAGTTTCAAGAAAATCGGAGGGGGTCAAAATTTCGTCCAAAAAAAAAAAATGACAGTGTTACCCCTTATGTTTTTTTTTTTTGGCCGAAATTTTGACCCCCCTCCGATCTTCTTGAAACTCTGGATTCTGACAGAGGGCCACGAGACATCGACCAGCGCGCAAAAATGGAAGGCTCTAGACCCTTCCAGAGCCGAGATATCGAAGGTCAAAATTTCAGCCAAAATAAAAAATGACAGTGTTACCCCTTATGTTTTTTTTTCCGGCCAAAATTTTGACCTTCGATATCTCGGCTCTGGAAGGGTCTAGAGCCTCCATTTTTGCGCGCTGGTCGATGTCTCGTGGCCCTCTGTCAGAATCCAGAGTTTCAAGAAAATCGGAGGGGGTCAAAATTTCGGCCAAAAAAAAAAAATGACAGTGTTACCCCTTATGTTTTTTTTTTTTGGCCGAAATTTTGACCCCCTCCGATCTTCTTGAAACTCTGGATTCTGACAGAGGGCCACGAGACATCGACCAGCGCGCAAAAATGGAGGCTCTAGACCCTTCCAGAGCCGAGATATCGAAGGTCAAAATTTCAGCCAAAATAAAAAATGACAGTGTTACCCCTTATGTTTTTTTTCCGGCCAAAATTTTGACCTTCGATATCTCGGCTCTGGAAGGGTCTAGAGCCTCCATTTTTGCGCGCTGGTCGATGTCTCGTGGCCCTCTGTCAGAATCCAGAGTTTCAAGAAAATCGGAGGGGGTCAAAATTTCGGCCAAAAAAAAAAATGACAGTGTTACCCCTTATGTTTTTTTTTTTGGCCGAAATTTTGACCCCCTCCGATCTTCTTGAAACTCTGGATTCTGACAGAGGGCCACGAGACATCGACCAGCGCGCAAAAATGGAGGCTCTAGACCCTTCCAGAGCCGAGATATCGAAGGTCAAAATTTCAGCCAAAATAAAAAATGACAGTGTTACCCCTTATGTTTTTTTTTCCGGCCAAAATTTTGACCTTCGATATCTCGGCTCTGGAAGGGTCTAGAGCCTCCATTTTTGCGCGCTGGTCGATGTCTCGTGGCCCTCTGTCAGAATCCAGAGTTTCAAGAAAATCGGAGGGGGTCAAAATTTCGGCCAAAAAAAAAATGACAGTGTTACCCCTTATGTTTTTTTTTTTTGGCCGAAATTTTGACCCCCTCCGATCTTCTTGAAACTCTGGATTCTGACAGAGGGCCACGAGACATCGACCAGCGCGCAAAAATGGAGGCTCTAGACCCTTCCAGAGCCGAGATATCGAAGGTCAAAATTTTGGCCGGAAAAAAAAACATAAGGGTAACACTGTCATTTTTTATTTTGGCTGAAATTTTGACCTTCGATATCTCGGCTCTGGAAGGGTCTAGAGCCTCCATTTTTGCGCGCTGGTCGATGTCTCGTGGCCCTCTGTCAGAATCCAGAGTTTCAAGAAAATCGGAGGGGGTCAAAATTTCGGCCAAAAAAAAAAAATGACAGTGTTACCCCTTATGTTTTTTTTTTTTGGCCGAAATTTTGACCCCCTCCGATCTTCTTGAAACTCTGGATTCTGACAGAGGGCCACGAGACATCGACCAGCGCGCAAAAATGGAGGCTCTAGACCCTTCCAGAGCCGAGATATCGAAGGTCAAAATTTCAGCCAAAATAAAAAATGACAGTGTTACCCCTTATGTTTTTTTTTCCGGCCAAAATTTTGACCTTCGATATCTCGGCTCTGGAAGGGTCTAGAGCCTCCATTTTTGCGCGCTGGTCGATGTCTCGTGGCCCTCTGTCAGAATCCAGAGTTTCAAGAAAATCGGAGGGGGTCAAAATTTCGGCCAAAAAAAAAAAATGACAGTGTTACCCCTTATGTTTTTTTTTTTTGGCCGAAATTTTGACCCCCTCCGATCTTCTTGAAACTCTGGATTCTGACAGAGGGCCACGAGACATCGACCAGCGCGCAAAAATGGAGGCTCTAGACCCTTCCAGAGCCGAGATATCGAAGGTCAAAATTTTGGCCGGAAAAAAAAAACATAAGGGGTAACACTGTCATTTTTTATTTTGGCTGAAATTTTGACCTTCGATATCTCGGCTCTGGAAGGGTCTAGAGCCTCCATTTTTGCGCGCTGGTCGATGTCTCGTGGCCCTCTGTCAGAATCCTGAGTTTCAAGAAAATCGGAGGGGGTCAAAATTTCGGCCAAAAAAAAAAATGACAGTGTTACCCCTTATGTTTTTTTTTTGGCCGAAATTTTGACCCCCTCCGATCTTCTTGAAACTCTGGATTCTGACAGAGGGCCACGAGACATCGACCAGCGCGCAAAAATGGAGGCTCTAGACCCTTCCAGAGCCGAGATATCGAAGGTCAAAATTTCAGCCAAAATAAAAAATGACAGTGTTACCCCTTATGTTTTTTTTTCCGGCCAAAATTTTGACCTTCGATATCTCGGCTCTGGAAGGGTCTAGAGCCTCCATTTTTGCGCGCTGGTCGATGTCTCGTGGCCCTCTGTCAGAATCCAGAGTTTCAAGAAAATCGGAGGGGGTCAAAATTTCGGCCAAAAAAAAAAATGACAGTGTTACCCCTTATGTTTTTTTTTTTGGCCGAAATTTTGACCCCCTCCGATCTTCTTGAAACTCTGGATTCTGACAGAGGGCCACGAGACATCGACCAGCGCGCAAAAATGGAGGCTCTAGACCCTTCCAGAGCCGAGATATCGAAGGTCAAAATTTCAGCCAAAATAAAAAATGACAGTGTTACCCCTTATGTTTTTTTTTCCGGCCAAAATTTTGACCTTCGATATCTCGGCTCTGGAAGGGTCTAGAGCCTCCATTTTTGTGCGCTGGTCGATGTCTCGTGGCCCTCTGTCAGAATCCAGAGTTTCAAGAAAATCGGAGGGGGTCAAAATTTCGGCCAAAAAAAAAAAATGACAGTGTTACCCCTTATGTTTTTTTTTTTTGGCCGAAATTTTGACCCCCTCCGATCTTCTTGAAACTCTGGATTCTGACAGAGGGCCACGAGACATCGACCAGCGCGCAAAAATGGAGGCTCTAGACCCTTCCAGAGCCGAGATATCGAAGGTCAAAATTTCAGCCAAAATAAAAAATGACAGTGTTACCCCTTATGTTTTTTTTTCCGGCCAAAATTTTGACCTTCGATATCTCGGCTCTGGAAGGGTCTAGAGCCTCCATTTTTGCGCGCTGGTCGATGTCTCGTGGCCCTCTGTCAGAATCCAGAGTTTCAAGAAAATCGGAGGGGGTCAAAATTTCGGCCAAAAAAAAAAAATGACAGTGTTACCCCTTATGTTTTTTTTTTTTTGGCCGAAATTTTGACCCCCTCCGATCTTCTTGAAACTCTGGATTCTGACAGAGGGCCACGAGACATCGACCAGCGCGCAAAAATGGAGGCTCTAGACCCTTCCAGAGCCGAGATATCGAAGGTCAAAATTTCAGCCAAAATAAAAAATGACAGTGTTACCCCTTATGTTTTTTTTTCCGGCCAAAATTTTGACCTTCGATATCTCGGCTCTGGAAGGGTCTAGAGCCTCCATTTTTGCGCGCTGGTCGATGTCTCGTGGCCCTCTGTCAGAATCCAGAGTTTCAAGAAAATCGGAGGGGGTCAAAATTTCGGCCAAAAAAAAAAAATGACAGTGTTACCCCTTATGTTTTTTTTTTTGGCCGAAATTTTGACCCCCTCCGATCTTCTTGAAACTCTGGATTCTGACAGAGGGCCACGAGACATCGACCAGCGCGCAAAAATGGAGGCTCTAGACCCTTCCAGAGCCGAGATATCGAAGGTCAAAATTTCAGCCAAAATAAAAAATGACAGTGTTACCCCTTATGTTTTTTTTTCCGGCCAAAATTTTGACCTTCGATATCTCGGCTCTGGAAGGGTCTAGAGCCTCCATTTTTGCGCGCTGGTCGATGTCTCGTGGCCCTCTGTCAGAATCCAGAGTTTCAAGAAAATCGGAGGGGGTCAAAATTTCGGCCAAAAAAAAAAAATGACAGTGTTACCCCTTATGTTTTTTTTTTTTGGCCGAAATTTTGACCCCCTCCGATCTTCTTGAAACTCTGGATTCTGACAGAGGGCCACGAGACATCGACCAGCGCGCAAAAATGGAGGCTCTAGACCCTTCCAGAGCCGAGATATCGAAGGTCAAAATTTCAGCCAAAATAAAAAATGACAGTGTTACCCCTTATGTTTTTTTTCCGGCCAAAATTTTGACCTTCGATATCTCGGCTCTGGAAGGGTCTAGAGCCTCCATTTTTGCGCGCTGGTCGATGTCTCGTGGCCCTCTGTCAGAATCCAGAGTTTCAAGAAAATCGGAGGGGGTCAAAATTTCGGCCAAAAAAAAAAAATGACAGTGTTACCCCTTATGTTTTTTTTTTTTGGCCGAAATTTTGACCCCCTCCGATCTTCTTGAAACTCTGGATTCTGACAGAGGGCCACGAGACATCGACCAGCACGCAAAAATGGAGGCTCTAGACCCTTCCAGAGCCGAGATATCGAAGGTCAAAATTTCAGCCAAAATAAAAAATGACAGTGTTACCCCTTATGTTTTTTTTTTCCGGCCAAAATTTTGACCTTCGATATCTCGGCTCTGGAAGGGTCTAGAGCCTCCATTTTTGCGCGCTGGTCGATGTCTCGTGGCCCTCTGTCAGAATCCAGAGTTTCAAGAAAATCGGAGGGGGTCAAAATTTCGGCCAAAAAAAAAAATGACAGTGTTACCCCTTATGTTTTTTTTTTTTGGCCGAAATTTTGACCCCCTCCGATCTTCTTGAAACTCTGGATTCTGACAGAGGGCCACGAGACATCGACCAGCGCGCAAAAATGGAGGCTCTAGACCCTTCCAGAGCCGACATATCGAAGGTCAAAATTTCAGCCAAAATAAAAAATGACAGTGTTACCCCTTATGTTTTTTTTTCCGGCCAAAATTTTGACCTTCGATATCTCGGCTCTGGAAGGGTCTAGAGCCTCCATTTTTGCGTGCTGGTCGATGTCTCGTGGCCCTCTGTCAGAATCCAGAGTTTCAAGAAAATCGGAGGGGGTCAAAATTTCGGCCAAAAAAAAAAAATGACAGTGTTACCCCTTATGTTTTTTTTTTTGGCCGAAATTTTGACCCCCTCCGATCTTCTTGAAACTCTGGATTCTGACAGAGGGCCACGAGACATCGACCAGCGCGCAAAAATGGAGGCTCTAGACCCTTCCAGAGCCGAGATATCGAAGGTCAAAATTTCAGCCAAAATAAAAAATGACAGTGTTACCCCTTATGTTTTTTTTTCCGGCCAAAATTTTGACCTTCGATATCTCGGCTCTGGAAGGGTCTAGAGCCTCCATTTTTGCGCGCTGGTCGATGTCTCGTGGCCCTCTGTCAGAATCCAGAGTTTCAAGAAAATCGGAGGGGGTCAAAATTTCGGCCAAAAAAAAAATGACAGTGTTACCCCTTATGTTTTTTTTTTTTTGCCGAAATTTTGACCCCCTCCGATCTTCTTGAAACTCTGGATTCTGACAGAGGGCCACGAGACATCGACCAGCGCGCAAAAATGGAGGCTCTAGACCCTTCCAGAGCCGAGATATCGAAGGTCAAAATTTCAGCCAAAATAAAAAATGACAGTGTTACCCCTTATGTTTTTTTTTCCGGCCAAAATTTTGACCTTCGATATCTCGGCTCTGGAAGGGTCTAGAGCCTCCATTTTTGCGCGCTGGTCGATGTCTCGTGGCCCTCTGTCAGAATCCAGAGTTTCAAGAAAATCGGAGGGGGTCAAAATTTCGGCCAAAAAAAAAAATGACAGTGTTACCCCTTATGTTTTTTTTTTTTGGCCGAAATTTTGACCCCCTCCGATCTTCTTGAAACTCTGGATTCTGACAGAGGGCCACGAGACATCGACCAGCGCGCAAAAATGGAGGCTCTAGACCCTTCCAGAGCCGAGATATCGAAGGTCAAAATTTCAGCCAAAATAAAAAATGACAGTGTTACCCCTTATGTTTTTTTTTCCGGCCAAAATTTTGACCTTCGATATCTCGGCTCTGGAAGGGTCTAGAGCCTCCATTTTTGCGCGCTGGTCGATGTCTCGTGGCCCTCTGTCAGAATCCAGAGTTTCAAGAAAATCGGAGGGGGTCAAAATTTCGGCCAAAAAAAAAATGACAGTGTTACCCCTTATGTTTTTTTTTTTTGGCCGAAATTTTGACCCCCTCCGATCTTCTTGAAACTCTGGATTCTGACAGAGGGCCACGAGACATCGACCAGCGCGCAAAAATGGAGGCTCTAGACCCTTCCAGAGCCGAGATATCGAAGGTCAAAATTTCAGCCAAAATAAAAAATGACAGTGTTACCCCTTATGTTTTTTTTTCCGGCCAAAATTTTGACCTTCGATATCTCGGCTCTGGAAGGGTCTAGAGCCTCCATTTTTGCGCGCTGGTCGATGTCTCGTGGCCCTCTGTCAGAATCCAGAGTTTCAAGAAAATCGGAGGGGGTCAAAATTTCGGCCAAAAAAAAAAAATGACAGTGTTACCCCTTATGTTTTTTTTTTTTGGCCGAAATTTTGACCCCCTCCGATCTTCTTGAAACTCTGGATTCTGACAGAGGGCCACGAGACATCGACCAGCGCGCAAAAATGGAGGCTCTAGACCCTTCCAGAGCCGAGATATCGAAGGTCAAAATTTCAGCCAAAATAAAAAATGACAGTGTTACCCCTTATGTTTTTTTTCCGGCCAAAATTTTTACCTTCGATATCTCGGCTCTGGAAGGGTCTAGAGCCTCCATTTTTGCGCGCTGGTCGATGTCTCGTGGCCCTCTGTCAGAATCCAGAGTTTCAAGAAAATCGGAGGGGGTCAAAATTTCGGCCAAAAAAAAAAATGACAGTGTTACCCCTTATGTTTTTTTTTTTGGCCGAAATTTTGACCCCCTCCGATCTTCTTGAAACTCTGGATTCTGACAGAGGGCCACGAGACATCGACCAGCGCGCAAAAATGGAGGCTCTAGACCCTTCCAGAGCCGAGATATCGAAGGTCAAAATTTCAGCCAAAATAAAAAATGACAGTGTTACCCCTTATGTTTTTTTTTCCGGCCAAAATTTTGACCTTCGATATCTCGGCTCTGGAAGGGTCTAGAGCCTCCATTTTTGCGCGCTGGTCGATGTCTCGTGGCCCTCTGTCAGAATCCAGAGTTTCAAGAAAATCGGAGGGGGTCAAAATTTCGGCCAAAAAAAAAAAATGACAGTGTTACCCCTTATGTTTTTTTTTTTTGGCCGAAATTTTGACCCCCTCCGATCTTCTTGAAACTCTGGATTCTGACAGAGGGCCACGAGACATCGACCAGCGCGCAAAAATGGAGGCTCTAGACCCTTCCAGAGCCGAGATATCGAAGGTCAAAATTTTGGCCGGAAAAAAAAACATAAGGGGTAACACTGTCATTTTTTTTTTTTGGCCGAAATTTTGACCCCCTCCGATTTTCTTGAAACTCTGGATTCTGACAGAGGGCCACGAGACATCGACCAGCGCGCAAAAATGGAGGCTCTAGACCCTTCCAGAGCCGAGATATCGAAGGTCAAAATTTTGGCCGGAAAAAAAAACATAAGGGGTAACACTGTCATTTTTTTTTTTTGGCCGAAATTTTGACCCCCTCCGATTTTCTTGAAACTCTGGATTCTGACAGAGGGCCACGAGACATCGACCAGCGCGCAAAAATGGAGGCTCTAGACCCTTCCAGAGCCGCGATATCGAAGGTCAAAATTTTGGCCGGAAAAAAAAACATAAGGGGTAACACTGTCATTTTTTTTTTGGCCGAAATTTTGACCCCCTCCGATTTTCTTGAAACTCTGGATTCTGACAGAGGGCCACGAGACATCGACCAGCACGCAAAAATGGAGGCTCTAGACCCTTCCAGAGCCGAGATATCGAAGGTCAAAATTTCAGCCAAAATAAAAAATGACAGTGTTACCCCTTATGTTTTTTTTTCCGGCCAAAATTTTGACCTTCGATATCTCGGCTCTGGAAGGGTCTAGAGCCTCCATTTTTGCGCGCTGGTCGATGTCTCGTGGCCCTCTGTCAGAATCCAGAGTTTCAAGAAAATCGGAGGGGGTCAAAATTTCGGCCAAAAAAAAAAATGACAGTGTTACCCCTTATGTTTTTTTTTTTTGGCCGAAATTTTGACCCCCTCCGATCTTCTTGAAACTCTGGATTCTGACGGAGGGCCACGAGACATCGACCAGCGCGCAAAAATGGAGGCTCTAGACCCTTCCAGAGCCGAGATATCGAAGGTCAAAATTTCAGCCAAAATAAAAAATGACAGTGTTACCCCTTATGTTTTTTTTTTTTGGCCGAAATTTTGACCCCCTCCGATCTTCTTGAAACTCTGGATTCTGACAGAGGGCCACGAGACATCGACCAGCGCGCAAAAATGGAGGCTCTAGACCCTTCCAGAGCCGAGATATCGAAGGTCAAAATTTCAGCCAAAATAAAAAATGACAGTGTTACCCCTTATGTTTTTTTTTCCGGCCAAAATTTTGACCTTTGATATCTCGGCTCTGGAAGGGTCTAGAGCCTCCATTTTTGCGCGCTGGTCGATGTCTCGTGGCCCTCTGTCAGAATCCAGAGTTTCAAGAAAATCGGAGGGGGTCAAAATTTCGGCCAAAAAAAAAAAATGACAGTGTTACCCCTTATGTTTTTTTTTTTGGCCGAAATTTTGACCCCCTCCGATCTTCTTGAAACTCTGGATTCTGACAGAGGGCCACGAGACATCGACCAGCGCGCAAAAATGGAGGCTCTAGACCCTTCCAGAGCCGAGATATCGAAGGTCAAAATTTCAGCCAAAATAAAAAATGACAGTGTTACCCCTTATGTTTTTTTTTCCGGCCAAAATTTTGACCTTCGATATCTCGGCTCTGGAAGGGTCTAGAGCCTCCATTTTTGCGCGCTGGTCGATGTCTCGTGGCCCTCTGTCAGAATCCAGAGTTTCAAGAAAATCGGAGGGGGTCAAAATTTCGGCCAAAAAAAAAAAATGACAGTGTTACCCCTTATGTTTTTTTTTTTTGGCCGAAATTTTGACCCCCTCCGATCTTCTTGAAACTCTGGATTCTGACAGAGGGCCACGAGACATCGACCAGCGCGCAAAAATGGAGGCTCTAGACCCTTCCAGAGCCGAGATATCGAAGGTCAAAATTTCAGCCAAAATAAAAAATGACAGTGTTACCCCTTATGTTTTTTTTTCCGGCCAAAATTTTGACCTTCGATATCTCGGCTCTGGAAGGGTCTAGAGCCTCCATTTTTGCGCGCTGGTCGATGTCTCGTGGCCCTCTGTCAGAATCCAGAGTTTCAAGAAAATCGGAGGGGGTCAAAATTTCGGCCAAAAAAAAAAATGACAGTGTTACCCCTTATGTTTTTTTTTTTGGCCGAAATTTTGACCCCCTCCGATTTTCTTGAAACTCTGGATTCTGACAGAGGGCCACGAGACATCGACCAGCGCGCAAAAATGGAGGCTCTAGACCCTTCCAGAGCCGAGATATCGAAGGTCAAAATTTCAGCCAAAATAAAAAATGACAGTGTTACCCCTTATGTTTTTTTTTCCGGCCAAAATTTTGACCTTCGATATCTCGGCTCTGGAAGGGTCTAGAGCCTCCATTTTTGCGCGCTGGTCGATGTCTCGTGGCCCTCTGTCAGAATCCAGAGTTTCAAGAAGATCGGAGGGGGTCAAAATTTCGGCCAAAAAAAAAAATGACAGTGTTACCCCTTATGTTTTTTTTTTTTTGGCCGAAATTTTGACCCCCTCCGATCTTCTTGAAACTCTGGATTCTGACAGAGGGCCACGAGACATCGACCAGCGCGCAAAAATGGAGGCTCTAGACCCTTCCAGAGCCGAGATATCGAAGGTCAAAATTTCAGCCAAAATAAAAAATGACAGTGTTACCCCTTATGTTTTTTTTTCCGGCCAAAATTTTGACCTTCGATATCTCGGCTCTGGAAGGGTCTAGAGCCTCCATTTTTGCGCGCTGGTCGATGTCTCGTGGCCCTCTGTCAGAATCCAGAGTTTCAAGAAAATCGGAGGAGGTCAAAATTTCGGCCAAAAAAAAAAATGACAGTGTTACCCCTTATGTTTTTTTTTTTTGGCCGAAATTTTGACCCCCTCCGATCTTCTTGAAACTCTGGATTCTGACAGAGGGCCACGAGACTCCGACCAGCGCGCAAAAATGGAGGCTCTAGACCCTTCCAGAGCCGAGATATTGAAGGTCAAAATTTTGACCTGAAAAAAAAACATAAGGGGTAACACTGTCATTTTTTTTTTTTGGCCGAAATTTTGACCCCCTCTGATCGTCTTGAAACTCTGGATTCTGACAGAGGGCCACGAGACTTCGACCAGCGCGCAAAAATGGAGGCTCTAGACCCTTCCAGAGCCGAGATATCGAAGGTCAAAATTGTGACCCGAAAAAAAAACATAAGGGGTAACACTGTCATTTTTTTTTTGGCAAAAATTTTGACCCCCTCCGATCTTCTTGAAACTCTGGATTCTGACAGAGGGCCACGAGACTCCGACCAGCGCGCAAAAATGGAGGCTCTAGACCCTTCCAGAGCCGAGATATCGAAGGTCAAAATTTTGACCTGAAAAAAAAACATAAGGGGTAACACTGTCATTTTTTTTTTTTGGCCGAAATTTTGACCCCCTCCGATCTTCTTGAAACTCTGGATTCTGACAGAGGGCCACGAGACTTCGACCAGCGCGCAAAAATGGAGGCTCTAGACCCTTCCAGAGACGAGATATCGAAGGTCAAAATTTTGACCTAAAAAAAAAACGTAAGGGGTAACACTGTCATTTTTTTTTTTTGGCCGAAATTTTGACCCCCTCCGATCTTCTTGAAACTCTGGATTCTGACAGAGGGCCACGAGACTTCGACCAGCGCGCAAAAATGGAGGCTCTAGACCCTTCCAGAGCCGAGATATCGAAGGTCAAAATTTTGACCCGAAAAAAAAAACATAAGGGGTAACACTGTCATTTTTTTTTTTTGGCCGAAATTTTGACCCCCTCCGATCTTCTTGAAACTCTGGATTCTGACAGAGGGCCACGAGACTTCGACCAGCGCGCAAAAATGGAGGCTCTAGACCCTACCAGAGCCGAGATATCGAAGGTCAAAATTTTGACCTGAAAAAAAAACATAAGGGGTAACAATGTCATTTTTTTTTGGCCGAAATTTTGACCCCCTCTGATCTTCTTGAAACTCTGGATTCTGACAGAGGGCCACGAGACTTCGACCAGCGCGCAAAAATGGAGGCTCTAGACCCTTCCAGAGCTGAGATAACGAAGGTCAAAATTTTGACCCGAAAATAAAAACATAAGGGGTAACACTGTCATTTTTTTTTTTTGGCCGAAATTTTGACCACCTCCGATCTTCTTGAAACTCTAGATTCTGACAGAGGGCCACGAGACTTCGACCAGCGCGCAAAAATTTTGGCTCTAGACCCTTCCAGAGCCGAGATATCGAAGGTCAAAATTTTGACCTGAAAAAAAAACATAAGGGGTAACACTGTCATTTTTTTTTTTTGGCCGAAATTTTGATCCCCTCCGATCTTCTTGAAACTCTGGATTCTGACAGAGGGCCACGAGACTCTGACCAGCGCGCAAAAATGGAGGCTCTAGACCCTTCCAGAGCCGAGATATCGAAGGTCAAAATTTTGACCTGAAAAAAAACATAAGGGGTAACACTGTCATTTTTTTTTTTGGCCGAAATTTTGACCCCCTCCGATCTTCTTGAAACTCTGGATTCTGACAGAGGGCCATGAGACTTCGACCAGCGCGCAAAAATGGAGGCTCTAGACCCTTCCAGAGCCGAGATATCGAAGGTCAAAATTGTGACCCGAAAAAAAAACATAAGGGGTAACACTGTCATTTTTTTTTTTGGCCGAAATTTTGACCCCCTCCAATCTTCTTGAAACTCTGGATTCTGACAGAGGGCCAAGAGACTCCGACCAGCGCGCAAAAATGGAGGCTCTAGACCCTTCCAGAGCCGAGATATCGAAGGTCAAAATTTTGACCTGAAAATAAAACATAAGGGGTAACACTGTCATTTTTTTTTTTTGGCCGCAATTTTGACCCCCTCCGATCTTCTTGAAACTCTGGATTCTGACAGAGGGTCACGAGACTTTGACCAGCGCGCAAAAATGGAGGCTCTAGACCCTTCCAGAGCCGAGATATCGAAGGTCAAAATTTTGACCCGAAAAAAAAACATAAGGGGTAACACTGTCATTTTTTTTTTTGGCCGAAATTTTGACCCCCTCCAATCTTCTTGAAACTCTGGATTCTGACAGAGGGCCACGAGACTCCGACCAGCGCGCAAAAATGGAGGCTCTAGACCCTTCCAGAGCCGAGATATTGAAGGTCAAAATTTTGACCTGAAAAAAAAACATAAGGGGTAACACTGTCATTTTTTTTTTTGGCCGAAATTTTGACCCCCTCTGATCGTCTTGAAACTCTGGATTCTGACAGAGGGCCACGAGACTTCGACCAGCGCGCAAAAATGGAGGCTCTAGACCCTTCCAGAGCCGAGATATCGAAGGTCAAAATTGTGACCCGAAAAAAAAACATAAGGGGTAACACTGTCATTTTTTTTTTTTTGGCCAAAATTTTGACCCCCTCCGATCTTCTTGAAACTCTGGATTCTGACAGAGGGCCAAGAGACTCCGACCAGCGCGCAAAAATGGAGGCTCTAGACCCTTCCAGAGCCGAGATACCGAAGGTCAAAATTTTGACCTGAAAAAAAACGTAAGGGGTAACACTGTCATTTTTTTTTTTTGGCCGAAATTTTGACCCCCTCCGATCTTCTTGAAACTCTGGATTCTGACAGAGGGCCACGAGACTTCGACCAGCGCGCAAAAATGGAGGCTCTAGACCCTTCCAGAGCCGAGATATCGAAGGTCAAAATTGTGACCCGAAAAAAAAACATAAGGGGTAACACTGTCATTTTTTTTTTTTGGCCAAAATTTTGACCCCCTCCGATCTTCTTGAAACTCTGGATTCTGACAGAGGGCCACGAGACTCCGACCAGCGCGCAAAAATGGAGGCTCTCGACCCTTCCAGAGCCGAGATATCGAAGGTCAAAATTTTGACCTGAAAAAAAAACATAAGGGGTAACACTGTCATTTTTTTTTTTTGGCCAAAATTTTGACCCCCTCCGATCTTCTTGAAACTCTGGATTCTGACAGAGGGCCACGAGACTTCGACCAGCGCGCAAAAATGGAGGCTCTAGACCCTTCCAGAGACGAGATATCGAAGGTCAAAATTTTGACCTGAAAAAAAAACGTAAGGGGTAACACTGTCATTTTTTTTTTGGCCGAAATTTTGACCCCCTCCGATCTTCTTGAAACTCTGGATTCTGACAGAGGGCCACGAGACTTCGACCAGCGCGCAAAAATGGAGGCTCTAGACCCTTCCAGAGCCGAGATATCGAAGGTCAAAATTTTGACCCGAAAAAAAAAAACATAAGGGGTAACACTGTCATTTTTTTTTTTGGCCGAAATTTTGACCCCCTCCGATCTTCTTGAAACTCTGGATTCTGACAGAGGGCCACGAGACTTCGACCAGCGCGCAAAAATGGAGGCTCTAGACCCTTCCAGAGCCGAGATATCGAAGGTCAAAATTTTGACCTGAAAAAAAAACATAAGGGGTAACACTGTCTTTTTTTTTTTGGCCAAAATTTTGACCCCCTCTGATCTTCTTGAAACTCTAGATTCTGACAGAGGGCCACGAGACTTCGACCAGCGCGCAAAAATTTTGGCTCTAGACCCTTCCAGAGCCGAGATATCGAAGGTCAAAATTTTGACCTGAAAAAAAAACATAAGGGGTAACACTGTCATTTTTTTTTTTGGCCGAAATTTTGATCCCCTCCGATCTTCTTGAAACTCTGGATTCTGACAGAGGGTCACGAGACTTCGACCAGCTCGCAAAAAATGGAGGCTCTAGACCCTTCCAGAGCCGAGATATCGAAGGTCAAGATTTTGACCTGAAAAAAAAAAATAAGGGGTAACACTGTCATTTTTTTTTTGGCCGAAATTTTGACCCCCTCCGATCTTCTTGAAACTCTGGATTCTGACAGAGGGCCACGAGACTTCGACCAGCGCGCAAAAATGGAGGCTCTAGACCCTTCCAGAGCCGAGATATCGAAGGTCAAAATTTTGACCCGAAAAAAAAACATAAGGGGTAACACTGTCATTTTTTTTTTTGGCCGAAATTTTGACCCCCTCCGATCTTCTTGAAACTCTGGATTCTGACAGAGGGCCACGAGACTCCGACCAGCGCGCAAAAATGGAGGCTCTAGACCCTTCCAGAGCCGAGATATCGAAGGTCAAAATTTTGACCTGAAAAAAAAAACATAAGGGGTAACATTGTCATTTTTTTTTGGCCGAAATTTTGACCCCCTCCGATCTTCTTGAAACTCTGGATTCTGACAGAGGGCCACGAGACTTCGACCAGCGCGCAAAAATGGAGGCTCTAGACCCTTCCAGAGCCGAGATAACGAAGGTCAAAATTTTGACCCGAAAATAAAAACATAAGGGGTAACACTGTCATTTTTTTTTTTTGGCCGAAATTTTGACCCCCTCCGATCTTCTTGAAACTCTGGATTCTGACAGAGGGCCACGAGACTTCGACCAGCGCGCAAAAATTTTGGCTCTAGACCCTTCCAGAGCCGAGATATCGAAGGTCAAAATTTTGACCTGAAAAAAAAAACATAAGGGGTAACACTGTCATTTTTTTTTGGCCGAAATTTTGACCCCCTCCGATCTTCTTGAAACTCTGGATTCTGACAGAGGGCCACGAGACTCCGACCAGCGCGCAAAAATCGAGGCTCTAGACCCTTCCAGAGCTGAGATATCGAAAGTCAAAATTTGGACCAGAAAAAAAAACATAAGGGGTAACAATGTCTTTTTTTTTGGCCGAAATTTTGACCCCCTCCGATCTTCTTGAAACTCTGGATTCTGACAGAGGGCCACGAGACTCCGACCAGCGCGCAAAAATGGAGGCTCTAGACCCTTCCAGAGCCGAGATATCGAAGGTCAAAATTTTGACCTGAAAAAAAAAACATAAGGGGTAACACTGTCATTTTTTTTTTTTGGCCGAAATTTTGACCCCCTCCGATCTTCTTGAAACTCTGGATTCTGACAGAGGGCCACGAGACTCCGACCAGCGCGCAAAAATGGAGGCTCTAGACCCTTCCAGAGCCGAGATATCAAAGGTCAAAATTTTGACCTGAAAAAAAAAACATAAGGGGTAACACTGTCATTTTTTTTTGGCCGAAATTTTGACCCCCTCCGATCTTCTTGAAACTCTGGATTCTGACAGAGGGCCACGAGACTCCGACCAGCGCGCAAAAATGGAGGCTCTAGACCCTTCCAGAGCCGAGATATCGAAGGTCAAAATTTTGACCTGAAAAAAAAACATAAGGGGTAACACTGTCATTTTTTTTTTTTTGGCCGAAATTTTGACCCCCTCCGATCTTCTTGAAACTCTGGATTCTGACAGAGGGCCATGAGACTCCGACCAGCACGCAAAAATGGAGGCTCTAGACCCTTCCAGAGCCGAGATATCGAAGGTCAAAATTTTGACCTGAAAAAAAACATAAGGGGTAACCCTGTCATTTTTTTTTTTGGCCGAAATTTTGACCCCCTCCGATCTTCTTGAAACTCTGGATTCTGACAGAGGGCCACGAGACTCCGACCAGCGCGCAAAAATGGAGGCTCTAGACCCTTCCAGAGCCGAGATATCGAAGGTCAAAATTTTGACCTGAAAAAAAAACATAAGGGGTAACACTGTCATTTTTTTTTTTGGCCGAAATTTTGACCCCCTCCAATCGTCTTGAAACTCTGGATTCTGACAGAGGGCCACGAGACTTCGACCAGCGCGCAAAAATGGAGGCTCTAGAACCTTCCAGAGCCGAGATATCGAAGGTCAAAATTTTGACCCGAAAAAAAACATAAGGGGTAACACTGTCATTTTTTTTTTTTGGCCGAAATTTTGACCCCCTCCGATCTTCTTGAAACTCTGGATTCTGACAGAGGGCCACGAGACTCCGACCAGCGCGCAAAAATCGAGGCTCTAGACCCTTCCAGAGCTGAGATATCGAAGGTCAAAATTTTGACCTGAAAAAAAAACATAAGGGGTAACACTGTCATTTTTTTTTTTGGCCGAAATTTTGACCCCCTCCGATCTTCTTGAAACTCTGGATTCTGACAGAGGGCCATGAGACTTCGACCAGCGCGCAAAAATGGAGGCTCTAGACCCTTCCAGAGCCGAGATATCGAAGGTCAAAATTTGGACCTGAAAAAAAAACCATAAGGGGTAACAATGTCTTCTTTTTTTTTGGCCGAAATTTTGACCCCCTCCGATCTTCTTGAAACTCTGGATTCTGACAGAGGGCCACGAGACTCCGACCAGCGCTCAAAAATGGAGGCTCTAGACCCTTCCAGAGCCGAGATATCGAAGGTCAAAATTTTGACCTGAAAAAAAAACATAAGGGGTAACACTGTCATTTTTTTTTTTTGGCCGAAATTTTGACCCCCTCCGATCTTCTTGAAACTCTGGATTCTGACAGAGGGCCACGAGACTCCGACCAGCGCGCAAAAATGGAGGCTCTAGACCCTTCCAGAGCCGAGATATCGAAGGTCAAAATTTTGACCTGAAAAAAAAAACATAAGGGGTAACACTGTCATTTTTTTTTGGCCGAAATTTTGACCCCCTCCGATCTTCTTGAAACTCTGGATTCTGACAGAGGGCCACGAGACTTCGACCAGCGCGCAAAAATGGAGGCTCTAGACCCTTCCAGAGCCGAGATATCGAAGGTAAAAATTTTGACCCGAAAAAAAAACATAAGGGGTAACACTGTCATTTTTTTTTTTGGCCGAAATTTTGACCCCCTCCGATCTTCTTGAAACTCTGGATTCTGACAGAGGGCCACGAGACTTCGACCAGCGCGCAAAAATGGAGGCTCTAGACCATTCCAGAGTTGAGATATCGAAGGTCAAAATTTTGACCCGAAAAAAAAACATAAGGGGTAACACTGTCATTTTTTTTTTGGCCGAAATTTTGACCCCCTCCGATCTTCTTGAAACTCTGGATTCTGGCAGAGGGCCACGAGACTTCGACCAGCGCGCAAAAATGGAGGCTCTTGACCCTTCCAGAGCCGAGATATCGAAGGTCAAAATTTTGACCTGAAAAAAAAACATAAGGGGTAACACTGTCATTTTTTTTTTGGCCGAAATTTTGACCCCCTCCGATCTTCTTGAAACTCTGGATTCTGACAGAGGGCCACGAGACTCCGACCATCGCGCAAAAATGGAGGCTCTAGACCCTTCCAGAGCCGAGATATCGAAGGTCAAAATTTTGACCCGAAACAAAAACATAAGGGGTAACACTGTCATTTTTTTTTTTTGGCCGAAATTTTGACCCCCTCCGATCTTCTTGAAACTCTGGATTCTGACAGAGGGCCACGAGACTTCGACCAGCGCGCAAAAATGGAGGCTCTAGACCCTTCCAGAGCCGAGATATCGAAGGTAAAAATTTTGACCCGAAAAAAAAACATAAGGGGTAACACTGTCATTTTTTTTTTGGCCGAAATTTTGACCCCCTCCGATCTTCTTGAAACTCTGGATTCTGACAGAGGGCCACGAGACTTCGACCAGCGCGCAAAAATGGAGGCTCTAGACCATTCCAGAGCTGAGATATCGAAGGTCAAAATTTTGACCCGAAAAAAAAACATAAGGGGTAACACTGTCATTTTTTTTTTGGCCGAAATTTTGACCCCCTCCGATCTTCTTGAAACTCTGGATTCTGGCAGAGGGCCACGAGACTTCGACCAGCGCGCAAAAATGGAGGCTCTTGACCCTTCCAGAGCCGAGATATCGAAGGTCAAAATTTTGACCTGAAAAAAAAACATAAGGGGTAACACTGTCATTTTTTTTTTGGCCGAAATTTTGACCCCCTCCGATCTTCTTGAAACTCTGGATTCTGACAGAGGGCCACGAGACTCCGACCATCGCGCAAAAATGGAGGCTCTAGACCCTTCCAGAGCCGAGATATCGAAGGTCAAAATTTTGACCCGAAAAAAAAACATAAGGGTTAACACTGTCATTTTTTTTTTTTTGGCCGAAATTTTGACCCCCTCCGATCTTCTTGAAACTCTGGATTCTGACAGAGGGCCACGAGACTTCGACCAGCGCGCAAAAATGGAGGCTCTAGACCAGGGGTGGGCAAACTTTTTGGCTCAAGGGCCACACTGGGTTTTAAAATTTGACAGAGGGCCGGCCATTTACGTGGACCACGTAATTTACATAGTATATTAATTTATATGCTATAGATAACCCCATTTAGCATTATTATATTTTGGGGGGGTTTTTTATTTAATTTTATATTTATTTGAATGTTATATATATATATTTATATTCTTTTTAAATATTGTTTATCCTTAGTGTTATTTAATCAGCCTAACAGTAAAGTAGAAACAAAACACCAGCAAGTGTACACTTAGTAAAAATTAGAGAAATGGTGATTGGACTACTTTTATATAGCGCTTTCATAGACCCAATGGCCTCCAAAGCGCTTTTGCCTCACATTCACCAATTCACACACACATTCATACACAGACGGCGACGACAGCCATGCAAAGCGCCATCCAGCTCGTCGGGAGCAGCTGGGGTTAGGTGTCTTGCTCATGGTGGACACCTCGACACTTGGTCAGGTGGAATTGAGGATTGAACCACCAACCTTTCGGGTTCTAAACAACCCACATGAACCACTGAGCCACTGCTGCCCCAATAAAAGTAGGGTTACATTAATTCAACTTTATTAAAACTCCAAATGGTAATCAAATTGCACTTAATACACAAACGTCATACATTTGTGAAAAAAATAAAATAAAAATAAAAAATGTACCAATTTATTTTAAGTATGATAAAATGTAAAAATCAAAAGCAGATAAGAACATTTATTGAACAAACGGCAGAGTCGAGACGGGAGCGTAGCGAGGCGGGCGATAAAGGTAACCGGAAGCAGTCCAAGAGACAAATACAGAGGAGAAAAGAAACTAAATATCAAAAGAAAAACTAAAAATCAAATGAAAACTAATCAGGTGTGCAAGTGGTTACTAACATTTTTTTTCTCTGTGAGTTTCCAAAAAAGGAAAAAACATTAACGTGCAACAAGGAGCCTTGTTGTGCTTAAGTCGCTGTCTGAAGGTGTGCTGAAATGTCAATGATTCAATCGTGCAAACGTTCTGTTTCCTGTGATAGTTATAAATTGCATATGACAAATTACAAAAAACGGTCTGACTCTGCGGCGTGAGTGTAACGGAGGCCAGCTAGTAGTTGATGTGCGAGTAAACCACTCCCTGATCTCAATAGGCGCTCTAGCGACAGACGCTAGCGGCTGTAGTCTTTGCCTCCTTGTTAGCGCGCCTGACTCTCATGCCGGAGACCCGTGTTCGAGGCCCGCTCGGAGCGGGTCGAGTTGGACCCGTGTGTGTGAGGGGATACATGAGCTTTGCAATGCAACCGTTATTTATTCACTGTATGGTTTCCATGGTGACGCGTCATTGCTTGTCACGTGACACACCGCAGCACAGCCACAATAGCTCTGAATGAATGAGCTGCTTTATTCAAGTGTTGCAGGAAAAGGGCAAAATGAATGTGTGACAGGGATGTTGGTTCGGTGAATGGGTGATGGAAGTAGACACAGGGTCGGCGAATACTGGGGCTCATGCACTTTATTGAGTTACTTTCTCTCCCCACAGCGCTTGCTCGCGCTCACACAATTAATTCAGAATATTTCAAAAACAAATCACATATAAAACAGTACTCTTCCCGCTGGATTCAGCTTCTCAGGTCACAAATGCAGCAACACTCTTTCCACTGAAACAGCTTGCAGCCAAGCGTTTTCTCTCTCTCGACAGCGCATGCACGAGCTCCCAGTCTCTCTCTCTCCCCACTCTGTCAGCAGGGCCCGCTTACCGCTCGGCTCCCCCCTCGCTCTCCCGCTACAGACCGCGCTGCACAACGCTCCCCATGCAAATGCAATCTCTATGACAATATTTTAAATATTCGAAGGGCCGGATTAAACAGCCTAACGGGCCGCATGTGGCCCGCGGGCTGTAGTTTGCCCACCCCTGCTCTAGACCCTTCCAGAGCCGAGATATCGAAGGTCAAAATTTTGACCTGAAAAAAAAAACATAAGGGGTAACACTGTCATTTTTTTTTTTTGGCCGAAATTTTGACCCCCTCCGATCTTCTTGAAACTCTGGATTCTGACAGAGGGCCACAAGACTTCGACCAGCGCGCAAAAATGGAGGCTCTAGACCCTTCCAGAGCCGAGATATCGAAGGTCAAAATTTTGACCTGAAAAAAAAACATAAGGGGTAACACTGTCATTTTTTTTTTTTGGCCGAAATTTTGACCCCCTCCGATCTTCTTGAAACTCTGGATTCTGACAGAGGGCCACGAGACTCCGACCAGCGTGCAAAAATGGAGGCTCTAGACCCTTCCAGAGCCGAGATATCGAAGGTCAAAATTTGGACCAGAAAAAAAAAACATAAGGGGTAACACTGTCATTTTTTTTTTTGGCCGAAATTTTGACCCCCTCCGATCTTCTTGAAACTCTGGATTCTGACAGAGGGCCACGAGACTCCGACCAGCGCGCAAAAATGGAGGCTCTAGACCCTTCCAGAGCCGAGATATCGAAGGTCAAAATTTTGACCTGAAAAAAAAAACATAAGGGGTAACACTGTCATTTTTTTTTTTTTTGGCCGAAATTTTGACCCCCTCCGATCTTCTTGAAACTCTGGATTCTGACAGAGGGCCACGAGACTTCGACCAGCGCGCAAAAATGGAGGCTCTAGACCCTTCCAGAGCCGAGATATCGAAGGTCAAAATTTTGACCTGAAAAAAAAACATAAGGGGTAACACTGTCATTTTTTTTTTTTGGCCGAAATTTTGACCCCCCCCAATCGTCTTGAAAGTCTGGATTCTGACAGAGGGCCACAAGACTTCGACCAGCGCGCAAAAATGGAGGCTCTAGACCCTTCCAGAGCCGAGATATCGAAGGTCAAAATTTTGACCCGAAAAAAAACATAAGGGGTAAAACTGTCACTTTTTTTTTTTTGGCCGAAATTTTGACCCCCTCCGATCTTCTTGAAACTCTGGATTCTGACAGAGGGCCACGAGACTTCGACCAGCGCGTAAAAATGGAGGCTCTAGACCCTTCCAGAGCCGAGATATCGAAGGTCAAAATTTTGACCTGAATAAAAAAACATAAGGGGTAACACTGTCATTTTTTTTTTTGGCCGAAATTTTGACCCCCTCCGATCTTCTTGAAACTCTGGATTCTGACAGAGGGCCACGAGACTTCGACCAGCGCGCAAAAATGGAGGCTCTAGACCCTTCCAGAGCCAAGATATCGAAGGTCAAAATTTTGACCTGAAAAAAAAAAACATAAGGGGTAACACTGTCATTTTTTTTTTTGGCCGAAATTTTGACCCCCTCCGATCTTCTTGAAACTCTGGATTCTGACAGAGGGCCACGAGACTCCGACCGGCGCGCAAAAATGGAGGCTCTAGACCCTTCCAGAGCCGAGATATCGAAGGTCAAAATTTTGACCTGAAAAAAAACATAAGGGGTAACACTGTCATTTTTTTTTTTTGGCCGAAATTTTGACCCCCTCCGATCTTCTTGAAACTCTGGATTCTGACAGAGGGCCATGAGACTCCGACCAGCGCGCAAAAATGGAGGCTCTAGACCCTTCCAGAGCCGAGATATCGAAGGTCAAAATTTTGACCCGAAAAAAAAACATAAGGGGTAACACTGTCATTTTTTTTTTTGGGGCCGAAATTTTGACCCCCTCCGATCTTCTTGAAACTCTGGATTCTGACAGAGGGCCACGAGACTTCGACCAGCGCGCAAAAATGGAGGCTCTAGACCCTTCCAGAGCCGAGATATCGAAGGTCAAAATTTTGACCTGAAAAAAAACATAAGGGGTAACACTGTCATTTTTTTTTTTTTGGCCGAAATTTTGACCCCCTCCGATCTTCTTGAAACTCTGGATTCTGACAGAGGGCCACGAGACTTCGACCAGCGCGCAAAAATGGAGGCTCTAGACCCTTCCAGAGCCGAGATATCGAAGGTCAAAATTTTGACCTGAAAAAAAACATAAGGGGTAACACTGTCATTTTTTTTTTTTTGGCCGAAATTTTGACCCCCTCCGATCTTCTTGAAACTCTGGATTCTGACAGAGGGCCACGAGACTTCGACCAGCGCGCAAAAATGGAGTCTCTAGACCCTTCCTGAGCTTAGATATTGAGATCACACGTAGCACCCACTATTTTTATAACGCCATAAATGCTACGTGGGATCTCAATATCTCAGCTCAGGAAGGGTCTAGAGACCCCATTTTTGCACCCACTATTTTTATAACGGCATAAAAGAAATTTCAATCAGCCTCACTGAAAATGTGACTTCAGTAACAGGCTTTTTCAAATCACTTATCAGTTACAGCACAATTATGGTAATTAAGACACACGCTCAATCAATTATGCTGTTAAATTGTTTCAGGAATTTGAGCAACGGTAATCTTTAAGAAATTTGTTATTAATGGCCATAAACAAACGGCAAGTGTGCAATTCACACGACCCTCTTTCAATTCTGCATTTGTCACTAATATAAGGCTAGTGTGTCCGAGTCTAAGGTCACTGCGAAAGTAAACAGGCTGTCTCATGAAAGGTCTGGTCACAGGAGCTCCCCCATCTGCTTGAGCTATAGAAAGGCTTGTGCATCATGCAGACTTTTAAGGAGCTTACATGTGCTTGTATTTTATGATGCCAGCTAATACCTCTATTTATAGATAATCCTATAACCAAATAAAAGATAAGCTATAGGCTACTACAGGAAATGTCCGGGAGTGGCAGGGCGCCGAGGGGGGTTTTGTTTATTAACTGAAACTGAACTGAACAAGAAAAAAGCAGCAAAAATGACAAATAATATTTTTATTCATCAAATTCTTGTGACATTCAATGTTTAATTGAAATGGTTAGTTTGCAATATAATAGGTTACTAATAAAATAAACTCACAATTTCTGTTAAAATTAGAAAAATAACTATCCTCATTGACAAGGAGTTGAGTCAGTGTGTCTAATGGCTTCGGAACTTGGCTGATAAAAGGTGTCAACCTAAAAACGCAATTCCCAGGCAGGGCTGACAAAGGAACTGACGTTACTGAGATCACAAGTCTGATCATAATTATGATGCTGACATGTTGTTTTTCTCAGCCTGTTCAAATACCTTTGATTGACTCAGTATTATTATGCAATATATTAATGCAATAACACTGAATCATCAAGACAAAAAAAAAAACAGTACATAAATATTTGTTTTGCTGAGAACATGATGCAACTCAAAGGACAAACAACACGTACTGGGTTCTTTCCGACTTTAAGGTACAGATAACCTTAACTTTATCATAATTTGTAAATAAAGTGAACATGAGATGTAAACAACTAGAGATGAACATGTGTGGTTGTCACAGTGGAAACCTTCAGGTATAGCATTGGATGCCACGGGTTTGTAGAAATATTAGAAATGTATGACATATGTCATGGAGGAATATGTCATGGAGATTACAGACAAATGAGATCTAAAATACAAGTTGATGCCATAGCTTAAAAGATCTTCAGGAAGAAACTAATCTGCCTCAGCAGTCATGATAGGATAAAACTGAATGGATGTTTCAAGGATGTTGCCGTTTCTTATGACAATTTGACTAGACAATTGCATTTAAAGCAAAAAAAAAAAAAAAAAAAGGGGGGGGGGATTGGTGGATCTGGTCTGTGCAAAACTATCTTATTTTCTCTTTATATTATATTATTAGTTTGCCCGACACGCTGGGTTACACTCCATATCTATTTTAATTTTCATACTAAATTTAATAAAATAAATTATTATATTATTTTCCAATGAAGACGTCTTATAGTTTGATACCTTGTATGAGACCTGACTCGGTTTAAAAAAAAAAAACATTCTTGGGAGGACTGTACGTACTGTGCCTGTTCTATCGCGGCTTGAAACGCTTGTTTCAAGTTGCATCAGCCGAGCAGACTTTGAGCGACAGAACTGCTAGCGAATAAGCGTGAGAGTTTTCTGTGACTGACGGCTGGCACGCCTATGAAATGAGTCAATTAAACAAGTTTGTTCCGGGTTCGTGAACCAATCAGGCAGTTATGCGCTTAAAGAACCACAGCGAGACGAATTGATTGGATATAATGTAGGACGCCCCGCTTTAGCTACGCTAATGATTGGTCCGAATTTTGAGCAAGGTCAGATACGCCCATAGACATATTGCATAAAGCGTTCGTCAAAGCAGTCCACTGTTCATCATCCACTGAGGAGTAGAAGCAACACGGCAACCTTGGGTTCCCGAAAACAACCGTCACAGGGCTATTTCTTCTGAATATAAAGAGTCGTGTGGCTGGCTGGTTAACGTTAGCGGTTTGTTAGTAAATAGGAGGCTGGCTGGTGAGCTAACAACAGCTTTTGTGTTTTAATCGAATTGAAAAGAGCCGAAGAGGCCGAGATGGAGTTTTAAGGCAATGATGCGGTAATTGCACGGCATCGGCATGCACCAGGCACAGAAAAGCGATTTGCGGGACTGCAACATCACAACTGCTAAGCAGTTGGGCTCTAATACCGTCCGTGGTATAGCCGTGAGCCAACCGATACCTCTCCTACTTGACAGGAGGAAGCTAACGTTAGCTAGTTAGCCTGTGGGCCCATTCACCTAACGTTTGCTGTTACATCAAACCGTAACGTTACAAATAATACCCGTCCTATTCTCATACCATATTAAGATGAAACCTCAAGACGTCGTCGCTGTAAAATCCAGCTTGTGGATCTTCGGTTACGGCTCGTTGGTTTGGAAACCAGACTTCAAGTACAAGAGGAGCAAGGTCGGTTATATAAAGGGGTACAAGAGACGATTCTGGCACGGAGATAATTTTCATCGTGGAGATGATGAAATGGTAAGTTTTCTATTTAAATATATATTTTATTTTGCTAAGAAGAACGCACAAGTAAATAGCTGAACAGGTCTCCCATTGCAACTCATTGACATTTTCGTGTTTCCATAACAGCCCGGAAGAGTGGTGACGCTCATCGAGGAGGATGACGTAAGTGCAACTTCCCCTTTTTATATAAACAACGCTATGAACGTTACATTTTGTGGGCATGATAATTTTTCCATTTACCCATGACTGATTTCCGCAAAACACGAAAGATATTAAATTCTGTGACAGTGTCAGTCTCCGTTCACTTTCGTTGTAAGTTACATAGAGAAAAGATGTAATGAAAATAAGTGACCGAGGCTGTCATTATACCCTACAATCTTTTGTTTTTTCAAAGCTTTTGGTTTGGAACAAACATTTTGTGAACAGACTATATATATATATATATATATATATATATATATATATATATATATATATATTGGGTGAACTGTCCCTTTACATTGTTTTTCCTCACTATTTGTCAAGTCACATTTTTATATGCACTTTTTATAATACAGATTGTATCAAAATAGCTTCACAGTGATAACATGAAAGTAATACAACACAGATCAATAATATTGTTTTAATATTTGTGACTAACCTTGTGTCTTGTCCACAGGCATGCACCTGGGGTGTTGCCTTCGAGGTGACTGGCTCTCAGGTCGAAGAGTCTCTGAAGTACCTGAACGTGAGGGAGTCGGTGAGAGGAGGCTACCTGACCCAGGCCTTGGATTTCTTTCCGCAGGGCATGAATCAGTCACCTGTCCAGGCTCTGGTGTACATCGCCACAGCTGACAACCCTATTTACCTGGGTCCTGCAAGTACAGAGGAAATCGCCGCTCAGATCACTGTGTGCAAGGGGAAGTCGGGCCACAACATTGAGTACCTGCTTCGCCTTGCAGAGTTCATGAGAGTCAGCTGCCCTGATGTCGATGACCCTCACTTGTTCTCTATCGAGGCAGCTGTTCTTGCCACCATTAGACCCATATTGTTAGCATCTCAGCAACCTGTATCTTCTGTTAAACACTAAATATGTCACTGAGGCTATCAGCAATTAATTCTATCAGCTATCAGGCTATCAGCTATTAATTCAAACACCATTAAGGTCCTCCTGACGCAAAGTTAACATTGCCATCCTTGGGGTGTAATTGTGATTGTAGTGGCTGTGTTCAAACATTTACAGTAAAGGTACTGCATTAAGGGAGCATTTTTGGTTCTTATTTTGATTCTATGGTACGACATGTGTACTGTCAGTTTTCGTCATGTGCTCTTGAAGTATGTGGTGCTGTAGTACAAATGCATGCTTGTGACTGTATTGCCAAAGTTTGTCAAGTTCTAAAGCTGTTCGCATTTTATTTCAAATATGTGGGCGTGAAAACTCAAAACATGTTAATTTGCACTGAAGCTAAGTACTATAATGCCATTACAATTGTTGTTTTTGCACATTAAACATTCAAAGAATCTGTATCCTTGTTAAGTGTGTCTGGTGTGAAATCAATTTGGTATGTTTGTTAATGTCATGAATATGGAAGGAGAACCCAGGCGCAGACAAGATGCAGTGACATGACACTGTCATAAACAAGACAACACCTGTCATGAACATGGAAGGAGTCTTTATGAATGTTTATGACTGTTTTCATTAAGAGTCACTCAGGAAATTATGACACTTTTAATGCAAAGTTGACAAGGTTTAAAAATTCTTGTTATGACATCTTTATATTAACAAAGACAAAAATGTCTTGATTATGACAACTTGACATTAGCCAAGAAATCATAACTAGTCCAACGTGTTCCACTTTACTTGTGGTAAGGGGAAATATTAATGACACTGTTGAAGCATTTGACAGTGTAATAACCCTTATTAACATCTTTGTAACTAGTACAATGTGTTCCACTTGAGGACAAGTAAAAGAGTCATGTCACAATTATAATGGTGTCATGACAATCTAAGTTATAACCAACCAAAACATATGACAGGGTAATGTTAACACAAAGCTAAACAACTTATTTAAGTTAGATAATTTGACCTGTTATGACTTCTTGGTTAATGTCAAGTTGACATAACAGGGACATTTTTGTCTCTGATAATGTCAAGTTTTCATAGCAAAACGGCAGCGGGTCTCTGTGACGGCAGCTGCATTAGCGGGCTCCAGGACGACGCTTGACGAAGGACGGGAATCTCCCCTCTTCCTCCTAGATCGAGAAGCAGAGACCATAGCCGGAGCTGAGACGTGTTGGGGAAGCACAGCGGGGACTCTGAAGGAGAGTCCCACGAGGTCCGCCTCCCTCGAAGACTGAAGGGGGTAGATGGAGTGCCAGGAGTCGTGGGGGAACCAGCCTGGTCCTCAAGCGTCGCGACGCCCATCATTCGACCCTCCGGAATAGCTGGCAGCCAGGCAGAAGGTGAAGACCCAGTGGATGCCACCTTTGACTCCTCCCGAGACAGTCCACCACCTTCTGAAACGGACGGCAGATCAGCTCCTCCTGTTCAGACAAACAAGGAGGACCATTGAGACCTGCAATGAAGTATGAGTTGAGAAGGATCTCTGGAAAGAACATGCTCTTCTCCTCCATGGCCTTGGCATACTCTCTCAACGACCTCTCACCGTGGGGGGAAAAAAGCACCTTGCCATTCCTCACGTCATAGGTAGTCGAGAGCCACCATTGTTCAGAGGGAACAGGTTGAAGCTTGGCAGGAAAGGACAAACTGTCTGCTGGGTTCCTTTCTGGTCAGTTCATTCTCTCATTAATATGGAAGGAGAACCCAGGCGCAGACAGGATGCAGTGACAGTGTTTACTAAATGACAAAAAAAAGGGAAAACAAATCCCACGAGGGGGCAAAACAGAACTGGAACAGGAATGACTAAACTAGAAAACACTGGCAGTAAATACAAGATAGAAAACAATACAAGACTTTCTACTTAAACATGGTACTCACAAGGAGAACCTCACAAAGAGAAACATGCAGCCTTGACAATGAACCGACACAGGACAGCAAACACAAGGGCATAATAAAGGGAGACGCTAATGACAAGAACAGGTGAAACTGACTATACAATAATGACAAGACGAGGATAACAAGGGGGTGGGGTTACGTAACGAGACAACACAAGCACATGGCCCAAGCAAAAGGCCAAGTGCTTGTACACAAAACATGGGTCTGCCATGATCCTGCCACAAGACTAGAAAAATCAAAGACATGATGGCAGAATCATGACAGTTAAATGTGTTAGAATGAGGTTTGAATCTGAGAGCTCAATGGCATAAGTGTTTTTGCTCTACTTATAGCTCAAGTAGACTTGCATTTTAAAAACGAATAGTTTTGTAAAATTCAGAAGTAAATTGGTAACTTGTATGGGGGAAATGATTTATCAACCATCAAATCCCACCGGGAAAATTTCAAATCATTGAATCAATGTTTATTTAATTTTTCTTCAAGTTAGTAAAAGGACCATTTGGGTTTTTTTATTTAGGTATTTACACTGACCTATAAAAATAGACAAGCAACTCGGGGGAAATGGAGAACTTTGAAAGGGATGATGCCCTTAAATTATTTACATACATAGAACATTTATCGCCACAATTTAAAGACAAAATAAACCCAGAAATGGCCTTTCTCAAAAACCACAGCCATTTGCCACGAATGCAACAAAATGATGGACATTTCATCATGTTATTTAAAAATAAAACAGATTCAATACAATTTACAACTAGCACAGATCATCATAAATTACCAACTTTTAACTTAAGCTATGTTACATTTCACAAGTATTTTTAAGTCACGATCTGAGCAGTGACTTTGTTTTTCGAGCAGCACTCACTTCAGATGTTTTTTCATTGCATTTACTACAAAAAACATTGATTTCTTTTATTCTTCCCAAGAGAAAATATATTAGTATTTAAGCCAAAATCTTTGAATTTGCAGCAAATAAACATAGAAAGAGAAGGCCATTCGGTATTTAAACTGAACAAATGTCAACAAGTCTGTCCTACAAAAATAACAGCGATCTTACAAAAGCAGTCTCATCTGTTCATCTGAGTTCAGGTAAAGACTTTGTTCAAGACGGTGTTTAATAACCAACATCCCTCCCTGTTCCCATTTCAACTCATCTCTGCTGATAATGACACAGAACATCTCATGACGTGCCAGAAGACGAAGAAAACTCCTTCATTCAGCCATGCTGCCATGTGCATGTTCAACATGTTCATATGAAAACGAAAAAAGAGCCATTGCTGGAATAACAAACCCTTGGTCATTTTCTGTATAAAGGATAAATGAGCTAAACTTCATATACTGAAGACTCAATTCTCAATGACTCTTTTTGCTTCTAGTGCACAACCTCCCATATTGCTCACCAGCCACTGAAATAGAAGCTCAGTTGGGTGTGGGCATGGGATTGGGTTTCACAGTGACAGTAGGGCTTGTGGTGTGATAGCGGCTCAACATCATAAGCGTGAGAATCGTCAACCTGGGACTGAAAATGTACTGGCCATGCTACAATCAAAAAGCAAGGGTTCACAAGCTGCTACCGCCCACTGTGGTTGCTTGGTAGTTTGCTTCTTTTAGTGGGGTTGTGTTGGCTTTGTGAACTGCCATGTGCTGAAGTCTGTGAGTTGGTGGTCACAGCGCTTCGTTTAGCCTGGGGGGAGGAGGTGCCAGCTGGAACAAAGCCAGGAGTGGTTGAAGACCGATTGAGAGTCGGTTGTACAGAGCCAGTTGCTGGAATACCAGGAAGAGAAGTTGAATACAATGGAGGAACTACTATAGGCCTTAGTTTTCACCAGCTATTCTGTTAGTCAAAGTCAAATGTGTTACCTTTGGACTGTACACTGTAGCCGTATGCAGCATAGGCCGCCGCTGAGGCCGCTGCCGCCCCTGCCATCGCTCCTGCCATGGCCGCAGCACTGCCCGCGCTGGACTTCCGGCCTCTTCCCTTCCTCACAGAACACTTGCCTGATCCTCCAGAGCCTTTGGGTCGTCCTCGACTCCGACCGGACCTTCCCCTGCCTGGACTGGAGATATCTTGCGAGGAGACACCTGAGAGAGTGTCATGTATGAAGAAATTAGCTTATTGTTGAAGTGCTGTTCAAAAGCATGAGGTCAGTAAGATGGCAGTAAAGACATTTATAATGTTACAAAAAAAAAAAAATCTATTTCAAATAAAGCAATGTTGTTTTGAGCTTTCTAATCATCAAATAATCCAGAAATAAACATTTCAGTTTTCACAAAAAAAAAAAAATATTAAGCATTTTCAACATTGTAAATAAGAAGAAATAATAATAAGAACTGTTTATTGAGCAGCAAGGGTCATGTGACACTGACTGAACACTGGAGAAATGATGCTGAAAACTCAATAAAATGGAAAACAGGAGTTTCAAATTGTAATAATATTACTTTTTTGCAGCATTTTTTTTATCAAATAAATGCAGCCTTGGTGAGCATAAGTGAAAACATAAAAAATTCATAAAGACAAATAGAGTATGCTCAAACTTTGATTTCATAAAGCCGTGACTATTTAACGGATTATGTGCCAGCCAAACAAAATCATAATGTTTCTTCTGAATTGTTGGAGTTTTTCATCATCCACTAATCCTCAGTTTATTATGAGGTTGACTGCAGAGCCACTGCAGCCTAGACTAATACAAACCCTGTCTCCTTTACAGCCACAGTTCTGCTCGCATTTCACCAGCAAGCTCAATCCCACAAACCTTTACAGCATAGACTGCAGCACTGCTAATCATTTGCCAAATGTGTACTAAATGTAGGGGATCCAGGGATTTGAGCAGTAAAGCAACAAGCCCCTACAAACATGTATGAGACCAGTAAAGTGAGAAGTTGTAACAAACGTAGTTAAAAACAGAATACATTCTGTTTTCTCATTCTCATTTACTAAGTATGCAAATGCACAAATTTGTGCTTAAAATCTGCATACAAACATTTTCACAAACAAATATGCTTTCTCCAATAACTGTCATTCTAAAATGTGTAGGAACCACTAAAACCACGCCAATGCAAAAATCCTTATAAACATGTTTTTAGTGTTGTTTAATATGACTGTGGTGTTTTTAATATGCTTTCAGACAAAACATGTGCAATTCCACAAGTCAAAACCATTGCTGAGTATTTTCTCATCTCAAAAATGCAGTGAACCAAAGAGAGAAAGCACCTTCTTTTAGCCTACTGACACAAATACAACAAGGGTGTGGGTCTGAACTGTTGTGTGTGTGTGTGTGTGTGTGTGTGTGTGTGTGTGTGTGTGTGTGCGTGCGTGCGTGCGTGCGTGCGTGCGTGTGTGTGTGTGTGTGTGTGGAAACCGGAAAAAAAAATAGTCTATAACACTGAGTGGGAATCTAACAGGAACGGGACTGCGAGTTTTTGTAGGTGAAAGTAGGACAATGGGATGCAGACCTAACGAGAACAGAAAAGGGACATAATCTTGGGTGAGCGGACTGAAAAATCCATCCCGCGCTGACCTCTAACTGCTAGTTTATTTTTTTTAACCTGTTACTATTAAAGGGTTAGTTCACCCAAAAATAAAAAATTCTGTCAGTATTTACTCACCCTCATGTTGGTCAGAATCCTCTATGTGTTTAATTGTTCTGCTGAACACAAAGGAAGATATTTGGAAGAATGTTTTAATCAAACAGATCTCAATCCCCATTGACTACCATAGTATGTATTTTTTCCTACTATGGTAGTCAATGGGGAATGATATCTGTTTGATTAAAACATTCTTCCAAATATCTTTCTTTGTGTTCAGCAGAACAAATAAACACATAGAGGTTTGGAATGACATGAGGGTGAGTAAATATTGGCAGAATTTTCATTTTTAAGACATAAGTGTGGATTCCCTGCCCTTTTCCAGCTTCCGACAATGCATAATACTGTATGAAATTGTAAGTGTAATGTGACATGGCTTGCTGTGATATACATGAGACCAATTCAAAATTGAGTAAGCCGAGGGTACCCACCATTCATGGTGTCGGACACAGAGCCGGCGATGGAGACGGGAGAGTTGGTGGCACGGGACTGAGGAGCAGAAGACATGGGTTCATCCACAATTACCAGCATGTCGCTGCTACTCTCGTCTGCAGGAATGGAGCTGGGCTGGAGCTCACTGCTCAATGAGATCTGCAGAGACACATAGTTCTGGGAGTGAGACAGGGACAGAGGGACAGCACCACGGAGGAGACAGCAGGACCAGAAGATGGATGAGGAGGAGGAAGAGCGCCGTGAGATCAGTGCAGCAAGTAAACGAGAGGATGTGTGTTGACAATGGCATAATGGCTCTATAGAAATCATCTATTCTTTGGGAAAGTTCTCACATGATTGTTTTGTGGACTCATCATCACCTAAAGAATGTCATTAGTACAATAATTCTTCCTGACATCATAACCGCTGCAATTCAACACACATTATCAAGATCACACAGTTATTTTAAATCGAGTCCAGGAAGTGCACATGGGTCGAGCCTCATTGGTTCTTACCTCACTGAAGGGGCTGGGCATGGCAGAGTCCATGTCAACGCTGATGAACGAGTCTTCTCCATCCGCAGAAAGATTGGAGTTGTCTGCCGAGGGGACATAAGGGATGACCACATTCACACCCTCCTTCTTCCTTTTAGTGTCAGGGTCATCCTCCTTTCTCTTCTTAAAATAAGAGGGATAAAGGGTGACAGGACAATTGGACAAGAGTGGTTAGGGAATGATGTTTGCTAACAAAATAACTTGTGAATATAGAGCAGTGTTTTTTTCATTATTTATATAGTATTATAGTATAGTGTTATTTTCTTAATATTTATATATTATACTATTTTATATTATAATACTTTATATATTATAATATATTTATATATTATAATATTTATTAAATTTTTGTTTATTTTTTTAGTACTTCAACTTACACTTATTTTAAGTTAGTTGCTAAGGCAAGTTTTCTAATATTATAATATCTAATATTTACATTTACTTCAAATACTGAACATGATTTTAATAATTTTAGTTTTTTAATAGTTAAAAAAATTAGCTCACAATATAATAACACTGATACAGGGTACAACTATATACTTTATCACAAGAAAATTTATTGAAATATACTTATTATGAAACTTATTAGCAAAAAACATTATTTTGAAGCAGTATTTATTATTATTGTTAAACACCACTGCAAAGGAGAATTAGATTGTAAAATAAATCAATTCCTTGTGCCTCTATGAGGAAACTTACCCTTTCTGCATACTTATCCCTCTTCCTCTTCCGCTCTTTCACCTTACTGCACTCCTCCAGCTGCCGTTTCTCTTCCTGCCGAAAGCGCACTGCCCAGAAACACAACCGTACCATCCAATCAGAGGAGCGCAAGCAGCCAATCGATTCATTTGTTATTACATTATTTAGATTATACCTATTCTTTTATGATCATAACAGAGCAGCAACTCACACTTTTTCTCAAGCTCCTCATCATCCAGCAGCAAGCTGACCACCTCTTTGGGCTTCAGAGTGTCAGGTTTAAAATTTCCTCCTGATATTACCATCCTCTGAATCTGAAGAGGAGATCCCACAGCAGAAAGTAATTATTGAGACAGAGAATAAATAAATCAAAGAACTAAGAGCAGTAAGAGGAGAAGACACGACTCATGGAAACATATACTGACGATAATGATGTGTTGATACAGACGTCCTGGACTACATGTGACTGTTTAGAGCACATACGTAATTACAGCATAATTAGTGGTAATTGCAGTTGAACCCATGGGCTAAATAATACTTTAACCCCCTTGTCACTGCAAAGACTCTTCTGAGGTTTGACATTTACTTAAATATCGTTTTTGTAACTTGAACTGACAAATGTAAGCTGTCAGGGGGAAAGGGGGGTAATTTGTCTATCCATTGTGGAATTAGCTGAATTAAAAGGAAAATGTATTACATTATATGTTCTGTAACCTTCTGGCCCAAGGAAAGGAGTTGACACTGTGTACTTACCTCACTCTTTTCTTTGGCTCTCTGTAGGATGCGCTCCTCTATTGTCCCTTTGCAAATAAGCCGATAGACTGTGACTTGCTTGGTTTGTCCTAGTCTGTGGGCTCGATCCATGGCCTGCTGGTCAACAGTTGGGTTCCAGTCACTGTCGTAGAAGATCACCTGGAAAGAGAGGAAATCGTCACATTAAATGATCTCCCCATATTAACCGTCATGTCTAATCCACAGATGGCATTTTTTGTTCTTGCACACAAAAGTCATTTTGGTTTAAAAGCCTCAGATTGCACAACTTCACAGTTAATTCGCTGTCTTTCTCGCTGCATATTGCAAACAAAACTGAAAAGCACTTTCTGGATCTGGCAAGCTCTTATCTTCAGGAGCAAGAGCACACAGGGTTTTTTCAGCAGTCTGCTTGAAAAATGTTTTTCAAAAAAATGTTTGGCAAATCCAGAGATTATTTCATCAAGGGAGGATGAAATAGTCACTGGATTTGCCAAAGTTTGACATGATAAGTGTCACAGGTTAACGTGGTTACTCTATAGACTTGGACTTACAAACATATAACCATTTCACTGATACTGTGCAATAATTGCCGGCAATATTAACATCTGTGTACACATCAGGATGGTGTTATGGATCTTTTGTTTTGTGTTTGATAATAGTTTTCAACTCTTTATAGTTTTTCTTAAAGTTGTTTTCTATTTTCATAAATGAACAGAATGCCAGAACACGTAATAATTCATATAATAATTTACCTTTATTTTTCCACAAACCTTGTAGCAGTTAAACTTCCCGGTTCACACTCTGTACAACCAAACCCATAATCCAGGTTGAACTGTTTTTTAAAGCAACTTCCACATCACTTCCTGTGGAAGATACCACTTTGGTATTATGTCAGAGGAGGGGGGATTTGGAAACAGTGGTGTTTGCCATATAAGTTGTTGTTAAACTCTCTCTCTGTTAATGGTTATTGTTTTATCTGTTTGGAAGGTTTAAGTGTGGTGTTGGGTGTTTATATTATTTAAATTGATCATTACAAACATTTTAGTTTGTACCTCTGGTTGGTATGCCCTATAGGCGGGGCTTCAGCCTATAAATAGGCTTGCTGGCTTAAAGAATGTCAGTTCTGATTGTGAAGCGTTGGGCCATTTGGTTTAGCCAAAACTAGTAAATTGTTGCTGTTTCTTTTTCTTTTTGTACAGTTTTTATTTATTTTTGTTTTTCCTGCATTGTAAATATTTTAGCACTTTCCAATAAAACACCTTTTTGGATTTTGCATAGCACGTTATTTCCCTTTTCCACTCCAACTGGTTGGCCTCCCTACAATAAGTATATAATAAGTTTTGACTTTTGACTCCAAAATAGTCACACCCTATTCATTTTACTCTTGACTAAAACGGCATTGGATTTTAGCAAACAAAAATAGTTGACCAGGAGTGTAAAATTAGACCAAATATTAAAACATTTTATCTATTAATTTAAATATTGTCAACATTTAACAGAAACATGAATGTACTACCTTGTACCATCAAAGAGCTTTAGTTTAATGAGTATTAAAAAAGCATTTTTATCATTAATTCTGTCTAGGTCATTTAATTAAATGATAAAATGAATTATGTTTCATGCAAAAACATTAATAATATATGCATGGGTTTTAACAGTAAAAAAAAAAAAAAAAAAAAATTCCCATTTAAAGGAGACATATCACGCAAAATCCACTTTTTTAGCCCTTAAATGCATTTTGTTGTATATTTGGAGTGTTTATAAGTACAGAAAAGATGAAATTATTCTCTTCAGGTGCTTCGTTTATATCTTTAGATTCTGTTTTGGTCATATTTTTCAACCTGTTCGGATTTTCCTGTTGTCTATGACGTTTTTTGAACAATAACGTCACAGTATTTGCAGCGGAACTGCCAAATAAGGACATCGACTACCGGTCCAACACTTCGAGCAATCCGCCATTATTATTTCTCGCTCCGATTTTGTAGTCCAAGCTCAATGATGCAGAAGTTACGGGAGGGCTAGTCAAAATATTCGGTTGTTGGATGTAGTGACCTGAAGCACTTCAAGGATCCCCAATCCAACAACCTCCGCCAGTATACAGAAGGGTTTGCCGATCGACTTCGTCTGAATGAGGGGTAAATTCCTTCTATCATTTAGCTGCTGTGTTTTCTGACGCGTTCTAAACGCAAGTTATCATATTATTATCATACAGATTTTTAGTGGTAAGATCAGACCGCAGTCATTTATCTTGTCAGTGTGCTTGTTTTAACAAGAGAAATAGTCGACTTTCACTAATAACACAACATAGTTAACTTACATACCACTGCATCCATATGAAGACGTTGTTCTGCAGGTTTGTCGTCGTCTTTTTCAAATCGCTCGCTCTGGCTCGAATATGTAACGCTTGATGGACAAGTCTTCCGTTGTTGACATTTTGTTAACGTGTGAATAAAAATGTTCTTTGAAACTATAGTAATCGTTTATCTCTTATCAAACTACAATAATGGCCGAACGCGGGGAGTTGAACCGAACGTGAACTCAGCGACCTGGAGAGCGGGAGGGGAAAGACGCAACTCCTTTTTATTTAAAGGAGACGCTTCAAATCAGGTTGCTCACAGAAGCACATCAGAAAAGGGGTAGAAAAGGGGCCTGTTGAGCTATAATAATGAGGAATTCAGACCCAAGCATTGCAGTTATGCTTTATATAGACCACAAATGTATGATTTATAAGTAAAAATGAATGATTTAAAAGTACGATATGTACCCTTTAAGGTTATAAAAATATTCTTTCATTTCAGTAAAGTGACAATATAAATAAAAACTGCTGCATTGTTATTTATCTGTTTCTTTAATTCCTTTCTATTACTGCAGTTTCCACAATTTCCCACCCCTAAACAAAACAAACTGTGGTTGGTCGCTTTTCATGCTGACCATTTAGTCAAAGCTTCAAAGTGTTCATATTAAGGTCAATGAGTGCAGCGCTAAATGTCTTCAGGTTCATACTATATTAGGGGCCGTTCTCATAGCCTCTAGTGGGGGAAGGTGATCTGGTAATCATGATGTGCTGATGGGCTACGGCCTCACCGTGTCTGCAGCTGTCAGGTTGATCCCCAGGCCTCCGGCTCTGGTACTGAGGAGGAAGACAAAAATATCCGTCCTGCAAAGGGAGGGGAGACCAGAACAGTGAGAGAAAGAAAATAAAGCGGCGGCAGATCATGCTCTTTAAGGGGCCGGCCCAACCACCCAGGATTTACACAGAGAGACGTTTCAATATACAGCACACTCCTCGGGAAAATGAAAACCAGAGCCCACTGGACCCACAGAGAGCTGAGCTAATGCAAACCAGAGCCTGTGAGGAAGGGCGGGGAGAGAGAAAAGAGCAAAAGCGCAAAACACTCTGCGTCTGACAGCACCGCCATGGATGAGGAATTTACGCTTGGTGACATTTAGAAAAAACAAGCCCCAATTAGGTTTAAGAAGAGACGGGGCGCTTACAGACGTGTGCGTCTCCTTTTCAATCCTGGCTGTCGGGCAGCTGAAATCTAGCTGAAAACTCACCGGCTCTGGAAGTCAGCCACCATGTCCCGCCGCTCCGAAATCTTGGATGAACCATCCAGTCTCATGTAAGTATGCTTGCGGTACACCATGTACTCCTGCAGGACAGTTGAGAAACATTTCAAGCAGGAAAATGAAGAAATCGTTCAGGCAACGATATGAAACTGGTGCGTCTATTTCACTTTAATCCTCTGGTTTTTAATAACGTTCCCCTTAACACGCTGCCACAGACCCTCATTAACATTGGGCAGACTCTTTTCAGTGACTTTTCTCAGATGACCTCCCACTCTCCTAAGCCACCCACCCAGAGTGAAGTCTCGATTCCATCGGGCCTACGACTCCACTGGACGGCCTCCCAAAAGCACATCTGGACTGTATGAAGCCAGCATTAGCACTCTCCTTGACATTTAACGTCTTTGATTAGGACTTTGTTCCAGCTTGAAGTAACATTAGATCACAAACACTAAGCTTCTCTGCAGCTGTATGTAACAAATGGGACCATCTTAAACTGCATCATTCCCCAGAGAACATAACTCTAGGTTAGCAGTGTCGAACATAACGAGATTTAGCCTGAGACATAGGAACAATGCCCGGAATACACTTGAACAGACCTCAAGTGGGAGCCGAGCTGTTAAACACATAACAAATGAGGAAACTTGACCAAAACACTCAAGCGGTCTGCTTGGTAAGACACACACTGCTATAGAATAAGGCATTTCAAAATGGGATTCAGCGACCTACAAGGGGGTGCTGGGTGGTCCACTGAAAAAGATTTTACAAAATGCTTACTTAGGGCTGTCAAAGTTAACATTTTAAGTCCAGATATAAATGAAATGTTTAATGTAATGTTTTAAAACATTTTATCAAACCGTATTGTAACGTGTTACCCCATTATTTAATGATGATAACGTTAGAAACAAATATTCTCCACACAAAGAGATGGTTAAAATATAAGAAGAATTTTTCACGTCAGCTGAAAAAGATTATTTATGATGCCAAACATTTTTTTTCTTTTGAATTATGCTCACAGATAAAATATAAAGTGTAGCTTTGCATGCAATGCCAAAACTATGAGAAAAATAAGAGCCCATGTTTTTTCATGCTTAACTTTTTCTATAGACATTCTAATTCACAAATAAAGGAAGTCTAGTCTACGTAATCGGACTTTAGTGAGACTGCCATGGAAAATGTTTAAGCCAAAACCTGAATCGGAAGGATATTCCTTTTGACTTGAGGTGTTTCTAGACTACGAGAGCTGTTGTGTAGGACTATAAACGGCCTGTGTTGACAATGCTATTGGAGGCTTCTACATTTAGCTCCATGTTTGGCTTGCTGCTGAACATGTGGCAAACAACTGTGCCTTTGGAACAAGTGATTGTTTCCTCCAGTTATCTTCTCTCAACCGCCTTTGTCCAGCTACAACAATATGGAACTATTTAACAGCAAACACTCCTTTCACAATGCTTGATCAAAATTCGCCATCTCTTCTATTGTGAGATTAACACTTAAAAAACATTGAACAGGTAAACAAAAAACAAGTACAGCATGACCTCAGAAATGTATAATCTGTTTAGTAGACAGATTTCTGTGGACATGACATAGTTACATAGTGTTCACAGGCCACAGAGCAATCAGTCACTGACTGTGAGAAGGTCCTGGAAGTACTCACCTCTAAAAGGTCTATCATGCGGGTCATCTGAGAGTAAATGAGAACTCGGTGGCCCTGAGACTTCAGTCGAGTCAGCAGCAGGTCTAGAGTGTGAAGCTTTCCGCTGTCTGTGATCAGAGACTCTTTGTCTGAAGAACAAAGCGGAGAACAACATTTCAAAAACACTGAGAAACGGTAAATAATTTGTCATCTCACAAGATCCAAACTGTATCCCACACTGTCGGAATGGAGCTGATTAGATAAATCAAAGGAATATAATGAATAAGCTTGTGGAGTGACAGCAATTTCCCCTGCTCGCTCAAAGCGTTCTGTAATCACTCCGCGTCAGCTCCACTCCGGGTTTTCCATTTCCTGCTCCTCACTTACCGATGACAGAAATCCTACTCTCAGTAGCAAAATTTGTACCCGGTTGCCGATCCACTGTGAAGTTCTTTAAATATGTTTGATTAATAATATCTTGGACATCCAAGAACAAAACATATTAACTACGCTCAGGATGAATGACCTTTCTCATATTTAAAAAAAATAAAATACTGCCTTATTCTGCTGTAAACATTAGTGATGCATGATATATTGTTACCAAATTGGTTCCAGGCCAATATTAGAGTTGTTCTTTTACATTTAGATTCCATCTTTAAAAACACTACCAATTTACTACACTGTTAAATATAGTCTAATCTTTAGCAAATCTCCATTTTTCATACTGTACATTATAATATTGTAAAAAGTACAGAATTTTAATATTGGTCATAACATGAAAATAACTATTGGCTTATTGATGTCAACTAGAATTTTAATATTGGTTATATGTCTAATGCTTTTTGTCTTTTTTCACATCATCCTACATTTATGAATCCACATTTCAGTTTTCAAATAATCAAATTTACATCAGTTATGTAATACCTCAACACATGTGACTGACGTTCCCAGACCAGAGAATCTAGTGGCAATGGGATGTCAATGTTCTCAACCCAACAGTGCATATAAAAGAGGAAGCTCAGGCTTCCCATTGTTGACTGGTGCAACCCTTGACCCTAAGGTCAGCTCATGGGGGGTAAGTTAAATGACCCTGCTGGTTATGGGCACTCAGAAAGTGATTATACACACAAAGTGAGCTGGCTGCCAGAGCAATCTAGAGATCCCCAGAGAGAGTTTGAGGCCTGCTGGCTGAGCCTTAGACAGTACAAAAAGCATGTCAAACACACGGTCAGCATGACCACGTTGCTATTACCACATCATGTCCATGCTAATGTGAACCATAGCTGAACCCTGACTAAACACCACCCATGACCCTGAAAGGGTCACGTGTGTAACCTCTATAATGAGTGGAGGAGAATGGCTCAAATTAGCTCATATACTCAAGAATCTCATACTCACTGTGCTGATGATTAACAAGAAAATTACCACATGGATCTAATTTACTCCAACCAAGATGAACATTTACTCTTAAGGCAAGTTTTCAGTCACATGATCCTTCAGAAATCAGTCTAATATGCTGATTTGCTGCTCAAAAAGCATTTATTTTTCTTATCACAGTTGAAAATGGTTGTTGAACTTAATATTTTTTGTGGAAACCACTATATTTTTTTTAGTTTGAAACATGATTCTTTGCTAAATAGAAAGTTAACAGAAAAGTAGTTTTTTTTTTGTTTGTTTTTTTGTTTTTTGATAAGGCACCCTTGCCGAATATTGGTACTTAATACTGAAAATATTCTTTTCTTAATTTTTGTTAACCCCAAATTTACATAGATTTAGATTTACAGTGACCTGCAGCTGAGCGTGCACATTTAAACTAATAAAGATCTAATAGAACCTATTACACACTATAATAGTTATACACTACACAACATAATGATTATATACTATACTACTTTTAGACCACTAAAGAGTGAGTGATCATATTTCATTGCCTGCTGAAATACACGTTTAACAACCATATATCCCACAATGCTAACAGCAATGGTTTCTTTAGCAAAAAGTAGAGGTTTCAGGTTCCTGACAGAGAAGGACGGTTTCATGAAGAGAAGAGACTCCCATACGCTCTCCCCATAAAGCTCTAATCTAATGGGTCTGGCGTCAGCGGAATAAGGCAACAAGCTGCCAGATCCCCCTTTATGAAGCCCCTGAATGACTGTGGGATGAAGATGGTGATCTAAGGGGATGATGTGACCCGTTGGTACCCACAACTCAACAAAACCGGCACCACAGAGTCTCCTCTGGTGTTTCCATTCCCTTCTTATCAAATCCCCCCACACGTCCTATTTCACAAGCCTGACGACTCATTTTTTCAGTTAGACTTTGCTGCTACTTCATCGAAAACATTTGGTGAGTCCTCCATGCTTATCAAACAAAGCTAATCTAATTCAAAAAAACATTTTCAGAGGAAACTAACAAGGGCGACTACATTATTTAGATTTCAAAATAACGGATTGTACTGGCATGAAAGTTCATAGAGGACGTTTCATGTACTTTCAGGATGATTTCCAACTCAACTGTAAACCAAGGGGAACTCAATGTTACCATGCATTGTACCATCTGATGTTACCATGGTTACCACTATCAATCCAACCCACCTGCTGGTGGCAACCTCTTAAAAGTGCCTCTTCCAGGAGCCTCGGCTCTAATCCAATCCCTCCCGTCCAGAACTCAGGTCTGACCCGAGGGTGACCGACTTTAAAAATCTGCCACAGAGCCCTGGACGAGCTCATTAACCCCGCTCCATACTTAATTGCCTTTCCGCTGTATGCTAATTTCATTAAAGCAATCTGAGCTTTAGGGACATTTCTTCTGGCAAAGGGACAGTAGGTGAAAGCACAAGCACCAGACTCTTATGACCTCTAAGCTATAAGATTATCTTTAGTGTTTACTGACGCCCTGTACAACCACTGGCCAACACCTAAACATGGGCACAGGGCCAAGGGGTAAAGTTGATGCTTAACACAAACAATATTTGTTTTTCCACTCTATGACACTTCACGAAACTTTGCTTAAGTGACAGTGATTACTGCACCTTAAAAACAGGGCAGAGTTGCAAAAACAAATGACGTATTCATTCTTTGGAAGGGCATGAGCTCAGATTTGAAGTGTGATATAATTCCAAATTAAGGGATAATTCACATTCTGTCATCATTTACTCACCCTCAAGTTGTTTTAAACATGTTTGACTTTCATGCTGTAGAACACAAAAGATGATATTTTGAACAATGTTTCAACTCTTTTTGTCCATAAAATGGAAGGAAATGGGGTCCAGAAAAACTTTAGGTAAAATATCCCTTTAAACGTCATAGAAAGTGCTGAATAAAACATTTAAGACATAAAACCTACAGACCAGCAGCTAAAGAAATGTTCAGATCTAAAGCCATCTTTTTGTAGTTTACAGGTAAGGATTGTATAAAATGCTGCCACACACTTGTTTGTGGGGTCTTTCAGTAGTTAAACGATGGCAGATCTTTCTGAGGTGGGAGGTAAAACGAGCAAATGAGGGAGACTGTCATTAAGCTGTCATATATGGATTGTACTCACCAGATCCCACCTGGGATCTATGCACCAACCCAAACACAAAAGCACAGGGGATGAAATATGTGACCACATTTTCAATTTCACACAAAATGGAGAGGCAAAGCAGGCTAAAACCGAGCAAAATGCTCCCTCTGTAGGCCAGAGGAGAACTGCAGAGGGAGAATTGCATCAGTGAAGCAGCCTTTGACCTGTAAAAATAAAATACATGGTGGCCTTGAGGACATATCAGGGAAATCAGGGTTCGAGTCTATCCCTGGCCATGTTTCCATACTGTTCCCCCCTCTCCATACTGTTCCAAGTTTATGATATTTTAGTGTGATTATACTCTTATTTTGGGGTACAAACTAAGGCGTTAAAAACAAATAAATAAAAATAATAATTGACAAGAAAACATGATAAAAAAAAGGATAAGCTGAAGGATAAGCTTCCCAAACACCTTGGTGAAGCCTGGCTGTTTTACACAGCCTGAAAGGCGGGGCGAGGGAGCAAATCACAAACAATTATGCAGTCACTGTTGTTTGGGCCCCAAATCAAAAAGGCCAGGAATATTTCCGGCCATTTTGCTGGAGTGCAGAGATTCTTTGAAAGAACAGGAAGGGAAAGCAGAGTTTCCCACAGGCTGTCTGTGAGCTGAGCTCTGCAGCATTCTCACTCTCGCTCCCTCAAAACAACAGCTCAAAGCAGCAGTCGCGTTACAACAATGTGCAGAGCTATTGCAAGAGAGAGCCTGTCCTTCTGTGGCCCGCCCACAATTACTGTGACACCAAAGGTACAGCAGCAACACCCATTTATGACAGTGATAGTTACCCATTTATTTTAATCTAGTATTTGTTTATTATTATTATTACATTTTACATTTACACGGACCTACTAGCACAGTTCTTCTCAACCTTTTAAACTCCAAATCCCCCCATTGCCCACAGCAATATTTACAGGCCTAAGCCAAGCCCTAGGTAATGTATTTCAGGTCTACAAACTCTAGATTTTTTCCAGGTTTTTACAGACACTGGGAGTCCTGTTCTTTTTTATAGGGGTTTATGTTGAGGGGTTGAATTACAACAAGAAACATCTTGATTCTCAGCGTTTTTTTAACACTTGTTTTGTCTTGAATATGTGTGAATCTATAGTCATCTTGAGGCCCCTTGGCAGTTTGCTAAGGCCCCTGGTTGAAAAACCCCTGCCCTGGGGCTGCCTTGTGATCCCCAATCTATTTAACTTCTTTCTACATAGTTTTTTTTTTTTTTAATTTGCAACAGATTTACAAAAACAGTTATATTTTGAGTTGCATATTAAAGATTAGATTATTCAAGACTATTCAAACTAGAAATCGATTAACATAGTATCCCATTATTGCTAATAAACACTCCACCAGCCTTTATATGGAGATGTAGGCCTTTAGTTCCATGAGCCAGTGGTGGGAGCGCCTGTAAACATCAATGACTCTTACCCAGTCTTGTGTCATTTCCTTCCCTGGGTACAGTATGACTCTGAGAAAATGGGAGAAGTGCGCTCTGAAACACCTTAAGCCTGTGAATGAACATTCAGAGTGATACACACACACATTCAAAGCGCTTACCTAACGCTGTGCAGAAACAATGTCCAATAGTCCAACTTCCTTGCTTTGTCCCCCCTCCCAACTTCACAAGCGCTCCCAGACCTCTTTCTCTTCCCCAGTCTGCTCCCAGCAATTACACTGGAACGCGCACACAAACAGGCCTGCGCACAATTCACGCTACAGGCTCATGCAAAAATTTGTCTTATCTGCAAAATAAGTCTTAAGCATCGCCTGGCGCTAGTCCCATCGCACTGCGGCGCTAAACATGTGACAAATGGCTGTGCATTGGTGCCAAAACAGTGACAATGACAAAGAGGTGCATCGACCCTGAGACGCGGCCTCTTTCGTGACCCCCAGCCCTCTCCCATGGGCCTACATCTCGTTTTTAACCACAATGTGAGTTTTCTTTGATTGAAATGCACTTTGAACCCAGAGCACAGGAGTACCATGGGGTCCCCCAGGGCCTAAAGTCTTGCCATTAGGAGCTGGGATGCAGTTCTCTGGTTTGTGTTCAGTCTAAAGGTGCGGCCACATTTACAGTTCCTTTGCAAAATTTTGTGGGCCGAATCCAGTCATTTAGAAAGAAATCCATGCAATCAGGTTTGTGCGAGTGCAAAAAAATTCCCCACACAGATACTCGTGTTCATGTTGGTCACGCAAATTCTCTTCATTCACCAAAAAAAAAAAGCTGTTTGACTGCTGTGTTAGCTGTGCTTAATAAATGAGACCACATTAAACCTTTTTGCCCGCAAAATCTCACAACAAAGTGCCTTTCAACCGCTGTTACACATGGGCAAACATAAACAAACTAGCATGCTAGCTCCCACCCAGGATCTCACCTACCTGGAATCCTTATGAAGGACCAGCCATGTCTTTGCTGCAGGGCCATGATGCCCCCTGGGCTCTGTGGGAGGAAAGCCTGAGAGCGTTGAGCCCAGGCGCAAGCCAGCTCGGGGGATCCGTAAAGGAAGCACTGCTTAGCAATGAGACTCCCTCCATCGCGTATTAACCTCCATTCATACTCCGCACTGCGATCCGCACAGTAGCGTTCCATGGGAACTGAAGTCACCTAGGGAATGAAGAAAACTCCTCAGTTAAAACACCTCCAAGGCTGTTTACACTAATGCATTTTCTTTCCACCAGATAATTGTCATCTATTTCCCCATTCAGTCTTTTTATCACAAAGAAACACCAAACAAATTGGACCTTGAGGGGGGAGAAGAATCATTTCCAGTTGTCGAACGTGAACACACACACACAGGCACACACAACCCTGTCTTTCTGACATTTTGTCCGAACCCCGCCGCTCTGGCAGGAAAGCGTGGCAGAGGTCAGCGGTGCTAACAGCGCTAACAGGCCTTTGAGTAACAGATGACCATTTCCTGTAGTGATTCACACCGCTCACAATCCCTTCCACTGGCCATTTCTTTTCTCTCCCTCTCCTTCTCGCTTTATCCCTCTTTCAGCTTTATGGAGAATTTTATGGCGTGCTGACAAGCGGATGATATTATCTTCCTTTCATTCCTTATCTCTGATGAAAAACAGCTCAGCTTTGGCCAGGCTTCCAGTTTTGTAGCGAACAGCTGACCAATGGGAGCACGAACACGCAGATGTGGCCATAAAAAGTCAAAGGGTCAAGAGTCCCTCATGAATAAGGAGAAAAAAGGCAACTAATCTATCTTATCACTTTCCCACAGTGCCCATATGCCCCTGGTGCCTAGGGGCCTTTGCCAACGCAGTGCCAATTCTCACAATGCGGCCATGAGGCCAGACACAATCCCGACTCTCTGGGCTGGGATAACACATAGATAGCCTCATATTAGCCAAGTTAACAGCAGATGTTGGAGGAAAAAGAAAACAGTCCCTCATACGTGACTAAACCAATAACGTCACAGATATGTTTTAGTACAACACGCTCACTTAAAAAGATAGGGCGTTTTAATGGTTCAACATTTTTTGCTGGTTCGGGAACAGCATTCCTATCTACCAGATTAGTTTAGGTTTAGGGTTAGGCTTCAGTGCTTGAACATGCTTTTGACTCATCATAACTCATCATAAACTCATCAAAATCATCTTCTCTGGTTTAAAGTGTAGATTATGGTTAAGGTAAGGGATAGGAGAAGTCAAGAGCAATGGTTCAATTGGGAAAACAAGGAAGAAAATGAACACAAATAAACATTTTTTTTAAAACAGAAAAAAAATAAGAATATAGAAGAATTATAACATTATCAATTATACAAATCAAATCTTTAATTATAATATTAAAATAAATGAATAAGTAAACAAGTTAAAGTAATCAATTAAAGTTATAAATAAAACAATTATAAAATAAATTACATTACTAATTATATAAAATAATTACACCTATGAATTATAACATTATTATAAAAATAAAATTATTACAATAAATTAACATTAACATTGACTAATTAATCATACTAATTTGATCACTATTATTATTATTATTAATAAAATGTATTTATTGATTAAAGTTAGGTTATTTCAAGATTTAAAACTGATAATAATTATACGTTTGGCAAGGATTGTTTGATAGGAATGTTGATAGCAACCAGCAAACAATGTTGTAGGTCTTGACTACCACATTCCCTGCAGTACCAAAGACGTTACTTCACAGTATCTTCATACTATCCCAAAGTTTGGAGCCTATTCCCAAATGGCGGTGTGGTTTTTGATGGGCTTTGTATTCACAGCCAGAGAAGCAGCCCTTAACCAAGACCTCCGATTTCTCACTGGTGGGCTTGTGTTGTTTGGTTACTCTCCACCGGGGTCATGATCAGCTGAGCAGAAGATCTGTCATGGGGTCAAAGAGGATAAATAAACTAGGCCTGTTGTGAAGGCCACACAGAGAACATGGCTTTCATTTTTGATCATAAGTTTGTTTCTGAGACAGCGGGAGATCCCTGTCAGCAGCTGACCACCCTCAGTAGAAATCCACGCGGATGAGTTTCTGACTTTTACCGAACAGTTATTGGATAAAGAAAACAGAGATATGCATGTAGAATCCTGGATTTATTTCAAACCGCTAAACTGAGTGAAAGTTCTGGCAGTTAATTTGCTCCACAAGGCTGTTTTCTGAGAGAAAGGTTGTGTGTTTCTCACCCTGGGTGTGACTGTGAGTAAAAACTTGGGAGGTTGGGTAGGCCGGCACGGTCTGAACGTTTTAGTTGATGAGCGTCTGCTGTGGATCACCACATCGGTGTGACAGATCGGCGAAGACCCTGTGGACGTGAACACTAAATCCTACAGGAAAAGAAAGAAAACAAAATCAGTACAGCATAGAACACCCTACTAAAACATACTGACAAAATGTCAACAAGTATGACTGAGTGTGAGAGAATTGCTGCTATTCCCGCACAATGCTTGAATTTGTCAAATAGGAGTGTATGGGCCTGCAGCGCCTCCTAGTGATCACTTTACTCTCTACAATGCGTTACTCCTAATCTAATGTAAACCCAACTCCCATCTCATCAGACCCATTTGTCAAGAGGTCACACTGAGCAGAAGTGATACCCTAAATGAGCCCACAGCGCTAACAGATGTCCAGACGGGGTCACAGTCAGAACTACGGCTCTAATGACCCACATGAATCATAAAGACCAGCCTATATATTTGCCTGTTTCCTGTCTGCATCCACAAAGTGACAAGAATAAACAGACCAGTCAACTTCATTTAGACGAGACTGTGAGCTAATGATGGATGAGGTGTGAAAGACATGTGAAGAAAGAAAGAAAGAAAGAAAGAAAGAAAGAAAGAAAGAAAGAAAGAAAGAAAGAAAGAAAGAAAGAAAGAAAGAAAGAAAGGTGCTGTGTGGCAGCCTCAGCAGGAGTGCTCGTGTCTTGTTTCATAAAGCACCGACTGGAGACGTCAGTGACAGCGACTGTACGAACACAGATTCTCCCAGCACTGCTGCCTGCGGATGCTCACTGACTGACACTAATTACCATACAACAACACACACAGATCATCAACTTCTGCACAGAGGTTGTTCCCTGGGCTCACTTTAAACCCTAACCTTATCAATACGTGATTACTTACAAAGACCACAGACTGCCAGATTAAAAAAAAGTTGGGACATTTTGAAATAAAATAATAAAATCAACAATAGAAAGAATTCTCTTTAAACTTTTTTCTTTAATTGACTAAAGCACAAAGAAAAAATGTCCGATGTTTTCAATGCCTAAATCAGTTGCATTTAGTAAATATAAAGAAAATTTGATTTCGATGGCTGCAACACTTCAAAAAAGTTGGGACAGAGGCAAAATAATTGTGTAAAGATTATCCAATTTAAACTGTTGAAAAGTCCACAATAAGAAGGTGAATTGGTAATAGATAAGGGGATCGTGTTTGGGTATAAAAGGAGCATTCACCAACTTTGGCTCAGACGATGCTAGCAAAAATGGGCCATGGCTCATCACGTTATGCCAAATTTCATGAGATACTTATCAAACGATTCAAAAATCACACTTAGCAATGCAAGATTGCCAAGTATTTAGGGTCTTTCACCTTCTGCTATACATCATTCTGTGGAAAAAATCAGGGAATCCAAAGAAATATGTAGGACAAGACAGGAGACCTCCATTGAATATGTGTGATCTTTGAGCCCTCAGACGACATTGCACGAGAAACCATCAATCCGACTGTGTTAAATATAGCCACGTGGACTCAGGAGTTCTTGAGAAAAACTTTGTTACTTAACACAGTCTGCCGCTGCATCAAGAAATGAACTTGAATCTCTGTTCTGCAAGAAGAAAGCTATAGATCTGTTCAATGCAGAGAAGCTGCTGAATTCTCTGAGCCTGAGCTCATCTCAGATGGTCTAAATGAAGACCATCGGATCCACATTTTAGCTTGTTTTTGGGGGGAAAAAAAAACAGGCATTGAGTTCTCAGTTCCAAAGACAAAAGGACATCCACAGTTTCATCAGCAACAAGTCATGTGACAGTATGGGGTAACAGTATGGGTGACGTGTATTTGAGTGAAGGTACCATTGAAGAATACATTAATTGTACTTATACTGCCATCAAGATGACATCTTGCCAGGCCTCATTCTACAACAGAGTGGTTTCTTACACCATAGAGTGCATGTGCTTGACTGGCCCGCAAAAAGTGAATTTCTGTCTGCCATTGAAAATATATTGCCCATCATGAAATGAAGAATCAGATAATGATGAACACAGACTGTTGAGCAGCTGTCTTGTATCAGGTGAAATTGGGCAAAAATTCCACAATCAATATCCTCATTCCAATCTAAAACATTTAAAAAGTGTAATAAGGAAAGGTGATATGACAGTCATGTACGTTCACACCGCCGCCGACTTGAACGTCAAAGAAGCTCTGGCTGCCCTGTCAAGGACACTTATCAAAAAGTAAGGGGAAGCTTGTTGATGCTTTGAACGCTCTGATGTTGCAGGGAGAATAAAAGTGTCACAACATGAAATGCAATAAACAGAAAAAAACAATCAAAAGATTGAAGAAACCTTTTATAATGACAGCATTTTTATAACCATTTTGGTCACATTTGGTCAGGAAAAACAATAGTTAGCTATTATTATTATTATTTGCTTTAAAACGAGCGTTCGTAAGTTGCGCTCATGCGGTCCCTATAAGCAAACAACGTCATGTCATAAATTATAGGAAACCAGTAGGAAACACAGCAACGGTGATTATTAGCTTCTCTTCCATTTTCTCGGAACTAATGTTTTGGTAGGAACAAAATTATACATTGTATGTTTCTCCAGAATCAGCCAGCGTCTATATTCCGATTGGTTGCTGGCGTTTTGCCACTGCTTACCGCGTCACAGCTCATTACCATAAAGTTGAGATTCTTTCAACTTTCTGATTGATGCTCAAAACGCCCAAAACTATGAATTTGACGCTCCTTGCAGCTGAAAAAAGCCAGCTTCCATTAAAAATGAATGACTTCCGGCCGTTTTGGAAGCTCAAGTCGGTGTGAACGTACCGTGACATGCCTCGGTCCCAACTTTTTGAGAGTGTGTTACAGCGATCAAAAACAAAATTTGTTTATATTAACAAAATACAATTAAGTTAGAACTAGAAATCAGTCTTGCTGAATTTGCAGTTTGCATCTTATATTGGGAAAAAACTGAACTGCAACCAGATTGAGATTGAGAAAATGCTTTCACTTTTGCTACTAGTTAGCATGGTTTAAAATTCTACAGCAAATTACAAGTCTAAAGTAAAGCTTCAGAATGCCTGATATGGGCCGGTCCACATTTCCACATGGGGAGCTGATTGTTGTGGTGTCGTGTTCCCCATCCATGCCCCAGTGGAGCTAGGAGACGCTTGTGTGGTATAAAAGCTGTAGTGGGAAGTGGATAATATTACACCTCAGTCAGCACCTTCTGAGCACAGCTTCCCCTGACCGTAGCCTGAACGCACGTCAGCGCGCCAAACTACAGGTTAACCCCTGCCGCTGTTTGGCCTCCGGGGGACGACACTGTAACTTCTGGACTGGGACATCCAGCATCACTTCCTCTATCGTCTTTCCTTTCCTCTGGAATCACTTTGGACTTTTGATATTCCCATCAGCATATGATATACAGCTACATTGGAGTGTCTCATGGGTGAGTGGAAATTGGTTTCCACAACGAAATACGAACCCTTGGCACTAACGAAAGATGAGGGTCATTTAATCTGGTTTAGTGGGGTAACCCAAGGCAGGCGTAGACCTGCACACTCATACACAAAACTCCAAAACAGTGAACGCCAGAAATACGATGAACAAAGAAATTTGCCAAAGTTTGTGCAATCAAATCTTTGGAAGATATTCAGTTTTGTATGAGCATGTTAACTAAACATCCAGAAGCAGAACTGTTCCACTTTGTCTTTTGAGTCATGCCTGAGAAATAACCAGTCCTTATTATTTTTGGACATACATCTAGAATGCATGCCAAAAAAGGCATACAAAACGTGCTTTTGTATTTAACTGCTCTGCTTAATGTAAACATGCACTAGATGGACATGTTTGAGAGATACGTTTACGTCGAGCGCTTTGTAGCATCTCACAGTCTCTCACGTTTAAGTTCAAGTTAAAGTAATTCAAGTCAGTTTTGTGTTCTACGCATGACTCAAATGCTAAACTCTCGACCCAAATAAAAAAGCTGGAGTAGGTTAAAGAATATTGGAATCTTGTCGAGTCAAAAGACTTTTTGCTTTTATGGAGGTCGCCACCTTTAATATTACTTTGGTCACTGTCGGTATTGTTACCGGGAAGAGAATATGGGCTTGACTCCTGTTGCACGTTCATACAGACAGTATTCGAGACACTACTGTAAATAGTGAAAATGTGAATGGGACATATCAAGACTCACACCTGTAAGTAAATGCGGTTGTCAATCCCAAAAATTGACAGTACAAATGTAGCCAAAAATAGTTTATAACTACTAGGCATATAGTGATGAAGGCCACTAGTACATGTGCAGTCATATGACAACGCAAGAATGACAAAAAAGAACGACAGAGCTCACCTGTAGAACAGGACTGCTGTGGACGTTTGGGAAAGACGTTGGCTTGTTGATCCACAGGATGAGATCTCTGCGTGAAAGACACTTGTGTAACCAGGCTCTCCCTTTAGCCTCATTCTCCTGCTCTTCCTCTACAGCCCACAGACGACTGTGGTGGAGCCGGTATGCTGATTTAAAGGACAGATATAGGGCTAACCACCTGAGAAAGGAGGAAAAGAGGAGATTTTATTATCTAAACAGCTATTAAGGAATCAATGCCGTAGGAAACGATGAATGGCCTGAATCCCACAACTAAATCTTATCTAATCCAAGTGTGAAATAAATTTGATTCTTATTGCTTTATTCAGTTCTTATTAGAGTCATGGATCCTACCGCATGAGAATGTGCTTGAATAATGCAGTTTATTCAAGATATCCACTGGTTAAATGGATAGTAAAGCAAACATGAAAGACCCCCTGTGGTGAAAATCAAGTTTTTAATGTTATTTATGTCTATGTGGTGTTTTTAATATGCTTTAAGACAAACCATGTGCAAATTCATCAGACAAATCGCCCCAGTTCTCTACTTTCTGTTGACAAGAAAAATTGGGTACATTTAGCAATAAAGAGGGTGAATTATGTATATGATGTTATGATGTACTGTCTTTCTCCACTGATGTTCTGAGATGTTCAAAGCATTTGTAAGGAAGCTGATTTTTCAGAAGGCAGCTGTCTGACTCAGAGACGGGGAACGGAAACATGGTTTGAGTAACATTAGCAACACATTAATAGCTAATGAAAGTAAAGCCAAAGGCTAATCATATTAATTACCATTTTGTGTCAGATGTTGTAAAGAGCGAAAAATAAAACGATACATTGACTTGTAGATGAGCCTGTATAATTCACTCTTCCACTTGTTCTGAATCAGTTTCTGGTTCAAACATACATGGCTGAATTAAACCAGTTTTTCCACTTGCCATCATGTAGCGTTTACTATAGTAACGTTGGCGAGTGGATCAGGTATTCTGAGCTGGTGTGAGTGAGTGGAGGCGGGGACTAATACGCATATTCATGGTTACGCATAGACTAAATGAAGCAAGGGTGCAGAGTTACATTCAAGCTATTTTAAGGCATGAATAATAAAGTTTTTAAATATGTCATTTTGATGATCAAAGATGAGTTTTAAGGGATAAAAAATATTGACTAAAGGGAGACTTGAACCTTCATCATTTTCTTCATCCTCATATCATTCCAATCATTCTTTTTTTGTGGAAGGTACACAGATTTGGAATGACATGATGACAGAACTTTCATTTTCAGGTAAACTATCCCTTTGAGTTAGAGAAAGTGTGTATTTTAAAATGTAATAGTTCTGACATGAATGTTAAGTAACTGACCTCACTAGAGTCCCCTGAAGCATGATGTTTGACATCTCAGCAGGAGACATGTCGATGAAACGCAGGAAGGAAAAGCTGCTGCTTTCATCATCAGCTATACCAATCATGCAGATGATATGAAATAAGAGTGTGTAAGTATTGTAATGACAAAATTAAAATTGAAATATAATTGTGGAATAAATAAAGAGGCTCACTTTTTCTGTGAAACAAGGACTGTTGAATGTGTTGTGTGGAGAACGGAGAGACTAGAGTCTGCTTCAGCCTGAGGAGTGAAGAGAATGAATAAATCAATCAACTTAAAACTTGTCAAAGCTATTACACGTGTTGTATAACAACTTTTGATCGGAGATGGAATCAACAATGCCGAACAGTTGGCGGCACAAATCCTAATGGTCCGTTAATTATATTAGCCCACGATAACATTCTTTTTTATTAGAATTACATTATGCAGTTATTTCATCTGCCACTTTAACTGTTCAAGCTCGAAATCCTGATAATACTTTTATCCTTCATCGGCTGGGGAAAAAAATGCTCTGAAAGAGATTGTGTTGTTACTGTTATAATTATGGTATGGACTTCCCTAATCTCAGTGAATTAAGGCAATATACTTTATAGTTATTGTCCTTGGTGTGAACAAGCCTTGAGGGAGGAACAGTAAACCTGGAAGCTACATGGAGATCAACTCACTTCGTCTTTCCTAGGTCAGAAGTGCGGAGGATGGCATGTCGGAACAGGAACTTGGACATGATGAAGGGCTTCAGGGACATATGGAAAGGCGAGCGTATTTCCTGACGCTCAAACAGGTCTGGGTGGTTACAAACCTATTAAATTTGTAAAAAAACAAAAACAAAAAAAAAACACTGTTTAAAAACTGCAGCTCATTACTATATGTACAGTCTGAAAGGACAAAAAGTAATTAAAGTAATAGTCCACCCAAAAATGAAAACTCATCCTAATGTTGTTTTAAACCTGTATGACTTCCATTCTTTGGTGGAACATAAAAAATGTTGGGAACCAAAGCTATTACCAACATTTTGTGTTCCATTTTTGGGTGAACTATATCTAGGTGATAAACCCAGCCTCACCTTCCTAAACTGCATGACCAGGTTCATGAGGCTGCTGGTGGTGGAGTGGGCCTGCTGGGCCGTGCCCATTGATGACTGCAGCAGGTCCTCGATGGAGATCTTGTTCTTCAGAGCCTGGTAGAGCAACCGCTGTCTGCTGGTCAGCTGGCAGTATGTCAGGATTTCAATCTGAAATGAAAAAATTAATATCACATAAAGAGACTAGACATGAAACCACAAACCATAATTCTGTCAGAGATACTGTAGGACTGTATCACCTTGTCAGAGAGCTCGTTCTCCACATCCTTCTTTATTCTGCGCAGCATAAATGGTTTTAGGATCATGTGCAATCTGGACAGCTGATCTGAAAGGGTAACCCATGGTAAATTACCTCTATTGGAGCATGGGCAACAAATGAAGACATCACCTGTTTAGCATGAGTGCTGCTGTTTTTATATTAATGCAGTATTAAATGTTAAATCCTTATTATTTTGCAGCTTAAATCCCAAATCATTTTGAATAATTAAATAATTATGTTGGCTTGCTGCTTAGGACAAAGTAGCTGAATTATAAAACATACTAGCAAAGCCTTATAAAATATGACACCAACATGCTAAAACATGCTAGAAAATTGCTAAACATACTAGCTATGTGCTAAAACAAGGTAGCAACCAGCCATAAAATCCAAGCAATTTATAGATCAGATGATAAACTGAATAGACTGGATGAGGAAGGCCTTAAACCTTAGAACTTTTTAAACTACTTCAAACCTTGACATACAGTACTATCCCGGCTTTATCAAATCGGCTTTCTTTTTTATTTCGTTTTTTTACATCATTTTTTTGACTAAATTGTTAACCCCTAACACATAGTTGAACCTCCCTGGATATAAAATGGACAGTGAACAAAATTCAGACAATTGAGTTGACTGACTTTCATCAATAGCAGATTTGTTCTCAGCATGACTCTCGATGTCCTTGGAAAACCACTCGTTGAACTCCTCGTGAGAGTCGAATAGAGTCGGCATGATGAAGTGAAGCAGGGCCCATAACTGAGGGGAAGAACAATAGTGTCATGTTTTTATGTGATACTGCACTGGCAGTCTCGCACACATGGACTCAACAACGTCCCACATGAATCAATAGACTCACCTCTGCCATTGTGTTCTGGATTGGTGTCCCTGTTAGCAGGAGGCGGTTCCTGCACTGGAACTGAAGGAGAATCTTCCATCGGACGCTGTCAAAAAGAACCAGACACAGTAACTAAAGACCTCCCAAGCAAGAATCAAGCTGAGGTTAAAGGAGAATATAACTCGCCATGACAATAACGCTTAATGCTGAACTCTGAATACTAGTACAGGGATTCTCTTCAGAGCTCACTTCTCAGACTTGGTTGAGTCTTTCATTGATTTTGGGGACTTTAGAGAGTTGAAAGCTCAAGAAAGCTGCTCTGATGCACTGTCAAGAATCCAATTGGGTGATAAATCATGTTCCACCACAACAGAAGGACATGCTGGCACATGTGCTGTCATCTCCAGAGAGGCACAAACTCACACTCGGAGCTCGAGAGGCCCTCTTTCTCTGAGGGGTTCCAGTCCAGACATAGTGTCACTGCACTGACTATGAGGATGGGAATATGAAAATCTGCACCAGTACTGGGGACCCTCTGTAGCATCTGGAGCTTTTTATATGCTAGTTTCCCTTGTTGAAAGGCATAATCAAGGATGTGTAGCACTTAGACAACCATTTTTTTTTTTACATTTTGGAGCTATATTTGCAAGAAAACTAGCATATATTTGGCCATTTTAAGACATAAGATTAATAGATTCATTATCAGCATGAGTTGATAACCAGTCTGTTTGGCCACTTTGTGGAAGTGGTAATGCCAGTGTCAGTTCCAAAACATTGAAATAAATACTGTGTAAAACAAAGTTTATAGCTAGTTAATCTTCTATCTGTAATGGAACTGTATTAAAATTATTATTATTATTAGTTATCCTTTAATTTTATGATTTTATTTTATTTATTTTTTGAAAATGTATTGTCATGATGATGATGTAATGATCATGAAAATTCATTTTAATTCATTTAAACATTTTAAAATATATTCAAATAGAAAACATTTATTTTAAATTGTAATAATTACAGTTTGTGTTTTTTATCAAATAAATGCAGCCTTGGTGAGTATAAGAGATTTATTTTAAAAACATAAAAAAATATATATATATACCGATCCCAAACTTGTGAACAGCAGTGTACATGTATGTATGCAAGTGCTAATCGGGTGCTAATTACCTGGTGCTGCTTTTAAGTGCCTGGGCCTCATCCAGAACCATATACTGCCATTTCACCCTCTGGAAATACTTCACATCCTGCACCACCAGCTGATAACTGGTGATGACCACATGAAATGGTGCATTCTGGGTATACAGAGTTTTCTACAGGGGGCAAACATGGATAAAATAGGGTTGAAGTAGTAGATTTAAATTAATCGAATATAGTAGAGCAATGTTCTTATGAAATTCTTACCTGGCTCCAAAATTTTCGAATAACTTTACGATCATGAGGGTTCCCCCAGTATGGTAACACCTGCCAGAAAGAATGAGACAAAGTTGAAAATTGTATTACATTTTCATTTTAAATACCGGTCAAAGGTTTGGAAACTTTATTACTATTCATAATGTTTTTGAAAGACAGGTTTTTTTATATCCTGTGATACTTTTTTCAGGATTCTTTGATGACTAAATAGTTAAAAGTAGCTTTTATTTAAAATTGAAATCTTTGGGAACAATATACACTACCATTCAGAAGTTTGGGGTCAGTAATTTTTTTCTTTCTTTTTTTGAAAGAATTAATACCTTTATTCAGCAAGGATGTGTTAAATTGGAAAAAAAGTGTATAACGTAAATTATTCAGAGCTCAAAAATAAGTACGGACCCACTGATACGGACCACTCAGTAAAAGTGTATGCATTTATTAACAGCTTTCATGAAGTTACATTATAGCTCTATTATTTTCAGCTATTACACAAATTAAAAATTGTATAAATTATTTGTTGTAATGTTTTTTTTTTTAATAAAGAAAACTAATGTTTAATGAAAAACATATTTCCTTCTGGCATATTTTCTTCTGGCAAATATATTGCTAAAAATAAAATTGTGGCAGGGTCAGTGAAAATATTGGCAGGGCAAGAATAAAACTGAACTACTGGCCTGACCAGGCCAACAAAAAGAAATCATTATTTTTCAGCCCTCTGATATTCTTCAAGTTACTCTGTCTGGGAATTTGGATACAAATGATTTGTGAGATTCGGTCTGACTAGCAGAAAATGAATATTTAGGTTGCTGATATTGGTAGAACACACTATAAATGATACAACACTGCCCCCTAAGGATTACAAAAACCAAACCAGAAATGCAATAATCTGACATGCGTTTCCTTACAGCAAAATGGCTAAGAAAAAACACATTTTCCATTGTTCTGAAAATAGACGTAGTTCAATGGGTTTATAAAAGGTTTGTGACAGTGACAGAGAGACAGAGCGGTAAAAAGGATTCAACGGCTGCAGGTGTTTCCCTGCACAGCTGCCACACTCACCTTGAATTTGGCGACAAAGCGAGAGAACTCCTGATGCCAGTTGTTGAGTGTTGAGGCAGGGGAGATAATCAAGAAGGGTCCCCAGATGTTTTCCCTCTGTCCGACAGAGCACACCAACACAAAATAATCCCAACAGGTGCAGGCGGCAGAGGGGGGTTGGGACGGAGATGGTGGGAAAGAATGAGAGAAGAGAGAGGGGGTCAAAACAGGAAACAACTGAAGAACAAGGTAACAAGCTAACATGGCTTCCTATGGGCCCACAGCGCTACGCTTTCATATCAAATCCCAAAACTCTGTATCCTCCTCATTTCGCAAACCCTGGAGGTCACAGAGGGCAGCGGAGACAGCTGGAGGGTTCACATCGATGCCAAAAAACTGATTTGTGGTGTCGGGCTTGTTTGGGAGAAATGCGTATGATAGCACAGGAAAGCAGAAAAGAGAGTTGTGTTTTTTATATAACGCTGGTGTCATATTTCCAAAAAAATTAACCTGTTCCAGATTTTTGATCTGAGAGCCTAGCGATTAGGAAATACAGTGTCTTTCTAGTGAAATTGGATGACTAAAAGATGATAGAATAGAGAAGGAGAATGTTTAACAAGCCCTATTATCATGCTAAGTTGTGCTAATGGTAGGGCTGGGCGATATAGTCAAACAAAATATCTTGTTATTAAATTATATAACATCTTAATATTTATGTATTTGCTCAAAAATTGTCTGAAAAAGGTCATTTATATAATTATTAAGATTTGTAAATGTTTTACTTTTGAGAATCATTTCAGAACAGTCATCATTATCAAGTCCATAATCACAAATACAACAATACACTACGCACACACACACACACACACACACACACACACACACATATATATATATATATATATATAATATGTGTAAAATCATGTATTTAAAAATATTTAAAATATATATATTATTTGAAATAACAAATTAATATTTATTAATAATACTTATATAATGTTTAAAGCCAAGTCGAATGTCAAGATTTCCAGTGCGAAACTACTAAATTTTCAGTCTGTTCACACAAAGCTATTGTATCGCATCAGAAAACTTGGAAAGTCAATCCTTACCTCTGCCAAATGAGCCAGTAAAGCAATGCTCTGGACCGTCTTTCCAAGCCCCATCTCATCAGCCAGAATGCCATTAATCCCCTATGGGAGACAAACAGAAAGAGAAATAAATCATCTCAAAGTTTGGGGTCGGTAAACCTTTTTTAAAACAAGTTTTTCAAGACTACATTTATTTGATTAGAAATACCACAACAACTGTAGTATTATGAAATATATAAATGATTGAAAGTTAAAAATAACTGCTCTCAATTTTAATAACCTTTGAAATGTAATTTATAATGTTATTAATGTAATTTAATGTGATGAAGAAACTGAATTTTAAGCAGCCATTACTCTTCAGTGTCACATGATCCCTTCAGAAATCATTTTAAAATGTTGATCTGGTGCTCAAGAAACATTTCTAATAATTATCAATGTTAAAAACAGCTGTGTTGTTTAATATTTCTTTGACGAATAGAAAGTACAAAAGAAAATGTATTTTAAACATAAATCTTCTGTAACATTAAAATGTGTTTTTACTGTCACTTTTGACCAATTTAATGCGTCCTTGCTAAATAAAAGTATTCATTTTAATTCATTATAAATAACTTTTGAACAGCAGTATATGGAGAAAAAGCATAAGAGAGCATTAATTTAAAAAAAAAAAATCACCTGTTCATAAAGATTGGCCAGCCAATTCATGCCTTTGAGCTGGTAGCCCTTAAGCTTTCCATTGAACATGGTGGGCTGGGGAATGTCTTCCCCTGCTTGAATAGATGGGTTTGATAAGCTGTAGCTCTCGCCGAAGCCAGAGCCAGAGCTAGCCGCATGCAGAGAGGCGCAGCGACTGTCTTTTGCTTCCTCGTCAAACAATCTGGTCTACAGAACAAAAAGAGTGACATTGTAATAATTCATTTACAGCCAAAATTCATGAGGTAAACATGTATGATGTAATGCAAATATATACCATATAATTCCGACTAGCACTTACTCTAGCCTGGTGGATCTGGTACGCCTCTTTTGCATTTTTAAGAGCCTGAGACTTGTAATATTCACTATCTGCAAGACGGAAATATGGAAACCCCATGATTCTGATATACATTTCCATAAGTTCCACGTAGAAAGGTCCTTTGGAGACAGAATAAGGTCTTACCATAGTCTTCCTGGCCGACATTGACCATAACCCCTCCACCGATGTCGATCTGCCGCTGGGAGGTGTTGTCCTCAAGCTTGCATAGGATCTCCTCCTGTGTGCCGTCTCCCCCAGCGTTCTGCTTGCCCCCCATGAAGTGAGCGTACAGTTCTGTCTGGGTGATCAGGAAGTTCAGCTTCCTCTGCTGACGCTTGGCCTGATGGGACACACAGGAAGAACTGTCAGGATGATGCTTTAGGAAATGATTCTCAACGAAATGTGATTTTTAGCATATGTATATATACCTCCCGCATCTCCTCATCCAGTTTGCGTTGCTCGAGAGCCTCTTTCTCAGCACGCTTGCGGTGCTCCTTCTCCACCTTCTCGTACTTCTTCCAGTACAGCAGCATCTCTTTGGTTAGCCGACGGGCCCGTGGTAAAGTCTCTTTGCAGTTCTTCTGCGCTTGGATTGCAGCCCTCCGGACCTCACGCATACACTGGTGGGCCAACTAGAGAAGTGTGTAGATGCATAAAGACTTAACAAACATCCACAAAATTAGACCTTCTGAAACCATTAGCAACAATAAAATTCGAACTAAGTTTTAAATCTTTTATTTCCCGGTTTAAATAAAATGTTGAATTCCAGATTTGTAATGTGGTCTCAGATGTTTTGACCACACCAAATGACACCAATTGAGCACCAAATCAGCATATTAGAAAATTCAGCTTTGCCATCACAAGAAAAAAACAAACATTTTAAATAATTTTGATCAAATAAATGCAGCTTTGGTGAGCATTAGAAACTTACAGAGATCAAACTTCTAAACGGTAGTGTATGTAAAATATAAGCATATAATCTCTTACCTTTCTGGCATTGGTTGAAACAAAGTTCCTTGCTGAGACTTTCTGTTTAAATGCCTGAAATGAGACAACAAAAATTTAGGACTGATGCATGAACAGAAGAAAACGAGGCGAGTGCAAATTATTGACCATGAAAAATGTTTGTACCTTTGGGATTTCTTTTTTGGCAATCGTGAGCCAGACTTTCCGTCTACGAGCATTGAGCTGCTCGATGGTTAGGTGCTTCTTTTTGATCATGGGAAGAGGTGCATCATGTGAAAACTTAGCAAAAATTTTAGTAATGTGCGTCCGTCCATCCATGGAGAATTCCTCTCCCCGTTTCTTCTTCTTTTTCATCTTTTTTAGCTTGGCTACAAAAGAAGAAGGATCAGTATTCAGGTGACCAGAAAACAGTTACTGTCATCCTCTTTTGTCCTGTAGTCTTGGCTTACCCTTACATTTCTTCTCCTCCTTGATTTTCTTTTTCTTGAGGCCCAGTAGGTGGCGCTGCTGCTCGTAGAAAGGATCGTGAGTGGACAGGAGGCCTGTGCTGTAGTGTTGATAGTGCTGCAGCTGTGAACACAAACACACATTACCAACAGTTTCCATGAAGAGGGGCAGCTGTCCCAGACTCAGCGAACACGGCTTACCTCTCTGTCAGAGTGGAACTTGCTCTGGTGGAATTTGGTGAACTTGTGCAGGCGCAGCATGTCCTGGAGCTCCTCTCGTGTCATTGTAAAGTCAGAATCATCCGAATCAGTATCTGAATCTATGGTGTCATCGCTCAGCAAGATGCCCTGCAATTCACAAACATCAGACTGCTTAGACATGGAGACAATCAATTATGAATGTGTGACTTGAGCAAAAAAGAAAAAGATGATTTAATATCTTGTTACTGCAAAAAAAAAAAATCATAATTGCAACAACTGTGGTGCCCCTAAATGGAGATTGCTGTGGAAAAAAAACTGGAGAACAAAAAGTTCAAAGTTCACAACTTTTGCATTCCCCAGAGAACCTTTGTATCTGCTCACAAACCTTTTGTGTTCACAAAAGTATAGCGTTCCCCTGAGAAATGTTCTGTTCACTCACAGAAGCATTAAAATACAGTTCATTCTACCGCATTATTTCAATCAGCAGTTTTTTGTTCGCTCACAAAATCTCTTTCTCTAGTTTTTCAAGCAGAATTTGGTCTGGCTTTTATTCAGAATTATTTCTTCACGCAGAATTTTGCACAAGACCTGAGCAGCCTAACCTCTGCCGTGTAAAGAAGCCTTTAGACTTTAAAAAGTCTAAGTTAGAAGTTTTTTTTTATCTTAACTGTGATATTAATCTCACCAGTACTGCCACCTTCTCATAATTTCGATATTTAAATCTGCAATTGTGACTAGTTTTTTTTTTTGTAAAAAATGTATAAATTTGATTTTGCAAAGTGCCTTTCCTTTACTATTTTAAACTTTATACCACAATTACCAGTTTTATTTTCTTTAATCTGAGGCAGAAACAAGCTTCCATTAAGCAAGGATTGGATTTGGATACTATTTTCTATTTCTTTTCTATCTATTTATCTATACATACCTTCAGCCATTTCCTGCTTTTCTTCAGTTTCGAGAAGTTATAGAGACCAGCCTTGTCACTTTTGTGCTCTGAGGAGGACAGTTTGGGGTTACTCATTAAAAACTTTCATCCCTAAAGAAATGAAGCACACTTTTAAAAAACATGTTGAAAATCATATACACACTGGGATGCCTCATGGAAGCCACCCTTTTAAGATCACATGACCAGCTAAATACTACTCACTTCATCAACATAATGAAATTAAATGTACTTCCAGTCCAAGACAGACTCCAATACTTCCATATATACAGAAAAATACTTTGAAGAGGAGGTTATGCATTCTTACGTTATACAACTTTATATCTTTTTTTAACTTTTAACTTTTTTAATTTTACATATCATACCTTGCAGCACAGCTCCGTTGAGCGTGCCACAGTCCGTCTCTCCATCTCTGCAGGAGTCCTTGGTCTCGTCCTCAAGGTTGATGTGATCTTCTTTCACTGCCAGCAGTGGGTTAGACGAGGCCAGAGAAGACCCCTCGCCCAAACCATCATCGCTGTCATCGCTTAAACAGAGAAGCACACACAAACACAATCACAAACCTACAGTGCAGCATGTCCTATAAAAATTTACTATTAGCTAAAAAGCTATTAGCTTTAGGAATTATGGAAAATGGACAACAAACTAGCCAAGAATCCCAAACAGGATTGTGACATTATAGTTTCTAAGGATTTGGCAGAGTCACAGAGGTAATGTTGAGACTCAACATTACAGAAGGTCAAAGAGGACTGAATTACCTGGAAATGTTCTGGTTAAAAACAGCAGCAGTCTGCCTTAGAAAGGTGTCTAGGCGGAGGGATCGTTCAAGGTACTGCAGGTGAAGTGGTTTGGCCAACTTTGAGCAAGTGGCGTCTCCCACGCCATCCTGCTCTGAGGCCATAGGCGGAGGTTAAAAGAGCCTGAAATGGCGATCACTGTATAAACACAAAGTTTGTTGGTTAACTCTAAATGAGATTTTGAAGATCACCTGAATGATTTGAAAGCTCTAAAGCTGGAAACATAACTGACAAATAACAATACAGTACCTTTGTAAAGCGAGACTTCATATTTCACAATTTTAACATTCAGTGTCTCACAAATGATAAATCTGAAACAGAAAAGTATGTGATGTTTACTTCAGCATTTACTGATGAACACAGCATATACAGCATTTACATGTGTTGTGCTCTTCTATAGACATGATCACTGTAAGATTTATTGCACATTTACAATAAGACTGCATACTAATATTCATTTCAGACATTAATTCATAGCAACTGACACATTTTAGAAACTGTGCATTTGTAGAATGTGATACTAGCAGTGGCTGAAGTGGATTGCGATTAACACAGTTGATAGGTTGACAGCATACTGAAATGTAATAGCAAATTTATTCCATTGTCACAGCAGGATGTGCCCTCTGTAGGACAGGAGAGGTGCTAACAAATCTGATAACAGCGAGCCTTCTAAGTTTCAGCTAACCACAATCTTGTGAACCGCTTTGTTTACTGCAGGTTTTTCAGAAGTGCATGTGTTCAAAGCAGCGATTACTGTCTTCAGTGTCACATGGTCCGTCAGATATCATTCTTCTTTGGAAATCATTAAAAAACAAAAGACCTTTTTAATGGTAGTGTGTATCTACCCATGTAGACTTTAATGCCTGTGCATCTGCTTTGAGGCCATCTATATTCCTTTACTCCTAAAAGTAGACAAAATTAACTTTTATCAGATACATGTTTAAAATAGTCTTGTCCTTCAGGAAAACAGACAAAGGACATTGATGACTGATCTCGCTTGTTTTTTCTCCAATCAGATGCGCTCTAGAATGAGAATGTCGAGTGTCGAGAATGTCGACAAACAGCACATCATGTTTTGCTGTGGTGTAAACTAAATCATTTTTAAATGGGACCATCCTGCATCCAACATAGGCCTACCTACTAGGGTACAAAATAGCCTATTACTTATTCATTTTGATGTTTTTGAATGCAAAAACCAAGCGAATGTCATAAGTTGACCTCAGACAACAATATAATAAAATTTAAAAAGCCAGTTCATGACCCCTTTAAAAAAAAGTCAGCATGATCTGGAAATTCACCCTATTTTCCAAATGCATGATATAGATCTTATTGTGAGCAATTCATTCGGGCATGTGTTTATTTTATTTTTTGGCAGCGATTAATCAAAATGTCAACTGGACATTCTCAGAGTTCTCATTGGTGATATATGCAGGACTTTTCCAATGAATTAGTCCACTTTCACACAAGCTGTCAAGGACAGTTTAGCTCTGCCTTCACTATTACGTGCAACGCCCACATCTCAAAATGCAATCAACAACCAATGCATAGATCTAAGTCAGTGTTTTACTTTTCAATAAATCATTACATGCAGATGTGTCACAAAACAAAAGATTTTCTACTTCTTCTATTTCATTGTTACTAAAAAAAATTAAACTTACATGGATTAATGGTTCATATTTAATAAAATCAATAACATGCATTTAGAAAATATATAGAATTTCAATTTTATGCTGACTTTAAGGACTACTGAACTCTTTCTCCAAACCCCAAATATTATTTCTATTTTTTTTTAAGTACATTGTTTTATTGGCAATGCACCACTGGAAATTGATTTTTACACAGTAGTAATTCATCCAAATGGAAATCTTATGCAATACACAATATTAAACCTCTTATAATACTGGTGTATCTGCAAATTTTGAGAGTTCTGTAAACATAACTATAGCACCATAATAACTGACACCACTAGTGTTTTTAGTGCCCCCATTTAACCATTTCCTGAATGCCATATAACTCATATACTGTAGCAATTGTCATGACGAGTTACAATGTGTGAAACTATTCTCATATGTAGTTTGGCAACTCATATGACTTTAATGGCCGGGGAACTATTTGTTACACCATCAATACACGCATGTGTAAATACAGCCCAAATACTCGTCAATTTTTGATTTCTTCATTTGCGACAAACATTTAACCTAACGCACAATGATGACGATACGACATACGAGCGTATCCTTTATTCAACGAGGTAATCATGTATAGCGGTGCAAGGTGTCTCAACAAATATATTATAAAAACCGGGGGAAATTAACTTAAGTGTACACAATATAAAGGCTGATGTTTCATATCTGACTTAGCTTAGCTAGCACATTAAGCTGGCTAGGTTTAGCTAACGCTAATCGTTTCGGCAGCCAGTGTTGCTTGTTAATCTACATCCTGTTTCTGTACATGTTGCTAGTTAGCAACGCTGCAATTAACGTTATAAGGGTAAACTTGAGTCACAACCACCAAAAATAGCTTTAATGAGTTTTTTAAGGAAGGCTATGGAGTTCAGCTGCCTGCTATTGAAATGATAACCGTGTAGAGGTGACTTTTTTTAGCAACGCGATTTGGTATCATGTCAAGTTCTTGATTATTTTGAATAATTGAAATGGGTTCTGTCTCTTTAAGGCCACCACCTCTTTGTCAAATGAAATGTAGGGATATGGTTTAAAATGATTCGTAATATTCTGTGGCCTTGTTCCACGTGAGGTCATGGACCATCTGCCCCGTCTCGTGTCTACATGCACTGCGGGAGTCGAGGAGGCCAGCAGATCTGCGATTCCCATATTCTAATTCTTTCTCCCTCCCGGCCATCTTCCCCCATTGCTCCCCCACCACGTTCCTCATAAACGCTAGCTCACCTTGTTCCCGTGTCCGCCGTTTTTGCTCTGTCTCTGTTGCAGCCGACTCGCAGCTCTCTGTCTCCAAAATGGCGGTTGTGAGCGAGGAGAGAGACCGTGAGTCGGTAGCAGCAGAGAGGCGGCCACTTTCAGTAACTGAGAGAACAGGGACACGGCGCCATGGCGAGGACAGAGTGGGGAACAGGCAAACCAATCGATTACAGACTGACGGCTACAATCTTATAAGCATTTAGGGAGGGTATCATAATAAAGAAGTAGTAGCAAAAAGAAAGGAGTATCTTCGATTAAGAAAGGATAGAGGTGAGAAACTGACTCATTATAAATTAAGCAGGTAATTGGAGGAGAGTACATTGGCTATCGGAGTTCTACTGGTTGTGCCTAGAAAAACCGAACGTTGCCGAAGGTCTTATGACGTAACACTTTCCGAATGTAGTCTCAAAATATCGCGTGATTGGGACTTGAAGTAGAATTTGTCACTGTCTTGTTATACATAACACTAATGCAATATAAAAATGTGTAATGTCTATGTAACTTAGTCATTTTCCTTGACAAATATTATATCCATAAATGTAAGGTATTAAAATTTAACCCCCTAATTTCTAGCTTTTAAAAGTGATGTCAAGTAAAAAGCATACAAAAAATCCATGTCATTTTTGGAGTGTGGAATATTTTTTTTTAATTTTGAGGGGAGATGTGTTGTATATACGTGGTCTATATAAAAAATATAGATTTATAGATATACATTTTAATATATATATATATATATATATATATATATATATATATACACACACACACACAAACACCTAAAGGATTATTAGGAATAGGAACACCGAACTAATACTGTGTTTGACTCCCTCTCACCTTCAGAACTGCCTTAATACTACGTGGCATTGTTTCAACAAGGTGCTGAAAGCATTCTTTAGAAATGTTGGCCCATATTGATATGATAGCATCTTACAGATTTGTGGGATGTACATCCAGGGCACGAAGCTCCCATTCCACCACATCCCAAAGACGCTCTATTGGGTTGAGATCTGGTGACTGTGGGGGCTATTTTAGTAAGGTGAACTCATTGTCATGTTCAAGAAACCAATTTGAAATAATTCAAGCTTTGTGACATGGTGGAAGTAGCCATCAGAGGATGGGTACATGGTGGCCATAAAGGAATGCACATGGTCAGAAACAATGCTCAGGTAGGTCCAACTGGCACTAAGGGGCCTAAAGTGTGCCAAGAAAACATCCCCCACACCATTACACCACCACCAGCAGCCTGCACAGTGCTAACAAGGCATGATGGAGCCATGTTCTCATTCTGTTTATGCCAAATTCTGTCTCTACCATCTGAATATCTCAACAGAAATTGAGACTCATCAGACCAGGCAACATTTTTTCAGTCTTCAGCTGTCCAATTTTGGTGAGCTCTAGCAAATTGTAGCCTCTTTTTCCTATTTGTAGTGAAGATGAGTGGTACCCAGAGGGGCCTTCTGTTGTTGTAGCCCTTCCGCCTCAAGATAGTGTGTGTTGTGGCTTGACAAATGCTTTGCTGCATACCTCGGTTGTAACGAGTGGTTATTTCAGTCAAAGTTGCTCTCCTATCAGCCTGAATCAGTCAGCCCATTTTCATCTGACCTCTAGCATCAACAAGGCATTTTCGCTTGTCTTGACAAGAACCACACCCCTAAATGCATTGAAGCAACTGCCATGTGATTGGTTGATTAGACAATTGCATTGAGAAATTGAACAGGATTATTCCTAATAATCCTTTATATATATATATATATATATATATATATATATATATATATATATACTTTTTTGTAGTAGGATTTGCAATTTGCACACATTTGTGCTATTACATCCCATCATATCACAACACAAAGTCTGGTCAAATGGCATTTATTTATTTATTTATTTAGCTGCATACAGTACATTAAAAAGAAAAGATATTAATTCACTTAACTCAAAATGCAAAATGAAAACAATTGCATATTGAATTTGGTAGTGCCCACTGGTCTATGGAAGCAAACATACCGGTACATATAAATCAAAGAAGGCCATTTGTACAGTACATATCTGTTAACATAAGCATGTTAATATTGATTAATTTAGCATACAGCATGTACAATTCAAAACAAAATACAATTTTCACAATACACAAATGGTTACATTTTTTTCAGCATATGTACATTTCAAATCATAGAGCTTTAGATGGGTTTTATTGTGCAGCCCTCAGATGAAATTGTGCAGAAATGTGTCCTTCAGAGCCAGCTGGACATCTCTTGATCAAACTTTGGTGGATCAATGAAAGGCTTGTCGATGGATTTGATCATCAGCTCACCGCAGTAGACACACTCACACGCTATGATGTCATCAATATCTGACTTGATCTGCTCTCTGCTTCCTTGGCCCTTGCCTAAGCTGACCGTATCCTCCTCTTTGGGCTTGTGCCTGGATTTGGTGGTCTGTGTGGTCGCTGCCAACTTCTTCTGAAGCTCCTCCAATTTATTCTGCTTATAGGCAGAGAGGTGAGGAATGACTTCCTGAAAGAGGCAATCATAATGGAACATGTGTCCACACAGGAAGAGATAGAAAGGTCGGTTGAGGAGGGGGAAATCACAAGTGGCACATTTTTCCTGAGACTCCACCACTCCATACTTGTTCCTCATCTCCTGGATGTCATCACGGATACGTTTGGCACTTTCTGTGGCCTCCTCCATTTCTTGTTTCAGCTCCTCTATGTGTTGGTTGTATTCTTCCAGGGAGTTGCAAATTGCCTCCTTGAAGTGGTCTATTGTAACAAAGTCTGGAAAGAAAGGCAAGATGTCCTCAATCTTAAGCAGGTTGCAACTGGACAGACAGTTCATGGCTTTCTTGACATCTTTCTCCTCCTGAACCACATGACGAGCAATCTTCAGCCACAGCTTCTTCCTCAACTCCTCGTCATCCTCTGGAAGGTCAGCACAAGACTTGGCCAAATCTACATCCACCTAAAGGGATAAACATAGACATTATAAAAAAAAAAGATTTAATGCACAATTATCCCAATATAGATGGTTTTAAGGTCAATGGTTGTGATGCTTTTTAAAATATATGAATTGATTAAAAAATACATTAAAATTGCAATTCATAAATAGAATGACTTGACACCTCTTCTCTGAAGAGAATGTTTCATTTTTTTAATTAAAACTCATTTTTAATATTTTGGGGAGAGTATGAAAAATTGGAGTGAAACAACATAATATCACAATGAAGAAAAAAATTAACACAACTGGTTAACTGCTTATTAATATTTAAAAAACGATATCATAGGGAGGACTCCTGCAGAGCCTCATGACTGTATGCCAAATTCAAGTCTTTAAAATTTCAGATCATTTGGCAAGAAAATGCTATGCGGTGCAACAAATAAAAGACACAATATTTAAAGAATAAATTAATTAAATTAAAATGAAAAAAATAGTTTTTCCTAATTTATATTAAATATATATATATATATATATATATAAACTTTTTGCAAAAAAACCCGGCTAAGATCGCAAGAAAACAACGTACATCCCAGTGTAACAAGTTATTGTAAAAGAAAAAATTAAACAGAAATGAAAAAAGAATGTCAGAGCACACATACTTGTAGAGCTAGATCCACCGCTTCCTCATATAGCTCCATAATCTTGTAAACCAAGACGCAGGCCTGCAGGTACCCATGTTCGGCACAAAGCCGCAAGGCATATTTTAAGTCGTAGTGGATGTCAGTGACGTGGGTTCCCGCTTGTTCAAGGTACCATAACAGGGCATCTGGCTTGTGTTTGGCATAAAGCGACAGTAAGTAATTGTGAATGGCCTCGTCCTTGACATCCAGCTCATACACACAGAACTCCATGTACCGGATGGTTTCAGTTATCTGCTGCATGCTGCCCATCTGGCTGTAGTTCACCAGAGCTGGGATCAGATTCTTCGGATCCAACCGGTTTCCCATCAGAATCCACGCGTCGACCACCTTTTTGGGGATGTGCTGCATAAGGACCGGAGAGAACTTGTAGAAGAGCTTGTCATCGCAGTGTTTGGAGAGAACATCTAAAGCTGCACTGTAGTCATCATGCTGGCAGTAATGAGACACAACACGCTCATAATCTTGCATGATGACCGAGAAATACACCATGTTATCCACGTCGCCGTGGCTAGCGAGCAGGTCGTAGATTGTGCTGCGGTTGTTGTAGAAGCAATCTTTATGTTTGGGGCTTTTAAGAAAGTTGCGGAACTCTTCACGGGTCTCTAGAAAGAGGTGTTGCTTGCCGTCGTCGGCCTCCAGCTGACCGAGCCGGTTCAGATAGAGTTCAGTCAGCCAGGTCACCAGCAGAGTGATCTGAGTCTTCTCACTAGGCTTCAAGCTGATCAGTTTCTTAATCAGAAACTCTTTCAAGGCCTCCTCCTGCTTGGCCTCAATGAACTTCAGTGCAATCTCCTCAAAGTAATTCTGAGTGAGCGCATAGCATTTGGCGCTCTCCAGGTAGCGCTTGTTCTGGAAGCAGTGCTCCGCCTCCTTGGCAAGCACCATGTCTAGGCATTCTGGTCGGTCTTTGCAGTACTCTTTCGCCAGATCGAACTTATTCATGTTCATGTACATCTGCCAAACGTCCCGCGCCTCTCTCTGGATGTGGTAGCGGAACACGGCTTTCTCTGTGTAGATCCACACGAGCCCCGTGACGGGATCTTTGATCATCTTTTTTAGGGTGCCGAACTTATCTGGAAATACATCTTCGTGTACAACTTGCCCGTTCAGAGTGCAGATACCCCTGATACGGTCAGGAAGCAGCAGCAGGAAGTGAAACTGGGTGAGTACTATAGAGATCGGCTTGACGAAGTTTAAATCAATGTCTGGTGTGTATTCCCACACTTGAACATCACTGAGTAGGGAGTCGGGACGCACGTAGTCCAGCTGTCCATACAAAACTCCGTTGCCCATCATCCATGCGAAGCTCTTGGGGCAACTGCGCAGCTTTGACGTGTAGAATGTAATCTCGCTGTAGCCCATATTGACAGGAAACTCCTGAAAGCTAGGAAGGAGATCCTGGTTCTGAGCAAAGATGGAGCTGAACCCCTGCTGCTCGGATCCCTCCGCCAGCTTTCCTACGAACTGAAACAGCCGTTTTCGTGTGGTCGCAACGATGAAGTACTTGGATTCCAAGCCACGTTCCACTTCGAGGCAACATACCGGAGCTGGCTTGCCATCCTCCTCCAGGGAATGAACCTGTCTGAAGAACTGGTCTGGGTTGGTGTTAAACAGACTGCCCTCTGAGGCAGATATCTCAGCTTCAAAGATGATTCCTTGGCTGGTGCCGACCAGAATCGGCCCAGTGTTGGTCTCAGAGCCAATTAATTTGTTCCAACCTATACTTTCAATCAGGTGGCCCCTCCAACGTGATAGACTTCGGACCTTCTGAGTGTTTCTGTTTAGGTATACACATTCGTTTGTGGTGAGGCTGATGACTAAATGTGACCCTGTAAGATAATTGAGAAATTGTCATTTTACAGGCTACATTAAAAAGAAAGCATTTTAAGCCGATCAACAACGAATTACATGTTTTAAAAAGGCCTGAGCTTTTGATCCTGTTTTTACCTGATTCATTTCGGGTGATCCCATTATTCAGTCAGCGCTAAAAACAAGTGTAAATGGGGTACAAAATGTTCTGTGATCCAATCACCGAAACGACTTAAGGAGGTAGAAATGCATCACATTTGGATTGTTAAAACTGATCCATCTAATGAGCCTGAACCACCCCTGTGCTGAAGTGTTTTTAAAAAAAACTGTATTTAAAAAAAAAAAGTCTTTATTTACATTTATAAATGTAGCCTTTCTCGACTTTATAAACGTAAACATTTTAAAAAGTAATATTTCTATTCAATATTATTCCTATGTTATATAAATAATATTTTTTAATGTTTATTTCAAAATATGTAATATGTTTTTATTTACAAACAAATTACTAACTAAAATAAATAAATAATGAAATAAATGAAAAATAAGTCAAGTATTTAGACCAAACTGACCAGTTTAAAAAGTTGACACCTGTCAATCAACCACTAGTTAATGAGACCAGAAACTGCCTGGTTACTGATATACTTCTAAATATCCGAAAATCGGCTGAATGCATTTGAAAATGTTAAAACTCAACTGTTCAACTCTGAGGGAGTTGTAAAATGAGCCTATTTCCAAAAAAAAGTGGAGTATCCCTTTAAGCTACTTTGGGATTATTGATTCTTCTTTTGTCATTCTAATTTCAAGGGAAATCAAATCACTTATATGTCTAATAATGACATCTAATAGATGTCCCAAATGCATTTAAATCCTACTACAACAAGGTTTGAACATTGACACGTATTTACCTGTAGGATCCAGGAAAAGTCTGTGCACTTTCCCATCATCCTTTCTTCCCAGTTCAATCTGATTTGGCTGATCAGGTTTTCCAAGATCAATTCTGAAAAGTAAAGTGTATGTCTATTACAACATTTTACATGCTGCTTAAATAGGAATCAATCCTACTTGTTTAAGGCCATATGTAAATCAAATCAGTAATTTAATAGTTGATTAATTACTTAGCCACAATTAAAAGGCAGATTAAGTGATTTTTATCCTATCCAGCAGATTCTTTATATGCATTTCAAAGAAAATTGCCTTTAATGGTCCACATCCTCACAGCTTAGTCATTTCACCAGTATTCAGACATTACACACATTAATCACTCATTGCATGTACATAAAACTAATCAATGCACAACTTATCAACCGCCAAATCTCCCAATTAAACAGTTGTTGATAACACAGCCTCTAGAAATGGCAACTTTACCTCAGCAGAGTGTCTTTCCCCAGACTCATGCATAACTGGTTGTTGCACACCGAGAAGTGGTTGATTTTTTCTGGAGGCGAGAAGTCGATGCGCTGCTTGTTGAAAATAGGTTTCTCTTCTTCTAGCCTTACATTCACAAAACCTGTGAACGAAAAAGATAAAGTAAATACCACAACGTCCCCAAATAATAATGTTTGCAATTTCCTAAATTGTGTAGGTTGTACCTGAATGAGTAATCCCGATGTTGGCTGCTGACACACGGCTGTGTTGACGGATATTCTGAGAGTCTTCATATTGATCCAGAATAGATGCCATTGCAAATTATCAAATATTCACAAAACTACAGTACTTACAAAAAATACTAAACCGGTCTTTACATTGCAGGTAAACATGTAAAGTAACGTTATCTCTACCAATTGTTCCCAGCCATTACAAGCTAGCATGTGAGCTAAACCTCCTGTTCAAGGGCTGTTTTTACTGCCAACGTCCCCGTTGTGTACTAAATACAATATAAAATTGATAAAATAAAGATATAAAATAAAACTAACTGAGCTTCAAATTATATTTTATCTATCAATAATGACAGCACTGAAAGAGCGATCTACGTTGTGAGCGTTGCTGTCTTGGTCAGCTGATGAATATCATGTGATTACAATGACATAAACTTCACTGCTGTTCTTTATCTGTCCACGCAGTGGCGCTGTTTTGTTAAGGATTGTCAATGTTATAATTTGTGTTGCTTATTTTTATGCTTCAGTTATTTTTATTTATTCTGATTTATTTATTAATCTAGCATGGCAGTCCAACATACGGGCCCAAAGACAGTGGTTTAAAACTATACACATCATTTTTATATATAAAATATTTTTATTTATTTTGTACAGTTTTGTTAAATAAAAATGACTCTTTTTTTAACATTCTATTTAAATGGCCGTGGATGCATTTAAAAATTATACACATCATTTTTATATATAAAAATATTTTTATTTATTTTGTACATTTTTGTTAAATAAAAATGACTCTTTTTTTAATATTCTATTTAAATGGCTGTGGATGCATTTAATATTTAAAGAGTCTTTTTTTTACTCTTTAGAAAAGGCTTGCAGTTTGTTTCATTGAGATTTATTTGGGATTAAAATCGTTAACGAATCAATAATGCCTTATCTGTGTTACTTTAAACGTTTAAACCAAAGATTTTTGTCCTTTCCATTGAGGGCCGTGACAATGGTGGGCGTGGCTATGCAAAGTCAAGCCGATTCAAAAGGCAGAGAGAGAGGTCCTGTCACAGATCACAGAGAGAGTCAATTCAGCTTTTGAGTTGAGAAAGTAATGAGTCACTCATCAGTCTCAACAAAGACGCCAATCAATACTGTGGAGTTCAAAAAGTTTTCCTGAAGACGTTTCTTCTTGGCTTTAATTGTTGGACATGCCACCTCAAATGGATTACTTTTACCACGAGTCAAGAGTTCCGTCGGTGTGCCTGGAGCAGGACGACGCGCTGGAGCCTGCGATCAGCTGTATGATGGTTGGGGATGGCGCGGTTGGGAAGACTAGTATGATTGTCAGCTACACCACCAATGGATACCCCACGGATTACAAACAGACGGCTTTTGACGTCTTCTCGGGTAAGTGTATGATCTTTGACCCCTTCTAGCTGACGGTGGTTCATTTACAGGAATTAATGATCGTGAGGATGAAAACTTGACTTTTTTTACTTCTGATTATTCAGGACAGGTTCAGGTAGATGGGACCCCTGTGCGGATTCAGTTGATGGATACGGCTGGTCAGGTAATTGAACAGTTTCATTTAAAAAGAGTTTTAAAAATGGAAATGTCTGTAAAGTGTAAACTTTGTTTAAAGGTCTTTACACTGTAAAACAGTATCATTAAGTTAGACAACATGTTTTTAGCTTTAACACATTAAACTTTTTTACAAGTTTCAACTCATATTTTAAGTCAGTTTAATGTAATTTGAGTGGAAATTACTTAAAACATCTAAGTTCATTGTACTTAATTTAGGGCAGCCACCTTTTTTACAGTGTAAATTTTGTTTAAACGAGTGTAAATCGTTCAACGTTTTACAAAATAAAGTGTCCTATAAAAAAAAACGTTAAACAAAAGTCTATTAACGTTGTCAAGTGTTCTTATCTATCTTTGTCTTTGACTTGCAGGAAGAATTTGATGAATTCAGATCTCTGTCTTACGCACACACGGATGTCTTCCTGCTCTGCTTCAGTGTGGTTAACCCCACATCATTCCAGAACATTACCAAGAAATGGATCCCTGAGATTCGTGCGTGTAACCCATCCTCCCCCATCATTTTAGTTGGAACACAGTCAGACCTTCTGTTGGACGTTAATGTTCTCATAGACTTGGACAGATACAAGGTTCAACCCGTGTTGAGCTCACGGGCACGGAGCATCGCAGAGAAGATCAGGGCCGCCGAGTATGTGGAGTGTTCGGCCCTGACCCAGAAGAACCTAAAAGAGGCCTTCGACGCGGCGATATTCGCGGCTATTAAACACAAGGCCAGGAAGGTCAAAAAACGGAGACTGTCGGACAGACGAGCTAAAGCTTTTTCCAAATGCAGCTGGAAGAAGTTCTTCTGCTTCGTCTGACCCCGCGGGTCACGTTGTGTGAACTGTTTATACGAGATATTAATTTATTTTAAACGATGTGTTTACCTATAGGGCCATTTAGCTTTATTTTATGGGCGGAGTTGTTTGATCTGTGGGACTTCCCAGCAAATGTTCCAGTGAAATTCGAGAGGTGTTTCGTTGCTCAACACAACGTTTTAATCGTTCAACCTGTTTAAGGAACACATGCTGTAAGATTTATAGACCTATTATGAAGAAAGATTAGAGAAAACTTCTCTTTAAATCATTTGTTGTTCACAAAGAGCACCCACCATATGTAAATGAATGAATTTGCATGAGCTGGTTAGCTGCCTATTAAAAGCTTGAATGGCGCTCACGTGGATGCGTCTCTGATGGTTGAGGGGACAAGAGTGGGTATCTGTCTTATCTCTTTTGTCTCAGCTGCTACTTAGACAGACTCTTTCATATGCAACACCACCCAAACTAAAGCCGATGTGTGAGTTGTCTCCTCTTTAGGTGCTTGTGACCAAATAAATCCCACATCACGCTTACAATGATTCAGCCTGTCCTCCTGAGAAATCTTAGCTGGGGATTGTCTTGCAAATCGGGAAGATAAGATTATTAGGCTTGTGTGAAAATGGTTTCCTACATCTGGGGAAAATTTGGCTGGGTTTTTCCTGGTTTCCTAAGACGGGTTTAGCGTTCTCTCTTGTGCAAATGTATTGTGAGAACGCACACACCAATGAAAGTATAGCAGCCCAGCCCATTTTTTGGAGCCGTAGCTCGGTTATGTTTATTTTCTTTTTAATCTTTTACTGACAGCATGTACTTCTTGCAGAGTAAGCAGTGCTGTCTTTGTTATAAATGTGCTTCTTGTGGAAGATATCTTTTTTTAAATGCTGTTTGTTTTTAACAGTTCTGCTTTAACAGTTGTTTTAATGCATCAGGCTAGAAGGATGTACCACTTTTTTTTCACAAACATTTTTTTCTGTTTGTCTTCACTATGGTTTTGCCTTTTGATCAAATTCAAGCAGCACTTTTAAACGGCTTCTCCTTCAGTGTTTTTTGCATCATCTAGAAATAAATAAAAAAGGGCAAAATACATTTCCAATGCTGTTTTATCCTATCCAAGTCCTCTCTTTTTATCCTGCTTTAAGTGTTATATGTGAACGTTGTTTATTTACATAATCTTAAAATGTTTCTCTTAAGTATCAAATAAATGAAAATAACATGCTGAAACTGAATATTGTTTCCTAGTAATTTTTCCAAGATTAGTTAAGCAATAATATGACCTGGTTTCACAGACAGGGCTTCGATTAAGCCAGGATTAGTTCAATTAGGACATTTTTAAGTATAGCTTTTATTAACATGCACTATAAAAAAATCATTACTGGTTTGCGTCTTGAGGCATTTTAAAATGTCCGTGCAAGTCGCTTTCAGTTAAAACGGCTCAAACATGCATTAGTCCGGGACTAGCTTAAGCCGTCTGTGAAACCAAGTTGGTACAGTAAGATTTTTTTCATGTTTTTGTCTTTTCTGTTCAACAGGGCTACATTTATTTTGTCGTAAATACAGTAAAATCGTGTATAGTGGAATATTAATACAAAATAAACATTTTCTATTATATTTTAAAATTAAAGGTGTCTTCAAGTAACCTTTCAAAACTACTTCTGATTTGCTCAAGAAACATTTCTTCTTATTATTCATGTCGAAAACAGTTGTGCTGCTTAATATTTTTGTGGAAACCGTGATACATTTTAATGAAAGTTTAATAGTTTATTTTAAAATTGTTTTGTAACTTTTTTGAATATATTTTCTGTCACTTTTGATCTATTTAACATATACTTGGTGAATAAAACTATTACTTTCACCAGTTTAATTGTAATTACAATGAACTGAATTTTATTAAATTGATTCTGATTAAAATATTTAAATATATTTTTCTGTGGTTTTGAGAAGAAGTACTGTTTTGCTTGGACAAGCAATGTGCTACTAAATTATAGACATAGCAAACAAATGTTAGAGATCTGAATACGCTCCCCAACAGCACAAGAACTTGATGTAAATGGTTCTACAAATATCTTCAGAGGGTGTAAATGAGACACACAGAGAAGTGTCAGGTACTGAAGGAATATGAATGCATTGTGAACTCACAGTTCTCTGCTCCGAGGTCTCATGCTGTGACTTTGAGCCGAGCTCAGCTGAATGTGGGAGAGTATGTCACTCACGTACCCTTGAAGTGTAAACAGAAGACAAAGCGCTTGTTGCCTCCATTTGTACTGTTCAAACTTTTTACATTCAGATTTCAGTTATGATGCCTTGACTTTTTCTTAAAAATCCATTTCCAAGGCCTAAGATTAAAGAAAATAGAAACAAAAATATTAACAAAACCTCCCTAAATCCCTCTTTCTTTCTTGTTTATTTTTACAGCATTCAAACTTTAAAGCTTTTTTAAAATGTTGAACTTTTCTTACTTTTCTTTAACTTAATTTTTTAACTTTTCAAACTTAATTTTTTTAGTTCAAATCAGAACTTTTATCATAACTGTTTACTTTTAAACTCAGATCTCTTAAAACACTAAACGGTCATGCTGAATCATTTAAGTGACAAAAGCCATGTGACAAAATTGTCATGGGCAAATATTTATTGTGCCCATTTGGTAGAGTAAGATTACAGTAAGCCTAAAAACAATGAATCACTTCCACTGTAGGGCTTTACTCATTTGACCCGAAGAGCATCCTATGAGTTGTACAATTTCTGACTAATTTCTAATGCTGCATTGAATTGAACCAATATGAAGGCAAGAAAAGGTGTTACCGCTACTAACAATATGAAAGATCAAATTACAGATGACCTCATGCTTGCTAGACCACAGTCAGTATGAATGAATGGTATCAAACCATATACAGTACATCTATATTCTATGACCAATTATAAATTGTTTTATTTCATTTTATAATAAATTAAAAACTGAAAGTGTATTCAATTTCTAGTCTGTTTTGTAGGCAACTAAAATGAAGGTCAGAACATTTCAAAGTTTTAATTAATTAAAGGTATACTGAATACTTCTCCAAAGTGCAGGGAACTACAGGAAAGCAATAAATAACAAATTTCTATAATTAGCCTGACACGAAGTAATTAAATTAATCCACTTGTAAATTCAGCCATGTCCACACACCCACATTTCCTTGAAGATGCATTTGTGTTTTTGAGCCTAGCATGATACCGCTTTCCACATGTTGAGCAACAGAGGCCAGGCTTGACAGGTTTAGGTTCCCATGAATGGTGAGGTGTTCATCTCACTTTGTGGTTAAAGGAACGGTTACTCATCCCTTTGTTAGGTTTCTAGCCCGCCCCCTTTCCCAGGCCTCAGACTAAACTGACTTGTGCCTTTTCTGGCAGACAGCCAGTTTCAATGAGTTTCACTGCTGTCACATTTACCTACAGGCCTCCTGAGAGGAGACAGGTGCATAGTCATAGACCGACCTGTTCCTGGTCAGCTAAATCCCATTACTGTTATTGCCAGAAGCCGATTGGCGGACAAGATGATGAATAGGATGAATAGGCAGATTGTTTTCCTTATATTAACAATATTTTCATTTGAATCTTGAGCTTTCAAAATTATTTTGAACATTAGCACCAATTCACCCATTACACCCATTGCGTGTATAACTTATACTAGCTGCTATGGGATTTAGGTGTCAGGGGGATTTGTACCATGATGCTATAGGGCATTTCAATATTTTTTTTCTAGGGTGTTCTGGGTGATTGCTACGTACCAATATCATTTAAGAATTATTTCATACATATTTCTAATTAGATTTAATTTTTATATTTTCCATTTTCAGTTTTAATTTTAAATAATGAATGAGTGCGTTGAACGTTTATAACATTATTTGGTGGCCTGTATGGCATTTGTTGCTCATTGCAGTAAGCTAGATTGATATTAGAATTTCATTATTAATAAAAGCTGGATGACTAGTGTTACTAAATTGCATGCAGTTAATTTTGAAATATTTGTCTGGTGGACAAAATGCTGTATTTAATTTAATTTAATTATTTAATTTTAATTTAAAAAAAAATAATATTTAGTTTAGTTTAGTTTCATCTTTATTAGTGCCCATACCCCCAAGTCTCTGATATTGCGGCCTGGCTACATGGGATTTATTTGACCAATTTATCATCTGCCAATTAAAAAAAATGTTAGTACGATAAGTTAAAAAAGTAATAGCATACTTGTTCTCAATGATAAACATAATTTGAGTTATCATTCATGTCCATAGCACACAATTTGTAGTAAAAATTAAAACAACAAAGTATGAACAATATTAATTGTTTTTGTCTCACCAAGCACCACTAGTCAATAAATGAATATATATATATATATATATATATATACAGTATATATATACACACTGTATATATGTTTTAAAATTGCATTTACACATTGACACTAATAAACTGTCTTCATAGAATTAAATTAATTAAGTGATGTTTTACTTACAACTTAAATGAATCTTTGTAATTACAGCAAATATTGTTGTGGAGAAGATCCCTCTAGCAGGGGAAAGTGTTAATCAGGAAAATAAAAGTTGTGATAACGGACAGCTCGGGGGCTTCTACTTGGCTCCCAGCTGTTGTCTACAGAACTGCCTGTAGGCAATAACGTTACACACTCCCACACTGACTGTCATGTTTATTTGATTCATCCCCAGTTTCGGGTGTGTGGCTTATAAGCTGTTATGGTTTCAGTTCTCACACATGTACTTTAAGACAGAACCCTGTTTAAGCTGTTCCTGGTTGATCTGACAGATAACTGGTAAGCAGTCATGTGATCCTGTGAACAGAGATTGCTTGATAACATCCATGATGGATTGCTTCATAAGTGACTGACAGTTCATCGGCTACTATTGTAAATGTCTTTCCGTGCATCACCAATGTCTGTCTTCAAAGAATTCGTGCCACTCTGATTCTCAAACTGTTCCGCTTTCATAATACTGATGAGTTGATATTGACTTCAAAGATTTGATCTAAGCCTTGATTGGACTGTTCAATGTGATTGTATCATTCTGACCATTGAGCTAAATCAATTGGGCTGTTCTTATGTCATTGATATGCCACTCTTGTCCACGTTACAGTTTGACCTTTTGAAACCCATTGAGCAAGGATCTGCTGAGTCTGACCAACAAAAGATCAATTTTGGTCAACGTAAACACAAAGATGCAATCATGACAGTGTTACTGACATTTCACTTTACTGTATTTTGATTTCCATTCAGTCTTATAAAATATCTCTGACTGCACAGGTGCTGTTCTCAAAGTGAACCATTCCAAAACCAAGTGTCCTTTTAAGGGCCCCCATGTGCACAACTATGTGTACAACTTCTGCTCCAACAGGAAATTATAATTATGCTGCCAGATAAATTTTAAAACATCATCATGTTTTCCTTGCAGAGACAACAATCCCAGGATGCATGATCGAGGGAATACTGTTTTTAAATCTATAATTATAAATCATTAAATGCACTAATAATTAATTCAATATAAGGGTTGGACAATAAAACTGAAACACTGTCTGATATACTGTGTTGGAGGTTTCAAGCCTATATATGGTGGCCAATCTTCCCTGATTTTACATTCCATCAGTAAGAACAGAGTGTGAAGGTTGTATTAGCTGAGCAATAACACAGCTGTGTAAAATACTGCAATCCATACAACATATTAGAGTTCAAAAGAGGACAAATTGTTGGTGTGCATCACACTGGCTCATCTGTGACAAGGACAGCAAGTTTCTGTGGTGTATCGGGAGCTATAATGGTATCCTGGTTAATACTAGCATACCTCCACATAGGATGATGCACATCCAGGAGTAACTGTCAACCTAAGAGGAATCTGTCTGAAAGTGATGTCAGGTTCTAACCTGGATTGTATCCAAAAAAACATAAACCCACAGCTGCCCAACACACTGCAGAATGAAATGTGCACCTAGACTCTCCTGTTTCCACCAAAACTTTTGTCTGGAGCTCCACAGAGTCGGGTCAGGCTGCTATAGCCAAACATTTGGTCACTTGTGCGAAACACAAATGTTGGTTTAATCTGTGCGAAGCCAACAATGCAAATCTTGGGCTGTGGACAATGTGAAACATGTATTGTTCCCTAATGAGTCCACCTTCACTGTCTTCCCCACATCCTGGGATTGTCGCTGTGGAGAAGCCCCAAAGAGACTTAATCCCCGGACTGTTGCTGCCCAGATCAGTGATGGTTTCGGCAGCAATATCATGGCATTCTGCATGATGTGCCCGTCACTGTCAAAGACTACCGAACCATTCTGGAGGATCATTTGCACCTAATGGTTCAAACATTGTCTCCTGAAGGGGGTGCCGTGCCTATCAGCATGAGAATACACCAATACACAGCAAGACTTGTGACAGAATGATTGTTGAACATGAAAGGGAAGCTGAACATCTCCTATGGCCCACACAGACAACAGATCTAAATATTTTAAAGAAACTTTGGGGGATTGGGAGGAAGTCAGAAAATGTTTTCTTCCACCAGTATCACATAGAGGACATGGCCACTGTTCTGGAAGAGGAATGACCACTGTGCAGGACTTGTATCTGTCGTTCCAAAGGCGAATTGATGCTATATGGCAAAAGGACGCCCTACACCATACTAACAAATTATTGTGGTCTTAGGTGTTTCAGTTTCATTGTCCAACCCTGTATATATATAAATACATAGGTATATTATAAAATAATACCAAATTTTTTATTTCAATACTTATTAAAGACTGCATATTGTACTCAATATTTGTGTGCTATGTACTTCTATTGCTTTTTTTAAACGTAGGGCAGGCCATAGTATACATAGATGCCACATTCCACATCTCCAGACACGTCGGCCATCTTGCAACAGTCAGTGTGTCATTACTCAAGGTCTGAATCAATGATACCACAACAATTGCACAGCTTCTGGTTGTGAAACTGCGGAGATTTAATCAACTGCTGACGTCTATTGCATATATATATATATATATCATGTATGCGTCTAACTACGGTTGCAGATGCTCAGGCAACTTTCTCTCGAGCGTTCACGGACCGGCTTTGAGCGTTCCAATATGGTGGATGGCTTACGTATAGTGGCCCATATAACAGCCACAAATGAGGATGGAATGTAATGATTGGAAGGACATTTTTTTGGTCCTGAGAAACAAGATTTTAATAAATATTTAGACGAATTGTATTATTGATTGCTATTAGGATGTAAAGTGAATTTCAACCAGATTAAGAAAAAGTGTTTGTGAAAAACATTGCCTTTAATGTTGCAGCAAATGAGCCTGCTGTTCAGTTTCAGAGCATTCATCATTAATCACTTAATAGGTTTAATTTCAAGTAAGATGCTTGGAAGCTCATTAGATTTGGAACAGAGTCATAGACGCATACAGTCATAATTCAATCGATTATAAAATAAAACTTGGGACGCAAACAGCTATAAAGTTCCAAAAAAATATCAACATCTTTATTGCACTGATGAGATGCCTCTCTTAAGGTAAGTGAATTAATTATGATCGGTCCATCAAGGGTGAGAATCAGAAGGCGGTGCCTTTCTCACACTTTGCATCTAGGGGTGGGGGTGCAGCCACACGAGCCAACTGAGAGGCGCAACTGCAAGTAAGGACAAGATGACAACAACAACCAACAGTATCCCACACTTCCCAACCACCCGGGCCAGTACTGAAAAGGGAAGACATGCTGACATCAGAACATGACATGTTTACTAATGGTGCATCAAGTCACCTAAATTCTCACACACTTGCTGAGGCTTGTTGAGTGACTAGATCACTGTCCCTCAATCATTCCATGGATGAACATTTACAACTATAATGGAGAGTGCCTTGTTTCACTGTATTCTACAAGACACGCTTGTCATCCAACTTATCTTTACCGTAAGAGTTGGTGTGACCATCTGTAACATGAATGTGCAAGACTGGTTCAGCCACTTCTGTTTTGCTTTTTGTTATTGAAAACTGGTATTTGTTATCCTATTATTTTAATTGATTGTCTATCATAATTGTCATCACACTGGTTTGTAGCGAGGCTGAAGTTTTATTGTTTACTGCACTTTATTTTAGTAATTTACCTAATGAAGCGGACGTTTTGCACGTTTACATTAAATAATAGGTAAATATTGAGTTGCAAAAGGTGGATACAACAGCGCTCTAGAAATCTCGATTAAAATGTATCCTGATTTTTGTCACCACGTCATTTACACCCATATGAACCGCCACAATCTGTTGTGCTATCAATTATGATTACTGCTGTTAATCTTGTCTAAAGATCCCATGCAATGTAGTGCAAAATATTTCTTACAATGGACAAATTCAAAGTCGGATTAAGTTCTTGACACTGAGCTAAGAAAAGAAAGCATCTCATTCAAGAGTCACAAAATTCTTTGTCAGACATCTGTGTTATCATTTGTTAGCTCTAATGGTAGAATTACTGAAAGAATACAAAGCATGCACGACTGGCATGTGGGTCAGCTGTGTTTTCCAATGACATAAACGTTTAAACGTGACTGGTTCTTGCTTACTCAATCTGAAGGAATGGGACCCATCAGAGTTGAAGGCTTGCACACTTTTCATTGAAAAAAATTCAACTGACGAGGATTTTTTGGAAACCTGTAACACTGTTCCTTTAACATGAAGTACAAACATTTGTTGACATTTACAAAACCTAAATGATATCATGGCAGATTAATTTCCTCATAATTTTTAGCCATGAAGAGGCGAACTATTGTGGCTCTTAATGTGAGTTTGTCCAGACCAAAGGTCATTGATAGATGTAGACTGATGATTTGAAATGAAGCCGGCACAAGGCTTAAGTCTTGTTAACAAAGCGAATGCTCACCTGACCAGCTTTACAAGCTCTCTCTCACCGCTCAACTTAACAGCCAAAAGAGCCGGTTTGACTGGAAGAACATCGGCCCAGCCTTACAGATCATCTAACTGCTGGTGAGGTAATGTGAGCAGAGTGCTAGGTTAACACATCAACATCCGCTTCCACAGACTTAGACAATGATATCTATAACAGCTCTCATGAAACAGAGCGCTGAAGATTAACATAATCTCTGTTTAATCTTTAAGGAAATGGCTTATTGCAATTATTTCCGCCAAGTCTTTTAACTATGTTAGTGCCATTCAAAAAGAAGGGATTGTAAATGTCATAATGTAGATTTTTATGACAGCTGGTGATGCTTGTAAAAACCTATATTCATACAATATACATTAGCGTTGGTGGAAGTTTCTTATGCTCACCAAGGCAGCATTTATTTGATCGAAAACACAGTAAACAGTAAAAAATTGTAATATTCTTAGTTTTCAGTGTCACTCCAGATTCTTCAGAAATCATGCTATTTTGGTGTTCAAATTAAATGGAATTTAAACGTTTATAGGCCCACTCACACTAAGGACAATAACGCTATAAAGATATAGTTTTAAAAGTTGTTCTTATAAAATAATAGCAGAGTCCACACCACAACTTTAATGGCACAGAGAAAAAATTTTTTTAGCCAATCAGAATCTATCCTGCTTTAAAGAGCTCAAGCATTTAAAGCGCCAGGCGACAAAACACAATGCAGGGCACACTTAGAAAAAAGCAAAACGTGATCGTCTGCTATTGTGTGCGTGAGCCTTAAAACAGCTGAGCTTCTTTTCTATGTGGAAACTATACCTTCTTTGTTACAGGATTTTTTGATAAATAGAGAGGTCAAAAGAACATAATTTATTTGAAATCTAATTTTGTCACCCTCTATATATAGCTGTATGTAATTAAGATATTAAGGAAAATGATGTCAAGACAACCTGTTATTCTCATTTTATTAGAATGAGTAATTTGAGTCATCTATCTCCTTGGTCACTGTCTGACCTAATATCACAAAAATCTGTAAAAATGAATGCGCTTTATCTAATCAAAAACATTGTGGCAACAGATCATAAGCAATATTATTAATTCAATTTAACAATAGAATTGAGTGATAATGAATTATTAATTCCTTAAAAGTTAACCATTTAAAGTGAGTAAAACGTACAAAAAAAAACCCCAAAAACGTACATTAAAGTCACCATTATGGTGATCAGTGTCTGTTTTAAAATGAAGGTTTTCTCCTTCAGTGATTCTGCTTGTTAACGTGTCTTCAATGTTGGCAATTTAAAATAAAGAGTTCTTAATTAATCTTTGACGTCTGTCTGTTATTCAGATATTTTTGTTCAATTTTTTGGTGTAAACTTTACTCATTTTAAATGGTTAACTTTTAAGGAATAATTTGATGAGTTATTACTCAATTCTAATTTGTTCAATTTCATTAACAATATCGCTTGCAATCTGTTGCCACAATTTTATTGATTAGATAAAGCATATTCATTTTTACAGTGTGGTTGCTTATTCCTTCTCCACTGTTTACAGGCACTTGGCAGTAGCAAACTTGAGAACTTAATTTAAGAGGATATCTGGTGGATATTTCTAGGTGAAAGTTTACAGGGAGGCAGATGAAAACAACCTCAGGGAAAGAGAGAGAGGCTGACTGAGTATCTGATTCAAGCTGATTAAAAGGCAATATTTTATATAGCTGACATGCTTGAAACTTTAAACAATAGGTAAATTGTCAAGGCAAAAGACGCAGCCGGGTTGTTTCAGGTGACAATGCACAGCCAAAACACCTGTCCTAAAGTTTCAGCACACGTTTATCAAGAGAAGCTAGAGAGTTTAGAGCCAAGTTTCAAATGAAAACTTGAGGCTGAAGGGGTGGTCTTTCTGGTTGAAGTTCCAGTAACAGTTTTGTTATTCAGAGAGGTATGGGGGATGGAGAGCATTGAAAAAGGACAGCAGTAGCCTCCCGAGTATATCAATCTTTCTCCTTTTAAAGGCTTTATAATGCCCTCTTGAATTTATTTTACATCCTGATTTAGCTGCTTTTGCATATCAAAAAATCAGATTCAGTTAGATTTTCCAGATTGTGTTGCTCAGCGCTATTTGCACTTATTATTACACAATAGGTAAAGCACATAAAGTTTAGTTCTAAAATAGTTTAGGGAGGGTTTATGTCGCTTCCTGGTATATAAGTACAACCAACTAACGAGTCAGCAACTGCCCACAAACACAAAAAAAATTGTGGCCAATGGCAAAAAGATTACAGCTGGGGGAGGGAGTCACTTCAGTGGTCCATATTCTATCACATGGGTGTTTTTGTGTTGCCTCATGGCCTGTGAATGTTACACCTTGGCACATAGTAAAAGCCCACAGGGAGGCAAAGTGGTGCTGGAAGGGGAACTCCCATCACAGTGGGGTTCCTGCACCCTTCCCACACAACTTTTCCCTCCAAAAAACAGCCCATCCTTCGGGCAATCAGATGTAGCCATTCAATTCAGCTGACGATGGGTCTCTGTTGAAATAGCTTAACTGGTATGTACATTAAATGTACATTAAAACAGTCTCATAAGAGGGTAAGATCAACATCCTTTGCTTGTAAAAGGCCAAAACAGAGTCCTTCCTCCCACTTGAGCTGAAAATGCCAAGTTTTATCACTTGAGTACTTTAGTTTATAAACCAAGGGAGCTCACGTGCCTCTGGAGTGTTTATGTATACAAAAATATATAGCCATGGTTAACGTCATTTAACCGCATAAGGCGGACACAGTATAAACACATCAATCCGAGCAGCTAAACACCCTGATATTTTATTGTTATATAGAGTTTAATTAATTGGAAAAGTGCTGATGGTGGACAGCTTGTTTATGATGTGCTCCGCTGGGTGGCTGGAGGGTGTGGGACGGCCAAACCCCCACCAAGCAGAGTTCCTGGGAGGTTCGCACCTCCGGGAGGGATGATTATCCTGTCAGGAGCATCTTCACAGCAACCTAACAGGATCATTTTAAACCCTTCAGTTGTTTTCATAGCCTCTATGGGAACGGCCATTCCAAATGGTCAGGGGGGAATGAAGCAATGCTACATGGGAAATAGTATTTGAATAACAACAAGATCTCTGAACTCTGACCTTTAGGTTCTATTCGGGCTCAAGCAGGACTTTAATACGAATTAAGCCTCATCGAATGCATCTGTAGCATAATGTTAATATTGATAACAAATTTTGACTCTTCCTTAGTTTTTCTAAAAAAAACAAGGTTACAATGAGACAAAAGAAGCGCAAAATAAGAACCAGCAAAATGGGCCAATGCAGGATTTAAAAACAGTGCAAAGAGAGAGATCAAAGTTTATATTTTTATAAAATCTCTTACATTATTTCTGGTTAAAACTCATTTGAGCTATAAAGCCGTTCTAGTAATTTTTATGGTTGTTTTTCGTTGCTGTGGGAACAAAGTTGTAAACTGGATATTCACTAGTACTGTTCAAAAGTTTGGGGTCAGTTATTTTTCAAAATATTTTTTGAAAAGAATTAATACTATTATTCAGCAAGGATGCATTACATTGAATATATATATATATATATATATATATATATATATATATATTATTAATAAATATTAATTATTTTAATATTTTTATTTTAATATTTATATTATTAATATTTATAGTCTAATATAAATATTAATTAGACACTTTGTTGCAAATAATAATAATAATACAAAGAAATGTTTCTAGAACACCAAATCTAGAATGATTTTAGAAATAAGCAATTTTTTTTAGATATTAACACAATTATTACATTTTCACTTAATTCCATTATAAGGGCCTCACCAGATCGCCTCACTAACTCAGATTTCAGCATTCTTTTGTTGAAATTATTTTCTGTGGCAATCAACAGACATGCTGTCATTTAAGTACTGAACCCAGAGTATTAATTTAAGCAAAAGTTAGAGGGGAATAGCTGTGTTCTTAATCATTGTTGATAGTTGTTTTCAAAAGTGAAGGGAATGTTTCACTGTGTGTAAACACAAAGCAGCATGAACTCAAATAAATATGGGTGGTTTCTCTTTCTTTTTCCTAAACGGGTAAACTCGAATAACGACTTTTAACCGGCAGCAAGTTCCTATAAGGAAACTGCATACTATTTAAATAACAGAGAGGTGGCATGGAAAACATCTCCTCAGAATATGTAACGGTTAGTGGAATCACGGTAAGGTAAACACAGCAAAACAACAACAAAAAAATAGTTGTGTGGTCCATAAAATAACAGAAGACAGTAAGATCTAGTCTGATGGATGTTCATAACAGCTGTGCCCCAGAAATACTAAGTAACTGATAAAGGTTCACTTGCCTTCTGTTGTCTGACCTCTAGAAAGCATTTATTCTGTACAGGAAACCACAGTATATATTTCCACTTGGTATTTATAGTATTTAAACAATTAAAATAAAATAAAATGATTGATTCAACTATGCAATTTATGAGAAAAAAGTCATAAGTAACTCAGAAGCTTGGTCTGAATTCTGCAAAAAGAGCTCAGATAAAATAAACTCACTCCATCCAGTTAGTGAGTTGAACCTGTATGCTAGCTCTCAGATATAAACTGTTTTGGATAACAAGATATCCTGACAAAAACTGGAACACACTCAAATGCTGACCCGCCAAAAAGCAAACGAGAGGGATTAGAATAATCCCTCAAGTACCCCACAACAATGGTGCCCAAATAAGATCTGCTTTAATAGCTGAATAATGCATTGATTCTCTATACCTCTTTAAAATAAAATCTCTGTATGTTTTTTATTCATCATGTTTTTTATTTATAATTTATTAAGATTTGTTTTCATTCATCAGATCAGCATTTTAAATTATAATTTAATTAAAACAGCTTTTATGTTGACTCTTTAATATAAACACGTGTCATAAATGTCATATTACGGTAACATTTTACAATAAGGTCATATTTGTTAATGCATTGACTAACAAAGTAACAATGAGCAATATATTTTTGCATACCTTTGTTAATGTTTGTTTATAAAAAATACAGCTGTTCATTGTTCATGTTAGTTCACAGTTCATTGACTAATGGTAACAATGTATAAATAAACAAAAAAAAAATGTATAAATGTTGAAAATAAACTTAACTAAGTCTAATTAATGGTGTAGAAGTATTGCTCATTGTTAGTTCATGTTGACTAACGCAGTTAACTAATGTCAACAAATGAAACCTTATTGTACTAAATAGGAAATCATTCATATTTAATAAACTAACGTTATATATCAGTTTCCAAAAATTGGTACACAAGTCCCCCTAGTGGCTATTTAAGTTCAGAAACAGTGAGGAAAAACGAAGTGACATAATATTAACTGCAAAATCAATATAGAAAAATAATAAAAGGCAGTGAGAAATACAAAATGTCTGATCATAAAATAAATGAGTTTGTGGATGGAAAATGTATCTAACAAACTATTATATGTAACAGAAAGATGTAGTGTAGATAACAATACAAATACTACCAACAAAACACTCATGGTCTAGTTTTCCAATCTTTATCCTGTTTCAAAGGAAGACTCTGGTGAGTAAAAGAAATAGAGCCATAAAACACATAGACACAGACAGAACTATGCCAGTTATGTAAAACATGCATAATATGCATGCCATGCACCATAACATGAACCATTACCTCTGCGTCATCTGGTCTCTGCTAGAATCTCTTGACAGCTCCTGTAGACTTGAACCAAACAATTCAGCCGAGGCTTTGAACTCTGTCGAAAGAATGCAACGTGTTAATTTGAATGAATGAATGGGGTATTTGTATATGACATGGTTTCAAACAGCATCACAGTGTGATTCCTATACAGCTACGTCATACCTGGAATAGAGGGACTACGCTTGTTACAGTCTCAGGGTCAGCTGGGTCCTTGATCAGAATGCACAGATAGTATATGATGCTGTGCTGAGGTGGAAAAATACAAGGAGTGATTATTTTTAACATGATTTTGATTTCTAGATTACAAAGTCCATCATGCGCGAGAGTTAAATAGTTTGTTTACCATATAAACGGCCTCATTGATGACAATGTCTTTCAGCTTGCTCATTTCAATGAAGGTCGTGCTTTCTCGTCCAGAAGCGTAAGATGAAGACAGTTGGATGCCAAGGGAGCCGATTATAAGAAGAGTCTCATGGTCCACCTTCACAAAATGAATGTGAATCATCATCCCACCCAGAGTGATGATGATGGCACTCGACAGGACAGCAGTGTTCTAGGCATCAATAAAAGTCAACAAAAGTCAGAATAATAATCTTATTTTAGTATTATAAAATGAAATATGCTTACGAGTTCATATTATTTGCATTATAAAACGTTCTTACCTCGGTGAAGAAAAATATAGCATAAGCAAATAACCATATTAAGCAGGTGCACACCATCACTTTTCGCATGGACAGTTTCGGCGACGTGACAGTAAACTCTCTGCAGAAACCGGAGTGAGTTTGGCAGTCTAAAGAAATCGAGTTGCCATTTATGTCTGTGAACTCTTCCCCAGACATAGTTATATCACTGTCAGAATATTATGTGAATGAGGACTTGAGTTTAACTAGCATTGTGTGTCATTTGTCAACAGGCACTGAAATCTTCTTCTTACAGTATGGCGGTGGCAACTTCATATAAAAGATGCATTACCGCCACCTACTGGACTGGGGGTTGGAGGAGAATTGCGGTTGACCTTAATTGTTATTTTACCTATAATGGGCCTTTTTATTATTTTTTTTGCTATAATTTGATTTTATGTGAATGAAAATGAAGCTGAAGAAGAGATGGGCAGTTAATTGGGTTGTAGCAAGGATCTAAATTACCTTCAGAGCATGTCTGTAGCTACATGGGTGTCAACCATTTCTTTAAAATACGTTTTCAAAATAAATAAATAAATAAATAATAATAAAAATAACCTGTGAACAAGATTTATGTAGGCTATTTATCTTCTATAGGCTATCATGTTGAATTTTCACAACCAACTCAATGATGATTTGAATGTCTGTATGTCTGGCCCTCAGATCCTCACTTTTCATTAGTGAAAATTTTAAATATTTTAGCTAACTTAAAAAAAATGTACTGACATGACATGCATTTTACACTTAAAAATGTTCATTTAAATTCTAAAGACACAATGTATTTAAATATAACTAAGCTGTATATAGGCCTCAGATAAAGAAGTTGCAATTTAGAACATTTACAAATAAAGTATTTACATGCATTACAAGTAAGCGTTTTAGAATGTTAGTCAACACATCTAAACAAGTGTGCTTTTATAAAGTACAATAAAAGATATTAAACACAAAATCATTTAAAAATGTAGGCTACTTAAACCGTTTAATTTGACATTTTTTAAAAGGTGTACTTCAGTGTGATAATTTACACTACAATGGGCTGTAATTAATATTATATTACCTGCAAGAACAGTTTATTTAATGTATTTATGCAGGCTATGTAATACACACACACACTTCTTTTTCAGGTATGAATACCGAATGTTATTAGCTGTCTCCTCATATATTCTCAATCTTGTTCTTTTTTATCATAATATCTGTCGACCAGACCTCTCCTCATGCTAACACTTAAACTGAATTCATGTCATGATAAATATAGTAAATGTTGCTTGTAGTGAATGGACTCCATTTCCCATCGGGCTTTGCGTTTGGTAACCTTCGACTGCAGCTACAGTGAAAACAAGCCGATCAGCTGATCTGACCTGGCAACAACATTCACCCGAATCTACCGGGGAGTGGAATCGTTTTACAAGCTGGTGGGGGAAAACAGTTATCTTGACATTAACCGGCTTATTAATTTGTGTTTATCAAAGAGTAGTTGTCGTGTGCGATGTTTCAGGGAATTCAGCGGCTTATTTGATGAAGACTGCGGTGCGATTCTGGCTCGAAATCAGCTTGTTTTGTTCGGTCAAAGCTGTGTTGATCAATGTGTTGTTGGGTGAACATACTTTAAGGACAGTCAGTACGATACTTAATAATCATTAATTCAGCTGCAGAAATCATATTTCTAACCCCCTAGTATCTATTGTCTTTGAAATTGGATGATATTTTATAGACACGTATGCTAATCTTAGTTAGCTTGAGTAACAAAAGCCCTGGACGATAACAATACTCGAATGTAGCTGTTTTATTAGTGTTTACGTCTGTCAATAAACACATTTCGATTGTAGTTTGTGGTTTTAGACACTTTAGACTGCTTGGTCACTTTTACATCAGCCAGAAAGCTAGACTTTATTCTGACTTAGTGCCAGTTCTATACGGATGTCAACTGATCTATTTATAGTTCATATTGAATATTTGATTTTAAGCCAGTGTCATAATTTGACAACACATCTAGAATTCCAATGAAATTCAAGGCAAACGAGTAAGATATTTCGTTTATGAAGAACTCAAATGCATCATTCATGAGGTATAATATAGCCTATGCCTTGTTGATTTAGGTTGGTCTCTGCGTTAAGTTAGTTGGTACAACTTTCTGAGGGACAACCTGTCGGTATATTTACAGAGAGCTTTTAGTGCTTTAAATTTGGTTGTTTCATTTCGGTGTGCTACCTCGCTATTATATTTAGACGTATAATGAGCGGTCAGGGCTCTCCAGCGGAGAAGGGGATGAACGGTGTCCTGGTTTGTCAGGAGAGTTACGCCTGCGGTGGTTCTGACGAGGCCGCCTTCGAGTGCGATGAATGCGGCAGCTTGCAGTGCACGCGCTGCGAGCTGGAGCTCCACCGCCAGGAGCGCATGAGGAACCACGACAGGATCCGAATCGCACCTGGCCACGTACCCTACTGCGATTCATGTAAAGGGGACGGTGGGATTCCGAACGGGGGTCGGCTGAGAGCAGTGGTCCGCTGTCAGGGATGTAAAATCAACCTGTGTTTGGACTGTCAAAAGCGGACTCACAGCGGGGTCAGTAAAAGAAAGCACCCCATCACTGCCTACCCTCCCTGTAAACCCGCGGAGAAGAACTGCAGCACTGGGGATGAACAGCTGGATGCGTTGAAAGCTAAACTGGAGAAAGTCGTCAGCTTTCTTCTGGTGGATGAAAAGGAAGACATGCAGGTAAGTAATTTTTTTAGAGGCTGCTCCAGGTGGCACTTGCCTGAAAAATCAAGTGACGTCCAGCTCCTCTTCTCTGGACGTCTAATGGGGTGGAGGGATAGAGGTGGAGGTAGGGTTTTATAGGGTCAGGGACGGGTGTGGTTGGATATTCTAGCTCCACCTATTAGGCCCAAATAATGTGGTGCTGGTGTGACGTCACTTTGTAGGCCAACTGGCAGTTAGCATCACGCTGTGGTTTTGTCCATGACAACTTTTATGAATTTTGAAGCCCAAATGCAGTCTTCAGAAGCAAAAAGCTAAAGCTAGGCTATAAACTCTACACCACGGTCCCATGAATTCAACATCTCCTCCACCAAGCTTACGATAACTCTTTCAGTTCTCCCAGAACGTTTGAGTTAGAATAGTTTGTAAGTGCACAATTATAACCATAATGATGCTATAAGCCAACTGAGCTGAGAGGAGGAGCTGGACGTCATTTGGCTCTGCAGTGAGCAGCACTTGCATTATGCTTTCTTTTCTTTTCAAACTACCAGTTGGCTTTTTGCTTTTTGTTACTGTGTGATATTGCGAAAGCATATGGCTTATGTTTATTTCCTTAACCGGAACAGCTGAAGGATGAGGAGGAGTTTGTGAGGAAATTAGGCTGCAGGGCTGAGGAGCTCTTGAAGGTGGTGTCCATTTTCGGCAATACTGGCGAGGGCAAATCCCACACCCTCAATCACACTTTCTTTCTGGGTCGTGAAGTGTTCCAGACATCCCCAACCCAGGAATCCTGCACCGTTGGGGTGTGGGCAGCAATGGACCCTGTTCATAAAGTGGTGGTTGTGGACACAGAAGGACTCCTGGGGTCAGGAGCGAACCAAGGACAGCGAACCCGCCTCCTCCTGAAGGTGCTTGCAGTGTCTGATCTGGTCATCTATCGGACACATGCTGACCGGCTTCATGATGATCTTTTCAAGTTTCTCGGGGATGCGTCAGATGCGTATCTAAAGCATTTTACGAAGGAGCTGAAAGCTACGACTGCCCGCTGTGGTTTGGATGTGCCCCTTTCGACTCTGGGTCCTGCTGTTATAATCTTTCATGAGACAGTCCACACCAAGTTATTAGGCTCAGGTCAGTTTACTGAGTTTTGGATGCTTTCCACTTTGCTGTCCTATTCACAAAACAATAGGTTAAAAATTACATTGAAAATAGATGAAGTATGCAAAATAATAAATGCTTAATACCTCTCTCTCTTGTGTACTGTAGATAAGCCATCAGAATCAGCTGAGCGGCTTCTTCAGGAACGTTTCAGAAAGCTTGGCCTCTTTCCAGAAGCATTCAGCTCTATTCAATACCGGGGCACCCGCACCCACAACCCGCCGACTGACTTCAGCGGGCTGCTGCGTAGCGTGGAGCAGCAGTTAGACAACAACACTACACGATCTCCACGGTCTGCCGGTGTCATCTACAAGGCCTTGCAGGTAATTTTTTTTTGTCATTGATAAACTCAATCACACATTTAACTCCTCAATGACAAAAAAAAACATTTTTCTATTTCATTTGTAACCTATTAAGAAGGTCGTTTTGCTCAAATGGCTGCTTACAAACCATAAGCACTAGCCTTGAATATTCCATAAGACACTATTTTTCAGTTATAAAATGTAATGTATCAAGCTAACGATGAAGCTCTTGTTCACAAGGCTTTGAGTGAATGCTTCAGTGGAGACATTCCTGATGAGCATCTGGCAAGCAACTCTTTCTTTCCAGATGAATACTTTACCTGCTCTAGCATCTGCCTCAGCTGTGGGTAAGCTGCTCCTGACTCTCACATACAATTAAGTACATACTCTACTCTATTAGGCTCACTAAGGCTGCATTTATTTGACCAAAAATACAGTAAAAACACTTTCAAATTTCAATAGAAAATTCAAAATAACAGCATTTATTTAAAATAGAAATATTTTGATTAAATTAAATATCTTTGCTGTCACTTTTGATCAATTTAATGCACCCTTGCTGAATTTACTTACCCTTAAAAAATTGGTTTAATGAAATCACTAAAATAAAAAAAAAAAAGTTGTGTAGCGCCACTCAGCTTGCTAAACTAGTAATTAGATGTGTGACTATGCTAGTTTTGACTCTTGTAATAAAGGTGGAAAATTCCTTGCATGTACACCATACTGAAGCCGGTTCTGAATTACATATATTCACAAAAGTAAATCTAATTCTTTGTTTGTTTTTAGCTCAGGCTGTAAAAACAGCATGAATCACCTACGAGAGGGTGTGGCGCATGAGGCTAAACACCGTTGCCGCTATTCAGCCCACTACGATAATCGCATCTACACCTGCAAGGTCGGTCCTAAACAATGCAAAACATGACCTGACCTGACCTTACCAGCTATACAAATTCTCTGACTGCCCAGGTCTGACATTACGTGTTAACCTGCTATTCCAGGCTTGTTATGAGAGTGGCAAAGAGGTGATTGTGGTTCCAAAGACGACAGCATCCTCTGACTCACCTTGGTTTGGTTTGGCCATATACGCCTGGTCCGGGTGAGTAGCGTTATTGGATTATAGTTGTACAGGGGTGCATTTACTTCAGTTCATTTAGACACATGGGACTGAGTTGGGGTTTTTCTTTGCAGATATGTGATTGAGTGTCCAAACTGCTCTGTGATATATAGAAGTAGGCAATACTGGTATGGGAACCAGGACCCTGTTGATACAGTGGTTCGGACTGAGATCCAACATGTCTGGCCAGGGGTGAGAGAAATACGTTGTTTTTTCCTATGTTTCCTCCATTTCAATAGCGAAGTTTTATTCACTTTCACATTTCTGTCTCAGTCTGATGGATTCCTGAAGGACAACAACAATGCTGCGCAGAGGCTGCTGGATGGTGTGAACTACATGGCTCAGTCTGTTTCAGAGCTAAGCGTCAAGCCTGCCAAAGCCGTCACCGCCTGGTTAACAGACCAGATTGCTCCTACTTACTGGAAGCCCAATTCTCTCATCCTTGTGAGTTTTAATGCTTGGTTCTTTTTTAATTTGCCTTCTAAATGAAGAGAAGTCTTTACTGAAGAAAGAGGTTTTTTCTTCAGAGATGTAATAAATGTGGAGAGGGATTCCAGGATAATGATACAAAGCACCACTGCCGGGCCTGTGGAGAAGGTTTCTGTGACGGTTGCTCCTCGAAGACACGACCAGTCCCTGAGAGAGGCTGGGGCCTGGCACCTGTGCGAGTCTGTGATGCCTGCTTTCATAACAGAGGCATCCCAGAGGGTATACTACACTTTGAATAGCAGACAGAAACATTTTAGATCATAGTCAATAATTCATACATTAATTAATTGTGAACATATACAAAAAAAAATATAGAAATATAAATAATATATATATATATATATATTCATACTCTTCATATATAGAGATGGATAGATAGATAGATGATAGATAATTTATTTTAGTATATAATGTAAAGTGCATTCTGCTATACTTTCAAAACTAAAAGTTTTATTATAGTCTACTGTGCAATTATGCAAATGTATCTGATACCTTTATCAATGAGATCATTAATATCTTAAATTACTAAATATTGTAAAAAAAAAAAATAAAATAAAAAAAATACTGATTTACTGGTTTCAATCATTTTGAATGTATTGCAAACTTAGTATAAGACACAGTTACAACATGTTGTGACAATGGAATTTTTTCAATTCATAATATGAATAATATAAAAATGATGATCTCACACAGAACTGCTGGATGCAGCGCTGGAAGAGGAAGAAGGTGGGACTCTGATTGCCAGGAAGGTGGGAGAAGCTGTTCAGAACACATTAGGAGCGGTAGTCACTGCCATAGACATCCCTCTTGGTGAGTTCTTCACCGTATTTCTGTTTTAGGAGCCCATGAAACATTAAGTTAACATGATACGTTAATACTAATATGGAAATACAGTATCAATCTATTATAATGTTTTGTATTTAAGAAGATATATTATTAATATACATTTTAAACCTTTGGCTTGTTTGACTAATCTGTTATGTGATCCTTAGTTTTAAGCATTTTAATTTCATCATTGCGCTGGAATATTAGCACACACAAATGATCAAAAGCGCCTGTGTATTTACTAGGTCTGGTGAAAGATGCCGCCCGTCCAGCATATTGGGTCCCTGACCAAGACATCCATTGTTGCTCCCAGTGCCAGCGCGAGTTTAACGCCCGTCTCTCTATCCATCACTGCCGTGCATGTGGACAAGGAGTATGTAACGACTGCTCCCCTGATCGCCGGGCCGTGCCCTCCAGGGGTTGGGACCATCCTGTGCGGGTGTGCATCACCTGCAACCAAAAATCTGGAGAGCTTTAGCAAAACGGGACATCTCTCCGCATTATAAGACACCCCCATATGTGGCCACAGTGCTTCAGTACAGGTTGGGAGGGAAGAAGTGCTACTCTCAAACCGATAAATCCTATTGGTTGTTGAAAACAAGAGGAACATCTCTGCGTTTTATCCCAACATTTCATTCACGTCATGCTCTTCAACTACATGAGCTGTTCACAGTTCAACATGTATTAGCCTATGTATTTTCTTCTTTCAGAGGTTAAATCCATCAGGAAAATAAATGTACGTCAGACCTTGACAATCCTTTGTCTACCATGCAATACGTTACCTGTGGGCAGGCCCAGGTGGAACAAATGTTTTTCAGGAAAACCTGCAGAATGGGCTTAAATGTCATAGAAAAAGTGTTAAATGTGCAAGATATGAATTATGGACGTTCCAATTCTATGGCTGCAGATCTATATGGAGCTTCCTGTGGTTAAAGGCAGCTAACATAAGGCCTCTACAGGAGACATTAGACTGGTGCACAGTAATATTATTTACCGTACTGTGATGCTCAATTTTCAGTTTTACTAAACATTTACCCTGTCAATTTGCTTTTAAAATACAAAATTGTCCATATTGTTTTGCATTCCTTTACCCTCAAAAAACCCCTAGTGTACATTTTAGATTAATTACTATTTGTTTCAATTATTTGCTGCCTATTATGAATCTGATCTCACATGATCGTGGTAAACTATCTGATATTGTTCAGCATAATTTAAATTTCTTCTTTATCATTTATTTTAAATAAGTGTATTCGAGCAGGGAGTTGTTTTTTTTTTAAAGTTTTTAAAACTGCCCTTTTTAAAGAATCACTACTACGGTTGCCGAATCAAACTACATAGTTACCCCTCACACAAAGCCATGATGAAACCGCACATTATCTGTCAAGAGATGCCAATTCTCATAAATCTCATGCAATTATATGGTGGTTGCTCTTATTTAGCCCCTGGTATGTGTTATGATCACTGTCAGTAAAATTTTCTTGGCCAATCGAACACTCATTATGTAGAATCAGGTTATTATAGACTCAGTGAGGCATGTGTGGATGATTGAACATGACTGACACAGACATAAGAAACATGAATATCATTTTATATTCTTTGCACCTTGTATGCTAATTAAACTTGAGTACCTCTAAGAGTGTGGCTTACATACAGAATAAAAATGAGTAAATGCTATACTTAAAGCAACAGTTCACCTAGAAATTGTGTCATTTCCTCACCCTCATGTTGTTACAATTCAAAACACTATGACCTTTTTCTTCTATAAAATAGTTTTGGTTTTTTTTTGGCCCAATAAATGAAAGTCAATGGGGTTTTGATTGAACAAAAACAGTTGACGATAAAGTTTGGATTTATTTTGAACAATTTCTCTCTTATTTTACAAAAAGTCCCAGCATAATTCAAGTAAAATGAAATCCTAATTTTTTTTTCATAAACAATGAAATTGCACTTTTAGGAGGTATGTTTCAAGTGGCTATATGTGACTATAATTTAGATATATCTATATATTTTTTTTTTCAAAATCAATCTATTGATGATATAATGGAAAAGCAAGTATTCTGAATTCCTCACAGTCTAATCAATACATTACTTTTAAAAAAGGCAGATGGTATAAATGGCAACATTTTTGGCCAGTAAAATGACCAAATAAAATAAAATGACAATAAAAATGACAACAGAATTTTCCACAGCAACCTTGTACTTGTTTTCATAGGGTAAATATTAGCACTGACCCTGCAGTGTCAGTCCATCCTGATAGTCTTTGTTGTAAGAGTAGTAGTACAGATCATGACGAACAGCCATAAGGAGTCCAGGAAGTCCTTTACTACCACCCAGCTGGGAGGAAAACACTACATTTGGGATTGAGTCCTTCCCTGCAGGGTGAGGAGAGGGGATCATCCTGAGGAGACGGCTGTCATGAAGGCTCCAAAGCCGGGTGTAGCAGTCCTGACCCACTGCAAACGGTACACAGGAAAGGTGGTATAAGCATTGCAAAACAACTGAACAACCTCTACATGATCATGTGTGGGTTATATAAAAAGATGTACCAGCAAGAAGCAATCCTTCTGGCTCATTGACATGAATGGGTAGATAGGCGTATTCATTGTGGTGTCCTTCATACTGTTTGACGGACCGCTTGACACGGATATCCCACAGCTTAATCTGTTCAGTGACGATATGAAGGGTGAATAAAGATTGGGTGATTCATACCTGAGTGCTGTAAATGGTATTAAGATGATGGTTGGTAGTTGTTTATGATAGACAGACATTGCCCAGCATGTCAGCAGCGAGGAGGTAGTTTTCATCCTGTAGCAGTTGGACTGAGGTGATGGCTGACTCCTGGTAGAAGCGGCTTGTCTTCCAACCGTGACTGTGACCCCTGTCACGCTGACGCAGGTCAATGCTGAAGATCTCTCCAGAGCGACAACCGTTGAACAGCACCGGAGCCTAAAATATGAGATGCATGACACAAGTGTCCCACATATATCTTTGCTCACATGCATAAGTAACTAAAATGTATAAAATTTACAAAACTTTCCTGTACAGAATGTTAATATCTAGAGTCAAGAAAATATATTCCTTGCAAAAAAGTTAAAAAAGTGATTTAATCAAACCTAAAATCTACAGTAAGGATCTATTTGTTAACTTCATTAGTTGTATTTGTTAATATTAATTTAATGGACCTGAACTAACATAAACTTAAAATGTACAGTTGTATTCCTATAAACTAAGGTTAACAATTTTCATGAATACTGTGACAAATGCATTGCTCATTATTAGATAATGCGTTAAACTATTATGACATTATTATAATTTTCTTTATTATTATAATTATAATCATAATTCTGCTTAAAGTTTGTATTTAGGGCCATTATGCATTTAAAGTTACACAAGTTTTATCATGTTGCATTGTCATCTTGGACTTGTTCTGACACTTAAGTGGAATTATTACAAATTATTCATTTCTGTAAACCTTTTTAAAGAGGTACAAATGACTGAGGGCACCTTTAAAGGGATAGTTCACCCGAAAAATGAACATTCTGTTGTCATTAATTACTCACCCTAATGTCGTTTTAAACCTGTAAGACCTTCATTCAGCTTCGAAACAAAAATTAGGATATTTTTGATGAAATCCAAGAGCTTTCTGATCCCTCCCTAGACATCAATGTCATAACCACTTTCAAGGCCCAGAAAGGTAGTAAAGACATTGTTGAAATAGTCCACTTGACTACAGTGATTGATTTGACCTTAATTTTGTGACAAGAATACTTTCTGTGCACAAAAAACAAATAACAACTTTATTCAAATTCTTCTCTTCCGTGTCAGTCTCTGATGCTGTTTATGTTCATTTTTGGGTGAACTAACCCTTTAAATGAGGTCAAACTGGGGAAGACTGAAAAGTATATGGTAATATGGACATGATACAGGTTGGACTGCATGTGTACTACCACTGTGCCATGGCCCCAACTTAAACGCAATGAACTTTCACTTTTCAGGCAATGCTCTCTTCTCACCCTTAGGGCAAACTGCTGAGCTAGAACATCACTTCCAGCAAGGTACGTTGCTCTGCGTCCAGTCACAGCATCCGTAACAATCACTCGGCGAGAAAGGCCTAGGTGTACATATAAAAAAATATATAGCCTACATATTCACCACTGTTCAAAAGTTTGAGCTCTTATAGAAATGAATACTTATATTCTGCAAGGATACATCAAATTGCTCAAAAGTGACATTAAAAACGACATTTTCTTAAGCATCAAATCAGCATATTAGAATGATTTCTGAAGGATCATGTGACACTGAAGGCTGGAGTAATGACTGCTGAAAATTAACACAGGAATAAATGACATTTTCAAATATGTTAACATACATTTTTAAATTCTAACAATATTTTTTGTATACTTTTTTTATTGTATTGGTGATCAAATAAATGCAGCCATGGTCTTAAAAGAAAACATTAAAAAAAAAAAACTTAGCCAGCGGTATAGTGTATATTCATTCCAATAGCAGACACAGAAATGTATACAAACTCATACAAATATACAAACTCAAGAACTCACCAGTGCTGAAGGTTTTATCAGCCTGTGGGTTGAGACACCATGCGCATGACCAAGCTGTGGAGATCTTAAAACTGCACAGCATCCCTGGTTGATCTAAAGAAGAAAAAAAGAAGCCAAGTCATTTCATCTTGATACAGGGAAACCAAATAAATGTCTATTTCAAAATTTGGGAGACCCAAAAGGTAAATATTTGAACCTGGATTAATGTTGCTGAAAAGAGAAGCAGGTAATAAGCTTACACATCCTGGCGTCTGAGAAATTCCCACCAAACACAACCTGAAAACACTTGTCAAGAAACACTTCCTTACCAATTAGGGATGTTCATGACTATTTGGCATTTGATTAACTGCATTTACTAGAGTGAACATGCAGGTATGCTCATCTGAAGATGCACTAGTGACTAGTGTAGTGAAATATGATACGCAGGTTCTTATAGAGTTATCATTTTGGCATCCATTCAAAGTATTTCACAAATTTACACAATAAAAGTCAGTCATACTAAACATACTCTAAAATAAAATTTAAAAGGAAAATGCCAATACTCTCATTTCATTAGCAAATGTTATTTATAGCCCTCATCTTCCAAACAATGTTAAAGATTAATTAATTATTTATTTTAAGAACTGATAATGAATTGGTTAGGAAAGTTCTCATAGAACCACAATACAGATCTACAGCTTCAAAAAGGATACAGAACATGCGAGTCAGTATGAGTCACAGAGGCCCAACATACAGAGTTCACCTGAAATAAAATTACATTTGTTCATTACGAAATCACTATTGCAAAAACGTCTTGTTTTTGCTTTTCATTGGTGGAAAGATTTCCTTTTAAACTACCCAGCTTACCTTGCGGTTAGTAAAATAAAGATTATCGCACATCTCCACCGACAGAGAGCCTTTTTTGCAGCCATGGAAATTCATAATGCCATACTTGCAGCCTCCGTGCGACACGTCATTCACTGTGAAAACCCTCTCACAAGCTGAATCTGCCTAATAAGATGCATCCAGCAAAAAAAAAAAAGAAACGGTCAGACTGTAAAACACAATCACCACCAAAGCTTAATCTTCCTTCTTGCTAGTTATACAAATAATAGACAACAGGAGGCCAAAACCACCAGTAATACCTGCCAACAACCCATTTTCCATGAAAACACAGCTAACCAAAGAATGGCTTGACTGTTCTTGAGATTCCTGACCTCAACATAACATTCTGTTTTTCCACTGAGAATACATTTAAATAAAGGGAGTTGTCTCAGAAATCATTGTTTTCTTTCTAAGTCATCAAGTTTTTCACATTAAACAAGAGGCTTACAACAATGAGATGGAAGTTGTCAGTGTTTGGGCAGGTGGAGTTGGAGCTCTGGACCTCCAGCCTGTGACGTTGCATCCCACTAACTTTCACTTCATGGATAAGCCTGCAAAATGAGAACAGCCTTGTGATCAAATTCATTTTAAAGAATATATATTTCTACAAAATATCAATTAAAAGCAAAAAAGAAAAAAATAATTATTCACAAAACATTATTTTATGCAATACCTAGAATAAGAGCTTGGGGGCAGCAGACCCAGATGTCTCTTCTGTAACAGCAATGCAGAATTCATCCCTGTCCTGGGAGCTTTCTGAACACACCAGTGAGAATCAAGGAGAACATTACATCTCAATAGGTTTGATAACAAATCAATACAATGACTTATTACCTACAAAACCCATCCAACTACCGCAGATATGAACTTTTTTTGAACAAAAAGTCAAGACATCTCTTAAAGGGATACTCCACTTTTTTTGGAAATAGGCTCATTTTACAACTCCCCCAGAGTTAAACAGTTCAGTTTTACCATTTTCAAATCCATTCAGCCGATTTTCTGATATTTGTGAGAATATCAGTAACCAGACAGTTTCTGGTCTCATTGACTTCCATAGAAGGAAAAAAATATATACTATGGAAGTCAATGAGACCAGAAACTGTCTGGTAACTGATATTCTTCTAAATATCAGAAAATCGGCTGAATGGATTAGGAAACGGTAAAACCCAACTGTTTAACTCTGGGGGAGTTGTAAAAAGAGCCTATTTCTAAAAAAAAGAAAAGAAAGTGAAGTATCCCTTTAAATAATGCAGCTGGAATTTACTGTAAAAATGTAGCAGTGAGGAACATCCACATAAAATACGTGTATGAACATATCCAGTACTTCCCCAACTCACTTTCTTAGGAGCATCATCCTCTGCAAGCAATGCTTCTCTCTTTCTCTCTTCTTCCTTTTTCTGGAGCCCTTCTTTTGTCAAAGGGTTACAGTTGTTGTGTCCGGGCAACAAACGGAAGTATCGGTTTTTCTCAGGGTCAAAGTAGAAGCCTGGCAGCTCTATATGAGATAATGGTTAATGGCTAAGTGAATCATTTTTGACTGCTATAACAGAAAGATGTGAAAAAGGGATAACGCAAAGTAAAAGTTCACCTGGTGCAGATGAGGATGCAGAGGACGAACCTGCACCACTTGCTGTCCTCTCAGACCTAGAAAAGGACTGATGTTATGAACGATTGTTGATGGTAACAGCTAACATAAATACAAAACAAGCATAACTAAAAAAAAAATATATGAATAAAAATCTGGAGATAGAACTGAACGGCCAAAACTGCTTACTTTGGGTTTCAAAACTTTAGTATTAACACATGCATTGATTTGAAATGCAACAAACAGGTTAGTTAAAGTGATGGTCCACTCAAAATTCAATTTCACCCTCATGTAGTTCCAAACCTGAATGATGTACTTCTGTGAAACAAAAGGAGACATTGCAGTGCAATGATCTCTTTCTTTCACTTTGTCTGCATCTTTTTCCAAACAATGAAAATGAATAATACCAAGGCTGTAATTCTTTCTCAGAAAAAGACAAACAGGTATGGAACAGCATGAAGGGTGTTAATGTTTCATAGTTTCATTTTGAGGAGCGTCTATTTGAAAGGTGAACAGACTCAGTCCGTGTTAATTAACTTACCTATATTCCTGCTCACCGTGGGCTGAACGCTGTCTCCTCCGCCAATCTGACTGGTGTCGGTGACGCTCCCAGCCTCGAGCTTCATATCCCCGCTTCATTTCTAATTTACTTCTCAGGAGTCATGCCAGAATATCTGCTAAATTAGTTCAATCTGGATTAATACCTTTATATTCAAATAAAGAAGAAACTGTGTTCATTTTTGGTGTTAGAACATATGAAGCTAAACATTTTTGGGGCATTATTAATTAAGACAGTGGCCACTGATAAAAGAAAAACACTGATTTGTTATGGAGTTGAACAAGGGGCTAACATGCTAAGACTACAATCATGAACATCCACGTGGCTCGTTCATTTGTGTTAACTCACATATTCATATTCATTGATCGACGTAACTTATAAGGTATATACCATACATTAAATACATATAAACTGTAGGTAAAAAGGGAAGTCATAATAAAAACTTACCTGAAATAACGTCAGTTGCCTTTCGTGCTAACTCCCTGTTTGGAAACTCAATTTCCTCGTGATGACGCAGGGAATGCCCGCCTCCTTACTGTTCAATGGTGGACCTCTGAGACTTTTCCATGTGATTGGATAATGAGCTGTCAATCACTTCACATGCTGGTTTCGTTCTGGAATCGTTTATGGGGTCTCCTTACTTGCTAAACGAATGAATAAAAATAAAAAGTTGTATATGACGATTAAATGTATCTGATGTATTTAAATGTAAAAAAAATTAAAACAGTTTAACAACATGTCTACCAAAAATATACAGTGTTTATTTTAATTGTTTTCATTTAGACTACAGGAGACACGACTTATTTTGTGGCTGAATGTAAAAAAAAAAAACTATAATAATAATAAAATTAATATATGCAATTTGCATCACTTTATCTATGCAGTCAAGCAAATGATCTAAGTAAATGTGTAATTTTTATAATTTTGACAGCTCTTGGAAGCTACGCCCAGATTCTGATTCCTAGTATTGTATTGGCCAGACTGCCGGACACTGAGGTCCGTATTGGCTGCTTTCCTTTCACACGGATCCCAAAGAACTCAGAGATTTGGAATATTAGGTTACAGTGTGGCAAAATGGCGACTGTCATTCAGAATCCGCTGAAATCGTAAGTAATTATAAACATTATTTTCGCTCTTTTTTGAAAATGTTTTGTATTCCGCTTGATTTAGAGCAAGTGTGCAAACCGAGTCTCGAAATAGAACTGTATGCACCGTGCATTTTGTGCTTCAAGAAATTCTGTCCCAACGAATAACTGTTTAATCCACGTAGTTTCTCTTTGTGTGGGTATGTAATGTATATATTCATGGGAATAAATACATTCAAAGCGTTATGTTCGCGCATTCATTCTGCAAATATGCAACGGGGTGTCTCAGCATTCAGCCTCTGATGGTCAATGTGAGTGCAGCATTATTTCGGATGCAATGCTTCGAGAGTGTAACGTTACAGACTCCGTTGACTTGTTTGCAGGACACCTAGATAAGAAACCATATAGTAATTGTCAGAGCTGTCAAATGACTGCACGAGCATGTCATCGCTAAACTACTTATAACGTAAAATAATAATTTAACGATCCAGATGATGGTGAAGTAGACCGATTATGTGATTCGGTTGCATATTGTCCTAAAATGCGTATAAGTAGGGATTGAATAATTTCCCCGTGGCCTATGGAGAGAACTGCTGGACAGACATAACCGCCATACATTGACAATTGAAAAGTGTCAAGTTGCAGAACGCGCAACATTTTTCTTTTGGTTTAAAATTGTTTTTTTTTTTCCTCTGGAATTCTTTAGATAAGTTTATTTAACGCATATTTTATTGTTTATTGGTTGATATGAGATAAACATGGTTTTCGTTTTGTCTGGTGAATAAACAACGTTTTATATGTAATGCATATATATATATATATATATATATATATATATATATATATATATATATATATATATATATATATATATATATATATATATATATATATATATATATATATATTAAAGGCTATAAAACAGCGTAACATTCATTAAGTCAAGATCAAGTGATGGATAACAATGGAATTTGCTGTCCTGTTCTCTCTTGTTTGTCTGTTGAAGTGCAGAGCTGCTTTCTCCCATGTGACAGAATTCCAGCTTTTATTAGATTTACATTTATCAGGTTTTTAAGGAGGGGTTTGTCCTACTTATTGACATTTGTCAGTACCTTTAGGTTAAAATTAGAATAGTACTGAGATCTACCTTGTAGGATATAGTCTTAAATATTTGACGGTAAAAGAAAGGATTTACTTCCAGTATCATGTCTATAATCATTTAGCTGGCAATTAATAAAGCAAATACCTGTCACCCTTCAAATTTCACATGTGCATTTACCTTATGCTATTGCTATAACATTGTCAGTAGAGAAACTTTAGATTTCCATGTTAAAAATAATTATTACATATGAATACTTGTGCTATATAACAGATACTGCATGAGTAGAGTAACAAAGTTAAATTGTTTTTTTTCCCCCTTCTTTGGTCGTGTCTTATCTTGCAAGTGAAAAAGAATTGCATCTGGTGCCTCCTCACCCAAAAAAAAAAAAAAAAAAAAAAAAAAGGTTGCACGATGCCCTTGGATTCACACCAATCTAAATCATAGTTATTTCTATGATTCATCTCTTTTAAAACTCAAGCTGATTTGTCGATATAAGCGTGTGCACTGAGGGGGATGCACCATCTCTAAATGCTGTGGTGGAGCAGATTAGCAATATCCCAGGATCCCTCAGTACCCATCTGTTCCAATGACTAGCCGCAGAGATGTCAGTGGGCAAGAGACGGAGCCCCATCTGCTCCAGATCATGGACATAAAGCTCCCCTCCCATCCCACCAAAAAGACATCAGGGGGTCACCACAAGCAGGAAAGGGAGCTGTATACACCTGTCTGAGCTCACTCCTGTGTTTATTCCTCTTCCCACTGCTATTGTTCTAAACACTTTGCCAATAGACAGTAAGCACATTTACTTATTATGTTATGAAAGAACTTGTATATGATGGATATGTTAAACAAAGACTGTTGCTGGTGATATTTGGCTGTGATTTTTTTTTTCTTCTTCTTTTATAAATCTCATTATGTTGTTTGTTCTTCGTGAATGAGATTACTTCCTAGTTCCTACCACTGTGAAGTAATCTTTTCTACAGAGGAGCAGTCATTATATACCATACCATACTCAACAGCATTTAGCCTATTCATTTATTAGTGTCTGGAGAGCAGGGTCAGGTGGTTTGCGTTTGTCTCGTCTCATATAAATCGAGGAGGGATACATTGAGGGGGTGAGAATGTGGGGTTTAGGTTAAGGCGTTTGCGGTTGGCTGTTCCCCTCCCCCCATCTTCGTCTGTCTGGATGCATTTCGCTTTCGCATTACAACTGCACTATGAACACCGTTGAGCCTGAGGTCTTTGTGTGTCCAGGAACAAGGATTTGTGCTGGGATAGACTCCACTACACAAAACCTTTATCCTGTTCAGCATTTGTTTCTTTTTGTTTATGTCTTTAAAAAATAGACATACATATGAAGTAAAATAACTAAAGGGAAGGCATATTTTAAGTGCCATTCCATTCTCCATTTACTAACAGCCTAGAACTCTACATCAACCTTTTCCGCCTTTTTTTTTTTTTTTAAATAAATGTTTGCTTGCAAGCCAGATAACTGCACACTCCAGGAGTTGTTCAAGCTCTTCTGGCCTTTCTCTCTCACTCAAGACCCTTTCTTTATTCACCGCTAAGGGGTTTCTCTCAGAAAGTGAGCGATATCATGAAAGCGCAGCAGTCTGATGGGGCACCTATGTTTAGCTTCCTCACAGCCTAGATTTGCTTCAAACTCTTTAAGACTGACTAAAGAGGTTTAGAGCAGGGCTGAATAATTATTAGGCATTGAATTTCCATTACAATCATACATTATTTTACAGATTCATAATCAATCATAAAAAGAATTACCATGAGAAAAGGCATCTTATTAATAAATACTTACTATGTGTTTTATTGTGGGTCGCTAATTATTTTCATTTTATGGCTGATAACCTGTATATTATTCATTCTTTAATATTTTGTACAATTACATAAACATGTAACACTAAAATCTAAAATAGTGCATTACCATTCTATTCATCAAAAAATATTGAAAAAAAATCTATCATGGTTTTCACAAAAATATTGTGCAGCTCAACTGTTTGATAATTTAAAATCTGTCTGCCGATGATTGATATGGTGCTGAATCTGATATATCACGCAGTGCTAAATCACAGTAAAATAGTCTGGATACAGTTTATGCCATTAAACAAAAATGGAAGTATTGATTCAAATTCAATGAAACTAATTTGTTAAATGCCTAAATTCTATCGCTAGATGATCAATGCTTTTTTGGTATGCAAATGTAGCTCAGTAATTACTGGTCAGTTGGATTAACAGGCATGTAATGAGTGAATGTGGTGCACTCAGTGCCCTGGGTGTTCAGAGGGAGAGAGAGAGAGAGACTATGCTTCTGTTTCCAGCCTCTTCATCTCCCCATAGACATACAGAAAAGAGCCTGACTGTGATGGATCACTCTTTCTCTTCACACGACTCACTGTGGAGGGCAAATCCCTATTCATATCAGCACCTCTCTACCCTCCGGTGCGACAGACTATATTAAAATACACATATGATCACATAAATGATTATTATATTTGGATAGGGGGGTTACTTTGAAGTGAGAAGGTTTTGGAGCAGTTTAAAGGTGGGGCATTTCTGTGCCCGTGGCAGACTGATCATTTCCTTACTAACATTGGTCAGAGAACCGAAAGCCTTGCCCTAAATTAGCACCATTGGTTGAGCCGAATGTTTCTGGCATATTGGGATGGTACATAGCCTGGTACTTTAACATACAAACTGGCACACTGGAGATCTGTACATGGTATATTTTTAATGTATAATGAGATTTGTTATCGAGTAGGTGGTTTGAACAAGGTAGCCATGATGGTTGTTTGTTGCTTTTTAAAAAAATCTGATACAGCATTTTAGTTAATCAAATCTTGTTTACTTTCACTGTTGAAAAGCTTCCTTAGGAAGTGCTTTGAGACAAGACATCTCTGTGCCGGCCTGTTAACTAATGAAAGCTTAATCACATTTGGAGGGCCAGTTGACAAAGCACATGTCTAATTTAAATGCAGTGCTGATTATCACGACGGTATGCATATGTATTTGAAAATGAACAACAATTCTGTGAGCAACGCCTACCTAAGCCAATGATTATTCATGGACACCTGTCCAGAGAGACCATTTTGATTAAGTCAAACTAAAGGGGTCATTTAAATATGAAAGACATCTTCTTTATCCTTAAGAAGTGTGGCTATGTTCCTTTGAGACACAAAGGAGACGCCCCTGTTGTTCAAGTAATATGAATATAGACGCTGGCTCTGCTGAGTAAAGGGGCCTCCAGCCTCTGAGTTACACACAAAACTGTGAATGAGCTGCAGCTCTGCTCTGTTGAATAAAGAAGAGGTATTCATTTCCTAAGAGCAGCCCAGGCACAAAGCACATGGCTCAGTGCAGAAGTTTCATTTACAGTAGTCATCAGGCTGACAGAAATACCTTTTTCGAATTGGACGTGTGAAAAACATTCATTTTTTTAAGTATACTTAAGTTCAAGTATATTTTTAAGTATACTTTATGTAGTAAGTACACTAATATCAATGTACTAAAAGTGTACTGTTTCAATACTTCGGACTAAATTGCCCCACTTTTTAGTGTATAAAAAATAAAAATTACACAAGTGGTTTACAACTATTTTTTTTGTTTGTACTGCAACTAATACAAGTGAACTTATAGGTATACTGATAATTTACTAGTCAAATTTTAGTTTATGAAAGCACACTTTGAAGTATACTCTCAGTAAACAACTAGTTTAGTAGTTTATACTGCAAACTATACTTGTAAGTTTTTTTTTTAAGTGAACAGAACATCATACTTACAGTTTACTATTTATATATTATTTGTTCACTTAAAGTTGCACTTTTTCAAACTTCATTTTATTCTAGTTTTGAATGAGCGATCGTTTCGCTTGATAAGACCCTTATTCATCGTCTGGAATCGCGACTTGCAATTGCTATATATTTCAGAGGTTGCACGCCTCTGGAGCAACTAGGGGTTAAGTGTCACATTGGTGTCTCACAGTGGATTCGAACCCGGGTCTCTCACACCACAGGCATGTGTCTTATCCACTGCACCATCACCACCCCTACGTGGTCTTCCATTGAGGAAGGAGAGGCTGAGGGCTCGGAGGTGGACTCGACCATCACCCTAGCTGAAGTCACCGAGGTAGTCAAGAAACTCTTCGTGTGACAAGGCATGAGATACCTCAAATCTCTGGAAGTTGTGGGGCTGTCTTTGCTGACACGCCTCTGCAGCATCGCGTGGTGGTCAGGGACAGTGCCTCTCGGATGGCAGACCGGGGTGGTGGTCTCTCTTTTTAAGAAGGGGGACCGGAGGGTGTGTTCCAACTACAGGGGGATCACACTTCTGGTAAAAAGTGGAAAAGTCTATGCCGGGGTACTGTAGAGGAGAATACGGCCGATAGTGGAACCTCAGATTCAGGAGGAACAGTGCGGTTTACGTCCAGGCCGTGGAACACTGGACCAGCTCTATACCCGCTCCAGAGTGCTGGAGGGTTCATGGGGGATTTGGAGAAGACATTCAACTGTGTCCCTCGCGGCGGCGGCCTGTGGAGGGTGCTCCAGGGGTATGGGGTCCTGGGTCCTTTGCTAAGGGCTGTCCAGTGCCTGTATGACCGAAGCAGAAGCTTGGTTTGCCGGCAGTAGATCAGAATTCTTCCCGGTGCATGTAGGAATCCGGCAGAGCTGCCCTTTGTCGCCGGTTCTGTTCATAATTTTTATGGACAGAATTTCTAGGCGCAGCCAAGGGCCGGAGGGTGTCAGGTTTGGGGTCTCTGCTCTTTGCGGATGATGTTGTCGTGTTGGCCCCTTCAGACCAGGACCTTGATCATGCACTGGGACTGTTTGCAGCCGAGTGTGAAGCGGCTGAGAGGAGAATCAGCACCTTCAAATCCGAGGCCATGGTCCTCATTCGGAAAAGGGTGGCTCGCCCACTTCAAGTTGGTAAAATATGTACAATTTACCAAAAATTATATGAGTGAGGTCGTATGAATTTGTACGAATTAGCCACCTTATAAAATTTGTATGATTTGCCTTGAGATTAGTTGCCCTTTTGCACTGGTCTACTGTACATGTTTAAAAGCTTTCAGAAGAGCTCACTGTTTATTCCAAAACATTGGAGTGTCATATCATCCCACAATTTTGGTGAGCTCATATATACACTGTGAGAAGACCAGTTCTAATTACTTTTCACTTTCAAAGTTTTAAGAATATCACTTGACCAAAGTCACATTTCTGTTTCCTGCCCACAACATGCATCATCTACAGAAGCAACTGCTATGGGGTAGTGAAAATCAAATACTTTGACAGATTAATAAACATCCATTCTATTCTCGCCAGTCCATAGCATTAAAAGAGTGTCTCAACGACCTTCAAACACCGTGCCTCCAGGGAGGTGGCAGAGAGAATACGTGTCTCCCAACACGCCAGTCTAACTGTTTACATAACTGCTCCACTCTGTTGACCGGAGTCCTTGCCTTGAGTGTAATACGGGAGGCCGTTTATAGTAAAGGTTTTGTATGGGGGAGGGAGGCTGTATGAAGCATGGTGTTCTCAAATGAGCTCTTTCCTTAAGATGGTGCTGAGAGACACCATCACCATCAGCCGCTCATTGGTAAGCACTTGTCATCTCTAGGGGCTGTTATGTTTTTGTTTAAGGTACTGAAAGGTAGTTATAGATTGACTCTGAGAGGGAACTTGAGTTGAGAGGCATCAGGGGTGTTTAGTCCAGTGGAGCATGTTGATGATTATGGTGATAGAGGCTCTCGCGTGGGTCGTGGGTGCTCTAATGCGGGCCTCTGTCACTGCTACTTACATAATGACTCCTGCAGTCACCAGCTGATAGCACAGGCATTTCTTTTCTGGGAAGTAATGCACACAGGAAGCCCAGGAAAGAGAGTAGTAGAGGAGCAGGCTAGTGAATGCTGGAGGAAAGAAGAAATGTAGATGTAATCTGGAGATTTTCAAGATAAATGACAAGAGAAGAATCAAGCAGATTATTTAATAATTCATCGGTTGATCTGGGTGATATTGCTCTCAGTGTCTTTTGGGTAGAGACTGAAAGCATAAGGAATTTATTGATTCTGGTTTCTATTTTGATTTCATATTATATAAGGGTGAAAAGTTGATGTTTAGGCAACAGAACAATAACATTCATGTTTATTCCAATAAGAAACTGTTATCTCTCCTAAACACATACTTGTACATGATGTAAATCTCTATGACTTCCTTTCTTCTGTGGAACACAATAATGTTTGGATGAAAATAGTTGAAACTATAAAAGTCAATGGGGTCAAAAATAGGGGTGTTGCATGCAGTATATCAGTACTGACGATATCCACGATATCTAAAAATAATCTAGAGAGATTTTTTGATAATACTATGCATACAATAACAATAATATTGTAAATAACTAATTTTGAGCCAGTAAATATCTGGTTGACCCGCTCTTCATAGCGGGTGGCGGTACTGCAAGCACTTAATGTCATAAAACATCATTTTTAGTTACTACTGTACTATCTGATGGCAAATGATAGCAAAACATTCTACCCGCACTCCAAAAAAATTTAGCTCGCCACTATGAGAGTTTTTTGAATTCTGTAAAAAAAGACCGGGTGTTGCAGGAAGTGCTTTTGTACAGTTATGGTTACAAACACACTCTCTGCCTCCCAACACTCTATTTGTGATTCAATGGCCAAAAGAAAAGGAAAACACAAAATAAACACAGTTAAAGATGAATTTCACAGATAACATTATTAGGGCTGTCAACTTTAGTCGTTTAGTCGACTAATCGGTCGATGCCGTCTTGGTCGACTGACATTCTTATTGGTCGACCAGTCGCGTTTTTTTTTTTTTTTTTTTACCAATAGAAAGAATTTTTCAATAATTTACTCCTTGATATTTATTACTTTATAAGCAGTTATTTATTGCTGTATTCTAAATATAATTAGCCTATGTTTTGTCCCCAACTTTAAAATGCTTTAATTTAGGCTATTTTTGTAACAGCGCCACAGTTTAGCGCACACACATAATACACTCGGGAACCGCATGTGGCCGGCTGCGCTGCTGCTCGCGCTCGGTAAGGGATGCTGTATTCATTCAGTTAGAACGCTGCTTGTTTTGGCTTTAGTCGACAAAATGTCCAGGAAATCTAAATCTTTTGTCTGGCTGCATTTTAAAACAAAGACGACAAGACTGTGGAGGGAGGCGACCGCGTTGCTCCATTGCGAGCGCGCAAGTCGCGCGCCTACAGAACTTGAGCGCGCAAAAGACGTGCCTTTTAACGGCTATCATGCTGACTCAATAGATTGTGTTTTTTTAATATGTTTTCGTTTTTATTTGTACACTTGACGCATTTGAAAATAGCCTAAATAATGCAACAGAACGAAAATAACCTTATACGCGGCCCTACAGCCTATTATTATGATTGTTTTTAGGCTATTTGGGTTTTTTGTGTGTTGTTTTAAAACGCCTTAATCGTCAGGACGAAAGTTAACCCATAGCTTTGAAAGTAAAGAAGAATATAAAGCCTGTATAAACGAAAGCTTTTGTTTTTTTTTTATTATGTGGCAGATAGCAGCGTGTGGTGTGGTGAGGTGCGCAGTTGTAACTGTTACTATAGACCTAGGACAGAGCTCCTCACTTTTTGCAGTTAAAAAAATCACTTATTTTCAAATAATTGTATTATTATTATAGTTTTATTTATTTGTGATCTTTTTTCGTTGTTGTTTTATAAATAGTCAATGACAATTGTTTAAAAAATGTTCAATCAAAATTTTTTTTTTTTTTTTTAGTCGACTAATCGTTGAGCAGGACAAGACTTTGGTCGACTAAGGATTTCTTTGGTTGACTACAGCCCTAAACATTATTATTTCTTCAGAATTTGTATAGATATCACAACAATATCCTTAGTGTGAATTATGTTAGCCATTATTATCTGATATAAGTGAAAGCCTTAGTTCAAAACAACATTGGATCCAACTGACTTTCATTGTGTGGACAACATTTTTTTTAAAATATGTATTGTGTGTGTTACACAGAAGAAAGAAAGTCATACAGGTTTGGAACCAAACTACTGTCTGCCCATATTTACAAACTTTCCAAAACGTAACAGATTTTTTCGTTAAAATGGAAAATGGGCTTGATTCTCAAACCTACTTTTGGGGTTAAACTATGCTATCAAATGTTAGTTGTCTCAGTTGTCTCTCTCAGACCTTTGCTTTTCATACCTGCTTGCTCTTTTTCTCTCCTTCCCCCTCCAAACACTGAGGCTCTTTGTGTCACTATGCTGGGTTTAAAATTTGGAATACTCCTCTTTGTCCAGCCCAGCATTCCTCACATATCTGTGTATCCTCTAGTCCAGAGAAGAGTGATCTAATCGAAACAGGAGGCAGTTATGGGGAGAGAAGTCATGCAGGCTGGCTCAGGTCCAGTGTCTCTTCTGTCTTTCACTTATTTTGATTGCCTATAGGGAATAACATGGATGACAATGTAAGCATTTCTTTGTGCAATTGAGACTGTGCTTGCAACTAAAAGTGCATGACTCTCAAACAATCGGTGGGAAACTGAATTGTGAAAAGAAAGCATGACCCAGAGGCTCGACAGCACAAAACACAAGCTGTATTGAGGTACTATGGTAAGCCAACAAAAATAGCCCTGTATTACAGACTATTTAAAACTTAACAGCTCCATAGTCTGACTAATGTATGAGGTTGTCAGTACAACATCTTTATTGATCCTGGAACAACATTCCAATCAACCAATCAGATTTGAGGGACACGTTTACAATTTACACGTTTCGGCTTACAATCAGGGTTAGGTGCTTCTACATCAGTGTTATTCACCTATCATTTCCGATAGTTTATGGGTAAATTTAGAGGTAGGAATAGGTTTAGGCCAATTTTCAGGCATGTTGTTCAAGGATCAACAAAATATACGTTGATCCAGGTACATGTCTTACTTGGCATTTTGGGTATAGTAATTATTAGTTGAAGGTGGCACTGACATGGTTTATGCTAAAACCAGGATTCCTCACCAAATGTGTCTTCCTCAGGCTCGGGGACCAGTTCTACAGGGAGGCCATTGAGCACTGCCGCAGCTACAATGCCCGCTTGTGTGCGGAGCGCAGCGTACGCATGCCATTCCTGGACTCTCAGACGGGCGTAGCTCAGAACAACTGTTACATCTGGATGGAGAAGCGGCACCGAGGGCCAGGTAGCACGTTCTACAAGCATAAAATTCATTTGATTAATATAAAGAGTTCATACAAAATTTTCATTATTTATATCCCTTCGTGATTTTCCAAACATGTATGCTGTCATTTTGTCAGAGAAGGAACATTTTTTTAAAATCTTTACAGTGGTCTTTTCAATACGGTGACAGTTTAAAAAAAGCGAATGAATGAATGAATGAATGAATAAATAAAAGTGCTCATATAATCCTATAAGTAAAATTTTATATTATGTTAAAATGTTTATTCATATTATTATTTATTTTATCAAATGTATTGTAAATGTACAATACAGTACAATTGTAAATTATATACACATATTATCTTATACATAAATATTACAATATTATATAATAATTATTATATAATATTACAGTGATTGTATATAAACCGTATGTATGATTTTTGTTATAATAAACAAATAAATTGGGATTCTTAAAAATATCAAATCAAATATTCTGCTTCACAGAAGAAAGTCATTTATATGAGACTGGGATGACATGAGGGTGAGTGAATTATATTTTAGGTGAACTATCCTTTTAATGATAAAAAGCATATTCAGCCTATATTGCAATGTGCATTAAATGAACTACACACTGGATGTAAACTGCTGTCGTCTGGAGATGCCATCATGTAACCAAATGTTTAAAATTGGTGTCGTATCCAGTTGGTCCACTATTTTTTATTTCACCACAGGCATTTGGATAAGTTGGACTTTGGCACTATACACACATTCATCTAAACCTCAATTTTAATGTCACTTTAAAATGCAGCTTGATTTAAGGATAAAGACTGGCACAATTTGTTTTAAAGCAAATGGATCAGGGATTGCAAATAATACATGTCGATGAGCGTTTAAACAGTGTTCTAGTGTTTAGGAAATTGTAGGTTTCCGCTTGTCACGTTAAACAATCAAATAGAATATTCAATGTAATGAAGCAGAAGTATGCAATGCATTAGGGTTGTGTCTCAAGTCACACAGCATTCCTTTTCTTATTATCTGACCAAAACAGCCAATATCTAAACATACAGATGCCAAAGGGAACAATATGCTGCCGAGAACCGGACACAAATAGAGTCAGCGTCTCGCAACTAAAAGCTCCATAGCCACACCCTACACTTTGTGGTAGACCAGTGTTTATTGCATGTTTTTATTCTGGGTTTCTCTCTCTCTCTCTCGATTCCTCTATTTCACCGTTAGACTGGGTAGATGTTTAACTGAGACCATGTGCCTCACATATGTAAATGCATTATGTGTTATGGGCCAATCAGAGAGAATGACTCTGTCAACACCCCTGATGCCAGTGTTTTTTTTTTTTTTTTAAGAGGTTTCATTAAAATTCTTGTGTTTGAATCCCTATCCAGAAAAGATTAGTTTTGTGTTTTTCATAATGCTACCTGTAAAATGAAATTTGTATGGCTTTGCTCGCTGTCAAAAAACTTGTTTGAATGACTATTTACCTACAGTAGGCAAGCAAAACGTCCTATGTATGCATGATTTATTTTTTATCACATTGCTAGTCACATGGCAGGAAGTATAGTGAGTATAGTCCTTAGTAAAATTGAAATGATAATATTTGTATATAAACCATGTCGTTAAGCCACAAATAAACGAGTATTTGTAAATGTATAAAATACCCATAAAATTTTCATACACTGCCATTCAAAAGTTTGGCATCAGCAAGATTTCTTTTCTTTTAGGATGCATTTAATAAAAAAGAGAATAATTCTTCTAAAGATTTCTATTCCAAATACTTTATATTTATGAAATAATCTGGAAAATATGTTTCATGCTTTCCATAAAATTATTCGGTACATTTATTTAGCACCCGAGCCACTTAGCAAATTTATTCAAATACAGAACAGCAAAAAAGTTACCAGAAGCACCACAAATCATAACTGTACAAGCAAGTGCAGTGTTGTAGGACAAGCTTCGCACAGACAGCCTTTTCTGTTAGGAGCTGTAAGCTCTGGAATTCGTTATGACATTAAGAATTCATCTTCTGACTCAAAAAAGTTCACTTCCAGGCTTAAGTTGTGGCTAAAGACAAACCAAAACTGAGAGACTACTTTCAAAAACATTACTTTTTGAACAGTAGTGTGCATTTTGTTAAAATGGCTCATTTCAAAAGTTTCTCCACAAATATCCTCTGTTATTAATCATAACCTAAATATTCTGTACAAAACGATTCCTGTCCAAAGAATGTGTGTAAGAGCCTATTCAAAGTCTAACCATGCTACTTTCTGTGTTTGCAGGATTGGCGGCTGGTCAGATGTACACCTACCCAGCGCGTTGCTGGAGAAAGAAGAGGCGACTTCACCCACCACTAGACCCGCAGCTTCGCCTATGTGAACTCAGACTTGGTGAGATCCTGATTGCGGCTAATTGTGTAATTTTTCTCATGCTTATATTTTGATTTTCAATTCTTTATTTCTGCTCTTTTCTATCTCCGCCCTTGCTTCTTTGCTCTGAGGTCATTCAGAGGCTGTAGAACTGGCCCATCTGTGTCTCATTATCCTTCCCTGTCTCTATGTGTGCCCTGATCAGGCCCCTTTAATCATTTGGCCATGCAGCATTAGAATGTAAGTCCAGGGGACTGGGGTGTGTGTGTGTGCTACACAAGGGCTTGAGGAACTAGATAAAGGCCTGTCTGTATCAACAAGAAAGCCACTCTATTATTTTCTTAGCTGTCCCTGAAAATACAACAGCAGTAAAGCAATACATGAACCACTGACCTTCGCTTGGAGCTCAGCCAGCAGTTCAAAACTGATTTCGGCATCAAGTTGTGTGTGATCCGTTTCCAATAATGCAGATATCAGGATTGAATGACAGAGCTAACACCTACAAAGTGTAACAGCAATTAAACCCCTCCAAAACACCTCTCAAGTCACATGACTGCACTCATTACTAGGGCTGTCAAACAATTAATCGTGATTAATCACATCCAAAATAAAAGTTTGTGTTTACATAAAATATGTGGGTGTAATGTGTATAATTATTTTAATACACACACATGCTTGTATATATTTATGAAATATGTTCATGTATATACTGTATATAGATTTATATATAATTTATATTATATATACATATAAATATTTTATATGTAAATAATATTTTTTTCTTAAATATAGATGCATGCGTGTGTATTTATATATATACAAAATAAATAATTATACACAGTGCACCCACATATATTATGTAAGGACAAAACTTTTATTTTGGATGCGATTAATCGTGATTAATCGTTTGACAGCCCTACTCTTTACACATTTGGCATCATGAATATATATTTATTTTATTTATTTATATGATACATTGTAGTCTATTTTGATAGCGTTGTACACCAAAAATAAAAGTGCTGTCATTATTTACACCCTCACATTGTTCAGTTCCTATTTAACTTTGTTCAGTGATCCTGCTGAATACAAGTATTAATTTCCTCTACAAAAAAAAAAGCTAAATCTTACTGACCCCAAACTTTTGAACCATAATGTTCTTGCTTGCAATTAATGCGGTTTTTGGGACTGAAGCTTTCAAGCTTCCAAAAAAGCACCATAAACTATTATATACACGCTATTCAAGGTTGCATAGTAGAAAGAACGTCAAACAGGTTTGGACAATCAACATGAAGAAAAGTAAATAATGACATAATCTTCATTTTTGAGTAAACTATCCCTCTAAGTTATGTGTTTTCCAGAGTCCTGGAATTGTAATATTTACGCGTATAGAGAGGCATAATTCTGGTCTGTTACAGGCAGCAGGGCACCCTGTCTGAAATATGTTTGTGTTGTACATTTCTGGGTGCTCAGCCACTGTAAACAGGTTTGGTGTCCAATATCCCATCCAAGTCTGGTTCATGATGACAAGCAAGCAAGTGTGATTCCAATGTGTTCATATGCAGTCTTTTTCTCCACAGCAGATGTGGCATGTAGAATAGTCTCTAATTCAATAAACTGATTCGATTAGGCTAACAACACAAAATAGCTGCATCTCAGTAAACTGATATATTCATTATGCTCTTGCATTTGCCATTTGAAACAGGCTCCTCTGAGTTATCTTGCTAAATTCTTAATTAAAAGAAGTACATACTCTTTCCAGTTAGTGCATGCTTTTTCAGTGCCAATGGCATGCATACATAGTATCACTGCATTATATTGCGATGATTAAAACCTTATGATTTGTGTCTGTAGACATCAACCTCTCTTAGCCTCTTGTCATGATTGGCGGCTGGAAACGGGGGATGGGAGGCTGCAATCAGCCCCTGACTGGCAGTCTGTGCTATTTTCAGCTCCTCTCCCAGGGGAAGAGTGTGTCTCGACTCAATCAGACACAAAGAGAATAAAGACAAGGACAGAGATTCATATAAACATTCTCAATCATGTACATTCATTTAACAGGTTAATGGAAAGGAGTAAGAACGTCTGGGGGCAACACATGATATGCCCACTGCTTGTGGGAGCAGATTAGAGATATGATGTGTCAGATCTAAGGGTGTATTTCTTTCAGCTCCCTAGTTCACTAGTAGTGCATTAGTAAGTGCACTTTCCAGGTAGTCAGACATTTCTAAGGCGGCCCATGGTTCCACTGCATTGAAACATTCCCTCCCTACCTAGACATTCCCAGAATGCACTGTAACAACCCCTGAACATCAGTTGAATAGGGAAAGCTTGTAAGCCAGGAAAAAGTTAATAGAGTTATTAAAAAAAGACTAAAAATGAACATGTTTTTGGTCCTTAAACACTACTGTTTAAAAGTGTGAGGTCAGATTTATTTCCAATTAATACTTTAATTCAGCAAGGATGCATTAAGTAAGCAATAGATACAAGAGGCTGTGCTGTGCTGCATCGTGGATAAATAACGGTTGAAGGGCGTTGTTAGGCACGACGCGAACCCCTTCAGCTGTTATTTATTCACAATACAGCACTTGTCTCGAGCACTTTGTTGCTTTTATAAAACGGTTACCACACAATAAAAATATTAGAGTAAAAAAATATGTATATTGGTGCAACTTTCTGAAGTAAAATCACTAAAAGCCTTCCTTCCGCTGGAAAAAATAGTCCCTGACCATGAACAGCAACAATGTTCCAATGTGTAAAATGCATGAAAGCTCAAATAAAAACATCAACTGCAGTGTTGCGCAGTGATAAATAGAACCATTGGGTGAAGCGGTCATAGACGTATTTTATCATGATTAGGCTCAGCTATTGACCAATCAGAATCAAGGATTGGAACTAACGGTTTTATAAATGGCAATAAAGACTGTCATTATAATGCATAATGTTTCCGTAAAGATTTCCATTTCAAATAAATGCTGTTCTTTTGACATTTTAATTAATCAAAGAATCCTGAAAAAAATTTCCACAGAAATATTAAGCAGCACAACCATTGTCAACTATTATAAAAATAAGTGTCTAAGCAGCAAATCAGCATATTAGAATGATTTCTGAAGGATCATGTGACACTGAAGAGTGCTATTGAAAATTCCGCTTTGCCGTCACAAAGGAAACTTATAATATTATATGTATTAATAATTCTATTTTTACTGTATCTTTGATCAAATGCAGGCCTCATGTTGTGCATTAGAGACTTCTTTCAAAAACATTTTTAAAAATCGTACTGACCCTAAACCGACTCCAGTTGTATATTTTGTTGTGCGGTATTGATATGTAAATTACAAGCTTTTTGCACCTAGCTTTATTATATTTGTTTAGTGTATGAAAGTTTTTATATTTGTACATAATCTGTTTTGCTTTAATTTGGGGTTCTATTTAAACCTGGAAATAAACAAAGATTTGAAAATATAGAAATACATAACGCAAAATGGAAACTTTTTCACTAGTGTCCATTTTCACCGGTGGATTTCTGACCACCTGACACCCCTTTTTCTGCTTCCTTCTTTCTCGTTTAGAGGCTGAGCTAATGGCCAAAAGGGAAGCACCGCCGACGGAAGCCACGGCCCTGGAGGCACTGCTACGAGGTGACGGGATCTTGGAGAAGAGAAACAATAACTCGAAAGAGGAAGAGACACTACTGGAAATCCAGGTAACACATCGACAGTCATTTCAAATGCCGCCCATTCACTACACGACGTCCAAAGTCGTTGGATTGCTGTTCTTTACACACTACACAACTGTATATAGTGTCCAATGTCAGTTCCAGTCAAAACACTGCAGGACTTGGATCGCTATATCTCTGTCTAAATATTTAACTTGTTAAATATCTCTTGAACATCTGCGACGCATCTGTTCTCCTCTCAGATCATGTCATTGATAATTCAAACATAAGGATCGTCACTCACATAAACTAGCATTAATTTGCCTCTTCTTGTTGACAGGCTTTAATGCATGTGTGGGTGGCTTAAGGTACAGGTTGTAGCTCTGTTCTAAAAGATTCACAGACAGCAGGGAAAAAATAACTACTAAATACAAATAATAGAATGTAACCATATAATCATGAATAGTAAATAAGCTGTTTCTCTCAAGCCATGGAAAGCTTTTACACTAGCTGCATTACTGTATGGGACAGAAGCACTACCGAACCAGACAGAGATGGTCTGAAAAGGTTTGGGGCAATGGCGTAGAAGATTATAAGATGCAATCTACTATCAATCAGTGATATCCACCATTCACTCTCACTGTAGAGTCCAATCCATCACCTGAGACCTCAGCCACAAGCTGTTTTGTTTCCTACCTTCTGGCAAACAATACCATACTATTAGGGCAAGGACCACTAGACTTGACAGAGCACAAATTGCAGCATGCTTTCTACACAATGCACTGCACACTACTAAATATCTACTCAATAACACACAAGCGAGAGTGTTGCTCTTGAATATCATTTAGAAAAAAAAAACACACACAATTGCGAGTGTGATCTTGGTTAATATTGAGTTTAACTTACATTTTAGAACCAATTTTGCCAGTAACTTTTTCAGTTTATGCATCCAAATGATGCGACAGATAAAACAGCCCTCGCATTTCCAAGCAACATACAGTAGATGGCGTTTTAGAAGTCTCCTTGAACTAATCGGTTGAATAAATGATTCAATGGCTCACTGATAAAAACAGGCTTTTGTTTCATTCCTGAATGAATCGACATCTTTTAACAAATGAGTTAAATGAATGATTAAATGACTTATTCATAAAAATAGCAGTTGCTTGTTTTGTTTCTTGAATGTCTTTAAATGAATAACTTGAATTATTCAAAAATGCTTGTTTTGTTCTTGACTGAATCAGCATTGAACAGATCGATTGAATGACCAATACATTGAGTCATACAAACAGTCACTTGTTTTGTTCCTAAATGGATAAGCATCTTTGAATGAAATTACTGTTGTACGATTACACATACTTTGACTAGTTCAGATTGATAAACTTGCAAATTGATTAACATTTGTAGAGTCTCTTGTACTATGTCTCATTTTCTGATTTTGCTACAATAGTGTACGGCAATAAAGTTCTCCACTATCTCTCTGAATATGTGGACTATATGCATTGATCTTTGTCATCTAAATCGCTTACCCCAACTTTCTTCATTCTCCGCAGAGGGTGCTTGATGCAGACGAAAATGGGGATGGTTTCCATGACGATGAGGATTTTGAAGTGGACACACCAAAGAGGAAGCATCGAAACAAAGGCAGGGTGAGTGATGAGCATGACTCATCAAAGTCTGTGGATGGTGTGAAGGAAAAAAGGCAAGTGAGAGCAAGAAAAAAATGGATTGATGCATTGGAGGATTGATCCCAGAGAGAGAAATAAAACATGAAAGGGAAATACCTGACTTATCATGTGTGCAGTGACAGAAAAAAATGATCTAAAAAAGTGATTATGTCATGTAAAAAGTGAATATGTTTTTTTATATATATATATACGTTGATCAGGGTCGAGGCTCTGGGCGCAGGCGAACGGAAGCAGCGGCCAATGACGATCAGGATAAACCCTACGTTTGTGACAGTAAGTGTCGATTTCCTCACTTTCATATTCAATGTGTGCCTTAAAGTCTAAGCAGCAACCTGGAATACATACACTATATATATATATATATATAAGGAACTAATAAGGTAAAATCTCATTTGTAATCTAAACCACCATTATGCATTTGAGTCCAAAAGTCTACTTAGAAAATGTGATTCGAAAATAAACAATGTATTCGAATTTAGAAATATTTTAAATTTAACGTTAAAATGAATGAAAATATTTATGATTCTGCACTAATCAAATAAGCTAATTTGTGACACTCATTTTTTCCCTCCAAATTTTTATTGTTGAATATAATTACAAATATATTTTTTATTTTTAATAAATTATAAAAAGCAATATATTAGTGCAGTATATAAATGAGTATAACTTAGTAGAAGTGTATAACAGTAGTATTTATTTTTCATTTCACTCTGTTGTCTGTGTTAATCAAGAGATTTGAACTATGCTTATATCTTATTTTGGGGTCCTGAAAAAAGTCTTCCATTTTGTTATATGGTACCTGCCTGTGTTTCTCATCTTGGCATGGTCGCCTATTATAATATCAAGAGCATGTGACTACCAGAGGAGATACTAGAGCTACTTTGGGTTCCAGAGGCCTCTCTGAATGTAACTTACTTCCTGTATTTTGTTTTCTGTCTCCTCTTTTGCTTTGTGTCTCCTCTGTTTCAGACAGATACAAACAAAAGCATAACTCAAAAACTGCTGACTCAGGTATTCAGCCATGTTGCCATCTTCCTCTTACTCGGACATATTGGCTATGCTAATGACAAGGCTAATCATTTAATTCTTATGTCGGGGAGGAATTATTAACATTAATCAGCTGGTTCAGTCTTTTTCTCTGTAGCTTCTGTTGATATTTCACGCCGCTTGGTCAGAGCTATCATGCATGGCTAACAACACTGCTGCTTAAATAGCAAAGCTTGCTTTTTCATTGCTGAATCTAGATTTGCAGGCCCTGTTCTAGGTAATTCACTGCATTGCTGGAATGATTGACTCTGGATGTGCAGTTTTCTGAAACAAAATGCATGTAGTCGCTTCCCTTTTCTGGCTTAATGGTCTGTACAAAAATAAGGTCTGTTACATCAAATAGATACTAGGGGTCTAAAGGTGCACATAATTATTTTTGACAACAATTTAGCCATACAAAGAACTTAAAAGCATGATTACAGTACAATCACATTAGATGAAGACAAAGTATTGACCTTGTAAAATTAAAGAATATACTTAAGTGAACTGAATGTAATGCTATTGGACACTGGATTGCACATTAACTGCAATCAAATGAAAATATATGAAAGTTTTATAATTGTATGTGCTTAAAATATGTGCTTTAGTATGTCATTTATGCATAAATGTAACAATGACGCTAAAAGACAACCTAAAAACAGCACTGAAAAGCATGTAACTGTAATACAATTGACTTTTTTACCTTTCACCCTGTCCACTGGATTGGGCCAGCCGGATTGATTGGACAGGCTTTTAGTATTAGTTCACATGAATATTCTCAGTCAGCTAGCCCTTGGTTACATAAAAAAAAAGAGAAAAAGAAAAACATTATTACATTTCCCCCCCTTTAAAATTAAACATACACCCCTCTTTGAGGTTAAGCAAGAAAAACTATATAGAAAATGAAATGGTTTGTGGTTGTCTTTAAAAAAATTAAAGAAAAGTATCAGTTTCTGTATTAGTTTTATAGTTCTTTAGATACTGTACATCTTGCTTTCCTCCTGTATAGTTTGGTCATCCCTTTTTTATAGATTTGAAGTGAGAGAATTTATTACTGTGAAAATATTGTGCTTACCTTGCTGGTATTGCAGTCTGCAACCCACAGATGCTTGACATCTTTACTGCATCTTTTGTGTGCTGAGGTTTACATAACATGACAACAAAAGCCAACATTTTCAATAACAGCAAGCCATTTGTATCCTCTATCCATTAAACACTTCAATGCTATGCTGTGGTTATGTGATATATCCCATGTCTGTAAACTAATAAGCATTAACATGTAGGGATGCACCGATACCAGTATCGGGCCCGGGCCCGATACTGAGTTCATGTACTCGTGAAAATACTCCAATACCAGGCAGCGCGTGTACACTTGTGTCCAGACAAAGAAACACTGAAAACAGAGAGATAAAAAAGAAGGCTGTCTATGAAGTAAATGTAATTATTATTAGTGGATTATTAAACGAAATATAGTAACACATAGCTGTGGTGCGCGAACTGATAAGAGAAACACTAGCAGTGGATTGAGTGCGCGTTCACGAGAACGTAGACAGTATCAAATGGGGCCCGTGCGTTCGGTCTTAAAGGGCCAACAGTCTTATGAACCTGCTGCTGTGTTTTAATGTTAATCAAACAAAGGACAAATAAATTACTGCTCTTGAATAAATAGGCTACCTTTTGTAACTTTACAAAAAGATCCGTCTATATTTCATTTATATGCATTTGTAATGAATATGCAGAGTTGTTTACACATTTGATTGGTTACTGTAGTTTTTGTTGTAGCATCAAAATTGGAATAAAGAATTAATATTTCACTAGTGTCTAAATATTTGTACCACTGACCCAATCCTCAGCACTGAGCCCTTCTGGAGCTCATCTAAATATACTATTAAATGAAAGAGCAATAGATGAAGAGTGAAATAACAGAAGCTCATACAATGTGTTTTAGCAGTCTTAATTAAGGAAATATGTATTTGATGAACAAATTAAGCCATCTAATATTATATTTTGGTTTCTCTACCAAGACATTTTAAAATCACAAATGCAATGAAAAAACGGGTATCAGTTATATGGTATCGACGAGTACCAAAAATTAAAGTATCGGTGGTAAAAAAAAAAAAAAAAAATGGTATCGGTGCATCCCTATTAACGTGTTTTCAGTGATTGGGTCACCGTTGGATAGCACTTGACCACATTAAAAACTAGATATAAATGCACCTAAGATTTATCAGACAGATTCTGACCACATTCAACAAAAGTAATATAGTTTTGTTCTAAAAAGGTCACTTCACCTATTATATATTCCTTAAATTCTTGCAATTTACAGGTCGACGCCTTTAGGAGTATCAATAAATGTTCATGAAGACATACTGTGGGGTTGCAGTGCTAATACTGTGCCTAAAACACCCTGCATGTCTCTCTCATTGGCTGAGAACATGCGGTGTAGATTTTGTGGTAGAGCTTTGATTTCGCTGCTAGTTGCTTTGTGATTTCCTTAGATACGTGTTAGTGTCCCTGCTTGATTATTAGAATAACTTTGAGACTAAATGAGAAGTCCTTCCCACTAAAATTGAAATCATTGTAACCAATGTTCTTTATCTTAGTCTGTGGGAAGCGTTACAAAAACCGCCCTGGACTAAGCTACCATTATGCCCATACTCACCTTGCTGAAGAGGAGGGTGAAGAAGAACGAGAAACTGAAATCCCCCAGTCTCCTCCTGTCCACCACGAAAATCACAAACGTAAGTTAATACTCCTGTTAAATGTAAAATAAATGTTTTAATATCTAAGCTGCTTCTGTTGTTCCAACACACCATGTAACAGCAAAATCCTGCTTGTAAAACACCAACAGATAACGACAACAACAAGCACAACAACGTAAAAAATAATTTAAAATAAGACCAACTACTCTACATTCAGAAACACATGTAATACATTACACGCACATATCTAAGGAGATATTTCATTTTAATTAGATGGAAATATTTTCTATTGATACTTTTCAATACTGTCAAATATATCTCTTCTTCCATTTATTTTAATTTGCACTATTTTTACAGCACAGAAAGGTCCTGATGGAACGATCATCCCTAATGACTACTGTGACTTCTGTCTGGGAGACTCAGGCTCTAACAGGAAGACAGGCCAGGCTGAGGAGTTGGTTTCCTGTTCAGACTGCGGCCGCTCTGGTGAGTCCATTCACTTCACTCTATTCTCTATTACTTAGTTACAGTATCTGCTCATGTTAGATCAAGTAGGGTTGTATCACCTCCATCTAGCCTTATTCTCACTCTGAGGGTTTTTTGCCGTGGCACAGCCAATAGAAATTTTTAAAAAGAAATATTTTTAAAATGTATTGTCAGAACAAACGGGCTGTCAAAGACAGTATTCAGAGATCTCTCTCTCTGTAATCAGTGTAATGGTGCTCTAAAATGGGCCAGATTACAGTAGGTACAGTATAATTTGGTCAGTAAAACCTTGACTTTGACTACAAATCAGAAGCGCATAGATGTTTGGTTTATTGACGTGTTAAGTTTAAGTGATGTTAGTGTTCTATTTAAAGGAAGCAGAAATGTATGATCGTTATACACACATTTTTGTTTTTAAGGGATTTTAATGTGAAAAGGGTTTGAGGGTTTGCACACATGCACGTTGAACAACAGAAAAAAATGTAGCTTTTATATATATATACATAGAAATGTAATGCCTTTAACATTTATATTTTATTTTCTAGACATTATGATACCAATTATAATTATTATTTTTAATATATTCTTTTAAGTTGATCTGAAAAAGCTCTTGCACATTCAAATTAAAGCCCATGAAATTTAGTGTATATGTATCCATCAAAAGAAAAAATGTAAAATCCCATTTTAATGCTCTATCATGCCATGCATCAATAGCACATTTCATCAGCTTGTTTGTGCATGTCCCATCTTTTCGTGTTTTTTGTTAGAGCATGTTTGTCTATTTGTTTTATGGAGTTTCGTTGAGTGTGATTTGGGTTTGGCTTGGTATAACCGTGTAATATTGAAATGATTTCCCAGACACAGGTTAATACTATTAGAAAGGCTTCTTAATGGAGAGTTTCCATTAGCAATGATTTAAAACCAGACTAGGCTTAATCTGTGCCCCGGAAAACAGCACAGTGGGTTCAGAAATATGCAGATTAGTGGTCGACCGATATTGATTTTTATTTATGGCCTATGCGATATCTTAGAGAACAGGGTTGCCGATATAATTCTATATTAATATATATATATATATATATATATATATATATAATGTATAAATATATATATATTTATATAAATATATATATTTATATATTTATAAATTATATATTTATTATATATTTATACTTTATATTTATCCTATTTTACTTAATATTTAATAAATTATAAATAAATGATTTGAAATTTAGTTAAATCTGTAAAATAAACAGACTTATAAGTTAGATGTCAACTTCTTAATTATCTAAGCATTTTGCAGTATTTTAGCACATATGTGAAACTGTGTAAACACAAACTGGATATAGTGCAGGATATTTTGTAATTAAGGGTTTAAAGTTTGTCTATCGTGCGTCTCCAGTGAAGATGAACTCTCCTGTCCATATTCAATTCACACAGACCGACTGTCATGCACAGAATACACGCGTTTTTATGCAGGCTACAAATGCACACTTTAAAGGATCTCACAGCTGGATTCGGCAAAGTCTGCATGGGTTGAGAAATAAATGGCAAATATCAGTCGATATATTGGCCATGGCAATATATATCGGTCGACCACTAATGCAGGTTACCCTCTGCTTTAATACAGTTGTTTATCTGTTGCAGTCTTGGTGTGTATTCGCGAATTCTTGCTCTATTTAGAAACATGTTGTATGAAAAGCAACATGTGAGCAGAGATGGGACAGTATAATTTACTTACTAAATGTAATCAGTAACATAATACAAAAATATCACAATATACAAGTATTTGACTGCACTTGATAACTTGGATTTATCCTGCTTGTGATTTGAGAAAATGAATAATTACTATTTAATTTTTACTTAAATATATTTTGTGAAACAAAACAACAACAAAAAAAAATCTTAGGAATTATATTGAACTTGGAGAAAGCATGTGCTATTCTGTCAAACTGCTTTCTGGGTTTAATGGGACTGTATTAAAGCAAAAGAAAACATTAAATAATGCCCTTTTGCAAGGCTGATGCCAAAAGGTCCAAAAGCATCTTACATCAGGGCCGTAACCACCATAGGCATTGAGGGGGACAACCCACCAATATTTGATATTTCTTTATGCTGTCATTTATTATGTATCGCTCTGTTTGCTGTTATGATGGCAGACAGTTTTAAAAATGTAAATTTTTACGTTGGTCTGACTCAGCGGTCCAAAAGCGCTCGTCAATGTCAAAATGGTGACCAATCAGATCAAAGAAGGCGGAGCTTAATGTTCACTGAAGATGAGTGTGAATTCCAACACAAATGCTTTTTAGTTTTTACAGTGAAAGAGTGCATGCGTGGTTAAATATAAGTAGCTAAACATAAGACTAATTTAGATTGCTTAGGTCGATTCGAAATGTTTACAAGGTGGCGGAAAACATTTGCTCTCTGTAATTATTTCCGGCCTTTAAAAAGGAATTTTATTTAAAAAAAAAAAAAAGAATTTAAGAAACGTGCATTGTGTTTGTTGAGATGAGAATGAACGTTTAAATGTGACGTGGCCTTTTTGTTCATCTCTTCGAGTGCTTGTGTTTTGCGTTTTTTTGTTTTACTCTTGCTAGCAAATGGTCCTGGAAGGGTCACATGTATATTTCCTTAAATTATTCAACTCTTAACATGCTCAAATTTAACTGTTTAGGGCATTATCAATTATCTAAGTTCACATGTACAAAATATTCTCATATTCATTTTGCTCATATGCTTCCATTCTTTTTTTTGTTTTGGGTTTTTTTTTTGTTTTTTGGCCGTGTGATCCATTGCCTTCTCATAATCGAACGGTATAGCAGGCACAGGGAGAGACCAAATGATGTATTCTTCAGGAAAACAAAATTTTGATATTGAAGGTATGGTTCATCCAGAAATGAAAATTCTGTCATTAATTACTCACCTTCACGCTGTTCAAGGCCTGGAAGGAAGAAAGAAAGTCATACAGGTTTGGAACAACATTCCGGGAGTCAATAATGACAGAATTTTCGTTTTGGCTGAACTCTCCCTTTGAAAGATTTATGATTCACATACAGCTATTAAGGTGCTTTTATCTACAACCAATGATAAGCATATATTCAGGCAATTGCAAGGGCATCAGACATGCAAGCCGTAGTCCCTTAATGTATGAGTAACTGCCAAGTACTGCAAGTTGTCCAAGCTCAGAGGAGTGTGAGTCCTAGCTGACTGCAGTGTTACTTGTGTGTGTTTCCACTGTGATGCTGATATGTCCGTCATGCATGTCAGCTGACCGCGTCGCTGGGACCAGGGCGAAGAGGAGGACGGGTGGAGTTCTGGACATGTTCGGCGACACGTCAGAAAGCGAGGCGTCCACCTTTCACGGCTTTGAGGAGGACGACCTGGACGGGCTTCTGTCCGACGACAGCACAGGCTCACCTCAGTACAGATAGGCAAAGGAGAAACCTCAAGAAAACAGCATCAGAAAAACTTTCGGCATGTGTCTGCTGCCTGTTTTTTTCTTTTCCTTTTTTCCTGTTGTTTTGCAGCAGCATGCATAATGGATACACGACTCCAGACACAACTCAAGTTAACTTCAGGAATTGCTTTCAAAGGACAAAGTTGCAGCCTTTTATAAATTAAGGAATGTTGTTTTTATTGCTTCTCACATCTGTATACTGAGGGGTGCTAGTTATCGGACAGAGGAGCCATTACTTCTGGACTGTTTGTTTTCCGAAACGGAAAACATCGACGTTCCCCGGTGTGTGGACGTTGATTATACATCGGCATGTAAGATACAATGCCTACTATGTGGAAATTAACTTTAGAAATAGACATTACCGCATTTCAAACCTCAAGGAGGAGAAAGTACTCAACGTGTGTCTGTAGGTCGGACAGTGGAGAGGGTTTTTTGATCCTACCTCTGGTTAGATACAATGTGTGCAAAGAAAGGGATCAGGTGAAGGCAGAAAGGGCTGAGGCCAGGCCCTGATTGGATCCAGAAGGAAGGGAGGACAGTTTGCAGAGAGGTAAGAGCCAGTTGGCATTTAAATGTCCATCTCTCCTCCTTTCTCAGGAAAGCTACAACAACAACAAAAAGACATTTGAAGTCAGTTTACTGGAGGATACATGATACTTGGCCTCTCCCTAGTTTTGTTGAGTAAGAAGAAGAAAAAGGACCGACTGATTTTTGGAGTAACTCCCCTTTACTATTCAGGAAACTCTCCTTAAACGACAGGTACAAGAAGGGGTACAATTGTAGCATATGTGCAATGATTCCCATGAAGGCTTTGTTTTGCAAATAAAATCTGGACCATTCACCTCTGTTAAGAGATCCAGCTCTGAGGATTGACTGTGTATGTGTAACTGCAAATAATACACTGGATTGCAAGCACATAAGCTTCCTACATTCAATGGGAAAAGCAGTAAATGTGAACTCGAAAGCAGAATACATGCAATAAATGGCACAATACACATTAGTCACAGGGACATCGCCCAGTTAATATGGGGAAATTTCATTGTATCCATTTTGTATGAACAAAATTAGCTATATTCGCTCTTTAAAAGCTCTTCTATTTATTGTTATGGTGAACTCATGTGTCACTTTTCAATTTAAACTGTTCCGTATTAATGCTTTCGATCTTGTCTCTATTTCAGGGCATAATTTTGGAAAACAAAAATATAATTTATTAACATATTGTATATAAGCCCACAAATTTCTCCCAGTGTTTCAATGTCTAAACTTTGTTCAACATTTGAAGTTAATTTCATTTAATACTACGCAAAAGGGCAACATGACTACAGATGATGCTTGTAACTGCTTCTGTGTGTCATGTAGACCTATGGCTCAAACCACACAGAACACATACTTCATGCAAGCTGTCGTCCCTGCTGAGTCCTGTTACTCCAAATGTCAGCCTGCAAGTCTTTCACTGGATTTTGTTACTGAAAACATTAAACATGTTTCATTTTATGAATTACTCTTGAGTTCATTTTGTTTCATGGAATGGAAACGGGGGACATGTTATATGCAGTGACCTCAAACAGCATTTGAACACTTACAAATCTCTGAATGACACTAGATTAGATTTAGCCCTGGTTTCTCAGACAAGAATCAACTAAAGACTTAAATGCATATTTGAGCTGTTTTATCTGAAAGCAACTTGCACTGACCTATCTTAAAATATGTCAGTGCCATTGTTTTGTCTCAAGATGCACACCAGTAATGTTTTTTTTCTTAGGCATGTTTATAAATGAACTATGAACTAAGGCCTAATCCTGGCTTAAAGGGATACTCCACTTTTTTTTGGAAATAGGCTCATTTTACAACTCCCCCAGAGTTAAACAGTCGAGTTTTACCATTTTCAAATCCATTGAGCCGATTTTAGAAGAATTTTTTTAGAAGACAGTTTCTGGTCTCATTGACTTCCATAGTAGGAAAAAAATATACTATGGAAGTCAATGTGACCAGAAACTGTCTGGTTACTGATATTCTTCTAAATATCAGAAAATCGGCTGAATTTATTCGAAAACGGTAAAACCCAACTGTTTAACCCTGAGGGAGTGGTAAAATGAGCCTATTTCCAAAAAAAGTGGAGTCTCCCTTTAATCTAACCCCTGTTTGTGAAACCAGATCATAAAATATCAAATTAATTCTGCAGGTCCTAAACCTCATCTCAGAACAAACCGCTTTTATGAGCCTTTTTAAACTGGTTCAAGGTCATTTAAGAGGACACATGAAGTCAGTTCCCATCAAGTTCAAATGGATGTTTCACTAATGTCTTACAAACAAAAGTGTCACAAAATTGCCTTTATTTCAAATGGTATATTGTTTTATACATTGAAACCTAGCAAACTTATTTTTGTGAAATGTGTTGTTTGAAAAATGTGTGCCATATTTCTTTAAAATAAATTTCACTTTCTTGCGTTACTCAAAGACATTCACACATTTTTGAGTGTTGCTTGTGACCAAATGATTTGGGGCCATTGTAGTTTATAGTTTCAATGTGTAATTTAGAGCATTCTATCAAAATATTAGACATAAAAAAATATTTTTATAGATAGAATTTTTCATATCTGAGTTTTGTTGCACATAATGATATCAGGCATATTTCCATACGCTTGCAGGGAATAAATCAAGGCAAAAGATGCATGTCGGCATAATGTACTCAACACATACCAGGGACAGATCCACGGAGAGGCAGTGCTCCTAGGGAAAGAGCTTCACATAGCATCCCACTTCAAGCCAAGACCCAACATGCTTTCCAAACTGGGAAAACTGCACATGCTCTACTGAGCATCCAAGCAAGAGGAGCCTGCTGTTCTCACAGTCTCATTGAGGAAATGAGCAGGCAGAGGAAATGGCACCTCCCTATAAGACAGACAGACAGACAGAGAGAGAGAGAGGGGGGGGAGGCAGATATGAGAGATTACAGAACCATCTGGCATTTTCCAAACCTGTGCTCACCTCTCTCTGTGTATGGAGGGCAGAACAGAAGGTGGAGCTGTTATTGGAAACTGTTGTTCATCCGTTCATACAAATCATGTGTAATCGCTTGTTTTATCTGTACATCTGCTTCCATCTTTCAGTCTATCCGTATATCCATCCATCCATTAATATCTATCTTGTCTGTTCATCCATCCATCCATCATTCATCCATCTTAAAGTACATACACTATTTAATGATTATTCTTATGACATTTTATCTGGATTTGTTTTTCTCTAATAAATTGCTCAGTACATTCGAAAACGATCTAATAGTTGTTAATGTCTGAGTTTAGCTACACTTGTTTCCATCAGATTATTCTCTCATCTTTCTCTTTTACCAGGCCATCCTTCATGTCTGCAGTTCACAGACAACATGATGCAAGCTGTGCGAACATACCAGTGGCAGTGCATCGAGTGCAAATCCTGCAGTCTGTGCGGCACCTCAGAGAACGACGTGAGTGTTTCAATACTAATGGAGGACGTGTAGAATAGTGTGTGAGCGTTTATATTATTTCCAACATCTTAAACAAGATGACACTCTTTACTTGTACATTTGAAATTACCGACAGACCCATTTGCTAATATTTTAATTATATGCCAACCTCCTCATATGGTTGACAGTCTACTGAATGGTTCACACACTGTGTGGGTGAGAGAGAGTTAACAGCTTGGTGATGCCGTCCTCTTGTAGGATCAGCTTCTGTTCTGCGATGACTGTGATCGGGGATACCACATGTACTGCCTCAAGCCTCCTATGACACAGCCACCTGAAGGTAAGATCACTTCACAGCAGCTAATGACAATATAGATATAAAAAATCACTAATCATATGCATAGTTCCAATTCTAAAATTTCCCATAGTTTTGTGTTGTTACATTTTACGCTTGGTCTATAACGTGCAAATATTCAGTTTTTCTCAGTCCCTTTGGTACATTTCTTGAATCATTTCATGCAAAAGCCTGTAACTTGGCCAAAATCCAGAATTTTTAGATATAAACTATGGATACGATTGATGACAATGACTGAAATTCACAAGACTGCACTTTATCTGTATGGCATATATACATTTCAACAGTACAACTTTACACATTGCTCTGTCTCTGTGGGATATTGATTGCAAGAGATTGGACAGGTTTCACAGTGACTCTTTTACTGTTGGTCTTTCAATAAATTAAAATGCGATATAAAGAATATATATATATATACACACAACATTGTATAATATGTATGTGTTTGTGTTACATTATATCTCTATAAAGTATATTTACTGTATAATGTAAAATACAAGTGGACTACTGTAATCTAGCATTACAGTAAGTATACAGTAATACAGTATAGTGAACGCTGATTATATGTAATAGGTATACCTGTATACCTATACATATATGTGCAGGTATACCTGTTCTGTCTATAAATATTTGAATGATTGAGGTCACGGTTGTTCTCCCAAAGTCCGGCTGCACCTTTCAACTTGCCTCTGCCTTAAGGTCGTGACTGAGAACATGCTCCACAAGTGGCCCTTATTTCATCAGAAAAATTTCTACAATCTTGGCCTCTTCTACTGTTTTTCTTCCCTACTCTTCCACCATACATCCCATGCATCCTTAAAGGGATACTTCACTTTTTTTGGAAATAGGCTCATTTTACAACTCCCTCAGAGTTAAACAGTTGAGTTTTGCCGTTTTCGAATGTATTCAGCCGATTTTTTGATATTTAAAAGAATATCAGTAACCAGACAGTTTCTGGTCTCATTGACTTCCATAGTATATTTTTTTTCCTACTATGGAAGTCAATGAGACCAGAAACTGTCTGGTTACTGATATTCTTCTAAATATCAGAAAATCGGCTGAATGGATTCGAAAACGGTAAAACTCAGCGGTTCAACTCTGGGGGAGTGGTAAAATGAGCCTATTTACAAAAAAAGTGGAGTATCCCTTTAATCCTCTTCTTCTTTCTGGCCGTTGACCTGTCTGTTTCCTTGTTCTTTTTTTGCCAGAATTTGTAACACTGTGTTGTGCGCTGTCTATATATGAAGAATTCAGATGCAAAAGCCTCTAAATGCCATTTGAAATTTTCTTCTAAAATGATCATTTTTATCAAGCTTGTATATTTAAGTTCAGTAATTTCACTTAAATGACAATTAATAGGTAATCTTCATTGTCATTTAAGTGAAATTACTGAACTTAAATATACAAGCTTGATAAAATGATCGTTTTAGAAGAAAATTTCAAATGGCATTTAGAGGCTTTTGCATCTGAACTCTTCATATGCTTGCCAAATGAAGCTTCGCAAGATATACCTCTGAGCTATTTTAGAGAACTGCTCCGTCATTGGTTGATCTAGCCCTTTACATTTGTCTATCTGCATCCACAGGAAGTTGGAGTTGTCACCTGTGTCTTAATCTGCTGAAGGATAAGGCATCTGGTTTCGGCGAGCCGTAAGCGTTGTGGTCCCATACAGACATGTTCAGCAGACTCAGCTGTAGTTTTCCTCCTGTAGTGTGAAGTGGAGATTTCCTCTACCTCCGTGTTGCAAACATTTCCCTCAATCACGTCTAGGCAATCGACAGGTCACACACATAGTGAATCCAAAGGCAGGATTGAGGCCAGATCGTCTGCTCGCCTAGAAATACAACTCATATTTATATGAAAAGTACTTAGTTAAATAGCAAAATCCGTATTAGAACTATATTGCGATTGAATGAAGTGATAATGAATCTCTTGTACACTCACAAAATCTCCTGAGCTGTGATTCTAAGGCATTATTTCTTGGAAATTATGATTGACAAAAGCAGTTTTAAGAAATAGCATATTTTAAAGTTAAAATCATGGTGACAAGCTGTTTGTACTGTAAATCTGTAAGAAATAAAAAGCAACAAACTTACCCAGAGACACACGCCAGTGATATAAAGCAGAACCATTTTCATTCGATTTGGTTTCTATTCACTTTAATAATGTTTTTTTTAATGTGTGCAAGATGTAAGTTCACAGGGTTTTTTTTTTTTGGCTTGCACAAAGAAATAAATAATGAGGATAAATGTAATTAGAAGCTCAACTTTCTTACTGGGATCATCACTCAGGTAGACATTTAGAGCTTAGTTTCAGAGTTATTGTGAAAGCAATCTTTTATCTAAATGGCAAAAAAAAAATCCATGTATCAAAGCAGCACTTATAGTTTTCAGGACTGGAAAATAATGTTTTTTTATTTGTTTTTTTTATATATATATAATTTAGTAGACAATCATGTGGTTGGTGAGTTACATGATAAGCCATCATATTCAAATACACTTAATGCTTTCTTTGCGTTATGACAATACTGGCATGCGTTGTATTGTCTTTTCAAGCCTGCTTTTTTCCCTTTAGGTTCTATTTTCTAACTATTAAGTGTGAACGCATTGACTGTTCAAATCTTTATGTTATTCTTTGTCTGACATATCTGGTTATGCTCCAGGAATATTTTAGCTTTGTGTCATAGAACCTTCTATTGTTCCATCCGCCTGTTTGGAGCCCTTCATACCTTTCTGAGTGAAACATCTGTTCACTCCATTTTGTATTTCTTTGCTCATGATATATTAGCATTTCTATTTCCATCTGGACATTCTCTCATGTCATTCCCAGCTCCTTCACCTGTATAAAACATTAGAGGTTCTATTTTCAGAGCCAATTCATCAACACTCTCCAGATCTGGCGATCTGTTGAATATTTTAGCTATGCATTTTTGTCTATTTTGGGTCATCTACATTACATTTACGTTTGTTTTTTTGGCAGATGATTCTTTTGAAAGGTTCAAAAATCAAAGTAGCCTTGTTAAATGTTTAGTCTCTTTATCTACCACAGGTAAGGCTTTGGAATATAATTTTTGTTTAGAATAAAAAGAAAAGAAAAAAAATGACGGAATAAAATGAAAAAGAACTGACAGCTGATTTTTTGGGGAAATTTTCATAAATTACTCTCCCTCAAGTTTGGTAACCAAACAACTGATGGACTTCATTAACTTATAGTACTTTTATTTTCGATAGCCTATTGTGGAAGCTAATGGGACCTGGTTACTAACATTCTTCAAAATATTTTCTTTTGTGTTCGGCAGAAGAAAGAAATGTGTACAGATTTGGAACAACTTGAGGTTGAGTAAATTACAGAATTTTCATTTTTGGGTGAACAACCCCTTTTTAAAAGCGACGACATAGTTAAGTAGCATGCAGCTTCAACATGTAGTGTAGAGTCGTTCAATACGAACGGATTTCTTCTAGTCCAAGAGTAGAATAACTCAGTTTTGAGTTATATAAGGACGATAATCATTCCATTTATTTTGTGTCATGGCCTGTTACAATGACATTTCTTGTATATAATCACCTGTAAGACAAACACAAATGTTGAATACTTTTTAATCCTTTCCAGTCACGAGAATCGTTTTGTACTTAGTTTTTTGTTATTTCTTAGGCCCTTTTCTTATTCTTATCCTTGTTATAATGTAATAATAATGTAATAAAAAGTTAAATAAATCCAAGTCTCATCTGATTTAATTTTTTTTTAACGAAATTGATTGTACCGCTCATACTTACCACTAGAGAGCAGCACACACACAATAACAGAGGAGCCGAGACTCCACCTTTCATCTATATTTCGGTTTGGTTTCATAAAATCTCACCCCAACAACATTACTGACAAGTTAAATTTAGCTCAAGGAATCACAATTCTCTGATATAACCTTATATGCCACAACAAACATTTAATAGATGTTTAATGGACCATCACGCACAGTTTAACTTTAAACTAATACATGACAAAATAGGCCGAGCATAGAAAATTGAGCATTCATGAGCTCTCCAAAGGTTTATTGAAGGTTTCAGGACTTCAGTTCCTCCTTTCCATTATCTTGACCTATTGCGTTCTCATCTTTTTCTCGTCAATGAAAAAAATAAATAAAAACAAAACAACCTAAAGGCAATAAAAGTCTTTAGAAATATTCCATGCATAGTTTTGTGCTGAATATGGCACCTGTGCATCTAAGTTATATTCCACGTTAAGTATTCTACATATAATCTTCCATATTCAGGATTGCTGCAAAGTCTATACATTCCATTTAAACCTAATGTACAGTTATGAGTCAAATCAACTACCTGAAAATGTTTAGAGGAAATGTTAACAGAACACATCTGTTCTGCCATTTGACCCTTTTTAAACTTGTGGGCAAATGAGAAGTCTATGTGTCTTTGGCAGTGATGCTGCTTCAGGTAACAATGCAGATTGGTTGGGTGCTAAAATATGTTTCTAATAGATGGTAATCACACAAAAACATTGTCTACTGTTGAAATGATAAGAGTGAAGGGCTGTGATCTGCAGATATTTGTGCTTAGAGCAAATCATCATCATCAGACTAATCACTACATCGACACCGAGCGACATGAAGCGCTCACATTCTACATTGAATCTACAATACCTTACATTAAAGCAAAGACAAGCCCAATTTCATATTATGGGGAAAAAAAGGTAAAATTATGAGTCGTAATTTATTAATAAGTAATTTTACTTTAATAATAATAATAATTTTAGTCATATTTTGTGTATAATGTATGTCTTTTATCTTAATTTTTACATTTTATCCCATACATTTCAATCTAATAATTGACTTAGTATTTTTATGTGGTGGAATGTGCCTCAATAAATGCTCCTAAATCATTTAATGTTGTTATTTGTTATTAAAGCTGTTCAGGAAACACACTGACCAAGCATCTCTGGCATCCAGTGTTCCTCACACACAAAAGCTCTGACTCATCCTACTAACACTTTTATTGTCCAGCACAGTATTTCTTAATTCCTCAATAAAACTGAGTCTAAAAGGTATCACTCTACATCATTCTCATCTCAGTTAGAAGTATCATGTGCTAATAGGGGAGTATATCGCATCCAGTAGACACAGAATAAATAATTCTAGTTTCATCAAAATGGCAGGAGTAATAACAATGTGCTTTTCTGATCCCTTTCGCTTCCACATTCATTCTTCATATTCAGTGACTGTTCAACACCAAGAAAAGTTCTGTGGAAACCTTAACCACAGTCGCCGAAAGCCCTTGACAAGTTCTTCACTGCTTTGGAATGCTCTGAAGGTTTGAGACATCCTCGCTTCATCGGATTTAATTGTTGACGTACCGGACTGATTACTGCACACCTTGTTTCTCTGACAGTGAACGTTTTTAAATGGATATCCAGCGAGACAGTCCTGTCCTTTCTGCAGTTTGGTTATAGGTATCATACGAACGTATAATGGTTCTCTAGATGGTACTGGGAAATCTGACATTCATGTACGCAGTCTGCGCTGTCGCTGATTTAATAGACACTGTTGCCGTTTGGAGATTTTCTTAGACTTATTGCATGCTGCCATCTAGAGTCGGTAGCTGTGCGGTGTACGGGTGGGTTTTGGAGAGAGGGTGGTCCGTACACATGGCCCGCCGTGGCCATGATGCTTCCACCCCAAATAACTGCAATTTCTCTGGAGGGGTCTGGACTCCTGAACAGCCAGGACTCGTCAGGAGGACTGCATGAGGCCTGTCAGGCGTTTACTTGTCAGAGACTTGCCCTGAAACACAGTTACATTATTATTAAATGTCAAAACTCTTTGTCATATAACTCAGTCAGTTAAAAACTTAATTCTGCTGTTGCGATTGACTAATAACATTCATCAGCAAATTCCAAATATAGTGGCATATAATTTATACAATAACGACACATACATTTTTACTTTATAACAATATAAATTGCATGTACTATATGTATTTCTATGTAATGTTTTTATTTTATAATCAAAGATGGGGGGTACATCAATTCTAGATATTCCTATTTTAAAATAATGCAATTAAATTATTTATAACACACACATTATGTATACAATGTATTTATTTTAGGGCTGTCAAAACGATTAATCGCGATTAATCGCATCCAAAATAAAAGTTTGTGTTTACATAATATATGTGGGGGCACTGTGTATAATTATTTTGTATATATATAAAAACACACATGCATGTATATTTAAGAAAAAAAATATTAATTATATATAAAATATTTATATTTATATATAATATAAATTATATATAAATCTATATACAGAATATACATGAAAATATTTCTTAAATATATACAAGCATGTGTGTGTGTGTGTTTATATATCTAAAATAATTCTACACAGTGCCCCCACATATATTATGTAAACACAAACTTTTATTTTGGATGCTTGACAGCCCTAATTTATTTGTTAACAATATTATCAAAGACAATGGTGGGTGAAATGAAATGATATTTTAAAGTAAAAAAAAATCTGCAGAATTATATCTAAATATATACTATACCTGTATTGAATTAACTAAACTGTCCAGTGAAATAAGCAATAAAAATAGATTCTGTCCAGTGACAGCGTAAATAAAATACACATGACGGTGAAATCCTATACTGAACCCATTACATGTTTTTTGAGAAAATATCCCATTTTCTTGTGATTACATCTGACCACCTTCCAGAACTCTGAGGTAAAGTTAAAAAAGGATTGTTAAGGCAGACTTATTTCTAGACAACAGGTACCACTCACCACAGTGCGAGTGAATTTCTCCAGGGATGTGCGGCGGCCTTGCTCAGTCTCAGGCTGTGGAGCCCAGGTTAATGGAGGGGAACAGGGGAAGAAACAGCGCACAGCACCAGGTTAACATGTGTTAGTACAAAAATATTCAGGACAATTAATGTTAATCGGAAATAATCACACTGGGGACATGACAAAATGAAACTGCACAATGTTTAGTCACCCATGTTTAGTCATTATAAGTTGGCAATAGATCAATGCCGGGGACACACTTAAAGACTAGCTGAAACATTCTAAGACTGAACACACTTACAGACTGTTTCCAACGACTGGAGCAGATTTCAAACACTGAATGAATGTTACTGTCTCTGACTCACAGTAGTAAGTATCAAATTACATTCATAATTGGATTCGGCCTTACAGTCGTTAAGTGTGTCCATGGCTTAAGTTAGAAGATAAGTTGGCTTAGTATGTTTTAATAAGTGCAAATTGAACACTTGTTGGAAATCTTTTCATTCAGAGCTTTTGTTCATTTTGTCAACATGAAACTAAGGGCTGAAATACTGTCCCTGAAGTCAAGAACTGACTAGGAAGAAATTTCTGCCGGAACACCAAACACACACAAAAAAAATAGATTTTACTTTGAAAATATTCCTAAGACTTCCTAAAGACTTCCCAAGTCTTTCTAAATCTTCATTTTGCATGGTCAGATCAAAAAAAAAATATATATATATATACAGTATATATTTTGGCTAACAATTAGCATGTATCGCCAACGTGCAAGAAAATCAATAAAAATTGTCTTAAATTAAAAAAAATAATAATTTTCTCTATTGACTTTACAGGTGTGTACATTTTTTGTATTGACTTTACAGGTGTGTACACTTTACATGTGTGTATTTTTTTATTATTACATACTGTATTAGGTTTTTGTATTAAAGGAAACATCTGTAAACAATGGAAAATATCCTAGCTGAAAATGACAATGGATATTTTCTGAGATGCACTGATTTTGCTAAGAAATGAAAAAAGAAATGCAGAAAAATGATTACACACGGCAGAAATTGCCACAAGAGACATTTGAGATTGAGACTAACCTTCTTTCTGGCCAGCAGGAGGTCCTGGTAAGCACTGGAGCGCAGGAAACGAGGGTAGCTGTCACTCTTCATCAGTTTGTAGATATGGTCCTGAAAGAGAAAAACGTTGGAGGCTGACAGGAAGGCGAAAGAAAAGTGCCTCTTTGCAAAGTAATGAGAATCAGGCAAGAATCTTCTAAAAAAACAGCTTCCTGTCCTCATGATCCTGCTTCTTATCTCAAGCATAACTTCACATATGCAAACAGAAATAAATCTGTAGGTTCTGCTAAAGGAAGTATCAATCTCTGATAAGCCATAGATAGCAGCGGGAATAGCGAGACTGCAAATTCAAAAGTAATGATTCACTAAAGGTGCACTTGTTTTTTTCTTCCTTTATTTTCACAATTAAGCGTAATCCCCTTGATAGACTCCTAGCAAGTATCTCTGATCAGTAATTTCATTAATTCTTTAACATTCATCAATTATTCTGAAAGCAGTAAGCTTGCAGTCGGTGACAGTTTTGGAATACAGTAAAATGGATGTCATAATTCCAAAGAGAGTGTATTTTTCCCTGCTTCTTGAGCAATGCCTGTTATTCTGTCTCTTTCATCAACCATGTAAATGTAGATAAATGAAGGAGACAGACATAAGGCAAATTCTCTTGAACAAAGCCATGAGGACAAGGACGAGGAACAGATGATCTATCAGCATTACTGAACATCAATCTCCCCGAATGGCCCAAAGCCTATAAGTTTCTTCTCATCAATTCAAAAAATGAAAAAAGATTCTGCCTTGGGCACAACTTGTCCCTAAGTGCAGCTTTAATACTCCCTCCGTCCATCACAAGACCCAAAAGCCCTCAATCATCTGTAAATGTGTTAAGCGTTCACACTATTTTTCATAATAAAAAATAATAATAATGTACAATTGTTAGATATGTCATGATGTCTTCTCATTTTGTTCATATAGTGGGATCAATTTCCCCAGAAGTGTAGAAAGGGTGTGGGAATAGTGAAAAGGAACAGAGCCCAACTTCCTGTGACAGCGTACTCACCTGGGCATCTTCAAAGCTGTAGCGGCCCGCGTCTTTTAGATTCTGACTGGTGCGCTCGTAGCTGTGCGAGTCCAGATTGATGGCATTGGGAGCTCCTTCTGCAAGAAACTCTTCCCAGATCTCCTGAGCACGAGCTGCCACTTCCTGCAAGGGGCGGCTCTTCAGATCTTGCACAGCCAACCAGAATCTAAAGAGAAAACAACAATAGGGTGGGATGGTACAAATCAAATGAACTTCACATACAGTATGTGGTTGTATTGGACAGTTAAATGACGGACGCTACAGTTATAAACTAAGGAGAGATGAGATGACTGACAGGATAATGTTGGAGGATTTGGTGTGGAACAGATCCCGAGCTCCATTGACAAATATCTAGTCTTGTAAAATGTGTGGTCAGTACCGCTGCTCCCTCTACACAGATTACATGTGATTGTGAATTCAAAAGTGAAAAACATTCAAAAGCGATTTCAATACTTCACATTTAAAAACACTTTTGCTGATAATTTACTCACCCCCATGTCATGATCCAAGATGTCCACGTCTTTCTTTCTTCAATCGAAAAGAAATTAAGGTTTTTGATGAAAACATTCCAGGATTTTCTCCATATAATGGACTTCAGTGGGAACCAAACGGTTCAAGGTCCAAATGAGAGTTTCAGTGCAGCTTCAAAGGGCTTTAAATGACACCAGGCGATGAACAAGGGTCTCATCTCGAAAAAAGATCATGACTCGAAAAAAGAAAATTGAAAAAAGAAAAAAGAAAAAAGAATTGTTCATTTTGATCAACGAGTTTGAAAAGGAGAGTCACGAACGCTCATCACAGAACAGAGCAAGGTGAGCATTTGTGCTTATAAAACTTAAAAACTTTTTTTTTTAAATGACCAATCGTTTCACTAGATGAGACCCTTTTTCATCGTCTGGTGTCGTTTAAAGCCCTTTGAAGCTGCACTGAAACTCTCATTTTGACCTGAACCGTTTGGTTCCCATTGAAGTCCATTATATGGAGAAAATCCTGGAATTTTGTCATCAAAAACCTTAATTTCTTTTCGACTGAAGAAAGAAAGACATGGACATCTTGCATGACATGGGGGTGAGTAAATTATCAAAAAAGTTTATTAAAAGTGAACTACTCCAAAGTGAATGCCAGACTATCATTCCTGCAATCTGATTTAAATCATGCACCATGTTTCTGTTCCACGGCCATGTTCACTCACTAAAGCCAATTTTTACTCCCTATCAGCACTTGGCTGATGTGTAGCACTTTACAACACTGATGGCAATGGCATTCCCAAACTCTTCAGCAACAAGGTTAATTATTGAAGTCAGTACACACTTAGCAAACTCATAGCTTGCCATGACGGAGAGAGATAGAAGCAACTCCTCTCATATCAAACTTGTTCTATAGCTCTATTGATCTCTGCAGTGTAGAAGTGGTTTAGGGCCTTATGGGCCCAGGGGAGAGTCAGGCAGTCAAGAGGACACATCACTTTCACTCTCCTCACAGACTGGCAAACATAAGACAGCCCACAGAGGCTATTAAATGCCTAGCTGGGGGATACGTGGAGATGCGAGAGAAAGAGGAGGATGGGAGATGCATGGAGACAAACAGCATTTTATCTCTAGCCAAGTCAACTTTATGGCTCCAGTGACCTGCTTTATCTCTGAAGCTCCCTTCGGGGCTTCGCTGTCCTGGTTGGGCATCTCCTGGGGCCCACCGCTGCCTCGTTTGCCCCACGATGCCTGTGTTTCGCATTAGCTTATCACAATGCATCAGTGATCAGGCTTTGGATGTGGTAATGATCATGTACCATCCGTGAATTTACTCGCTCTCTCTCATTGGCGATATTAAAGCGCAGCTCTGCGGTTGAGGTCTGACCTTTTGCTTGCCCTGTTCTGCTACATTTTGTGCAAGTCATTATAACAGCAGAGAGGGATGAGTATAAAGTGGGAAATGTCACAGAAGTGCAAATGAAAGGAATACGGTGATGAAAGGCTCACAGGAGGTTCTCGGAGCTGAATTCCGACTCCAAGAATTTAAGGAACTGCTCACGGCCCACTGGGTCCTTTAAAGCCTCGTCCAACGAGAAGCCCCACTTCTTTACTCGCTGTTGACTCGGGTCCTTACTGAGACAGACAGAGAGAGACAGACAGTATTTTATTTATTTAACTTGCATTGCGGTATCTACTGACAGCAGCTACTGCTTTGACAGCACAATGTACCATTGTTTGTCATATTAACAAGACAAAGATGAAAACAAAGAGAGAAAGAGACTGTATGTGTGAACACAAGATCGCTTAATTATGTCTGATAATATTTGTATATTAGTCTTTGAACAAGTAACAAAATGTAAAGCTCCACAGGAGTGCTCAGCTTAATTTCAATATCTGTTAATTAACTTAAGATAAATTAGTCAACCTCTTTTTGCATAATTAAGTGACAAGAGTCACATTGTGAACATCCAGAAATGAAACTCTAGGATGAGCGTGCGTGTGGGATGTATTTATGAATTCCTGTCAGGGGATCTTTGAGGTGCTGTGTAAACGTCTCAGGCAAACAGAGAAGGAGGAACCTGCAGTGTTATATGTAGTTCAAAACAACATAAGGACTTTGGCAGACTACTTGAGATATTCAGAACAAGGTACTACATTAGTCACAATCCTGACAAGAGGTCTACCAATCAGAGTAGTCAGTGTTACTATGGAAACATGACTTTCCATGTCTTCCCCGCACTCTCAATTTCACAGTCCTATGTTCTCAACTACAATTTTCCCTATATATTTTCAAATCAAGTTGTGAAATATGTGACTTAAAATCAGTTGTGAAACTTCCTTGCACATTAAGTTCTATAACTTTTTTTTTTTCAGGGAGATTTTTGTCTACAATTCAGGAATTGTCAGCAGAACTTTGTTATTTTAGGAGAGTAACACAGAATAACAGTCACACAAGACAAACTTCAAAATAAAACCAAAAAGAAGCATAAAAACAAAAAGGTGGGGTTTCAAGGTTAAAGGTTACAAGGCAGACAATTAACAATTAACAACATCTTCTTCCTATCATTTAATGAAACCTGACTAGAGAATAGAGATATCGAAAAAGAGCGATGTGATATTTAGGTTTTCATACCTAGCCTCCAGCTCCCAGAAAGTGACATCATCACCGATCCAGGGGTTAGATGGATCTGGTACTGTCACAAATGGGTCATAGTCAAGATACTGCTCAGTGTAACTCATCAATCTGCAAGACAAAGTTATGAAATCATGTTTATATTTTTATATTATTGTACTGCAACAACATTACAATCAACCAATCAGATTTGAGGGACACGTTTAGTTACAGTTAGACATTCTACTAACTATAAGTAACTTTGCAATATATATATATATATATATATATACCTAATAAAATATTTCAACTCAGATCAATATTGTGTCTAATTATTTAGGCTACTTATGTGGCAAGTAACCGTGTAATAAGCAGGATAATGTCCATCCAGCTGGTTGTTATCTCAGAATAAATCCTCTTCAGGCTGATGCAAGACCTCATCACCCTGTCGGGGGTTTATTCTGAAATAACAACCGGCTGGCTGGACATTATCCCTGGCTTAGTAGAACTTCAAAAGTGCACCATTCACATAAAGTGTAAACTGCCTGTTATTGTTTAGTAATTCAAAAACATCCACAACCAATACGATTCCTGAAGGAACAGCTTGAATGTTAAACATACAGCTCACAATTTGTGAAGCAAAGTTCATACTGTATGGGATCTTGTAGTTAAAGATACACATTCTGTAAAAAAAAATTGCAGTAATAGCAATTTTTTATGTTTTTTTTTTATTGTATCCCACGCACTCAGATCAGTTGGACGTGGCTGTGTTACACGAGGTAAAAAAGATATAAACACAGTTCGTTTTCTCACACAAACCGCTCGTTTCGTGTCTTAGGCCATCAATGTGTACTTACATTTACGAGTCATTAAATCATGTTTAATTTTGACTTCTCTGTGCATGCTCTTTGAGGTGGACCCCACATACCTCCATTATATGACTGACAGACAAGAATGTTTTGACCGAAAAATATCAAAATTGAAAATACTGCGGAAACAAAGACACCTACATCTTGGATGCCCTTGAGGTAAGCTAAAACATACCAAAAATTAATTTCAAAGTGAACTATCTTTTTAATTGCATGTATTGACGTTTGCTGAGAAAAGTTTGAGATTCATGGACAGAACAAAAAAGAGGACCTACGTATCAGCGACTTTGGACATTTTCATACAGTGTCGATCCAACTGAGTGTTCAAGAAAAGAATCTGAAAAAGACAGAGCATCTCCACTTGAGCATGTGAGTGATCTGTGCTAAATAATAATAACCAACTGTGAGACTGTCAAGAATCAAATTCACAACAATCCTTCACACAGACCTCTTTCTCTACGTCCTCTCTGGTGTCCTTGTGGCTCTGCTGTGAGGGTGTGTGTACAGGGCTCTGAGTCTGTGTGTCATCCACAATCCCATACACTGACTGTGAAACAGAGACAAAGATGGGTTACAATACAACCATCTGTCTCATACATAAATACAGTACACACAATACAGCATCAACACCTTTTTCACTCTTTGAGGATTCTTTAGTCGGCGACACTTTCTGATGTCCATCTCTGTGGTGTTGACACACCCAGGCTGTGAATAACAATCATATGTAAATATAATACAATATGCAAATTTCCCACTATGATAATCAATCACACAAATTGCTGCACCCAATAATTACACATACTGTTTTTTTTTCCTCCCTTAAAAATATGTTAATTACCTATAAACTTGAATATTCGATAACACTTATGAACAGGGTTCTATTCATTAATATTAGTTAATGGAATAACTAAAATAAAATAGCAATGAATAATAGGCTACTTTTACAACATATATTGAAATTGGTTGATGGGATAGTTCACCAAAGAAAAATATAATAATTCTACCATCATTTTCATACCCTCATGTCATTCCGAACCATTAGTATAACTTTATTTGTTTTGTGAAACGCAAAATAATATATTTGAATAATGTTGGTTTTGGTTCCCATTGATTTCCATTGTATGGACAAAAAAAAAACACATTTCTTGCTTTCTACAGAAGACAAACTCACAGATTTAAAACAACACAAGGTCGAGTAAATGATGACAGAATTTTAATTTTTAAGTGAACTATCCCTCTAAAATGTTAATTTCTACGCATTTTAACAATTCAAGTATGTTTAAATCGTGCATTAAATGTGAACAAAATTGAATATTATTGTACTAAATATATTTAATCTACTGACAGTACTACAAATGATATTAGAAACTTGTTTTGACAGCTTCAAAAATATTTTTGTCCAAAACGCACTAATTTGCTCAAATCTGAAGGAATCAATGCAGATATTTAAACATTATTTTGGGGTTCAGGAGATTGCCACATTGGCAGAACATCTAGACATATTTTGAAGTTATCCTCAAATATCCTTTTATGTACTCCAGAAACTTCAAAATGTATTTGCTTTGAAATGCCCCAAAGTGCCTCATTTTTATTTACTAAAGCATCAGCATAGATTGAGCAGGAACTTCTGTGTTCCATTTAGCAAGAACTGCCCTTTTAAAATGGGCCTTGAGGTTTTCCAAAGTGCTAATCTACAGAACCACAAATGGTGTCTCAAGTACTTAAATTTGACAGTCTGCCTATTTGATCTATTCAGTTCAAACAAAGATGCAAAAACAGCAACCCATCCCACACTGGATCCACATCCACCCCTCACACACACACACCACAGGACGGTGAACATCCCAGAAGGCTCTCTCTTGACTATCCAGAATCTTTCTCTCCGTTTTGTCTTTTTTCCTGTCGATCCTACAAAATCAAAGAAACACAAAGCTGCAAGACATTAATATTAAACAGAGAGCAGGAAACATTCCCAATCCCCCAACCGCACACACACACACACCTCCTGCATCACACGTTAAAACAGACAAAGAGCAAAGCCCTTGTGCTCATCAAAGTTGCAACCTGCCTGCGAGCAGAGCTAATTCATTTCCATTCCTGCCACTTCACTCTTATGTAACTGACATTTGCTGCATCGCTCTCTCTATCTCTCACTGATCCCGGTTTTGAGCCCTGAGACTCATTTCTCTCTCCTGTTCTCTCTCTCCACAAAATTGGGGGTTTCGTCTTGAAAAGGGTACTGCAGACAGTGTAGTGATAGACACAGACTGATGATCAAAAATCTCAGCAGGGTGGACTTGTGTTTGCAGCCCTCGGCCATCAGATGAGGCTCTTCAGCTGATGTTTGAAGAGTGCGAAACTGCTTCAATCGATGAGAACCACTCCAAATCAAACGCACATGCTAATACGTCTCGCCCCCAACAACTACACATCTGACTGCAATATTGTTATATTACATCACAATGAGAGTTTGTGTGTATATATATATTTATATATTTATGTGTGTATATATATATATTTATAAGTTTTTGTGTTTATATATATACGTATGTCTTTGTGTGAATGTGTGTGGGCTGAATACAAAGGGTAGATAGAGGAGAGAGAGCAGGTATGAGTAAGAGCAAGTGTTTGCTTAGTTGTCCTGACAACAGCACTTACTTGACCTGTGCCTCAGCCTGCATGAAGATGAACTCCCACTTCCTGGCAAAAGCCCTCTGTAGTCTCGCTAGATTCTCCTGAATGAAAGAGACAGAGATCAACTTCAGTGTCACATGATCCTTCAGAAATCAGTCCTAATCTGGTGATTTGAAAACAATGTAGAATTTTTTTTCCAGGATATTTTTGATGAATAGGAACAGCATTTATCTGAAATAGAAACTTTTGTACCATTATAAATGTCTTTACTGTCACTTTTTATCAATTTAAAGGGGTGGTAAAGAATGATTTCACTTTTCTAACTTTAGTTTGTGCGTAATGTTGCTGTTTGAGCATAAACAACATTATCAAAGTTACAACGATGAATGTTCAAACTAGCAAAGGAAGATATTTGCTTTTAAAGAAAAGGACTACAATAAACGGCTGGTAGGGACTATACAACATTCCTCCCAGGTTACTGATCTCACAACAGTTCTTATAAGAGCGATTTATAGATTACATGACAGAATATCCTAATTGAAGATAGTTAACTCCACACCAGCAACATAAATTCATCAACTAACCATTCAGAGACGTCCTGTTACATTCAACATCTTGTCACTTCATCTTGAGTCTTTCCATCTTTAAATGACTTTGTTTTAACATTAAAGGGAGAACAGTTTCTGTCATTTTAGTGTGTTGAAATTGCAACTGGAGCTCTTGAAACCCCGCCCTCTAGAGCAGATCATTTGCATTTAAAGGGCCAGGCACAGAACGGTGTGTTTTTGCAAACCCTCAAAAAGTGACAAATTTAAAAATATCTATATAAAAATATCTGTAGAGTATTTTGTGCTTAAACTTCCCACACACACACTCTGAGGACATCAGAGATTTATTTTACATCTTGTGAAGATGGCATTTTACCACCCCCTCTAATGCATCCTTACTGAATAAAAGTATTTATTTCTTTAAATAAACTATCTTACTGATCTCAAACTTGAACAGTAGTGTATAATAATACAAAATATTTCTTATAGCAGCAAATATTTCTAATTTTGGAAGACTCTTAAAAGCATAAAAATGATCATTTTCCCTCTCTGCTGACTTTGACATCACAGCTCAGGATAGTCTGTGACTGTCACTTCAAGTAATTTATGCATTTACGGTTCAATATATTGTCTCAAAACAATCTACAAATGGCGTACATATCGCTATCTCAGTACATTAAGCTATGGAGGAGAAAGAAAGTGTATCATTGAAAAAAATGACACACTTCAAGTTTAATGCTCAACGACGACAGCTCACAATCAGTGCGTTCAGGTCTAAAGCAACTCGACATATCTGCCAATAACCACAAGAATCCAAATTGAATCTATGCTGGCAAAACACACTGCTTCCATTTTCTCTGTCGGCTGTCATCGCAGTGGCTCACTTACCGCCTCATAGTCCGCTAGCTCCAGCCGGGTCTTGTTCTGCATGGTCCGCTTGCACAGATAGATGGCTGTGACAGGGAACAGAAAGGGGGAGCGAGAGAGAGACAGACAGACAGAGAAGAGAAAAACAGACAAGAGGTCATGAGAGATTTGGCCTTATCAACCGTCATGTATAATCCCGCCCCTACAAACACATCCAGCATAAGACCTTGATTGGATTTTGTGCTTTCTCTGCATCTATCATCTCTGCTTGGCCAGTTTACAGACAGTAGGCACTGTGAATGAGTCACCATTGACCATCAGTAAACATCTGCCCACAGTCATCTTCTCATTCTCAAACACCTACTGATCCACACACACACAGAAGTGCTCTGCAGTTCTCCCTCACTGTTCTGTAATAATCCTGGGAAAGCAGACTGTGGGCTGAGGACGGGGTGTTCAGTGTTATGAGTTATATTAGCTCTCTGAAAAACATGTACGGTAAGGCTTGGTGTGCTCTTACGTCATTGGGAGTCTGCCCAGCAGGGTCCCTCTCTTACCATAGTCTGTGTTCTCTGGTTCCCAGCAATTAGAGGGCCAAAAGTATGGAGCCTGGGTGAGTGAGAGAGAGAGAGAGAGAGAGAGAGAGAGAGAGAGAGAGAGAGAGAGAGAGAGAGAGAGAGAGGTGATTAGTAGGCAGAATTCTTGAGTATGAGCTTGATCTTTTTATTTGAAGTACATACAGAGAATCTCAAATATTCTGACTATTCTGAACCTGGAATCTTGAATATTCTCACAAAATATATAATATATCAACCTGAGCTGACATTTACATTTATGCATTTGGCAGACGCTTTTATCCAAAGTGACTTGCATTGCATTTCAAGGTACACATTTACATTCTTATCAGTTGTTGCTTTCCATGGGAATCAAAGCTATGACCTTGGCGTTGCAAGTGTCAACACTCTATTCTGTTTGAGCTACAGGAAATCGATTTCTATTAATAAAAAAATATTTTGAATCCCAGAGGTCAATATGGTGGTCTTTGAATATTATGTTAGCAAGTGAGGGGCCTTCAAGTCAAAAGGGTTAAGAACCGCTGATCTAGAACATTATTGAATATTCAGATGAATCGATTACCCTAAGATTGTCAGTTACTACTTCACTGATTTACTTGGATTTTGTTTTAAATCAGGTGAGTTTGAAAGAACTAGGAATTTTTTGTCTTCTACTGTACCTGCTTACTAGCTAAAGTTGATGGTGAAATGATGATTCTGCTTTGCGCAGATATTATATAAAGATTTTCATGTTATGAAAGCCATTAACGACATTTCTACCAACTGAACTAACTCTCTCGCCTTCATGGAGCCACTCAGAAAGACTACAGGCGGCAAAAGATCATTATTGTCAAGCAATGAGCTGATGAGCCATACTACCAGGAAACAGAGAAACACTGCGTAATTAATGAATGTACAAAAGAAACTCAGGTCCCACTTTATATTAAGTGGCTTTAAGTACTATGTGCTAACAGTGTTACTCCAGTAAAACATCCTATAAAAATAGCAAAAATGTTAAATATGAGAATTATAAATGTTTTTACTGTCACTTTTGATCCATTTAATGTGTCCTTGGTGAGTAAAAATATGAAGTGTTATGAAGTCTACATGTATACAATATGTTAAATAAATCTCGTTAATATACCGCCTGACCTCTGCTGTCAATAATGAAGAGCTTCATAAGGCAGCTGCACTGATCAAACACAATCCTATTTGTTCAGCAGGTGTAAAGGTCAGTGGAGCTTCTTCATAGTGCTTTTCACACAGTAGATTCAGAATCTCAGCAGTGCTTAAGTGAAACAAGATCACATCCTGGAAACCACAGCTGCCAGGATACAATCCACATGATACTTATTTGGTTAATGGCAGATAGATAAGCTCACCTGAAAGCGGTAAAATGTCCCATCATCCTTGAGGGTGAGAACATGATCAGAGATAGGGAATATGTAGCCTTGGGCAGCGATCAGACTGCCGATGTGTATGGCCTCCACTGTCAACACAGAAATGAGAGATTTACTCCCACTAAATACTTTCATAAGCAACCTATTGCAGTCATGAATAAGATGTGTATCTTTCTTCAGATCAGGACCTACCGGGATCATCTATGTTGAGGTTCTTCATCATCCACTGAACAATGTCTGAACCTGAAGTTTAAAAAGGAGAACATATCACCTTCTTTCCACATACAAATGTGTGCATAAATTGCATTCACTTCTCAAAGCATTGATATCAAGACAAAATCACCAGAGTGGATTATAATTCAGGGCATGTCAGATCAGTCAAGCTAAATCTACATGAGCACCACCTCAATCATGTACAACATCAACGCTTTAGTTCCAAATAAGCTATTAGTTATCCGAGCCTGCGGGCATCCATTTAGAGCTGCTCACTGTAGTAATTGTGTTTAGCGATGTGAGCAGATCAAGCCATATCTTCAGGTTTATTCTCTTCGAGGGCTTTTAAGAACAAATAACTGCTCTCCCAGTATTTATTATCATAAGGAAACTGTGAAAGTTAAAGTGGTTAGTTGGATTGGTGGAGACCACGGGGCGTGTGGCTCCGGATCTACCACCGAATTTACCCTCTGATTTGTGAAATGCCCGGGCAAACAGAAACTCAGCACAACCCTGTGAATATTTTATCAGCACGGACAGTGATATATATTCTTTTAAAACATATTTTTAAAAAGCATCAACAACTTAGATGAACAAGAAAATTGCAATTTTAAAAAGTTACACTCAGTAACTTTTTCCTCATTAAAAAGTTAACCCCAACTGAAATGAATAATACTTTTGAAATAAATATTTAAATCATGTAAATTCACATTCGCTTGCAGAATAACAATCATGCCTGACTGCTAATAATAATTGTGATAGCATACAAGAAGTCGCCAGTTAAAATAGAAAACCAAAAAACAAAAGGCTGAAAAAGACACAAAGGGTGAGAAAGCCAAAATGTTAGCTAACTAGCCATGAATTGAATATATTTCCTAAATTAATTTTGCCGTGTTCATCTTGTTTTCCACACTTTAAAGGGTTTGTTTTTTCAAAAAATTGAAAATCCTGTCTTGTCTCATTAATTGTTCACCCTCATGTCATCCCCAACCCAAGAAAAGAATGAAAGATTTTCTTTTTAATGAAATCTGAGACCTCCAATTTTTGGGATAACTAAAGCAAGTAAGCTTATGAAATGACTTAAAATCAATATTTCATGTGAATTAACTATCTCCACATTATCACTCGTATATTGACTAGATTAGAAAATATTCGAAAGTGTGTACACCTCAATTGCTACAGTTAAAATGTATTGCATTTTCTCACACATACTTTATAACAATGACCAATGAAAAACCCAAAACACTGTAGATACGTCACCATTGACATCTATCAAATAACACACCAGTTTAGACACAAACATATTCTTGCCAGTATACCTGTAACAACGCTGGGAATCTTGGACAGGAAGCTCTTGACCGTTCTGACTGGCACACCTTCAGTTTCATCTTGGAGGCGTGTGATGATGTCCTCAATCTACAGGATGAGAGAAGAAAGAGTCTGTCTAGTTAGTTTGGCAGACTCACATCTCATACTGTAGCCACAGTCTAAATCTGCTTCACTTTTATTTTAGTTGCCTAAATTGACAGGAATTAACACAGCCCACAGAAGCAGGAGCAGCACATCAGAAGCGTAGCTGCAAGAAGATTTTCCACACAGTCTATTTTCTGCTGTATACAAGTTCAATTCAGTAGAAAATACAAACACAATGCTTTGTGCATCTATTTATCAACACCATTAATTTGTGTTATTTTTCAATAGCTCACTCCCGATAACCATTGAATACATTACCAGTCCACAGTTTGGAATAATTCAGAGATTTATGTTTTTGAGACTAGTCTTTAATGCTTGCCAATTAAAATTGTCAGTTTGCCAGTAATTGTGAAATATTAATAAAAATTAAGTGGTTTCTATTTAAATAGATTTTAAAATGTAATTTAATTCTGTGAGAAATATTTCTGAGGGAAATATGACATTGAAGACTGGAGTAATGGCTGCTGAAAATTCAGCTTTGGCATCAATGAATTGTATTTTAATATCTATAAAAAATGTATTAAAACAGTTCTTTTAAATTGTAATATGCTCATAGTGTGATTCATGGCTGATAATAAAGGAAATACTCAATGTAGTAAACCAGAAATCAGCTGTTTCACACCAGAAAGCTGTCACTTTGAATGCAAAGTGTTTCATTTTAAGTCTGCCAATTGGGTTGATCTGGTAATTTTACAGTTTTTTTTTTCTTTCAAGAAATGTGCATCACATTCTAACCAACCTGTCAATCATAACAGGTGTAAATACATCCACCTACATCTACTGCTCACAATACTAAATGCATCAAGTACCTAATGCACACAAAGCATGGGCCAAATGTATTCATTCTGTTTTTATTCCCCAAATCCTGTAAAGCCACAGAAATGATCCCTTCCCTTGTGATGGGAACATCTGTTCTCATTCCTCTCTGGATACGCAGGCGCGTCTAAGCAGAGGCCTTTCGAATACACAAGCTTGCACCTACAGTCTATAAATAATCCCGGCACTGATGAAAACAGCTAATAGTTTTGCTGGAGAGAGGGAGCATAATGAGATTAGGTAGCGTTCGCCGTTCTCTGCTTGGATATTGCATGTTGTCATGACCGTTCTGTGGCGCTCAAGCCTCTTTTATTGCACGTGTCGTGTAGGAGGCAAGATCTCGGTTGCTTTTAATGCATACAGTAGCTATATATAAACATTCAAAGCCACCCCCGACAACCCGTGAGCCCACGACAACACGACGCTGCTAAAATAAAGCAAGGCCACTTCACTTCAAGTATAAAGAGAGGGTGCCTACATCATCAGCCATGCCAAACAAAACATACAGCTGTGCTACATGAGGACTTGCCCTCATTTTCCAAAAAAACACTCTAGTCATTCCATCCATTACCACATGAGACTAATTTCCCCTCTCTACCCATAAAAAGCACTTCACTTCATTTAATGCTCTCTATCAAGTGGCTAAAACATGAGTCTATGGTGCAAACTATTCTAAACGGGTCGATGAGTGTTGGCCTGAGTCCCATGAGAGATCCTGGCTGTAGTCAAAACGGACAACAGCGCGAGCCAGACTGTCCACCTCTAAACCCGGCGGCAAAAAAGGAAGCCAAGGAGGAGTGATCTGTTTAACGCTCAAATCAATACAGATAAAATGCTACATTGTGTTTAGAGGGCAAAATGGCTTCTATCCAACAGCTCACACCTTCCAGCCCCACTAATTTCTCAATATTCAAAGTTTAAATAAGCAAAAGTAGAGCTGAATAATGGACCAGATGACCATTAGGGTCCCCTGACCTTTTATACAGTGTGATTTGACCAGTAGGGCCCCGAGCCACAGCTTCTACCTTTAGGTCCATTCACAGAGAACATTAAAAGACGCAAGGCACTGGACTGTACAGAAAAGGTCAAGGATGTGATTTTTTTTTTTTGAGTATAATTTAATTTGATGGCCACTTTTTTGTTTTGTTTTATTTTATAAGAATGTTTTCTGAAGGATCATGTGACACTGAAGACTGGAATAAAGGCTTCTGAAAATTCAGCTTTGAATGGCATTTCATGCATGAAACTGCAAAAGACACAAGTGCAATGGTCAAACACATTCATCTAGAGCATGTTTACATCAAAAAAATATAAAAAAGCATAGTGGAATGTAAAAACATGTTCTGTCTGAGCAGCATTTTAGTCAACAAATATTTATTCTAACAAAACATTTTCTTTTGATCACCGCTGTTGAAAGTAGGATGGTCTGTTATGGAGACCATCCCAAATAAAGAGAGACTGATTTTGAGCAAATTCGCTTTAGTCATCATGGTGAAGCTGTGTATCCTTCCTTAATGAGAGCGAGTGCCATTAAATGAACTTAGCGGATGCCATGCCTTATCTCTCTGAAAGACGCTCTTCAGCCGGCCTCATGCTGGGTTGTCATTCTATTTCAGTATAATCAGCGGCACTCACTAGAGAGCTCTTTTTGGGATGGGCCCTTGTGTTGGTACATCCCAAAAAGCACTTACATATGTCATATTCTGTCAAAACACTGTGCTGAGTTCTTATTAGGTTATCACAGTACTGTCCCCCTCAGAGGCCACCGCAGCGTGTGTTAAATGTTGCAATTAGCATTCTTGCTTGAAGCAGCCTCCAGTTCAGGAAGTGCCAGTAAACATTTTCCAAAGAAGAATTACAAGCCCTGGCACATTACTTCACAAGTTCATCTAAGAAAGAAAAAAACTATTCAACTGGGAGAGCAAATGAGGTGCTCAGTTACTGCACATTCTAATGAAAATCATTGCCATACAATAAATGTCCTATGTAAGAATATATTGCTAATAGACATTTTTATTTAGACAAATATATTTACATATCGTTACTTATATTGCATCATGCATTTTCAGTCATTTTTATATATTTTCAGTTTGCAAAATATATTTACACAACCATTCAATCGTTTGGGGTTGCAAGTATGCATTCAATTAATCAAAAGTGACAGTAAAGAATTGTACATTTTTACAAAAAAAATGCTGCTTTTGAACTAAAAAAAATTCCTGAAAAAAACGTTATTTCTAAAAAAAAAAATATTAAGCAGTGCTGTTTTCAATGCTTCTTGAGCACCAAATTAACAGAATGATTTCTGAAGGATCATGTGACACTGAAGACTGGAGTAACGCTAAAAATTCAGCTTTACGATTACAGGAATAAAATATATTTTAAAACGTTCAAAAAGAAAACAGCTATTCTCAGTAATACTGCACTTCACCATATTAATGTTTTTACAATATTTTTGATCAAATAAATGCAGCCTTAGTGACCATAAGAGATATCTTCAGTGTATATTGTCCAAAATATATTTTAAGATTGGATACGAAAGTTTCAAAAGAATATGATTTTAATGTAAGGAATAATCTACTAGCTGTGTATTTAACCATTTTAATGCATGACGTAGAGGCAAAGAGCTGCCCAACATAGAGTACATTCAAATCATTTAATGCGCAGATATCCGTGAATTAATATCCCATTTATACCATGGTACAAGTTAAAGCTGTCACTGACATTTGCAGAACTAAATTTGACTGTAAGGGTTAAAATGATGGTTATATAGATCTAGCATTGTATTCACTTTAAATCAGACACACAGTGCAGTAAAGTAACATTTATTTGATCTAACTGTTACATTTATGTTAATGAATTAGCCTAATGAGAGAGAGAGAGAGAGAGAGAGAGAGAGAGAGAGAGAGAGCTGTGTGTAAATTACCTGTGTCTGTGCAGTGTCTCTCTACCATGAAGCTGTGAGTTTATTTACTACAAAAAACAGCGACATTACAACCTTCTTGCTAAGCAGTACAATATAGTAATTCAGTAGCAAATGTAATTTATTAATAAATGTCATGGGGCAGCGGTAACAAGTTTCGGTTCTTCTGAATGCGCGACTTTATTGTTGAAGTGCTGTGGAATTCAGTAAAGTGTTTTTAGTGTAATACTATTATGTCATCTTTAACAATATCTCAAATCTTTTTACAGCCGATTATCAACGAGGACATTTAAAAGATGAGCATTGATTGGACTCCTGACAGTAACAATCGAATGAGGATAAAGCAACAGTCACTTTTCTAATAAAAATTTCTTTAATCGGGGAATTTTGCCTTGAGCTTGATGGAAATGTCAACCACGATCCTGTTTACTGCATTTACATTAGGCTTTCTTGAGGACTAAATAAACACTGTAGAGGAAAATACGTATAGACCGTATTCGTCTAAACCCAACCATGTTGATGACGACATAAAAAAAAGACTTGTATCACTGTCTTTGAGGGATTTGAATGAGCAGCAGCGACGTTACATATCGTTTCACCCGTAAGAGCCCTTTCTCAATCAAGCCCATCTTTCAAACTTGATTAAAGCAAGTCACTGTACCCTGCATGTGAATGGCACTCTTACTGAGGAGAAGAGAGAAAACTAAGACAGATTTCCCTCTCGATTGAAGCCTCTCAAGAGGCAAGGTCATTTCTGAAGCAAAGTAGATGGTGGAAAAGCATCTTCAAGCTCTTGCTTGTCTTGCTTGCCAGGTAAATCCATGAAATTAAACAAGGCACTTATGAGATGCATCAAGGTTGGGCTTTGTAGCAAAGCAGCATGAGTTAGTTTGTGAGACAGGTTAGTGTTGCCATAGATAACAGCATGGGAAGCGCTCTTGATGATAATACCTTTGCAGCATCCTGTGGCTCATCTGCTCAGTCCCTGCAGGAGATATGTGAACAATCGATGCTGTTGATTTTCCACAGCCAGGTCCTGATGAATGACACTCAACCATGTCTACCCGAGGCGCATACTGACGTGACAAGCATTTCTTATACTCAGAGGCGGTGTTATGACTGCTCAAAACCCCAAAGCGAGACAATAATGAGTTCTGAAACGTGGTCGAAAGATGCCCATAAAGAGGTTAATTGGAAAACGCTTTTTGTAGTAAGAAAGGTGAACATAAGTTGCCAAATAACATCTAACACTGTGACTTCTGGATCGTATTTACACTTATCGAGTCTAAGAATACCAAAGGAATGTAATCAGATAAGGTGGGAAAAAAATAACAAAGTCCAAATTTCCCCATTTACCTATTTTCATTGGTGCACATTCAAAATAAAACTGTCCATCATTTTTAATCAACATTTCCATAACAACATACTATTTAGGTATTGTGTTAGTGTTTTCAGATCATATGACTCAAAACGATTTGCACACTATATTAGGTTTGGACCAACATTAGAGTGAGCTAATGATAGAATTTCATCAATTTCATCACATCAAACTATATAATCTCACGTGAGTTAAAAATGACACCCACCTGCAAACTTCTGACTTTCTGTGAGTGGTCTCCATGACTTTAAGAGGCTCTTCTGTTTTAAACACCTGGCTATGCAGCTGGGACATGAAAAAGCAGGCATGAAGGCGGGTTTCAGCTGATCTCATCTCTCATCAAAAAGCACTTCTGTTCTCTGTACGTCAGAAGCTGATGTCTAAATCCAAACTCTCCACCTGGGCCTTCAAGGATTCAAAGTCCTTTACAGAGCCGACTGAAAAAAACTCAACAGTATAATGAAAGTCCCAGAGGGAGAGCCTCAGTCCAAACCTTATTTATCACCCCTTTCTCTCTATTATGCTCTCTTTGAAACCTCATACAAGGGGTTTGAGGTCATTTCAGGTCTTGGATGATCATTTCGGCGTTTATGTACAGTACTCTGACATGAGATTTTTTTTTATGCATTATTTCATAATTTACAATAGATACAGATTTAAAGTTTCAAAACAAGAGTTTGTATGACTAAAACAAATCTAATTATAAAATATATTATTTGATGTGCTTGTAACTAAATCACTATCTGAAATACTTACCAGAGAATCTGTACACTAATAATCTGTACACTATAAGATTACATCTGTAATCTTATATCAGGCAATAACTGTTATACACTTTACTTTTAACTCTAAAATGCATTTGTTTTGTTACTATATGTTAAATGGAGCTTTTTTAATCTCCACACTATATTTTCTTCTTCGCACTGTTCGTGGCTGCAACACCAATTCATTCGAGCTACAATGACACGCTCTTTCACAGAGCAATGAGATTATATTCATTAAGGCGTCTAGATGTCTATTGCACCAGAACTCATTCACACTCTCATAAATGTGTAAAAACACATGCAAGATTATCATATAAACTGCTATAATTAACTCAAAAAAGCGTGTATGCAAAACTGTATTCTTTTGGCTAATTCATGTTAAACCCCTTATAACATAATGTTCTTTATTTTAGCTCTATGTTAAATTTCTTGAATAATAAATTAAGGCTTGAGTCTTTTATTATGGTTCATGATTAAAAAGTAACAACGCAGAAGGGGGCAGCAAATCTTGGGCGGCTTTAAAAGAACTGCAATGCAGCCTGGGCCAAATTCACCAATCTTTTGTAAGTACCTTATAACAATAAATGAATGAAACATTAGTACCTGGAGATCTAAAAACAATCATGCTCGGTAAGTCAGTGATGTAATAGAGCTACAGTTCAGATGCACTGTAGTACACTGTTTCAGGGTGCAGTGATTTCGAAATTGGTCTTAAGCAGAAAAGATTTGCACACAGGATAATCCACAACCCTGAGGTCAACTCTTAACTCTTATAAAAATTCACAAGAGTCGCAACAAAGTCTGTGTGTGAATTGCCAGACGAACCTATTACTATTCGCTGCAGGTTTCTAGAAATTCATAATCAAAGTTAAAAAAAAGCTTTAGTGTAAGACTGCTTTTGGATCACCTGAAGGTCAAGAGCAGAGTCTGAGCTTTGCAGAGAGACCAAATGCACACGGCTGATGCCTTTGACAGCAGCTGTGAGATGTGTTTCCTAATGGAAATATGATGACAGGGTTGTCAGGCTTTGAAAAAAAAAGCCAGAGACAGTTTAACAACCTAGATTTTGTCTTTTATGGAAATGCACACCCTTGATATGCATGGGGCTCTTTAAAGGAATATTCCAGGGTTCAATACAAGTTCAAATCAATTGACAGCATACACTTACAATGGAAGTAAAAGTTTCAGTAGCAAAGATGCAAATTAACAATCATAGTATGAAAAAAAAATTGCTTACTGACCTTTTCTATGTTAAGTTATACAAAACGCTATGGTATAACTTTGTTGCCATGACAATGTGACAACTAAAAGAACTGAAAACATTATGATTTAAACTGCTTTACAGCTCAATAATATACAATTTAAAAAAATAATAATAATTTAAGTGATTATATAAAATATAAGCTTACATTTCTACTTTTAAATGCTTCAAACATTGGCATTTACTTCCACGGAAAGTGCCTCACCTCTTTTTTAAACTTTTCTATGATAATCACAACACATTCTCATCCTTTAGCATCATAAAGAACGCTATATGACAAAACGGCGCTATACTACGCACATGGCACCCGTTATCGTTAATATAACACGCGCTGTGATGGGTAGGTTTAGGTGTGGGGTAGGGTAGGGTAGTCTCATATTACGCTAAAGGATTTATGACGACTTGGGTTCGCATGTTATATTAACGATAAAGGGTGCCATGTGCGTAGTATAGTGCCGTTTTGTCATATAGCGTTCTATGAGATGCTAAAGGATGAGAACGGGCTGGATAATCACCAATGTCACATTAAACCCAGGATTTCATCTAAATTTCATCATCCATTTATTCATTTTCTCTCAATGCTAGTGGCCACTCTTCTGATGGTATCTACTGTAAAGTGAAGACAGAACAATCTAAAGTTTTTACCAGTCGCACTGTTGACTGATTCTGAGACATGAGCATTTCCTTAAAACAATTCACTGCTCTCTAATCTCAGTGATTCTCATGATACAGCCCACTGGAGCTGAACAGCAGTGGCATCTACACAGGGCCTTAAGCAATCCAGCCAACACTGTCAGAACATAGCACACATGAATTAGATACAATAGCAGGAACAGAAAAAAAAAGGAATCACTGCCAAAGCTGACAGAAGCTCAGCAAGCTCCAATTTAAAGACAACAAGAAATTACAACTGACCCTACTGGGTGCGTCCAAAATCTTAGGCAGCTGACTGGCAATGACTTCTCAAGCAGTGTTTGCGCACATAATGGTTTAATGATCAACAGTAAAAGAGTTTTGATGATTATTTTGATTCAATGATTCAATTACAACAATACTAAGTTCTCGGTCAAAATTAAATCAAAAGTGGAAAACGGTGCTTTAAAAATGTACATTTACACACACAAACTGAGCAAAAACTGCACATTTCAGATGCCATCTTTATATTTAAGCATAACTGTCACAGAATGGAAAGCGCAGGATTGTGGGATATCAAAGGAAGAGAAGGATACATCTATGCTGCCTCCAAAAATTGATCAGATGACGAAATCTCGGGAGACAGGAAGTGAAAACATTGGATTCGGATGTACCTTGATGGAATGTGTCCTTCCAAGGGCAGAATTTTTAAGCTTTCGAAAGCCATTGACAGTGGTATTGTCGAAATATTGGTTTTTATCTCATTTATCTCAATTAAATGGCAATAAAGCCCACATTTCAATCAATTTCTCTGTTTCCAAGTCATCCAAGACACCATATCAGAAATTACAATAGCTTCACCTCAGCGCATTCATATTGCATTTGTTCTCCACAGCACTTTCAGGCACAAATAACTTGCAAGCAAATATCATGAAATGTATAGCTTTGAAACCAGAACATGACCAATAATAATAATACTAATAATAATTGACATTTATGGTGCGAGTGCAGCATGTTCAAAGAGGTTTGAAACTTGAGAAACCAAAGCATTGAACATTCCCTAGAAAAAGCTACACCTGCCATAGAGATATTAATAAAATAATATAAGATTGCTCATTTGAATTAATTTGACTAAATTCTAAGTGTGATTAGGTTCATTTACATTAATTATGTCATAGCAGGATGATCTTGAAAAACAACAACAATCTCCTTTACCACCAACACCATCATATCACAAGCTACAAACATGTTTCTATATTTGCTTACAAAGTAGATTACTGTGCATATAAGGATAGCATGTGAACTTCTGATACTGTATGTATCCATGGCAACATACAGTAAAGTCCAATTTGTTGATTTTTTTGGATTTGTTATCTAAAAAGAATGTCATCGTCTAGCACTAGTTAAACACAACAAACAAGTTTATAAGATGATAATGCATTAAATTCATATTTATGAATGTAGAATAACTACATCATACCTTATCATACTTTAAAATGCAATTCATTTTAGACTCCCATTAAGCTGAAGACATCCAGTATTGCTAGTTTCCATATTAAGCATGTTTCTGGAAATAAACAGCTATGCCACTGCCAATTTTCCTTTGAACAGAAGGATGCCAATTTTCCCATACAACATATTTACAATGGAGTGCCATCAACCAACTGGATTTAAAGCATTGCAGGTGGCTGGGTTTCTATCTAAATATAAAATTATATTGGGGGTTTTGGTTATGTTTTATTGGCAGAGATGGGAAATCATTTGAAGGTCAGGCAAAGGGGTTCCTTTACATTTTGATCAACAATTTTCCAAGATTTTTCAACCTTGTGATTATAGAGTTTTACGAATCATTTTACAAAGTTTAAAATCATCAAAAGCAATTTATTGCTGATGAAATATATTAAAGATGAGCATGTGCACAACTGTTCAAAAGTTTGAGGTCAGTATATTCATGTTTTTGAAGTCTCTAATGCTCACCAAAACTGCATTAAATGGGGGGGAAATGCAGTGAAAACAGTACAATAGTGCAATATTATTACAATTTAAAATAATTATTTTTCTATTTTAATAGGCTACATTATAAAATGCCATTTTGCATTACCATTACTCAAGTCTCCAGTGTCTGTCTTGGTGCTCAAAAAACATTTGTTATTATCAATGTAGAAAACAGTTGTGGTCCTTAATATTAATTTTGGTTATTAATATTATGTTAATAGTATCTGTGATACAGTTACTTCAAAAGAGAATAGTATTTAATTAAATAAAAATTGATTGTAGTAAAAAAAAATTGAGAGCAGGGACGCGCTGGTAAAAGGTAAAATTTCCCTCTCTCAGAGTAAGTTTCGAAAGTGGGTTTTTGGTTCTACTTTAAAAAAAACCCTTTCAGCGAAAATTTCTTAAGATAACCATTTTTCTTAGTGAAAAAAGGCTCTATAGATTATTAAAATGTTATTCAAACTAAGAATCTTTTGTCCAAAGGAAACATTTTATGGATTTAAAGGTTATATTATACTATCAATACAGAAATGTAGAACCACAGGGTGAGGAAGAACCCCAGAAGGAGGAATCAAACCTGCATTTCCGTGAGCTCTATGAAACCAGACATAGCCAATGTGTTGGGAGCACTGATCTATATAGATCACTGGTTGGGAGCCGCAAGCCCACACCTGCAACGTTATAGTGGTCCCTCTGCCTGAAACCTTGTCTAGAAATACAGTGAAGTATTATAAAACTACATTGAACCTTTACAGAGCATGTTATGAAGCTGAGGTCCACAGAGGTATAAACCACACATTAATCTCTATAACAGATTTAATTTCTTTCAGCAGATATAATTTTGCTGTGTTCAATTTTCAATCGCTGCATTTAATTTTGCCAATATTGATCTCCATTTCATTTTACTGTAATTGGTCATAATTAAAACTTGCCAATATCAATCACTGTTTTCTTTTTGGCTAATTACTCTGCTGACATTCAGTCTAAATGTGTCACACCTCCAGAAGCCCAAATGAGAGAGTTCTGTGTGACCGAGCGAAATGAATGGAGCAGACTGTGATAAAACAGACAATGTGGGAGTCGTGAGTGGGTAGAACTCAGCCGGAAAAGCCTTGGCATGGATTGAAATTGAATTTGTTTCTGCGTATCGGCACATTTTTTGATTCTCTGCAACTTTCATTTCAGGAGAGAGAAAGTAGGATGTGTGGCCTCTATCAGTTCAGATTTGAGGAAAGAAAAATGGTGAGGGGGACACCGTGGAAAGCAGAGCAAAACGTTTGATATTGACCTCTTGTTTTTTTTTTCATGTGAGATGAAATGAGACAGCTGGTGTACGCTGTGCTCGCTGTCAGTTGGACTGCTTTCTTCTCCACCCCATTTGCTTTGGACAGTGTTCAAATCAGTAATATCTGATTCCACATTCTCATTGAACAGCCACCGCCAAACATAAAAGTAGGATACAAAGGGAAGGATGCTTGGCAGCGTCCCACTCAGCCAGAGCTCGGAAACATTTAGTGGATTGCAAATCCGTGGCCCCAGAAATCATGGCACGAATCACAGGCAAATGGGTGATGTGTAATAAAACTAGATTTAAAAATAAGACACAAATTTGGCTTATTTAGAAAACCGAACGCACAGCTAGGGGTGTACGATATCATGATTTTAGATCATGGACGATTAAAATGTCTCCACGATCTGCTTTTGAAGAGTTCCAACATACTGTACAACACAACACATTCACATCGCAATCGCATGTTAATAACACGGATGTAGGGTTACGCTCACATGAAATTGCAGTTATTCACAATCGCTTTTTTATTTTATGTTTTTAAAAGTTTGTGTTATGTCAAACAGTTACAGCACAAGCACTAAATCAAATTATATTTCATGGCTTGTTACTCTTCTCAAATACACACAACACGGTTCACAAACACAGTCAGTTATGTTTTAAAACTTTTAAAATAGGGAAATTAGTTTGGCTGTACTGCTTAGTCAGTTGCAAAAGAGAAATAAATAAAACATTGTGAATCGTGATGAAAAAAAAAAATGTGATCTGATATTTTTGCCATATTGCCCTACCCAGAGCAAAGAGTAAATACTTAAAAAAGCATGAAAAATCTAGTGAACAGAATGCTTTGGCAATGCATGAATGTAAAAAAGAAGCACAGCAAGACAATAGGGAGCCTTTCATCTATTATTTGCAAAAGAGACGCATGTGATTATTTGCCTGCATAAACAAACACCATCCACATTCCACAAATCCATTTCCTGTGGTTGTTCTACATCTTTGGCGATATTGTTTGAAGTGACATGCATGTGGGCCAAGCTTTGCCTTTGTAGACTTCTTATAAAAGAAAACAGCAAAATAATTGTGGTAAATGGGATATAAAGCTTGAGCTCTACCGATTTAACAATGTTGAAAATGGTTGTTAATGTTATAACTAATGCACAAAACAACACAAGTGTACAAGTGAACTTCAGCTATGAACTAGTCAGAATGCTTGAGGGACATGTGAATGTGCACTTTCTCTGGCAATACCGTGAAACAAGAGTGAATAATAAATCAACTTATTTTACTTATTTTAATGTTGTTAAGCTCAAGTTTTCACAACACAACGACCGATTTTGTTAAATGTTCAATTATTAATTTAAATGTTTTATTATATAATATAATTGTTTTAATTTTGTATTCATTAAAATGATATTTTCAAAAGGTACACAACCGTTAAAAAGTATGTGATCAGTATGTTTTTTAAAAAATAAATAAATACTTTTATCCAGCACTCTGTATGAGAAAAAATAGCCCATAAATGATAAGATACATGTAAATATATTTCAAATAATAAATAAATAGATAAATGGACTACATTAGCAATAATAACCTACCAATTATGAATAATATTGTCCGTGACTAGGTTAGTCACAAAGTTTAACAATCAAAACCTAAGGCACATTAAAATATTTCCCATACATAATCCATCATCAAAAGATTCCAGCCAATTGGAACCAAATAGAACATCAGAAAACAGAAGAACCCATTCTTAAGTTGCAAAGTTGCAATGCCCACCTCCAGAAGGAGGGACGCCACACCCCAGAGAGCCCCAATTGGCACACATGACTATTTTTCTCACATCCAAAGGCAAGTGATCTACAGTATAAACGGGGACCATAGGTTATGAAAGTTAAGCCCCTAAGCACCGCAGCCAGTCTCTCATGTGGCAAAACTGCAAAGATCTCTCTATACCACTGAGTCACAGAGGGGGGAGTATCATTGATCCATCTAATAAGGATGCATTTCCTTGCCACAAGTAGTAGTTTATCTAACAATTTGTATCCTGTTGCATCCAGTGTAAGTGTCATTGCCTGCCTCTTGGATGGAAGCCACAGGAGAAAAAGACCAGGATCTTTTTTCAATTTTATCTGAAGAATGGTGTTAATTTCGCAAGCATTGAAGCTCCAAAATCTAGAGATATATTCGCAACTCCAAAAACGTGAAGATATGTCCCCAACTCTGTGTGGCACTTAACACACAGGGCAGATATAGTATGATCAATTTTATTCATTATAACTACATGTAATGTGGCGTTACATCTATGCAATATCTTATATTGAGTTTCTCTGAGCCTGTTAAGTAAAAGTGGACCTCACATTTAATGGCCTCATGCCAGTCATCATCTATATATTCATTGCATAGGTCTTTCTCCCATTTGTGAGCAATTGTTTTCAAGATTCCAGAGCCATGAGAGTATAAAAGAATAAAACCTAGACAAAAAGTGAGCAGCATTAGTTGTGTTGAAAAGGAAACCATCTAAATTGCTAAGAGCTGGTGAATTCAGCACATATCTTTGCTTTGAAAAAAACATAATGCTGAATTTTTAAATAACCAAAGTGGTGTTGCTTTGGGAGATCAAACTTCTGTCACAGTTGTTGGAAGGACATTAGTGAGCCAATCCTGGCTCATCCTGAGCCATCCATGCCCAGGACAACGTCCTGATTCAAATAAATTGGACTCAACATAAACAAAATTTCACCTTTCCCAGAGAACCTTGAGATCTGACGCCAAACTTTAACCGAATTGTAAAGTATCGTGTTTTTTCCTCACTGTATTCATGCTTGTAGGGGCAAACAAACAGGCTCCAAATAGACAAGGAACAAGCCCATGAATCCACGCTAGGACAACAGATCACAGTAGCACTCCCAACCTGAGTCTACCACTCCCAAATGAGTCTGGCATGACAAGCCCAATTATAATATATATATAATATTAGGCATATCTAAACAATCCAGTTCTACTTTTGTCTAGGCTTCCTGCCATACCATGCAAATCTAGAAAATGCAATTACCTGATAACACCTGATGTGTAGAAAAAAAATTGTATAGCTGTAATAAAACATACACATATTTGAAGACCACTGGTTGTTTACCTAGAAACTCTCCCTCACAAGGAGTGGAAGGCCATGTGTAGATGATTCTGATAGAGACCTTACCTTCACATTTATTCTTAGAAGATCCCTCAGAGGCCTAATTACAGCATGCCCTCTCCCCATCTATAAGCCTAATAAACGGACCATGCAAACCAAAGCCTACTGATTTCCAAGCTGTTTTGGTTTTGCTGGACCCATAAGATCATTGGAGACATTGGAGGAAGAAGTTAGCCTGTCTCCGAAGTCCTCGACTAATTAAGTCCCTCGTTGCATCAACAACACAGGTACTCCATGTTAAAGTCCAGCTTTAGATTCTCTGTCTAAAGGGGAAAAGGGGCAAACAGAACACCAAAGCCAAAGGCTAGTTTAAGCAGATAAATTGGAGAGGAAGAGAATTACTGGTGTGCATCTCCTGAAACACTGCTGCCTCAGCAAAGCTCAAAGATCTCATTCATTTTGGCAGTGATGGAATGTGTGTTGTAGCAGCAGATTACACCAGTTGTGTTTGACAAATGCATTAGGGCTGAATAGATCAGCAAACAAAATATGATCTATGCAGTCCTTTTAAAAGCCTCTAGCTCATTTATTGCCATTACCCAAGAGGTAAATGGCATGGAAAACGAACATTTTCACAAAGGAAACCATTATGGGAAAAGTGAAAGCTTCCTTTACAGCATATGCACATAAATGCAATCTCATCAGACTCCATTGACAGTAAATAAAGGACTGATAACACCCTTCTGTGATTCAATTTTGGAAAATCTAGGCTTGAACAATCAACAGAAGTCAATGAAATACAACCAACATTACTCAGCACTGAGCAAATTAATTTTGCCCTGCACATTTTTGATTCACACCAATATGTCTGTATTTAAGATAAATACAAAAAAGAACCTAGGTAGTAGTAAAGTAGTTAAGGTTTACGTGTCTGCAAATGTGATTTTTGTTGCATCATTACTTCAGTCTTTTGTGTCACATGATCCTTCAGAAATCATTATATAATGTTGATTTAGCGTTTAAGAAACATTTCTTATTATCCATATTGGATACAAACTTAAGTCTGTGCTCCCAAGCTTCTAATTTTATGACCGTTATTTGACATGGACATTTTTGTCCACTATATACCTATGTGTAACTTTTATTAATTGATGCACAAGGGTTAAGAAACATTTCTTATCATTATTCATGTTGAATACATTGTGCTGCATACATTTTTTTGTAGAAACGTGGCACTTTCCCCTCCAAGATTCTTTGATAAATAGAAAGTACAGTATGTATTTGAAATATAAATATTTTGCAATATTACAAATGCCTTTAGTGTCACTTTGCATCCTTGTTGTATTCATTTCTTTCAAACAATAAATAGTAAAGTATAGTCAAGTCTAGTGTATATAAAATAGATCTTTGAATCTGGGGCAATGTAGCCGATCTAAGAAGCACACACAACTGTTTTGTGTGTAAAACTCTAGATTTCACTCAGACTTTCAGGAGGAACGACATCATAAAATCTCTTTTTGTCAGTTTTTTCCTCTATTGTGTACAGACTCACAAACAGCTCGCAGAAGGAAAACATTATTCACATCCCTCATTCCCACAGTAGAATGGTCTATATAGTATCTCGGACAGACAAATATATATGAAATGAAAATAAACAATAGAATTATTACTTTTTTTATCCAGAATGTACCTGGATCTACTCTGCTTACCGCTGATGAAGTACATTATCCTCATTGACTGAGCAAGAGCCTTTTCATCAAATAACTAATTTTGTTTATGTCTTGGTTAGTCATCCTTTTACTACCTTATGACCTGTCACAATTGGTAAGCCATGAAAACTTGAAAAATGAAAAGAAATAGACTGATCAGGGACATTAAATAATAATTTCAGCCTACTGCACACCGTTAACAAATCATATGATATGAGGAAGTAAACACCCCAGCAGGCAGGAGCCCTGGCTTCTCTCTGCCTGACATCCAATAGTATTGGGAAGCAGAGCCGTGATGGCTCCATGTCTCATCCTCCCGATCTCCATCGACCCATCTGTTCCGATAAATTGATGGAGCTCAGAGAGCATCTTCTCCTCTATGAAGTCCCCCCATGAGCTAGCAATTAATTTGCTCCCAGACCTTGAGTTACTCCCTTGCCAAAAACAGGCACACAGATTTTCTGGCCTGCTCTGCCATAGACAGAAGTTCTGTTCATGTTTACATGGGGGTAACGAACACAGTTGGTTTGGAAAGGCTATGCAAAGAATACAAGGCGACCATCATGGACCCCCAAAATAACAAATAAAATAAAGAAATGACTAAAATAAAATAGACTAAAAAAAAAGATTGGAACTAACTACAGACAAGATATTTTTCCTGTTGTAATTTAATAATTTATGCTACACAGGGTTAATGTGTCAGGCTACTTGTCCATCGGGTGGGGGGTAAAAGCTTTTTTTGAAATATTGATGCTGGTCACTTTATGACCAACTCGGCACAGAGGATGTTGGTCCAGGAGCCAGACATGTAATGTTATTTTATATATGAAAGTACTGCCGAATGTAATGGTGGATCGCTTTATACACATATCCCACCTCTTCCCTCCACCCAAGGCCTCCTTTTATTTCTGCTGCTACCTGTCAGTAAATGTTTATATTTGGTATATCACATCCCTCCATCAGGATGTGAACCTGGGACATTGGCATTCAGCTGGCTTTTTAATTTATTGTGCCAAGAATAGACCATTTTCAGAGCAGCATCAATACAGGTATGAAAGCGAGGTTGTGAGGAATAGACTTACTGTGTTTTCATCTGCTGTAAAAAAAAAAAAAAAAGTCTACATCTCCTAGATCACTTTTCAGGAATTTGAGGTCTACAGAAATTTCTTGGAAAGATATTTTTGCAGTGTTTCGTCAGCAGCACAATCCAAAAGCACATTAAATAACAGTACTGAAGAGATGCCCTCACAGTCTCGCTTTCGTTCCTGTTAAACTTAAAGATGATGCTGATAAGATGGCTAAAATGCACCAAATCAAAAGGTTTAGGTACAGAGCATAGGCCAGCCTCAAGGTCAGATAGACGGTGTTACTTCTGAAGTTCTGAAAAGAGTAATGCAAGACATGGTTACATTCATTAAAAAGGAATTAAGATGAATAGCCATTGTAGGGCACTGCCATCAGAAAGTAATTTCTTTTCAGCACAGTACGTCCAGAGATAGTGTGACAGGCCATTACAAGTTTAGTGCCTACAGTGTCCTACAGGAGGACACGGAACAAAAGAGACAAAAAGTAATGTGAGAGAAGAAGCAAGTTGAAGGCAGTCAAGAGTAGTATACATAATATTTGGAAGATCCTAACAGGGAAACGAGTGAATATTCTTAAAACCGGATGATGGATTGTTTTGTCAGCCTTTTTTTTCTTTTTCAATCTTCTGCTGATTGCTTCATTATTAAGGTTTTGATGCACAAGCATGAAGTTACATTTTTGGCCCATTAGCTTCTTTTAGAGGACCATTAACCCTGACCACTTTAATGTAAACTAAGGAAAATTGACCTTGTAAAAAAGGAAAAAGGAGAGAGAGAGAGAGGACTACGGTGATCCTGAATGGTATACCAGGATTTGTAATCATTCTCTCGTGCCATGTTATAAGATGTAGTAAATTAAAGTCACGTAGGGACTATGGTCGATTATTGATCTGACTATTGGATTTGTTAATATGCATGTAGTCAGACCTTATCTATTTGTTCTCTAAAAGAAATTCACAGATGAGGGGAAGAATAAGTCCATTAACATCATGCTGAGCAAAGCAATGAGTCAAGTAAAGATTAATTTAAAAACAGCATCAACCAATTAGCACGAAAAATAAACAGTCCCTTCATTATCAAGGCTTGTTGTTTGCAATCTTCCTTGCAGCAAAAAACAAACAAACAAAACACTTTTATTCAATATACATTAAAACTGCAAATTACCTCACTTCTCAGAGTCTGAAAATGATTCTGATCTTTCTAAACCCCTTCTTTCCACTAGCCTACCGTGCTGTGATTGGTCAGATGACCCAGTCTGACCAATAGGGGTACTTTGAAGGCTAAAAGGTGTTTGTCAAGATTACATTTAAGTAAAAAAAATAAAAATACAGCTAATTAATTCTGCAAAACGATGGTTCTTTAGTTCAAATCACCAGAAAAACAAAGTACAGATCCCAATTTTCAATGCAAACTGGTGTGAGAAAGATCAGTCTGAATTCACCATGACAACACCACCCTTTGTAACATTTTGAATGCTGAACATTCTATCAATGACAGAATCATTGATCACTGAAATCACTGGTTTCAAACTGCAGTTTGAGATATCATCATTGCCATGTTTCCATTTAATCTCCAAATCAGTACTTTACAGCTCATTAGCCCCAAAGATCATTAGTGAAGCTTTGATTTGTGAGTTTACATGTTTTACATAAATTTGGCTTAAACTCCCCCCATCAACTTCTTCTACATGTGATGATCCACACAGACTGTCCACACACTGACATACACCTATCATTCCACTACAATTGTCATCCCACAAAGATGACAAGGATGATGCCATTTAGCAGGTTATGAAAGATTATCATCAAATGTTTGAACCGATTAGAGATCGGAGACAAATGTCCATGAGAAACATTGCAGCCATGTCGTCTCAGTAGTGCTGCAGTAAAGGCTCAGTGAACATATCTGCCTGGATTAACATGCCTGGATAAAGCTTGAGTTGACAGCAAAGCCAATTAAAGCTTTACCATCCTTTATGAAAAACCCTGCATCTACTGTATGCATTCAGTGGCTCATCGAGTTGTAAAAGCCAAGTCAATGTTATCCCATGATGGTACTGCAAGTTAAAGCTGGTGGTCAGAGCTGCATTTATTCTGTGCAGAAGGTCATTAGTTGTATAAACACATTTTAAAGCTCTGGTCTTAGCATATTATACAATATATAGTAAACACATGCAATATTTACACAATATTTAAAGTCCCAAAAAAACTAATTACATATTTTGTATTCTAAGATTGCCGTTGGATTCAAAGATTATTATGTCGAATAGATAAACTAAGGTAAGAGACAAACATAACAGCAGACAATGACTCATACAGTTCTTTTAAATAAACAAATAAAAAAAATGGTGCCTTACATGTTAATATAACTTAATTTTACAAATTGCATATTCACAAGCTCTCTAGACTCCTCCACAGTTTGGTTAACTCTACGCAGTAATCCATTCAAACAAAAATGAGCATTTAATATGACACAGCAATAACTTCTTCCCCAGAGGAACTGCAGCCAACACATTCTCCCAGCCTGCTTGAAGAAAATGTTGACACTGCCTAATGCGTTACTGCTCATTTACAGATTGATTGCGTTTCACTGTATAAACAACTACATTTTCTAGACATTTCTTCACCATAATTCTAGTATTGGGTGCAGCTGATCATTTATTATGTTGTTTATGGTATCCAAGACAGTACAAACCCTTGGGCACCTGCAGGGATTTTAGTCAGAGCCGAATATTTCTCCTAACAGACCAAATTTAGCCAAATACAACAGCACTGATATTTGAGATGGTTTACTAATAAAAAATATTACATATTGTTTTACATATTTATACTTGGGTTATATAAGTTTGTTATTTTTTCATAATGCTATTTTTATTATTCTAATAAATATTATAATTAAAATATTATAATGTATATATAATACACACACACACACTCACCTAAAGGATTATTAGGAACACCTGTTCAATTTCTCAACGCAATTATCTAATCAACCAATCACATGGCAGTTGCTTCAATGCATTTAGGGGTGTGGTCCTGGTCAAGACAATCTCCTGAACTCAAAACTGAATGTCAGAATGGGAAAGAAAGGTGATTTTAGCAATTTTGAGCATGGCATGGTTGTTGGTGCCAGACGGGCTGGTCTGAGTACTTCACAATCTGCTCAGTTACTGGGATTTTCAAGCACAGCCATTTCTAGGGTTTACAAAGAATGGTGTGAAAAGGGAAAAACATCCAGTATGCGGCAGTCCTGTGGGCGGAAATGCCTATATATATATGATACTTCACGGTTACTATATTACTATTTACATATTGAAAATATACAAAATATGCAAATATATACATAAAAATGTATAATCCGTGTGTATATTCTTGCATCCATCGCATTATATCACTTACTTAAATATTCACACAGCCAGCATATGAACCACCAACAGATCTAGGTCACTTTAAAAAATGAAACATTTAATTTTCCAGTTACAGTGCCAATTCCATTTGCAGGATATTGGATCACAGAAAGAACCAAAAAAGGTGTTCAATAATGCAAAACTTCCTCCCATGAGAGGCAAAAACCAAAGTGGTGAAGCTGTAAATGGACAGAGGATCTGCTAAAATCTGGACAGTGTGATTTATTGTTACGGTGATGAAACGTTAATCTCTGGCAGCTCTTAATATAGAGACACCAAAAACTGCACCTAAAAGTCACAGAGACAAAGAAAAGGTGAGTGTGGGGTGGGTGGTATATCTTGCATGCAGTATGAGTTACGCATCTCATATAAAACAGCATGTTAAGATCTAAACTCTGACCATGACCCAAGCCAGATGGGCTTTGAGTCCCTCTCAGAGCATGCTGACAGCACAATAGGTAAGAGAACAGAACAACAAGCTGGGAAGAGTCTTTTTTTTTTAAGATAACGTGTTATGAGACTTGGTTTCAGAGGCCCACAATCTTCTGTAAGTAACCATGAATGTTCTCTGATCTCACACTTCCAGTGCTCAGACACACAGGCCAAAAATAATCTTAAACAGTCCTTTGGTCTTGTCTTCCAATAAGTTTTTAATACTGAAAATAAATTGTATTTAACATGTTATGGATTTCTGTTAAAAATTACATATTTTTTTTTCTTTTTAATTATTTTTCACTTACTTATTTTTAGGTTTTTGAATTAGCCTATACTTTTCAATTTTCTTTCTCTTTATTAAAGCACTTTGAATTACTATCATGTATGAAATATGATATATAAATATAAATGTCCCTTGCCTTAAGCATTTTTTCGGTGTATAAGCTCTGTTTTCACCCCACCGCTGTCCATCTGCTGCTCAGACAGGAATAAACTTCACCTAGTGTCAAACTCATGAATTTTAAGTCAAGTTCGGTGCATGAACAGCAGCATCCTCTGAATACTTGATTCCCTCTCATTCCCCATACCTGTATCAACATCCTCTCTCATGAAGCACAATTTAGATAATTAAAAATCCATTAGAAAATAATGACCACAAAGGTGCAACAGAGCAAAATGACACTAGCAATTGACACAGTTTTTTTCTTTAGAGATGCACAATCCTAAATTTCTCCGCCAATAATTGTAGCCGTTTATTCAGAATACAGTTTGATTCTTTGAAAACTAATGCTGTGTAAACTATAGGGAACTCTCTCATTTGATACATTTCTATGGTATTAGAGGTTAAAATTAACAACAGAGCCCAACCTCTTATATGTACCTGCTATTTATTTTTCATATATAATAATTATACTCAAATGAAAACTGAAATGTTTGTATTAGGGATGCACAAAATGAAAATTGTGGACCGAAACCAAAAACCTGCAAAGCTATTATTTATCAGAGCGTGTGAGCAGATAGAGGGGAGCAGAGCACTGAACGAGAGCTACATATATAATTGACAGTAAATAAGCTTCTCTCTAGCATTTTTATAGCCAACTAAAATAACTCCTGAGGTAAGCAACGTTAAATGACAAGATGTTTTATTGACGCGGTTGAGCATTTGCACGAGACATGATACATTTCGGTAAGTTGTACTGTATCTTTCAACATACCTTTTGATGTTCAAGGATGTTTTATCATGATATAACATGTACTGTATTAAAGTGGAAGACAAGAATATACGCACTGCCACTTGAACATCACATTTAACAGTGTCAAAAGCGTTACAAATAAAGGGAGCACATCACTCTAATCTTGGAGTCCTTACACTGGCTCTTGCTTTCATGCTAGACAATACCTGATTATTCTGATTTTTATAAATATGTGTTTTGTAAATTTGTTTTGCGGTATGCTTCTATTTTTTTCCCTATTTCATAGCATTTTATTTATACAGTAGGCTATGTTCTTGTAAAGCACTTTGAGATGCAACTTTAAAAGGCGCTATATAAAATAAAATGTATTAAAATTATTATTATTAATGTTTGGTGAATGGTAAAACCGCAGACCTGACAACCCTGGCTTAAACTATGGGTGATTCAGAGTCAGATAGAGCCTGCTTTAACATTGCTATTTTTAACTGTTGCATTAAGTGCATTATTGTCGCATTACCTTTAAAAGCCCTAAAGAGACATTTTCTTCACATAGGTACAAGCTTACTTGTAGTCAACATAATGTCTAAAGTGACCATTAAAATAAAGGGTTACCCATCTGACTGATTCTTTCAGCAATCTAACAAGGCAGTTAACAAATGATATAAGATAGTCTCATAACACTCAATCAATGCAATATCAAAATACATTTTACAGTCATACATTGAGACAAAATCTTTTGAGAAAAAAGTGTGCTTTGCTCAGTCATTCTAATTAATGTCTGCCAAAATCCCCGCCCTTCTGTTCTGGGTTCAGACAGGGTTGGGCTCCAGCAGTCTTATTGATTTGACTCCTTATTAAATCTGTAATTATCTGTAAAAGCTCCATTACGGCGAACTTAACCCTTTCATGCACACTAATCAGATATTAAAAGTTCATGTTGGTAAGGTTCAGATGGCATAATTTTATGCCAACAAATTATGATCCTATATTTTTTTTAAGAAAAAAAATGACAATGTTAAGTTACAATTGAATACTGAATACAGATAAAGTTACTTTTCGGTTTATTAATCTTATTATGGGCTATATTTTAATTTCAACAATTAAAGGTGCTATATGTACTTTTTAACGGCCTCTATCGGATTGCAATTGTTTCAGATTGCAATTAATTTTTAGAAGACCGCTCGTGCTAAATCGATCCGATTCACGTTTGGCCTGACGAGCTTCAGCAGATAAAGTTTTGCTTTATTTTTAATATTTAAGTGGAGTTTGTGATGGAGCCTGTGTTGTGGTCTTTTTTAGGAGTTACCAGACTCGATGTCATCAGCTGCATTGCCGTCGCATAGACTGATATAAAAAGGAGAAAGGCTCTGGAGCACTCGTGTCGGGAGGCTCAGAAGAGCGCATCCGGTGACTTCACATAGAAATAGGAATACTGGCCTTCAGAGGTAAGAGCAAAACCCGACAAGTGGATCATTGTAATGTGTGATTACAACCCCTTCAAAATAAAAAAAATGATTCATTTAAGAAGAAAAGTTACATTTAGCACCTTTAAATGTATTCTGTCTCCAAAAGTGGACACATTATCTAATCTATCTGAAGAAATCATGCACAAAAGGTAAAAAGCGATGTAACGTAAAGGCATTCAATATATTTTATCGGCCAACATGTCTCAATTGTTCTTTCTGTCTTTCATGCCACTGTTAGTAAGATGTTTTGAAGGAATCGGTAGAAACAGCAAGCAAACAAATGCTCCTTTATGAGACTGAATTGACACAAAAGAAGTCTGACAATGCAAAAGAGATTAGCGGTTTACCTGCAGGAAACGTTCAAGCCCAGAATCTGAATGTGCTTTGTTTTATTGCTGTACTTTTGCGTTGTATGCTATTATTTTTCCTTCGGATTAAAAATAAAAGCACAAAAATTAACAACATCACATCATTTAGTGGTGACAGACACAAGATAAAACATTCTAATTGTAAACGCACTACAGCAACTAAACTGCCCTTTAAAACTCATTTAAAGTGTTATCGACAAATAAGTTACTCCTTTTGATGAACAGTCTATGACACAAAAAGCTCCACGTTGACAAGCGCAACATTACCGTAAGCCATTTCGCTGTGGTTATTAGAAACAGAGCAGAATTTCACAATGTCAGCAGGCCTTATCAAAGCAATTAATCACCGCCTTGAGTGAATAAAGCATTCTTCTCACTCATCACATCAGACTCACAAAACACTGATGGCGGAATCTCTCATCACCTCTAATAACATCTAGCTGACAATAAACCCCCAGTCAATGCTATAATCATCGGGAGCAATGATTCAGGCTGATTCCTCTCACTGTAGGCTACTTAACAGCAATAGTGGAAGTAGTTTTAAACAAGGTGAGGTGCATTTGCTGCAGTCCTTGTTTTGTGCTTCGTCTGGTGAAATGGTACAAACACCCTCATTAGGGCTGACACACCGGCATCCTCCGAGGGTGTCCGGGAAAATTGACAGGCTCATTACCGCAAGTCTCCTTGAGTGCAGAGATTGTGTTTAAGGAGAGATGACAGTTCAATTTACCCAGAGTGCCTCCGCTTTACCTCCACTCTCACATGCCGAGGAAAACACAGCTGATATGGGAACTTAGTGTTTAAAGGTAGGCGATGTACTAAGCTGCTCTTAATATGGCACACTTGAATATGCTATAAGCCTTGGATTGGACTGCTTGTCAATCATTTGAGTCGAGCACTTGTTAATTGATGCGTACAGGGCCCCTCTTTTGTCCATTGTATTCGAACTCTCATGAATCTGACACGGAGTGCTTTCTCCTCTTTAAGGAACCCATCCAGTGTGGTCTGAATTCTTGGGAGCCGCTGCACTTATATTTGATAAGCGAGTAAAATACCGTTCAAGAGAACCATTGTGATCGTAAAGACCCTGCCATTCACATGAGAGAATGAAAGCTCAACAGATATCCCCTTCTGACTGAGATAAAAGCAAGCATCTGTTTGAATGATCTCATTGAAAGCTCACTGGAATGAACCACCTCTGGGTTAATGAGGCTCGGAGTTCCCAGACGAGCTTCTGTAAGTCAGCTGGTAGAGGAGTAATTCCCAGCCACGGATGGATGGATGGATGGATGGATGGATGGATGGATGGATGGATGGATAAAACGATTGATAGAAAGACAGACAGACAAAACTAATCGAAAAGGTAAATGAATAGCGTACTGAATGCAACTTTGCAGTAATCACATACAATAACTTTACCCACAATTGTATGGAGGCCACAATGTTGCTGCTGACCTGTTTGTCCTTTTCCCATTAGATAAAATAGGTAATATTAAAGTAGGGGTACATGTTAGGATAAAATTTTACGCCAGATAAATACAAGAAAATGTTAAACACATTTCTTCAAGCTTAAGTGGATTATCAATAATTAATTGAAGATCAAGAGAGTGGAGCCACCATCATCCTGCACAAACTAACAAGCAGAAGCTTACTTCAACTTTACACAACACACACATCAGTGGAGAAAGGAAGCCGAGTCATCCGTGAGGTGGATTTTGCAATCAGTCGATAAAGGCTTTAGGATCAATATTCTTCAACTGAGAGTGGAGACACTCTTAAAAGACGTTATAATATATACATGCAAAAAAGACGTGTATCTGAAAAGCAAAATATGAATTAGTGCAATCAATAGTAAGATTTTTTTTTCAATTGCTCAATTTAGTATGCAGCATGCATGGCAAATGTGCATTTAAGAGCAATTTAGAGTCTCATCAAATTTAATCTGCCATGTTGAATTTTGGCTTAGGGCCAGGTTACATTTGTACAAGTGGCCTAATATGAGAAAGAGTAGGAGAGGTTCACTTATTGCTGTTGTTACCTACCTACTCCAATTTGTTGAAGAGGGAAAATATGATTCTCAGATTATATCTTTATTTTATTTAGATTTGCTTTGTTTTTATTAGAAGCCAATTATATACAGTAGAGGCCATTTCTCATTTTTCTATGTAGTGGTAGCTAGCTAAAAGTAGTGAGGCAACTAACTTTTTTAGCGTAATTTTATCCATTTAAATTTTAGATTTGTTTATTCATTCAAAAACTATGTTTCTGTGCCATCAAATTTTGGCTCTAATCAAATTATCAATTCATCAATGGTCACATGTTAAAATATGCTGGAATATGCCTTAGAAAAAAATGGAACATTCCACTGATAACACTGGAATATGCCTTAGAAAAAAATATTTCTGAAGTTTAGATTTGAAAGTGTGTCTAAGAATTGTTCCCATGCACCAAAAAATATATTACTCCCCGAAGAGATAAGCACCTCAGCAGCAGCAACCATGTGTAAAGCATAAAGCTGTGTGCGAGTTTGCATGTGTGTGTGTGTGTGTGTGTGTGTGTGTGTGAGAGAGAGAGAGTGAGAGAGAGAAAGAAAGAGCGGATGCAGAGTGTAGGAAAGCGACAGGAAACAAGTGAAGAAGAAAGAAAAAATAATGTTTATGCATCAGTGTGACAAAAATTGAGAGCAATGGAGAATATGTGAATGCGTGTGCATAGTAGAAAATAAAGAGACAGAAGAGAGGAATAGGGGAAGATGAAATGGAGAGCTGAAATTTTGCAGAAACAGAGTAAAAATGTGAACAGGATTGTCATTTATTTCAGTATGGTGGGCTAATGAACAGTGGCTGTCATTTGAGATGGATTGTACAGTGTCCAGGTCTTAATAGAGCCCACAGACGGAGGACAGGGTGAGATTTATAAAATCTATACTTATCTCTTGTGGGCAGAGCATCTGCTCAATCTTGCTTTGTTTTTTTTTAAATGCGCATGGGCATATGCCTCGTGTTCACACTGAAAACTGGAAGCATATGGACGTGGTACAGACAGACCTCAAGTGATTTGATGTCTCCAGTCCACAACAGAAGCTCAGCCTGGGCTTGCCCCACTTTGTTAATATGTAGCTAAAGCAATAAAAAAAAGGTGTGAAGCACACCAATCTGCTCATATTTAATAAATTACAGATGACATTGTTATTAGGCCTGTCAAAGCTAACGTATCAATGTATGTATATGTATATGTACAGTATGTATATAAGTATATGAATATATATATATATATATATATATATATATATATATATATATATATATTATCACAATAACTTGTAGATAAAAAAAAGTTCACCCTCATTTTGTTACAAATTTGTACAACTAACCTAAATTCCTTATCAACACCAAAGTTTGTCATAAAATGATCTCAAATATTTTCATCTCGCAACTGCAAATTTATTTACATTTATTGATTTAGCAGACATTTCCTAATTGTGAGTGACTATCTCACAATGCCACTTCATTCCTTATTATCCTTATTCTTTGAAATGTATATTTCACAATGACATCATTCATGGAAAATCTAAAAGGAATGGTTCAGCCAAAAATATACTTACATTCATGTCTTTTCAAGACTGTATGACTTTTTTCCTCTCTGGAATGTAAAAGATGTTTAAAAAAAAACAAAAAAACCATTCAATACATACAAAGAAAGTCAATGGGGTCCAATGTATTTTGGAACCCATTGACTTTCATTATTGGATAAAAACAGTTGCAACATTATTCAAAATATCTTTTATATTCCACAGAAAAAAAATTAATTAAAAAAATTTAGAATGACATGAAGGTAAGCAAATGACAATGGATTTTTTTATGGGTGAACTATCCTTTTAATGCAAAAGGATGTCAGTAGAGGACCTTATCAAAGGCAATTGCATCTTATCAAATAGTTTTTTAAATGAAATGCACAACTCTCATCTAAACCATTAAAAAAACCTCACTGCACACGTTCCAAAGACAGGCCCGTACTTTCATGTCACAAAACAAATGAACACAGAAATCTGAAGGCGGCTCTCACACTCCTGCACATTTTTTCCCTTAGGTTTTCTTCACAATGGACAATGGACTGAAAAAGCATCTTAATGAGCTCTTAAACTGTCCCACAGCTGTCTTCATCAATCATTCATGCACAAACACAAATTTACAGAGAAGCGCCCTTCAATGCCACCCTCTAATCCTGCAATCCCACACTTCAATTATTTATCCATCACCCAGCCTGGCTTTCTGGCACTTTCTTTGTGATTACGACACTTGTCTCTGCGGCGTGACTATGTTAGACAGTGCAGTAAAGCGGTACTCGGCCCATGTTTAACCAACCTGGATTAAATGCACTGTTACACAGGGAGCTCAAATAGGTATAATATTTCAGAAGCTGCCTCAATAGAATGCAAGAGAATAAAATGTATGTAAACTGAGGTTACTGCTTTTTAAACAGGAAGGTCCCAGGTGGCTGGCATACAGAATGCCATCGAGGTGCAGGCTGTGACTTAGCGTGGATGGTTAAAATGCCATGGGCAAGGGTTTCATTACAGCTATGCTAATCCTTCAATGCTAAATGCTGTTCAGATAGCCTAGCCTTTAATAAATACAACATCAAATGTCACTATCAATCCTCTTCACCTACATCCCCATTTTCAGCTCCTTATTTCACCTTTTCATCCATATTTAAAAAGAAGAGAAGCCCACCAGGACTTGATTGCAGCTCACCAATTCAAAAAGCGACTGGCCTTATCGGTGCCTGCCAGTTGAAACACTTAAAAGGGAGTGTAATGTCAGAAGAGATTCATAATCAAGGGTACTGCATTCTGGATCACTGAGGCTTTGAGTTTCTGTTAGATAAGAGAAGCATTTCGCTCAAAGCCAATACACTGACTGCAACACATCATCAATCCTTCTACATGACTTTTGGGAACAAAGATCCTCTGCGTCAATCAGCCATAACAAAAAAAGACCCAGGCTCATCTGCTATTCCTCACTGAGGTTACAAGATGTAATATCAGAGTTGTACCCTAAAGGCTCATTCACAAGAACCTAGAACAAGGGGTCACCGACCTTTTGACATCAAGATCTATTTTTAAATGGTCATATCATGCCCTGGAAAAGCTCAACACCACTTTTCCCAGCATGCACACCACATGTATAAATCATGCAAATCACTGCCCACTGTTTATGGCTTTATTTGTTCTGGTAACAGATCATCACCACATTTGCACTTACATTTACGAGTCATAAAATCATGTTTAATTTGGACTTCTCTGTGCATGCTCTTTGAGATAAAAACATCCATTATATGACTGACAGACAAGAACGGTTTGACCTAAAAATATCAAAATTGAAAATACTGTGGAAACAAAGACACCTACATCTTGGATGCCCTTGAGGTAAGCTAAAACATATCAAAAATTAATTTCAAAGTGAACTATCCCTTTAACACCCAAAAGAGTAAATCACAGTGGCAGCTTCAGGTTGGTAGTCCAAAGCGTTGTTGTCTATCTGTACTTCCGGGGTTCTTCCCATCAGAGCCTCGCTTTCGATTTCAAAATTGGTGGCTGCGCAAAATCAAAGTATCGAGTGTTTACATGTCCTCTAGATCGGATTAAACCACCCCTTACAATACGATTGAAATTTTAAATCAGATCTGGCCAATTCATTCCGATTTACGTACATGTTACTTTTTTATTCCGTTTGAGCAACCTGTCCGGATTATTAGGGTCCATGTATACGCAGCTAGTGTTTTCTAGAGCTGGTGTGCTCCTGGCGGCCAACAATACACTAGCTTGTATGTACTTGTGTACTGTGTGATGATTTTTTGAGCTTCATTTATTTTTCACAAAGCATTATTTTGCTGCACTTCAGCCATGATAGAGAGACATCCACGCATGTATTGCGTGTTTGTGGATGTGTTTGGGTTGATTTCAAATATCAACAGTGGCTTCTTGCTAGTGTCTTTGACGAGAAGCAGTGTAGTCTGGGTACATTTAATAATAATAATCTCATAAACGGCAAATCCTCTCAGTCTTTTGGCCTGATCAATCTCTTCAGTCTCTCTTCAAAGCAATGGAAATCAATAACAAAAAAAAAATCAATAGCAAGAAAACCTCTTCATTACCCAATAACAATTTTGCTAGGAGACTGGTAAGCATGAAGAAAGTCCTAGAGAATTCCATAAAAAAAGCAATGCAATTTGAAAATTTGACATTTTATACTCTGAACACCTTAGAAACCCCCAAGAAACACTCTAGCAACCAATCATAATGCATTTACTGAACAGTTTACATTACTGTGTGTAGCCTATACTTCAAAATGATACCAACTCTACACATCAAATATTTGCTGAGTGCGGAGACATGCTGCTTGGTGAGATTCATTGTCTAACCTTTAAAAAAATGTGTGTGCGCGCTATCTTTTTAGACAATAAACCGTTTATAAATTAAGAACCAGGTGCTCTTTTGAGAAGGTGAATTGAAAGTACAGGTGTATCTTTCTATTGTTCCGAGGAGCCTTCAATCCAAATCTTTACGCCTAATGCGTGAGGCTTGGCTCATAACGGATTCACAAGAAGTGGTCAGTGCACGCCCATAATATGAATAGGTCTTCATGCCATTTTCATAGAATGGCTGCCTTTGAAATGGCCGCCTTCATTATGCTTGTGAAATAACACCTCGGAAAGTAGAGCTCTGGCTCTTTTTAACTGCAAATGATGTGATTGTTTCAGCATACAATAACCTTCATACAGCCTAATGCTAATGTAGCCCAATAGCGGATTGTCCAGACAAAACTGCATAGTGCAACAATATCAGCATCTGTTCTTATTCTAAGCACCACAACAACCGAGGATGCTGATTCTAATCTCATATGATTATCCAAATGATCCAAAATACATACCGTATTTGAGAAAATACATAACCAGCCAGTGTTCAAAACTATCTGCTTGCCGTAGCTCGATTCAGGCGGTAAGCTTGTAATAATGTTTTTAATTCCAGTGGTACTGGTGAATTTCTGAGGGAGATTCGAGCATGTCTTTGTGAATCTGTGATTCTGATTCAGAATCTGTGATTCTGAATGCCAGCAGAGAATGATGACAGCATCCAGACCGGCACGGTGATTATCCAGCCCGTTCTCATCCTTTAGCGTCACATAAAACGTTATATGACAACACATGGCACCCTTTATCGTTAATATAACACGCGAACCCACGACGTCATAAATCCTTTAGCGTGAATATGACACACAGACCCTACCCCACACCTAAACTTAGCCCTCACAGCGCGTGTTATATTAACGGGTGCCATATGCGTAGTATAGCGCCGTTTTGTCATATAGCGTTCTATATGACGCTAAAGGATGAGAATGCGTTGGACTGACAGCTGCACACTAATGCACCACGTCTATACCAGCCAATCCACATATATTGTAAAACAAAGATTAGGATGCTCTCCACCCCCATCCTGAATAACCTTCATATCGGAGCGTTCCGACGGGACACATCATGTCGTGACAACACTTGAAGGCCCCAGCAGATCAATAACTAAATGACTCTATTTGTGTGCAAACAAACAATCAAAAGGTGAGAAAAACATTGCCAAAGCAGCTAAAGCCCTGAAATATAGCCATATGGGGATGAAGACAGGAGCTAACACGCCCAAAACAGTAAGGATAAAACATGGGACCTTCCTCTGACCTCAAATGAAACTGTATAATTGCTTACTCAAGGGTTTAATTCAGTGCGGTGACTTCCTTGAACACACTTAAACCAGGTGCAAGGGAATATCTGAAAGTGGATCCAAATCCTTGCCACTTTCCCAAATCCCTTTCAATAAATTGTGTTCAAATCCAGGATTCTATTTCAATATCCAACTCATGCATGTGCTCGCTGGTCCCAAAAGCCAGATAGAAGTCTTTAGCTGGATGCACCATCTTTGGATAAAGAGGGAAACATGAATTGATTGTGTCATGCACCAAACAATATTTGCAGATTATATTATGTGCAGAGGCAAAATGCTGTTCATTTGAAGGACGGTGGCCTATTATCGGTCATAAACTAGTTGGTTAAGTGTAGAAAATACCACAAATTCGAAATCCTCCCAAAGAAATACTTGCCCAAATAAGTTCAACCAAATAATTAACAGAGATATCAGAATTCAAACAAACACACAAGGACAAACCTGCTCACACACAAAAGCAAAATCACGAGAACAAAGCAATAATGAGGCACCAGTCCTTTCCGTCTGCTTGTGTGAAGTGGTAATGAGGAGCCTATCAAGTTACTGTAATGCTGTTTTATAATGAGTAATCTCAATGCATCTGTCCATCTACTACAGTACCAGAACGGATAGCTATTCTTCAGCGTTTCCATACCGCTCGGTTTTATCATTACCCTCGCTTCATTTTCATGCTAAATAAAATATGGGGAGAGACATTTTTCACAACGGTTGTTTCTCTTCGAGCCAAAAATGGCCACTGTAGCGCAGAGTATGGATGACAGTAATTAATTACAGCTGAATATGGTATGATAATAGGCCTGACTGATATAATTAGCTTCAAGAGGCCCCAAAGTATATTTCTGCCCATGCACCTGGTTCATCCTTTATACCTGTAATTAAAAAAAGATCATTTGGGAAAGATTTGCTTTGTTGCCTTTGATTAGATCTAGCAACGTTCATCATGTTTTTGTCATGGTCTCTCAACAGGACACGGTAGCGGAAAACTACATGAAAATTTGAAATGGAGGTTGTCAATTTTTTCCAATGCAAAGGTTGCAAGGAGGCCTGATCAAGAAAATTGAGTTACTGTGACTACTCCAGATCTCTGGGACAACCCAATTAGCATAACTCTGAATATTAAAAGTGCCTGCTGAATGGAAAATAATTTACTTTCATTCACAAGTATCATAATCATACAATATTTAATTCATTCTTTTTGATCGTAAATTTACGGAAGTGTATTGCATTCACTTGAAGAAAAAAAAATTACTCTGTTTTTCCGGATTAATGAGTTCATTATCTCAGAATTACGAGATAATTTTTTATGGGAAAAAAGTTTTTGCTCTTTTTTTCTGAATTAATGAGTTAATTATCTCAGAATTACAAGATCATTCTTCTTGGAAACAATTTTTTGCTCTGTTTTTCTGACTTGATTATCTCAAAAACTCAGAAATTCAGTAATCTCGTAATTCTGAGATAATTAACTCGTTAATTCAGAAAAACAGAGCAAAAACTTTTTTTCCAGGAAAAATTCTCTCGTAATTCTGAGATAATTAACTCGTTAATTCAGAAAAACAGAGCAAAAAAAGTGTTTTTTTTTCCATGAAAAATTCTCTCGTAATTCTGAGATAATTAACTTGTTAATTCAGAAAACAGAACAAAAACTTATTTTCCATGAAAAATTATCTTGTAATTCTGAGGTAATTAACTCATTAATTCAGAAAAAGAGCAACAACTTTTTTTCCATGAAAGATTCTCGTAATTCAGAGATAATTAACTCGTTAATTCAGAGTCGATTTTGTTTTCTCAAGTGAATGCAATACACTTCCGTATAAATTGGCGTATCATATGCCTATTTTATATACAGCATAAAAAAAGCTAAAATAAAAATGATAGGTGATCAAAAAAGGTGTTCAAACAACATCATTATAATTACAGTTTAGCTCTCTGGTTCGATAACTCTGTGTGTGTTCTCGTAATATATTTTTTAACTCAAAAGTCACTTGGGTCGCACTGTTATATTCCCTCCGTTCAGACAGATCTGTGGCTACCTGCAAATCATTGGCTCAGTTCCCTCAAAACAAAATGAACAAAGCTTCAGTGGTTCCCAAGTCAGCTATGTTTTCCTGAAATGAGCGGGCAGGAAAATTGCCTGAGCCTTTGCTGTAAACATGAAAGTGAGACATAAATCTTGTGTAAAATATTTGTCAGTTATCTTCTGCTAGAAAATTCCACTTGATACAAATGCCTCAGCACGCCAGACTCCAATACTGTCTGGATAATTTATTCTTTCGCTGTTGGTTATATATTCCATTTCTGACATAGTAAACCCACAGCCGTCTTGAGTGAGAAATCTCTTCTGTCTGCATCTAGCTGCAATCAACAAACCTACACGGGCCACTGACTAAATAATTTATGCCCGTTTCAAAATTACAAAATGAGCATACAAAGGAAGGTTAAAAGGTCCATGCACTGTTCAGTCATAAAAAGACATCGATAATGGAGCCAAGGCAGACAAGTGAAACTGACAGTGATTTAAAGGGCATCTGAGGTCAACACAGAGAGACACTTGAAATGTGACAGGAGAAATAAACATCCCTCTGTAACAGAACGGTTACAAGGATCTCTCTCTTCCCTAATTATTATAAGTCCATTTATTTACATACAAATCTTTTGTAACAAATGTCACTTTTGATCAACCTAATGTGTCCTTGCTACATACATTTTTTAATTGAATGATAGTGTATATCTTTCATTATATTATATATTTAGCAACATTTCTCAGAAGAACATAAATGCACTGACAGCTAGGCTTGCACATGTCAGAGATGAGGAATAGCATGGGAAAAGATACTATACTGACTGGTTGATGACTTTCATCTGGGCTTATATTGGAAGAGCAGCTTTCCATTCTAATTGTTGTTTTGGGAGGGAATTGGCAGATCCGTTTCTGCAGAGGCAAACAAATCCACATGCTCGCTAGATAAAGCTGCCCTGGGAACTGTCATAAGAAGCAAGATCCAAAGAATATTACTTTTATATATTACAATAAAGCCTTGAAGGTTGCCAGAGAAGTCAAATGCACAGAACAACTAAGAATACACAACTATCCAGAATTGTTGATAAGCGTGTCAGATTCTCACTTACTGTTCTGCACTTATTTGAAAGGGTCAGTGGATGTCAGCGATACAGACTGAGGCATTTTGTCTCATTATATTAGATCAGAAACAAATAATAACCTCCATCAATATGCTTGATTTTAAAGCATTTTCTCTGCCAATAATCAGGAAAAATAAGAGTACAAGACAACCAACTAGTAGTGGCCATAACTGTTGAGGAAAGTTACTTTTAAAAGTAATGCGTTAAAGCTACACTGTGTTATTTTTACCCCCATCTAGTGGTGGAACGGTATATGACCATTCAGTGAATATTAGTTTCTGTTCCTCTCAATTGCGATTTCGTTTTAACTCCTACGGTGGCCAGTGTAGTCCAAGATTAACATGGCTTCCAGTTCGACCTCGTCCGTGAGTGTTAACTTAAACGTAAACGCGAAAGGCGAAGCTTGAATTAACGGGTATGTCCCTCTTTGGCTAATGTACTTTCAAGATGGAGGGGCAACATGGCGACCGACATTAGAACCCCTTACCCGTATGTATTTTCAATGGCATATTATACATTCACGAGAATACTTTATTACTTGAAACGAAGTAAATATACAATAATGAGCCCATATATTTTTTTTGTTTTTTAGCTAAGAATAAACTAAAAGAGTTACACAGTGTAGCTTTAAGTTACTTTTGTATTATTTTTCCTCACAAGGGTAGGGCTTACTCATTTGTTTTTTTTATTTGAATATATTTCGGAAATATATTTCTATATTTCAGAAATGTAAAGGCTCTTTCACACCAAAAGTGAAATGAATAAGCCTCAGGCTGAAGAAAATACAAATTCACATCTGTACAGTAGAGTATGCAGCTAGATATATCCAGCTGTGCTGTCATTCTGGATTGGAGAAAAATAAGATAAGAGTTAAAAGTTAAACACTCTTACTTCAATAAAAACAAAAAATAAAAACAAATGTGATGTTCATCTAAATTCATTTTTGTTTAGTATGGATGATCTGGATCATTGAAGATCAGCAGCAAAGACATTGGTTAAAGAGATTAAATACAAAGTATATTTGTGTTATTTACATATTTATTTTTTGCAGGTTTGCGTAATATTCTGTGTTTGCATTTCAATGTTTTTATTCATTTTGAGGAATACTGAATCTGTTTTTGTGCCAGTGAGTTTAGTAAATGCATGCAGGTGTCAAGTCAGTAAATTGGAAAAAGTAACTTGCTTTTGAAAAAAGTTACTATGATGTTCATCCCTTGGGGCTTCGCATGCTCTCCTTAATAGGTAAATTAATCAAATTCAGTCCTGTCTCGCTATGTATCCAGGTTAATTGTGTCTGTTTACACATGCATACGCTCTCTTCGCCTCTTAAACCAGAACAAACCTCAGATGAGATGCATACCTACCAACACACAACATCCACTATCTATAACAGTATACAAAAGAGCACAGTCAGCCATCACGACATGGGTCACAGCGAGAGAGAAAGACTATGGACTCATTTTCTGGGTGTTTGTTTCTTCACAGAAGAATGACAATCTCTATGAACTCATGCTCATGCCCTAGGGACACTGGGAATTTCTTCCATGTGCCTAGAGCATATTGTGAGCCATCTGGTGCCCGTCTCATATCCCTGTGAGGTAGTAAGCGACCAGAGGAATGGCAAGCTATCAATCAAACAGACAATGAAATCATCTCATTGCAGGTCAGTGGTCTCCATCCAATATAAGTTTCACACTGATCCAACTGACAGCTGTAGTCAAAACTAAATCTTTTCTTCTTGTACACCAAACCCACATCTTATGTGCCCCATGTCATAACAGAAAGTAGATCCCCTGATGTACATTAAAGAACTGTACAGCCTAAAAAAGCCTGTTGATACTTCCGTTTTTATTCATAAACATTGGAGTCCAAAACTGGTCTGTTATCATCAACATATTACCATTAATGCTATTTATTAAATGTAGAGAACACTGCAAAACTTGGTTTGACGTCCAGTACAAATATCTAAAAATGTTTTCACTTCTTTTTAAATTGTTTATACTTTATACAATCATGTATTCTCAGCAGTCTCAGAAAATAAGTCGTAATACTGTATGGTTTGCTGCTCTTCAAGTAAACTTGTCTTGTTTCAAGGAATTTGGAAATTTTAACTGAAATCTCATTAGTAATATCAATGGCGTACTTCTCAGTGTCATGGAATATTCACAAAAACATTTTATTTAGATATACTCAACAAAGGGTATCCAAAGAGTGATTAGAATCAAATGTGTTTGCGTCTTATTAGCTTAATCTAAAGGTGCACACTCCACCACAATGTTTCTCTAGCAATTTGGCAATGACTCCAATCTCACTGCTGTTGGGCTCAATACCTCTACGCCAACTTGAGCTGATTATCTCCACTCAGATAGAAACAAATCATTTGGCATCAAATACGCTTCACTTGGTTTTCCATAAAAGACTTGATTGTAAGAGGTCCCTGTCTAACCGGTCAAGCAGAAAGAAAGTACAGTAAATAAGAACAGTTTCAACAGAAAAAAAGGGTTGTTATAAAGTTATTATGGGCTTTATGACTTGATAGAGATGTTTGGGAATGCTAGCAGCACTATGAAATTCATCACTCACTGACTTATTTTCTCCTCTGAGATAAGAATTCGTCTTAAACGCCACATGATCGAATACGGCAAACTGGCATGCAAACGTAAGTCTTTTTCTCTTATGAAACATTTATAAATTTAAAGATATGCCATTTTTTATAAACACTTTGATATACTGGTTGAAACTCTCTTCACATCCTGATAGTAATCAATGATGAAGTGGTGTTAAATATATATTTTTTATATTTTTATATTTTTTATTATATATATATATATATATATACACACATTCTAATTTATTTATTATTATTTTATTTTTTTCATTGTTTATTTTAATATATTTTCTGTGGAAGTCTCAGGACCAAAACATTTTCGCCCAATCATTGCATTCAGTCCGAATGCATGTCATTACCGTAATTACGACAGAGCATTCAATTATATGAATTGGCAGTACGTAAAAGCTCTGAAATTCGTTTACGTTCATTAATATTGTAATGTTATGTGCTTTGAGACATAAGATGATTTAACGCTGTGTCACTTCTGGCGCTTTGCAGAATCTGCTGTTTGCGTTAATGTGTTTTGAAGGAGGCACGGCTTTGGGAGCGTTCTGAAGGGAGGGTGGGATCTTATGCTTTCAAAGCTTGCTCGCTATTGCTAGCCTCTCCGCAATTGCCTATCCTAGCTATAAATGTAGGAGCAGAGGTTTACCAAAATAGCCAGAGTTGGGATAAGAAATGCACAGTCATAAATTATTTGCATTATAAAGGAACATTTCATGTTTTCCATATGCTTCCAAGCAGACATTTAGATCAGACAACTTCTAGCCTATTTATAAAAAGTGACCAAAGGGTCAGGGAGGGAATGAAATATTCTATACACAGAGAAGCTGAATAAATATCAAGGGATAACAATGCACCAGCAAACAGACAAATAAACTCATTCAAATTCAAATCCAGTACTAAGCAATATTCATGACTCTGTGTCTGCCTTGCCCTCATTGTATATAAATGCTGACAGAATTTTTTACACTTTCAAGCTTTAACTTGCTGACAAGACTTTAAAGATGGCAAATCCAAAGCATATAAAATGTAAAGGCAAAGCAGTACCTTCCTGTAAGCAATCATATTGGGTGAGTCGTCATCTGGGTCAGCCACGCCCACTGCACCTTGGTCCTGAGAGGCCTGAGCCATTCTTGGTCTCTTGATCTCTCTTTTTGTCTCTGCGGGGAAAGGACAGAACAGAAGACAGATCAGTCATACAGAATCCCAGTGTGCCACCCAAAAAAATAAATAAATATCTACAGTTGTTAGTGTAAAAGTGAGTTAAAGCACAGGCAAATATTCTCCATGAAAATGTCTTAAATTTCAGTATGTTTCTCACAATACCATCAAAGACTTTGAATAAAACAAATAAAGCCATCGACTAATTTATTATGCTTTATATCTCTTTTGGAGCTTCAGTGGTTCATATTCACTTTCATAGTGTGAAAAAACAACATTTAGACATGCATAAAAAAACTCATAAAATTTGTTCCACAAAGAAAGAAAGTCACGCATCAGGGTTTATTGTTATCAGGGGTCTCAAATATTCATGCATTCAATTCTAACATGTTGATGATACAGAACCAATGACATTCTCGCAGAGTTTCTTGTTCTTTAACCGTTTATCCACGGTTTATCTGTTGATCAGATTCACGTGAAAGTTGTGTTCATTATAGCTTATAAAAGTTTATTCCGTAAAATGTTATCAGTTGTAGTGCATATTTGAATAACACATTTGTTCTGGATACTGAAATTGTACTAAGGAAATTATTTGGTAGGCTAATGGCCATCTCCAATTAATTAAAATCAGTAGGTTCACTTTAGTGTCATATAATGAACGCCGAGGGATTTAAATTGGGAATTTTAGCGTCTAATCGGTTGCACAGAAAAAAATTTTTATCGACCTCTCATAATTGGAGTTCGCAGAGAAGATAATAGAAAGGGTTTCAGTTTCAGATAATGGAGCAGGTATGACATACACATATCTACAGCCTACGTGTTCCTGCATTAAATACTACTATAATAATAAGCGTCTTTTTAAAGCTGCAATCGTGGAGCCATAATCGGACAAACAGAAGGTTTGATTAACGCAATTTTAGAATGTTTATATTTACTTTACATAATCAAATACAATCAACCACAATATCCTAAATTCCTAAATCTACACAGAAACACAAACGCAGCTAAGAACAACACGAAAACCTTACTGGAATTATATATATATATATATATATATATATATATATATATATATATATATATATATATATATATATATATATATGCATTTCATCGTCTTCGTCACAGACTGTAACGTTACTTTCACTTCACTGCTGTGTGTCACCTGCACGAGTGTGTGTGCTAGAAAAGAAATACTAGTATGGTCTCCTAAAATGACCATTGGAGTCCAATGGAAGAGTATAATCAATTCACTGTTACTAATACGTCCAATGATTGGACGTATTAGTAACAGTGAATTGATTATACTCTTCCACACTATAGCCACATGATGAGCGCGAGCATTAGGTTGATCACAACAGCGAACCGGTAGAACTGTGGGCATGATTTCCCAGCACCGCATTGCACTACAAACATGTGCGGCGATTTAAACAAAAAAAAAAGACAAACAGCTGCTTTCAGGGCGCAATTCCCCACTGGAACCCCGTCCCAATTCACACAGCACTCCACAGAGCGATGCCGAATATAGAAGCAGAAAACCCTGTCACTGAAAAACACGCTCACTCGCGCGCACACACACAGACACACACTCGCGCACACAGCGGGGAGCGCGAGGCGACAGGATGATTCACTTCAAACTCACCAGCACTTCTGGAGACACTTGAATCCAGCGCTGGACATGACAATTGATCGTTCAGTGCTAGTGAACATTGGCACAAGTTTACAGTGACAGCCAGTCACACACACACACACACACACACACACACACACACACACACACACAACTGATGACTGGAAGAGCGCATTACCTTAGTAGTCCAAGTACCGCCTCGTCCACTCCTCGGAGCTCGATTTCCCCTCCTTAGCAACCAGAAAAGAGCAGGTTCATGATCTAACTGGCTTGAAGAGACTGTGATGATGATGGGGTGTTGGTGGGGGGAAGATGATGAAGAGAGAGACTCTAAGGAGCTGTGCAGCTGTGGAAAGCACTGGGTTCCTTCCACTCTGTCCGTGTCTCGCGCGCGCTGGATCCCAGCGTGGGTGGTCGCTGCGTGGAGTGAGGTGCTCAGGTACAGTGGAGGATCCTGGCATGTGTGCAAACTCACTGTTGAGAGTGTGTGTGTCAGAGGCAAGGAGGGAATGAGGGGAGGGAGGAGAACAGAGGGTGGGGGTTTGGGGGTGGAGTGTCTCCCTCTGTAGTTTCTGCCAAGCAATTCTGAAACATGTATGTTTATTAAGTGAGAGAATGCTTTTTTGTAGGCATATCAATTGAGTAATCCCCTCTTGGTTCTGCATTTCTCTCATTAGGACATCTTGCTAAAAATTAAGAGGATTAGGGTTTAAGAATAAATGATAATAAGCTCCAGCAGTTTATCAATTTATTCTTAAACCCTAATCCAGTAAGAAGGAACAGTAGTACAGGGGTCATTTTTGTCTTTCTAACATTCCAATTCGACCATGTAATGTTAGCACTTTTTGTGCCAAAAACAAGACCGTTAAAATAAAATGGTCCCTTCACACATGAAATGAGTGACAAGAGTTGTTCACTGTGCTCTGGTGCTCACACACACAAGCTGTGGACAGCGAGTTTTGCGTTTATGTTCAGACTCCCCCGTTCTTCAAGAACAACTTCTTTGCAAAGCCTGCAACAAGTGACATTTCACATAAAAGGTGCCACTCAAACAGTTTAGTGTCAGATTGATCAAGGATTTTTCTATTTTATTTTTTTCTAATTTTGAATGGCCAAGATTTACATCTACCTCTACATTTATTCATTTAGCTGACCCTTTTATCCAAAGCGACTTACAATTGCTATATATGTCAGAGGTCGCACGTCTCAGGAGTTAGGGGTTAAGTGTCTTGCTCAGGGACACATTGGTGTCTCACAGTGGATTCAAACCCAGGCCTTATCCACTGCACCACCACCACCCAGATGTCTTTCAGAGCTTCACGAGAACTGGTTTATTCGTTTATTCTGTGATTCTTAATCAGTGAGAGTGGTAAACCATGAGTAAAGATATTTCATCAGATGAAAAATGATTGACCACAACTGAGCTGTCTCAAGACGGCTAGTGGGACGCCATCTTAACTAATTTAAAAAAAAAAAAAGGTCTACAAATGCTCTTCGAGCAGGTAGAAGTCCTGAAAGTTAGTTTTAAAATTGTAAATCAAGCTTTTTAATCTGAAAAGATCAAGTAAAATCTAACTTCTCATGATTTTCTAGCTTTAAAAGGAAAGAGCAAGAATAGATCAACACATCTGGATGATACTGGGAGCCTGAACAAGACTATATTTTATGTTTCATTTAGTTCCAGTGGCTCTGATTAGACTGGAAATGGATTAGACAAAGAAAATGGGGAGAAATATTAATTAAATGCCCTACAAGTATTCATCCAATGCAGATTTTCACATATCTGGACCACAGAGACCACAGAGTGTCTAGTGTTCTTGAGGAAGCCTGCAAAACCATTCATATAATGTACGGTTTCATTTGTGTGCTCTTCTATCCATGCACTCAGAACTGCACACATATCCTCTCACAACCAAACCACCCTTCTCTTTTTTCCTCGCTGGCTCTTAATCGGCCTTCTGGCACAACAGAGACGATACATGTTGCCGGTACACATAGATACTCTCTGTCTCTGAGAAAAGTGATAAAACATCAGAGATGCTGCTGCTCAAGAACATTGCATTTCCAGTCTGCATAATTCTAGCTAGGGCCATTGTTATCAATTAACACTTGACCAAATAGCAAGTACTCTACTTTGCAGAGAACAGCCAGGAAAGGGCTATTTATCAGTGCCAGGAAGTGTCCTTTATCGCACAGCACACTTCCAGTGCCCTATAAGTGTTAACACCACTCCGACACTATTTTTGGGGCTCTCTGTTCTACATTGTTTTAGTCAGATGTATAAAAGTGTCATGGCTGAGTATAACAGCATTTACACACAATACTTTGAGGCTAGAAATATTGGTAGTTTTCAAGTTATAGTACAAGAAACTTACCCCATATACTGCGATTCACAGCACAGATAATTTGATACAAACATGCATTAGCACATGCTCAAATGCTCTCTCTAAAAAATCAATACCATCAGAAGCCATTAGGGAGGAGTAATTGCTCATCATGTCTGAATCACAAATGTATTCAGCCAACCACTCACTCAAAGAGGCATGTGTACACACATATACAGTCATAATGGACAAATTGCACAAACCCACTCCAGGCTGGATTCATTATTTAGACTAGCGAGAGATGCAAGAAATGCACAGAGGTGTTTCCCTATCTCCAGTAGCCTAATTGCATTGCACACGCAATCATCTTACTAAATTAGCTGCTTTTACATTTCATGCAGACAAGAAATGATCTTTTGTTGAGATGCACAGGATGAATATATGTGGCAAATGCAAGTGTGTTCTCCTTGCACTGAACTAGTGACATTTCTACTTTGAAAGTAATGTTTCAGTGTGCATTAAGAGGGGTGTGCAGTGCATTTATGGTTTCTTACCTGCAAGAAAGGGCGCATGTTGCATAAATGCCAATTAGCAGGTAGCTAAGAATAGAAGTGTTAAAGTCTGACTGTGACTAAAGTAAACAGGACTATAGTAAGGCCGTTCACACCAAGGATGGAAACAGGTGTTAAAAATTAGCATCCTGTGTGGACACAGGTGTTGAAAATTAGCATGTTTGCTAAAACCCTCAAGCAAAGGCATATGGTTCGTTGAACGTAATTGTGATCTCAATGTCAAATAAAAATGATAACGATATATTTAAAGATATATATTCTAAAAATCACGCACATTAGACTGTTTAAATATCATATTTTTGCATTGTTTTCAGATGTTCTTTCAACATACCTTCAGATGTTCATTCATGTTTATTAGGAAGAGATGACCGCAAATTTTATTTTATGAATAGAATTTTTGAAGCAATGAAAATACATTTTGTATATGAGGGTGAGTCATTAATTACATAATTCATTTTTGGGTGAACTAACCCTTTAAGTTTAAACTGAAGCACCTATGGTGATGTCACACCACATTAAAGAGCATCAAAAATGACATTTATTGTTTGAATTTTGTGATAAAATTGTCATGATTTGAAAAATTACACTGTTTCTTATCGAAAGTAAATGTCATTTAATTTTTAAAGGGTCGGTTCACCCAAAAATGAAAATTCTGTCAGTATTTACTCACCCTCCTGTTGTTCCAAACCTCTGTGTTTATTTGTTCGGCTGAACACAAAGGAAAATATTTGGAAGAATGTTTTAATCAATCAGATCTCATTCCCCATTGACTACCATAGTAGCTATGATAGTCAATGGGGAATGAGATCTGTTTGATTAAAACCTCTCTCACTAGTATTCTTTCCAAAGTTTTTGAAATCTTTTGCTTCCTGCCTCTGGCAGTCTTGTTCTCCACTGTATGGGTCTCTAAATTTCTTGATAATCCTTCTAATGGCAGTTCTTGAATTGAAAACATTTTGATAAATGTGTATATCCTTCTCTATTGTGAGTATTAGCTAATTCTTTTTATCAAGACTAAACTAAATGTATTTTGCCTTGGCCATGATGACATTCATGATGACATTAAATACATATTTTACTACTTGTTTTGCAAGATACTAATCCTCAGCTTAAAGTGATATCTAAAGGCTAAGATGATTAATTAGGTTAATTATCCAATTTACTGGATAACAGTGGTTTGTTCTGTAGCCAATCAAACAGATCATTTCTTAAGGGCACTAATAATATTGACCTTAGTGTTGTTGGTTTTTTTTTCATATATATATAATAAGAAATTGGGTGTTAAATCCCTTGCTCTGTTAAACATCATTTGGTAAATATTTGAAAAATAATTTAAATTTTATAGCAGGCTGTACATAAGAAAAAATTTATATGAATGCAATAAATGTCAAAGGTTTGTTTAAAACACTTAATGACATTTTCCATAACCTAAAGTGAGAACTATTCACAGTTAATAAGTTGTTAAAACATTTTAAAAAAATGAGCTAATTAAACAATAATAATTTGGTTAATTATAGTGACAACGAACAAAGACCTCACTATTTGTATATAGCCTATTAATAATGTAGAGACTATAATATATTAACTATGAATTAAACTAATAGTTTGCAAATTATTTGCAAGTACTTCATTACTTTATACATATTATAAAGTGTTATGAGATGATGCGGGTTCAATTACTCCAAATACTAGAGAGCTCAGTCTGCTAACATCTGCACAGGATTGTGACCGCATTTCAACAGCCGGCACTCTTGGGAAGAGCTCTAAGCCCTTTGCTCCCTCTACTTGTTCTACAACATGTTTATTTCAAGTGCACTAAAAATTCCCTATTGCATCGTTCAACCAAAGTTCTCGAGCAGAGGACATTCCACTTCAGTCTGGGTCTGTGCACTCATTTCCAATTTCCAATAGTCTAAGTCAGAAAACTTTTGCTCGCCGACATATCCGAAACGTCTCCTACCGTCACATACACGAAAATCCAGCAAGGTTATTTGACTATTCAGCTAAAATCGACGGCTGCGGGTCAGAGATGCCCTTTAAATTTATTTTCCATTAGGGGTTAACATTAGCATTTCCACAAAAAGAAGACTCTGTCGCAGCATTTAAAATTAAATTCGGCGATACCAACAGTAGCAACTGTCACAATCACATTAGACCGGATTCAGCTGCACGGTCCCGAGAGGGTTAACGTCACAATCAGAGGCAGATCAGCAGGAGGACGTGAGGAGCCCTTGGCAATCCAGCCCTGCTCTTCAACAGGCTTTGCTGATTACTTACTGCAAGGTGCAATTATCCTCGCCACTACCGTGGCAAAAATCAGCCTCTTCCACAAAAGCACAACACTGGAAGACGAAAACATAAAACAAAGGTACAGATCGCAGCAATAATAAACACGAGGAGACGTGGGATGACATTCAACTATTGCATTTCGATTAATTTATTGGCTCAGAAAGCAATGGTAGATTACACCTCATAGAGCAGGCGGCAAGCGCGAGCCATTTGTTTGTGACCAGTTCATGAATAATTACAGAACCTCAAATCAAGTTTTTTTTTTATTATTATTTATTTATGAAACCTTAATACTGTAATCACTGGAAATTCTCTTTTTAAACCTCTACACTTTACAAAGATGAACAGTATATGTAAACAGTACTTTTTGTTTGTAATCTTAATGCTCCTTTTTAAAATGTGCACATCGTTAAAAACACAATTCTTTAAAGTTTAGATGGGAGAATATATGGAATAACGTCTAATGACACAATATAAAAGAGATCAAGGGAGGGAAAACAATCCCAGCCTCATCTCTCTCAAAAGGGACTGCATACGCAAGAACAAGAAGCAACATCAAGAGCCATATGTTTATGCATGTCCATAAACGAATAGCGATAGATTTATACAAAATGAGGGGGGGGGGGGGGGGAAAACAGTGCAAAGAAATTCAAATCCGAAAACTAAGAACAAAATAAGAAGAGATAGGAGATAAAGAATGAATTAAAATTCACATTCCCACAGTCATCAATACTTACCTTGAACATAACCATTTATGCGTTTAAATGATAAAGGATTGAGAATGATGGGAGACTGAATACCAAACCCGAGTGGAGTGATGCGAGAATAAATAGAAGTCATCTTTTGTCCAGCCGAGGAGTTTGATGCTCTCGTCTGAGGCAGCAAAACCTAGAAATGACACTAATAATCTCATGTCGTTCTACACATTGTGCAGGTCGTCCCGACCGAGGCAAAAGTTTGGCATTCTCAGAGTTTCGTTCTCTACGGGTATATCAGGAGGCACTTTCTGAGACACTTCGAGCGATTCCTAGAACAGAATCGATTATGGCTGCTCACTGTTCACAAACTCGAATCGAAATTACCTCCGGATCCATTGTGCACTTCTTCTTTATAATACGTAAACTATCCAGAAATCGACTCGTCTTCTTTATACCGAGAAACCAGCTGGCGCTTCCTGAAGAGTGCAAACACTATAACGGTGGAGATACAATATACATTAGTTGGGTCAGTGATATAAGTAGGGCAGGGCGTTTGACCTTTCTGCTCTGGGAATGCCACCATGTTTGGACGAGGGACTGAGAAACTGACAACAAGAGCAAAGTGCTATAACCGGGTATGAGATTACAGGGCAGTTGTTCAATATTATTGATCCCAGACAGTAAAGCTGACTCTAAACTAGGCCATCCCCCTGGTTCTGCGTTCTTTGACCAATGACGAGCAAAGAATCCAAGATCAAACTCTTTATAAGGCTAGCTCAACCCATTGCAACTTGTGTCTCCTGTTATGAGTTCAGATATGCCTCTTAGGCTTCCTTTTTTTCCTTTTCTCAGAAAGGCACCTCCTCTCTTCCCTGATATTGAATCCAATACCCGTGTGCGTCTGATTTGACAGCGTTCTCTCCTGTTTGAATGGGAGGTTTCCATCACTATGAGTGTGTATAGGCAACGTGGAAACAAACTGGAATAGATTAGAGCTGAAGTCAAGTGTAGACGATCACTTATTACCACTAGATGGCACTAAAGCAACACAATACCAGACTAGGGCTCCACAACTTCCACAACAAAAGTTACTGCAGCTCAGGCAGAACTACTAGAACCAAAAATAATACCAAAAAATAAAAGTCCAAAAGAAGTGACATCCCCTTCCGAAATAAATGCTATTCACAGATGTCCGTTGTACTGCACGCATAGAGAATCGAAACTGTACTCGTAACATAAATGCAATAAATAACTGAACTGTTCCCAAAATAAGACGTGTCTTTAAATTCCAGACTTGTAGGGTCATCAGTGTTCGTACCACAGACTTGAGATGTACTTGAGAGAAATCAAGGCAGAATATTGCCTAAGTCCAGTCTTTACGACAAGGATTCAGACTTCCGGCTATTGCTTCGTTTGATGTTGATATGAAAGATCACAACATAACACAAGTTTTGTCGTCATGCCACCTTCAGAAAAAACAGGTGCATTCCTTCTTTTGAAACGCAATTGGTATTTGAAGAGCAGGGACGTTTGTAGTTTTGTAGATTGGTTTCACCAGAACATGCAGACAGGCTTTTTACAGTTAGGGAAAAGAGCACAAACTCCAAAACCACAATGACGCTGCACGTTTCACAACATGGTACTTGATGCTGAAATGTTGTCGTGTGGCAGAGGAGTCTTCAATTTGGGCTCTGAAGTCTTTATGGGGCAGGGCTGTAGCACTGGCCAAATGACAGGAACTGAATGTCAGGTTGTCAGTTGTAAAGTAGGGCACAGGAGGGACAAGAATGGAACAGCCTGGAAGGCAAAGGCTAGCATCACAGCCAGTTACTAGTTACTTCTGTGGGCACTTTTTAATGATGCGCCAAGGGATCTAGAGTGGAGAAGTCATCACAGAAAAGGGCTGAAGGATTGTATTTTCCTGACTTTGAGCCATGCCGCCACAGATGTGAAGAGGAATGCTAACGTGAATATCAAATTGTGTTGAATTGTGAATGGACGATTCTCAATCCGGTCACACATGGAAGTAAAAGTCTCTCCCATGTCTGTCTGGTCCTCGGGAAGTCTATTGACCTTGACCGTCTTCTGCGATGGCTCAGTTCAGATCGATGGTGTTAAAGACCCACTCGGTGAACTTCTTGAGCTTGGCAGCAGAGCTTTGAGACTCTTCTTGCAGCCTCTGATTGTCCTCCCAAAGCCTCTTAATTTGTGCCTGCAGTTTCAATTTCTCTTCCCTTTCCTGGAAAAAAAAGCACATACACAAAAAGCAAAATACATTAAACTTATTATAAACTTGCTTTCTTATAAACTAGACACTGAGAGCCATGAGGATGTCAATCAACGGTATATGTAATTGTTAAAGTCATCAGTCAGCATTAGTTCAACTTTACCAAAGTGACAACTTTTACAGTACAACTTCAAAAATGAAACTGCTCATGTCATGATTATGCAAATAAATATCTGACAAGCAATGAAACTACTCATGTCATGATTATGCAAATAAATATCTGACAAGCAATGAATCGCTATAAGCAAAAAAATCTTCATGAAAATCGGACTTTTTCCATGTTTAAGTGCTATAATAGGGACCCCTGTGCATCTACCAACCCTGAAAACGTGAAAAGTGTCAACCTAGTAATTTTGTTTTGCCTCTCTATGCCAGAATTTGAAAAATTAAGCTAATCTTATTTTGCTCCCCTTCTGACCTAAGAAGTGCATTATATTATAATATTACGGCCCCTTAATCAGCACGTTTTAACCCACGGCGCCGCCATTTGTTTTATGCAAGAGACAACCGTGTAACCAGTTCTAACGCAATGGCGAAAGTTCGAGCAAAGCATGCAAACTGTTCTGTCATTGGCTGCACAGACGAACACAGAACACTATTTGACCAAAAAATGTCACAGCTGTCTTATAAAGTCATCTTCATTTATATAGCACTTTAAATATATAGATTGTTTCAAAGCAGCTTTACAGTCATAAGGAAATTAAAGTAAAAGAGATTATTTTGGCTTTAGAGCAGCTCTAGAATAAAGTTATTGTCCAGCTAAAGTTCATTTTGATTGATTTACTTCCATCGCAACGACCATTAGTTATTAACTTAGCAGCCTTTTTAACAGAAAACCCTCAACGCACTCCGGCGCTCATTTGCACAAAACAGTGCCTGGTGGCTCGAGAGCGCAAATCATGCAATAGATTATGAAATAGAACCTGTGAGAACGCTGATGGTGTGCATAAGCGTAATACATGTTTAGTCTAAAGGTTTGAATATATATGTGTGCAGGCATGTAGTCCACAAACCAACCCTCAACAAACTACTTGTCTGGCCTTAATTTATAATACAGATATTTTTTTAATCGCTTTGGCATAGCCAAGTGAACCGGAATTATCCTGACAACGTTTTATCTGTACAGAGGTAAGGGAAGGGAAGGAGGCTTTCACAGGAGAGAGACTAGTTAAGACCTCAGGGAACTGTGTCAGCGCGTGTAAAACATGACAGCACATGAAAGTCGATTAGATTAATCAATGCAACTCCGCAACAACTAAATCCATGCATCCACTAACCATTCAGAAACGTCCAGGTGCAGTCTAAAAGTTAGTCTCTCTGTAAGGCTGCACTCCGCTACGGGTTTTTTCGGAGATTGGACTGAAATTCGTGTTTGTTATTGCTGGAGGCTGCTTGAATTGGCTCATAACTCTTAAATCCCTATCCCCCTAAAACACTTCAGGAACCAAGGCCCCTGAGAAAGTGGACTGGCACTGTAACACTTTTATTGACATTTACACATGGTTGCTATGGTAAAAGCAAAATAACTAACAACAATCAGTTTGTATTGTTGAAAATGAATGCTTCACACATTGTTGATGCATTGCCACCACAAGCAGGGCCATCAATAAGGAGGGAAAGGTGGAAAAGATTCAATAATTCTATAATTCGACCAATAATTCTAGCAACGGCCCTCACCACAGGCGTGCATTGGTTTTCAATATATCAATGGCTGTCAATTATTCCTGATTTATTTAACCATGAACAGGTCAAAGAGGCTATTACAAATATTGTACAAGTTCTACTCACTTTCTTTAAGTCCTCCTGCAACATCTTCACCAAAGCCTCCAGCTGAGAAACTTTCCCACTGTAGCTTGAAGGCCCCTCACTAACAGAAGATCCAGAATTAGGACAAAATGGATGCCATATTCAAGAAAGTACAACACAATTAAGAAATCACATACACAATGCACATACCAAAAGAATTACAGATTATTTGTTGGACTATTAGAAAAAAGCTGAGAAGTGAGAGGGTAGTGGATGTACAGTACCTGGGGGAGAGTCTGGTGTGGGGCACTGGCTGCAGCTCTAGATGCTGAGGACTGAGCGAAGACTCTCCTCTCTGACTGACGTCCTGAGAACTAAACATAAAGCCTCTTTGCACTGAGAAGGGAATGGGAGGAGAAGAGTGTGATGGAGTTGAGAGAAAGAGAGAGAGAAAGATGGTGTGATGACAAGCAGAGCATTCATTTAACTGTGAAGGCATTATTAGGCATACGATAAAGTAGCACCTCGAGCTTAACACAGTAGCACATTATTTCACATCTGTCCATCAGTACATGCCCTCAGGAGACATTTCCATTAATGTAACAGCGTTTCACGCATTATTCTAAATCCTTACGTTTCAGCAAATTCAGCATATTACATCTTCGCACAAAATGGATAAATCCTTAACGTCAAAAATCCCAGTAATGGGTGTTTCTTTAACTATAAGCACTTTTGGCCCTGTGTTGTGATCCTTTAGAAATTAAATCACATTTCACACTCTCATTAGGTTATTTAATTTTACAGTCAAATGCCATTTTACCATGAGCATTGCCATCAAAGCACCATTATCTCCACATATGTTTTGTGTTTGCTGTTTGATGACATTCTGTGGTGGAAATGACACTGATGGAAAGAGCATTTTTGGGATAACATTGCTTTCTAATCCTAATTTTATGAATCCTAATTGTATGCAGTCAGTCAACTTGTTTTCAGTCATTGAAAATAGGCTGAAATATAAGACTAACTAATTAGGCAACTAACTCAAATAAGTAAGTTAAAATAAGTAAAACGAAGAAAAAAAAGTACAAAACTTTGTAGTTTTGATTGATCCTTAGTACGTTTTTCTTGATCCATGTCAACTTACGAGCCGAAGCCACTTTTCACTGTGCACGGATATAGTGTAGCTTTACCAATCAACCCCTGGCATATGAAAGCGCCCATAGTTTGAAGAAACACCTTATTATGTAAATTTGAACTAAGTAAAAACCTCTCCCTCCTACAGAAGATGGACAGATGGATTGTGCAAAACTAACATAGCTGAGGAGGACGGCTAAAGAGAAGAGAAATGGGCTCACTGCGCTGTGGTCTTCTCTCACCCTCGTAAGCATTGGCAACATCCACAAGGTGGGTCCAGTCCAGGCCGCTGTCTGTGTCCGTGTCCGGGAGGGGCATGAGACCCATTTCAGGAGGAGGCAGCCTGTGCCGCTCGTGCAGGTCTGCTAGAGAGGTGTCAGACGCTGAGAGGTCACCTAACACATAGCCAATGAGAAAACGTGAGGTGGCATGTGTGTGTGCATGTGTGTGATTGAGTGCTTTTGCCCAGTTAGAGATTGTGCAGTGTGCATCTTACACAACATAATGGGGAAATTTAGGGGATTGCAGTGGTACTGAATGAAAACGTCCAAGACAATGAAACATTAATTTAAATTTAAAAGTTGTAAAAATATTGAATTTTACAAAAATTAGTTGGTGGAACCCCTGCAGTACTGTCACAGACCCCCAGTTGATGACTCCAGGTTTATTAGATTTGCTCTATGATCAATGCATTTCTTGGACATCTCTATAGACCATTTTACAAGTTGTAAACAACACTGATCCAGAAGCACTTCCTGTTTCAGTTTGTAAATAGTTTCTTAATTTCAAATGTAAAGAAAATATCTTAAAGATGTTTGTTTAACTTTTTGATTCAGTTGTATATGTTTCATTGGTTGTACTTTATCCCAACGTTTACAGTATATAGTGTTAAAAACTGAAACAGGAAGTGCTTCTGGACCAGTGTTATTTACATCTCGCGAAATGGTCTATAGATTGTGCACTAGTAATGGCACTATGACCCAATCATGACAGGTTTTCTCACCATGCATCTTGATGCCCATTTTATAGGAAGGTCTGCGCAGTGGGGCGCCACGGGTTGTCGGGGATCGTGGAAGGGTAGAGCAGCTGAAGAGCACGTCGCTGGCCAGAGCCTGCTCCAGAATGGAATCTCCCAGAGACGGCAGACGCTGACCCCGGTATATACTCTCATCTGAAAGGGTGCGCTGCAGAGAACGGCGCCCTGAGCTTGCTAGACCTGAGGAGGAGGACTGCAAGGAAGGAGGAGGAAGGGATATGATTGCAGTAACTGACCCTGTATTACAGTAATCCTCATTTTGATAATTTATCCTTTTTTAGAACAATTGTTATTGCGATTTAAAAAAATGCATTTTTTTAAAGAGCTCCAGGTTTGGTGTGCATAAAAAAACCCATATGACTAAAAATAAATAAATAATATAAATAATGTATATATTGATATATATTTTTTATTATTAAAAATATTACAATAAGAAAATTTCATTGAGTGTATATATATATATATATATAGTGCTTTACATAGTGCTATATATATATATTATATATATATATAATGTATATATATATATATATATATATATATATATTATATAGTGCTTAACATTTGAGGACGTACCTTTTTCTCCTTGTGCTTACTGGATGAGGGCATTTCTGGTACGATCAGTTTCTTCAGATCTTCTTCCACTGTGGACTTGCACATGGCTTGAGGAGAGTGCAGATCCCTAAGAGAGGGCCTGGATTGAGAAGACCCAGTGTCTGTCCCCTCACCCTGTGGTCTTCTAGGGGGAAGAGGCAGAACGCAAGTTTCTGAATTAAACATCTCTGTTAAATTGACTCTGTCAATTGTACGGCAATCATTTCCACATTTACAGGATCAATATGCTGTTTTACTGTTATTACTCTTCCTCTCCAGAAGATGGCAGTAATGTATTAGAAGAAAAAAAAACTAAAATTCAAGAGCCAGAGGAAAACAAAACCTAAACTCTTCTGACAAAAAGATTACATAGATTTATTGCCACTGAAAAGATAGGCCAGAGCAAACTCGACTAGAGCATTAACTTGTCTATTAAACGATGTGACAAATTTATCTAGCAAGATTACAAGCAGTCTTGATTTATGAACTTGAACTTGTTGTGACTGTTTACCTGTGTGTATCTTTTGAAACATCTCTCCTTCACATCTTTATAATTCAGTCAAATATCTTTTAACCATCCATCATCCCCACAGCTGAGCACATTCACTTACTTGCGCGAGTCCCCAAAGTCCACAGAGTTTATGGTGCTGCCCGGTTTCCTCCAGCCGATCAGGTACTTGCTAGTGGCTCCTTGGCGAGGATAGAAACTCTTGGGGCCAGGTGACACAGAGCTCTGGGAGGAGGAAGAGGAGGAAGAGGGGGAGGTGGCCGAGGAAGACTCTTCACGTGGGGAGCTGTGACTGGAGCTCAGGACTCCAGGGCTGACAGAGTGGCGTGTGCTGAGGGAGAGCCAGATAATGGGAAAACATGTCTAGTCTGTCTTGAAAAATAGTACACATAATTTATAGCATGTGTACAAATTTTATAGCATTATTTGCCATAATATTACAACTACAAAATATGTATCAAAGAATTGAAACATGACATGCAAAACAAACATCCAAACTCTGGAGCACATTTCTGAATAGATAAATATTTCTTGCCCAAAGATAAAATGTGTGTGGTTGCCAGGGTGTTGCTACACAGTTGCTAATGTGTTCTGGGTGCATTCTAGAGAAATTAAAATGTGGGAATATTTAAGGTGTTTGGGGTATTGATGGTTAGTTATTTGCTCAAATCAAATAAACCCACTGCCACAATGCAAAGTTGTGTGTTGGGTGGTTACTATGGTGTTGCTATACAGTTGTTAGGGTGTTCTGTGTGGTTGCTAGGACACTTCAAATGTGTTCTGGGAATTGCTAGGTGGTTGGTTGCTAAAACGTTGTGAGTGGTTTCAATTGTATAATTAGGGCACATCTAAGGTGTAATGGGTATTTTTGGCAAGATTACGATTAAATTTCATATTTAAAAATCACCAATGAAATCAGACAACTGTCTCATACATTTAGTTTCTAAATTGCTCGAATCATGACAAAAAGCGGCATTTTCCAGGCTGAACCAAGCCTGCGCAGTCTTTATTTGATGACTTTATTTTGATGACTTTCTTTTTTTGATGACTTTACCAATTGGTGATTGGCTCTATCCTTTAGTAGGCGTGACTTATTTTGCCATATTGCACGTTCTCCCATTTATAGTAATACGAGTGCACAGTCTTTCTGTATATGAAGTCTTTGGTATTACTAGGGGGTTGCTTATAGGCCCAAATAAAAAAAAAAATCCCACCATCACAATGCTAACATGTTGTGTGTGGTTGCCAGAGTGTTGCTAAGGTATTCTGGAAGTTTGCAAAAAAAACAACAACAACAACAAAACCATCTACAACACTCAGTAAAAGTTTATAAAGTGAATCAATTAGTACTTAGAATGGGAGGCCATGTCACTCAGGCTGTAAGAACTGCCATCCCGGACTAGTAGATGGGTCGGTGGGCTTCGGGTAGTAGGTGGTGGCTCAGCAGGGGACACTGGTGACTCTGCAACGGGAGGGGACCTCTCAAGCACCCTCCGACCCCCTTCTGTGGGGCTGTGCCAGGGTGAAGGAGCTCTCTCTCTGGCCCCAGCAGCTCCCACAGCCAGCAGAGAGCTAGAACTACCATGGGCGGCCCCATATGAGGTAGCATCAATGCCACTGTCAGCTGAAGCACCCTGCAGGTAGCCTCCACCACCCAGACCGTTCGGCTCAGAGTCCGGCTGCTCTCCAACCCCTCCACTACCCAGATCATACCACTTGTCATCACTGTGACCCCCACTAGACGTGGTACTGGAGAGCGTATTACTGCTGGAGTGGGAGTACGGACCTTCAGACTGTAAGAGAAAGGAAATGGTCGCAGAAAAGGTCAAATATTTCGAAAGAAGTAAAACTAGATTTTACACCATAATGCTAAGGCACATTATTTCTTAGAAAAAATGTTAACAAACTGCTTTTACTGCTGCTTAATAATTGTGCCAAATAAAAGTCAACCAACAAAATGTTGCAACCAACATGCAAAAAAATAAATTAAAATAAATGTCTGTGTGCTTTCTGACAAGACCAGGTTTGTCTTGTTCAGGTATTTTTGTGCTGTGATGGCAAAGCTGACTTTTCAGCAGCCATTACTGCTAATTTTTTAGTATTCAATGAATATGAAGTTCAAAAGAACTTTAAAATCGTTTGTAACATTATAAATGTCTACTGTCACTTTACATCAATTTAATTTCTATCAAAAATCTTATTGACCAGCAACATTTATAGTGTATATGTTATTAAGTTAGTATATAATCTGTAATTGCTAGGTTGCTTAGAGCTGATTTCCAGCTCAAGTCAAAATAGTCCACCCTCAACCATGCAAATTGTGCTTTTCGACCGTATTTCTGATTAACATATTGACTTAGTTTTAACAAACTACTATTTGTGGTATTTTATGGTAATGCTCGCCACTTAAAGCTCCTTTAGCGAAGAGGTACCATGAGGCACCATTTTTTTAAGAGCGGTTGTATGCAGCAGCTCTGAACCCACCTGGCTGCCCTTCTTGGGTGAAAGGTGAATGACCTGCTCCTGTCTCTGGATGCGTGGGCCGCCTGAGTAGGATGAGCTAGACTTAGTGACTGGAGCATCTACAGAAGATAACAGATTGCATTAGAAAACAGTACATTTAGACAGTACTTAACAACAACAAAAAAACATTGGTGAATACTGAAAAGGAGGGCACAACAACAGGGAGGAAACAGACACACTTGAGACTCATTTAGATGAGAAATGTCATAAACAAACCCTAAAGTACACAAGCACACACACACACACAATAGTTTATCCTCCTTGTAATAAAATCATAGGCAATTTGATCTCAAAGAAATCTGATTTGACCAATATAGCTTTGCAGTCTGTGCTGATTTTATTACAGGACAGTGAGAGTAAAAGAAACTATTGTGTAATTGTTGGCTGTTACATAATGGCCATTATAACAAAAATAGATGGTACAAGCAATTAAAGTACACAGAATTCAGAAGGGGGAGGGGATGAATGGACAGGAAGCAGAATGTCGGAAAATGCACAGACTTGAAATTATTCTAAACCGTCAGAGACTTTGTGTGTTATAGTTCACACAGATTGATTACACAGGCTTTAAGACATAATCGATTAGACATGGATATCCATTTGGAAAAAAAGAGGAGGAAAATAAGGCCATTTCTTTGTACATGCATGAGCCACTGCAACATTGCTTTGTCAGAGGGGAGCAATTCCTTTCGAGCTTTATGAAAAGGCTTTCCTTCCTCTCTTGACACCCTACTTCCTGCCTCTACCTCCCTTTAGCTATTCAAAGCAGAGTTTTGTTTGTTTTTCAGAATAATACCACCTTGCAGTATCTCAGGACTCAAACTCAGTTTGTACAAACCACGATCTTACAAGATGAAATCAAACACTCTTTAGTCAATTTAAAATATTTCCTGAATAAACAATTCTGTGCTAACATGATTTCTTTAGAGAGATGGAATATCACTTCAGGAAAAATACAGTGGTTAGCATAAGTGAATAGAAACCATGCTAAAGTTGACTAAAAAGAGGAATAAAAAAATATTCTTTAGGAAATTGATCTAAATCCCTTAATTTAAAAAAAAAATGAGGAAAAACCCCTTGGCCTTTGGGATTGAAATAGCCCCACATCATCACATTCCTTTCACTATACCTTGAGATTGGCATGGGTTACTTTCCATAAGACCATCTCTCAATGAAAATCAAACCAGCTATTGGCTAACTGAAAAAAACAACATGCCAATTTCTAGGTATGGTGAAGGGTATGTGATGATGTGGGGACTATTTTAATTCCAAAGGCCAAACGAACTTTATCAGGATACATAGTATCCTGGATCCATAAAATAACGGTCCTTTAAAAATAAAAATCTTCCTGCCTCTATGGGAATTACCATAGGGGTGTCCAGACATATGCACCCTGTATTTTAAGGAAGAGCATTTATTTATTTACGATTCATTATTCATTCACAAAGAAAATTGGTGTCCTTAAAGGTTGGATTTTTCCTAATTTTTTTTTAAATAAAGACATCAAGATCAATTTTCAAAAAAAGTTTTTGGAATATTTCTCTTTTTAGTCAACTTTAGCATGTGTGTATTCACTTATGCTAAGCACTGTATATAGAAGCTACTGGGAAAAAGTTAAGGTTTGGATGTGAAAGAGCATCATTAAAAATGTCAGAAATCTCAGAAAATAGCAAATCTCAAACAAAAATCTCAAACAACAAAAAAAGTATGCCTCATATGGATTTGTGACATACCTTTTAGCCTTCCATAGGAAAAAGACATGAGCACAATTCAGACAGGACTAGTTTTCATAGAGAACATTACAGAAATTCATGTCTCACAATGTCCGAAATTGCCTTGTCTGTGCTTTTCTCACACAACCTCATTAAAAATTCCAGGGAAAAATCACCTACTGTGAGAAATCTAATCCCAATGCCTGGGACATGGATCTGGGAATCTGAAGGATCTGTAGAGATTCTGTATGGAGGAATGGTCTCTGATCTTTTGTCAGGTATTATCAGGCATTATAGGAGAAGACCGCTATAATGGAATAATTTTAAGGTAGTAAAAGTATTTAATAAAAGGTGGCAAATAATTGGCTGCCCTTCTTGTAATAATGACGTTCCCCCCACTTTCAAGTATTTTACTTCATAGGACAAAACAATGCAGATTAATTTTTTTTACAGCCATATTTGATCATATTTACCAAGGGGGCAGATAATTCTGACCAGCACTGTAATTCTAGGCTGTGGTAACATTTACAGCACGGGTCATAAGGTTTACTGGGTCAAATGCTCCGATGTGTTTTGATATGTTTCGTGTGGGCTGGAGCCTGCTATTACCATCCGAGTCTCCGAGATGCCACAAAGCGGAGCTAAGAGGGGTCAAAAGATTGTGGAGGTGGGGCGCTTGACCACATCAGTCACTGAAGCTGAAAACAGTGAGACGGTTACAGAGATATATACAAAAGAGGGATATAAACAGAGACAAAGCGAGAGACAGACAGACATAGTGGATTTAGCATAAGACTGCCTGCAATTCCTGCAGTCTAAAAAAAAACAGTAATATTCCTGTCAAAAATAGGAGACATGTGGAGAAGCAAAGGAATGAAGAGAGGAAGAAGTAAGAAAAATATGCAGAAAGGGGGTGGTAGTGTGAGTCACAGCACACTTGGACCTTGAAGAGTGAGAGTGTGTGTGTGTGTTTGGGGGGGGGCTGCTAGAGGGACACAAAGCTCTGCTTACACAACCGTACCAGCAGGAAAGAGGAGGTATTTCTGTCTATGCTTGAACCCATATACAGCATGCTGTTCTGAGACGTTTATGTTTGCTGCCTTTCACTGGACACAGCTTACTTTCAAAGGCTATGCTTGATCTATCGAGCGCTCTAAGGTTGACCACGGTTATACAAGAGAAAGGTATTCAGGGGGAGGGAAGGATCAGATCATCTGTTGTGTGTGAGAAGACCAAACTAAGCCGAGCTGTGGGCAAAAACAAGTGTGGCCCAAAAGAAAAAGCAGCAGTCAATGCCAGGTGTAAATATGGTATAACAAAACCACATAGCCTACAGCATGGCAACAAGTACCCTAAAAAGGAGAGTTTCATTGCATTGGTTTTCATGCTAACACGTCTGTAATGCGTTTCCCTGAGCTCTTGGGTTAAAACAATGTGTCACTTTCAGTGTTTTCTAATGAAAGCACTTGAGAAGAAAGACTAGGTTTTTACATATCATCAAGTGAATGTGAGTGGTGCTGGCTTGTGTGGCGGTCACTATGCTAAGGTGTCGTGGGTGGTTTGCCGGGATATTACCATGCGGTTGCTAAGGTGTTCTGAGTGGCTACTTACTGGCCGGAGTCAAAAGAGCCCACCCTCAAGTCCCTTTGATATTCTGATCCTCAGATCCTTCCTCCAATGTAAACCTATAGAATCTTCATCCACTTTATCCCAGGACCAGATAAATCCTAAATCCTAAGAGTCCTAATTCTATTCTTTGTAAAATAATAGTGCACCTGTCCTTAACATGTCTGTAACATCAGGGTTGTTATTGTTAACTCAAATTAAAACCATTCAAAATTGTTTTCGGTCATTTAAATAAAAAGTTGAAAATAGAATATTTTGAAAATGAAAACGTTGTCTCATCTATTAACTTAGAAACCTTGAACATAAATTAAATAAATAAATTGAAATTAATACGTTTAAGATGAAGTTCTAAAATCAGTTCAACTACACACGAAATTAAAATAAAGCTATATACATGTAAAAAACAAATTAAATGACAAAATCCACGATTACTAAAACTTAAACTAGAATTAAAATAGAAACTGAATATATAGAAATAAAAGCCAATTCAAAATATTAATAAAACCTATAAGAGTATACAAATAATACAGAAATAATGTGTAGCACAGACAGTGTGGGACGAGTTGATTACATCGGTTCAATAAGTAGCAATTGGACTGCCCTGTTATTACTCCTCCGAAATGTACCAAGTCAGAATGTTCCCTGTATAATATATATATATATATATATATATATATATATATATATATATATATATATATTTAAGCAAAATGGATAACTAAACTATGATTAAATTAATCAGAATAAATTAAACTTAAATCAAAAGCTTGTGAATGAGAATTGAATCAAATCTAATGATCTGCATTGATACCAAGTGATTTTTTACTCAAGTTTAGCAAAAGCATCTGATTTAAGAAATGCTTGAAATTGGCTAAGAGGAGGTGGTGTTACTGTTAAAAAAAGGTACAATTTCTTTTTTGTGTCTTGAGGGATTTTGACTGGCATTTGAATGGTTTTGATGAGTCTAGAAGCAAAGTCTATAATCATGATTCATTCAAATATCAAGCACAGAGGGCCTCTAAACCCATAATACAAGCACTATTTCTGTCATCATTTGCTTAAAAAAAGTACGTTTTTGAACATACACAGTCATTCTTCTGAAGTTTTATCTTCCTTCATTCTCCTCAATATTTCACTGTTAATAGTTTTGTTTAGCTCATTCATTCACTCCTGCAGTACTTCCTCATTGATCTCCTCCTCCCCTCTTTCTCAAATATCTTGCATTTAGCCTCCTTCCATTCAGTGTGGTCTGACCTGATGGTGGTCTGTCAGAGCTGTCCTCCACTCTGGGCCAGCTGGGGGTCGACTTGCTACTGCTTCCTCCCTCTGCCACCATTTGCCGCTCCGCTGGGAGAGGAGAGTGCCTGTTGTGTGCAAATCTATGTAAACATAAACATGTATACGCTTGTCATTCACATCCATCATTTTGCAATCAATGTATCTTGTCATTAAAAGCTGTGTGGAAGCTTGAACAGATATATAGGAGAAATGACTGGGTGATTAAGGGATGGACAGTTAAGTGCTCAAAAGAAACCAAGGACGAAGAGGGGGTCGACAGTAAGAGGAGGTGTTTTTTGTAGCGCCTCACCCCTCAGGCATGGACTTCTGCCTCCAGTGAGCAGAGCCTGAACCCGTGTCACTGGAACAGGAGAGGTTACTGGGGGAACTGCGGTTGTGGGGTGAGCGCCCCAACATGAGAGAGGAGGTCAGGGCATAGTTCTCAGAACCTGGAGACATCCTGAGAGGCAGAGAAAGAGCGATAGACACATATAAAGATAAACGAGACACAGGAAGAACGACAAAAAAAAATGAAGGGGAAGAGTAACTTAACAAAAGCTGCACTCCATTAAAGCAGCTATCAGACACACCTTTTAGGGTCTAAGGGTCGGCCATCGCTGGACACACTGCGGGGGATGGCAGCAGCTCTCTCGGGCCGCTCGGCAGAGAGGGTCTTACCCATGCTGGCCCCCAGGCTGACGGCACGGTTCGGGGTCCCACTGTGACTCTGAGGTGAGGCAGTGAGGGACTGCTGTGGGCTGGATGAGGTGCGCTGCCATTTGTTGTTATTGCTCCGGAAAGGAAACTTGTACTCATATGAGCCGCTCTCATTGCTGCCCTTGTATTCAACAACTGGCATACGGTGCAGTTCTGAACAGCCCCTATAAGATGATTTGATAGTTAGTGGTAATGAAGAGCACTTGACTTGATCTTGAAGGTTAAATGAGGCATTTATACTACTGTGTAAAAGTTTTTGAATGCTTTTGAAAAATAGTGCTTATGGCCAAGGCTGCATTTAATTGGCCAAAAACACAGTAAAAACTATAATATTGTGAAATATTAGTATGATTTAAAATAACAATTTTCTATTTTAATATATCTTTTAAAATGTCATTTATTGCTGTGATTACAAAGCTGAATTTTCTGCAGCCATCACTCCAGTCTTCAGTGATCACATGATCCTTCAGAAATCATTCTAATAATGTTGATTTGGTGTTTAAGCAGCATTTTTTATTATTATCAATGTTGAAAATGGCTGTACTGTTTAATATTTTCGTGGAAAGTAACCATTCAAAAGAACAGAAATTATTAGAAATAGGAATCTGTGTAAAATGATAAATGTCTTTACAGTCAATTATGATCAATTTAAAGCATCCCTTCTAAAAAAAGTATTAATTTCTTTAAAAAAAAATCTTACTAAACCTAACATTTTTATTGCAGTGTACATCTCTTTAGTCTTTTCTATCTTGGCAGGAGATATAAATATAATTTATGGAAATGTTACTCCAACCCGGTGTACTAAAGTTACTAAATAACCAACCAACATTCTCTATGTAAGACCTATAAACTCCCAGGCTTTAGAAACCAAATTAAAATTTGACATTAATTAAAATTGACAGTCTGAATCCTGTTTGCTACCTTAATTCACATTCAGGAATTAAATAATCATTTAAAAGGCAATCTAAATTCAATTATCGATGACGCACAACTACTGAGTACCGAATACTGTAATTGAAATCAAATCGGAAAAACACAGGTCAAAAATATGTGCCTGTATTGGGGGTCAGGCATCACCTATGCAAGCTAATACCTCTTTAGTGTCTCAATTCTTAATTTTTCCTCTTGTTTGTTTAAAACCCAGAAGATACAGAGGTGTGTCAGTTTTTATTTTAGATAGAAACAAACACCAAATCAAAATGGAAATGGTAGGTTTTCGAAGGATAATAATAATGCACCACCACTGTAGAAAGAAAAAGAAGAAAGAAGACAAGTGAACGCAAATAAAAATCCAGTGGGTCTGATGATTTGTAGTTTAGACCCTGAACATTATAACCCTCAAGTTGGCACAGCGCCTACAGGCAAGCCTAGACTGGGAAGGCGGATCTTATCTATTTTGGTTTGCATGTGTGGGCACAAAGGTGCAATGTTTTGTACTGTTGTCTTATTGCAAAACTTGGAATGACTGGTTTACTTGTACTATCTGACAACAATAATTGCAACTTATTCACCAGGATTCAGTCAAGAAATAATGAATCAAACCATTAATTGATATACTAAAAGACCAACCTGCGTGGTGTGGCGTCCTCGTGGGGTGGTATGATGACAACTTTCACAGTGACTGAGGTGCGGAGCAGGTCTATCATCTGCTCGTGTGAAAGTGTTGCCACAGCCACCTTGCAAATTTCGACCAATCGGCTGCCTTGCCTCAGCCCCGCTTGCCAGGCATAGCCGTATGGCTCCACCTCTGCAACTATGCCTTCATAGTTAACGTGAAAGCCAAGTTGGCCCAGCCCATTCCTCCGCAAGGTCATCTCAGATGTTTCACAGCCTTTAGTTAGGTGCTGAGAAGAAACGGGGAGACTGACATGACTTGTCTGACACAATTGTTCTCGATTCTAAAGTAGTTTTATGCAAAGAACCGTGTCCTCTATTAAGGACCTTATCAAAAATGGGCAAAATGGATTGAAAATGTCTATTACAAGCTAATCATGAAATCATGATCAGGGCTTTTTTTCTCAAAGTATAAAGACAACTCTGTTAATATGTTTCATGACTTTGATGGAGATCATGAGCATTCAGTTTGCCGAGTACTAGTTACCATGGCAACAGCTCTTGCACTTGAAGAGTGACATAATGGGCAGGGGGCCAAATCAGGAGTACATTCAAGCCACTGCACAGTTATGCAAAGGCTCTCTTATACATCCCATTAATTCACACGATGAAAGTGAAACATATACAACACAGCCCTCAAAACTGCTTTGAGCTTTTTTCCAAATCCTAGATGACTATAATCCCACTTGGGTACAAAACAAAAATGATTAAAAAAACCAAGAGACAAGCTCTCATGCGCTGTGTCTGACTGAACGACACATGCTAAAATTTCCTTACGTTTAGCAAAACAATAAAATAAAATAATAAAATTTCATCTGTCATGATACCTGCAACTCCACACTTACCTCTAAACGTTTCACAACCTCACGGAAGTCTTCAGTGTTGTTATTGATGGAGCGCAGGGAGATGTTCTCTCCACGTTCATAGTAGATCTTCATGGAAGCCGGGCTTCCCAGGGTCCAACCAATGACATCTCGGACAGCACAGTTAAAGACAACAGCCTTTGCTTCTGGGTCCACCAGCACAAGAAAGTCATTTGAAATGGCCAGCAGGGCCTCCAGTTCTCCTCCGGCACCATGGTCTTCGGCGTGAACAGGCCAGGTGATGGCTCCTGGGCTACGCAGCTCCGCGCCAAGGTACGGCCGGGTCTTCTCCTTACGCTTGTGCGCCAGAGAAATGAAAGGAAACTTGCCAGAGGGATCAATGGGCGTGCTCGTAACGTGGCGCTCTGCCAGGTCCCTCAAGTACTCCTGCCGTGTCCGAGTGGCCATGGCGCGAAACTTGTCTGACTTGTGGGCTGCGTTTTCAGCGTTGATGACCTTAGCCAGAAGGAAATCTCGAAAGACTGTAGACTTCGGGAATGTAGCATCCTCGGGAATAGGTGGTCCAAAGGCAGGTACATCTCGTGAGCGAGCCACTGCCACACTGTGAATGAGGGGGTGGGGATAATGGAGGGAAACAAGACAGAAGATTTCAAACAATGAGACAAATTGCTCATCACCTGCCCAAGATAATTGCTAAACCATTCTCAGACTTCCCTAAAGGACCTTATGTTTATGTATGAGCAAAATTCATTCCAAAGACAATGTGGCTGATAAGGAAATTATAAAAACTTAGAGTCAAAGTGTGAAGTGAGTCAGAGGAGACATCAACTACTTTGCCAAATGGGAATGGGAGGAAATTACCAAAAAGAAAGTGATGGCTATAATGTTGTTGACTACTCCACACAGTGCTAGTAAACTTGGGCAGACCCCTCATATGCTACAGAAAAACATTATGAATTCAATTGCAATTCTGAAGAACTTCAAACCTTTCCTCTCTACCTTGCTGCTTCATCTCTCTCTCCTGCTTTTTCCCTTTCACTAAGCCTCTGGAATGGACATCTAAAGCTTTCTGCTCTGTCTGGTATGCTTGGAACTCATACAGTACGTAACTAGCCAGCCATAGCAGTAATGAGGCTAGACTAAAGAGAGCCACTAGCCCGTTTTTACAATGATACTGGAGGAGGAAGACAAAGATTACTTCGAAATGTTGGTGAGAGAAAGAGAGGGGTCAAATAAAATTCTGCTGTCTGTGCGTGGGCCTGATCTGTAAAAACACTAAGGGAAAACATGTACGTGTGTGGTAGAAAAATGAGCTTGCAAATATATCACAACATAAATTACTCTCCCGCAGTACCAGCAGCTTTCTGAAGTACGGACTGAGATGAATAACTTGTTGATATCTAATTCAGTCGTATTGTTTTTCTTTCTTTGCCTGCAGGGACAAACAACACAGTCTTGATTAAGACTGAGGCTGGAAATCAATTGTTGCTGGTTAGATGCCCATAAGAAGAGAGCCTTGAGTTAAATCACCCTTGTTCCCTATAAAAAAAACTCAACATATTCTTTTATGTACATCATGGTTATTAAAAATCATCATATTGATATATAATATTTACTCGATACTCCCAGGTACTTCAAAAGAACAGGATGGTATTGCTATAGAACATCCCACCAAAAAAACAGTAACTGCTTATTTTATCTCTCTCTTAGAGAGAGTTATTCCATGTTTTTGTGTTTTTACATACGTTATTGCCAAGTGATGAATAAAGACTTGTTAAGAGTTGTAAGTGAAAGGTAGGTGCTAAACTGCTGCAAGTGTTAATGGTGTTAATGGGATGCGCGTTTCCCACAAAGTCCACAAGCACTTGGTATCGTTTGAAAGATTTTCACATCTCATCTGTTTTTAAACATGGTACTCCAACGCACTTCAAAGAATAGGATGGTATTACCATGGTGCAGGTCCCAAAACCATAGTAAAACCACATCCAAAAAAAATGATGCCATGGTAGTAAAACATATAACAGTTACAGTTACCATTGCTCTATTGTTATTTTGAATCTCTTCATATTTTTTTCTGTTTAAGCATTAAGCAGTCCAAACACCCAGAATTGTGCTTCACCAATGGTAAACAAAAAACAAACTCTGTAGGAGAGTGCGGACAATAACCGTAATCAACATTTTTCAAAAGCCAGAATAATGCAGTGCATATTCCATCCAAACATAATCCACTTCTGGGCATCGAGCAGTTATTCAGTAATGACTAACAGCAAGCGGGCTGACTTTATTGTTGCAGCCGACCCCCTTGGCTTAGATGGAGAGGCAAACTGGATTACATATCTAAAGTATAAATACACAGTGTGTGGGTTGGTGGAGCATCCACTGCCCACAGCAAGGAACCAAAGAACCTCCACACAAGCAAATAACACCCTGACCCACTCAGAAATACACAGGTGTACAAGCATCACATACACAGAGTACTGTTCTCACACAATGTAAACTTGTTGAAAAGATACTCTTTTTGACACACTAATTTCCAACATGATGGATTCTAAAAATCAACAACTCTGTGTAACATATTTGATCATTCCTTTAAGTAAAATACTTTCTGTAGCTACAATACCATTTATTGGTTTGGGCTCAGTCAGGTTTTTTAATGTTATTGAAAGTCGTCTCTTATGCTTAACAAGGGTGCATTTAATCCAACTACAGTAAAAACAGTAATATTGTGAAATATTTCATTCAAAATAACTGTTTTCTATTACAATATAATTAAAAATGTAATGTATGCCAGTGGTGGTAAAACTGAATTTTCAGCAGCCATTAATCCAGTCTTCAGTGTCACATGATCCTTCAGAAATCTTTCTGATTTGGTGCTGAAGAATAATTTTTTATTATTATGTTTTTCTTAAATCAGTTGTGCTGGTTAACATTTGTGTGGAAACCAAAACATGTTTAAGATTCTTTAATGTATAAAAAGTAAGCATTTGCAGCATTTATTTAAAATATCTTTTTTCACAAAATCCTTGTCACTTTCTTGTCCTTGCTGAAAAAAAGTATAAATTTCTTTATGAAAAAAAAAAAAATAGTAATAAATACTGACCCCAAACTTTTGATGGGTAGTACACTAAGAGATTGATTCACCAATTTATTTGATGGACTCACACTAATTTTATTTATATTTATTACCTATATATATATATATAGAGAGAGAGAGAGAGAGAGAGGTTTTAAATATTCCAGCTACTAATTTTAAGGGAAAAATACTTAAGTCTGTAGATTCCATTACATGATTTAGACTCTGTCAGACTGCAACGTCACAACAATTTATTTTGCTGTGTCACTGTAGACCCTGCGGCAATGCAATAGTAATGCAGGAAACACTTCTGTAGAAGTGACTAGGAAAGAAAAAGAAAAAAAAAAAACAGTTTAACAGCTTCCGCTTTGTACAATATTACCATCTACCTTAACATTTCACTGGTGGCTGAGAAGTCACCTGTCAAAATCAAAGACCCCTAGAGAACAGTTAACCACTTCAGTATACCCAACAGCAGCCAATAAAACAACAGGAGCGCGTTTAAATTATTAACTCTGTCCATAAACACCTTTAATCACCCTTCATACCAGTATTTTACCTTTTCACAAATAAACAGCCACGCTACACAATCAAATGAAAACCCAAGACCTGCTGAACCCACCTGATCCACTTCCTGACTTCCATGTCAATTCCTGTCTAAACAGTCCAAGCAGGTTAATATAGCAAGAGTGGCTACAGCAGAGGAAAAATTCAAGCTCACAAGAATCGAGTTTGCGGTTGAAAGGGCTACAGGAGGAACGGAGGGAGGGAGTCCGTCAGGGAAGGGGGAGAGGGTTGTCGGGTTTAAGCGACAGGCCCTCATCAAGCCCCTCTTGGGAGAAGACAGTTGGCAAGGGTGTGCATGCAGCCCTCTGGTTTGTTATGTGCTCTGTTTAGCTTATTGTTCCAGAGAGGCTCAGTCTGGGCGGGCCTTTGCAACTTCTGTACTTTCGGAGCTGAACAGAGAAGAGGCTCCCTACTGGGTATAATTAAGATGACATACAATGAGGCCCATCAGCAATTATAACCTCTATTAGTTTCATGAGGCAAAACAGAAACCGAGCAAGCAAGAGAGGGAGCGAGAGAGTACAGTATGCGAGTGAAAGATTAAGGGAGCAAGTCACAATGAAGATATCAATGATCGACATCCTATTTGAAGCTTGATCGGTTCAGATAAGCACACATTTTGGTCTTTTGTTTGACTCACAGTAGCACTTTCAAGGTTGAACTGCAAGCAACGCAACGATCAACAAATCCTTCTGATAAACAGCCCCCAGTAGGCATGAAAGAAATTAAGCAGGCCTAACTCATTTGAAGTGGTTAAAAGCAGTGCTCTCCTGGGTAATGTGCTGTACGACAAGAGTATTAAGCTGGCCAGAGGACATCAAGCGAGAACATAATCCACCGCAAGCAGGAAGAAAATCCTTTTCTCCAAAAATAAAACCAAAAACAACCCCTACAATTAGATGTTAAGACAGGGAAAAGATTCCTTTAAATTCATTGGCCAATGGTTTTATTTAAAAAAAAAAATATATATATATATATATATATATATATATATGTTTGTGTTTACATAATATATGTGGGTGCACTGTGTATAATTATTTTATATATATATATATATAAACACACACACATGCTTGAATATATTAAAGAAATATTTTCATGTATATACCGTATATGGATTTACATATAATTTATATTATATATAAATAAATATTTTATTTACAAATGATATTTTTTTCTTAAATATACATTGATGTGTGTGTATTTATATATACACAAAATAATTATACACAGTGCACCCACATATATTATGCAAACACAAACTTTTATTTTGGATGCGATTAATCACGATTAATCGTTTGACAGCCCTAATCATATTATATTATATTATATTATATTTAAAAATAAAATATTATTCTTGTTTTTATTACAAAAAACTTTCAACTTCAACTAGGATACAAGTAAACAACCAGTCATGAAATCAAAATTGTTGTTGATACCTCAGCCTATCACTATTAAATGTTTATTTAAAAATGTACAGTCTCTCTATTCTGGAAAAAGGGGACCGAAATATTGATATCCTGCACCTGCACCGATCTTTTTGTCCAATCAAATCCTCTTGAGAACAACAATAACAACTCCTGTATAACCCAATTGAGTCAGATATTAAAAAAGTTACAAGATTAGTAACTGCTCATGTGGATTCAGTTAATGAGGATTTTTTCATCATTTAGTACCAACTGTTTCATTACTACACTAGTCCACATTGGTAACACTGTATCATACACTGCATCATTTTGGCCTATAGCAGATGAAATTTTATTGCACATAAAAATACAATTTGACTCACCTGTAGCAGGCATTTTCAGAGCACGGGTTGAGCACTCGAACAACCACGAAAACATGCTGAAAGTGTGAGCGGATGTTCTTGGGACTAAATGGCTTTGCTCCGGGCTCTTGGAACACGATTGTGACAATGTCGTTTCCAATGTGTCTTTTCCTTAGCAGCTATGAAGTGCAAACAACATAGGTCAGTACACACAATCGTTTACAAGTTTGGGGAAAGTAAAATTATTCAATGTTTTTGAAAGAAGACTTTTATGCTCACCAAAGCTGCATTTATCAAAAATACAGTCAAAACAGTAATATTGTGAAAAATAATCTACGACATCTACTGTACTTGAATGTATTTTAAAATCAAATGTATTTTCAGCAGCCATTACTCCAGTCTTCAAATTTGAATGATATGCAAGATCATGTGACAAAAGTCCTCAAAAAACCTTTATCATTATCAATGTCGTGCTGCTAAATATTTTTGTAGAAACCGTGAAACGTGATGAACAAGGTTTAAAAAAAACAAAATTGATTTGAGCTATAATATTTTTGCAACATTATAATTGTCACTTTTGATCACTTCACTTGTATGCATCCTAAGAAAAGTATAAATTACTTAAGAAAAAAAGTACAGACCCCAAACTTTTAAACAGTATGTGAGAGTTTAAAAATAAAAGGAAAAAGTTCAATTATTGCACTAGTAATACAGCTTACCTGCTGTTTGTTATTGGGCGTGTAGGGCAGCATTGTAGACACATGGAACATGATCTCGTAGTCTTTAAAATTTGTGTACAAAGAATGTGTTCCAGTGGAGTCCGCTGAAAAAAAGAGGAAGCTCACGTTAGCCTTTCATATACAGCTTTTATGTGACCACCTGCCTTTCCTTTGTTAAATAAAGAAGGATTTCCAATATGACTGAAGGGAACAGTCTAGAGCCTTTGATCATCCAATCTCATTTATTTAATGCTCCTTGACTTGTTAGGGCAAAATATGGCTGCCGCACTTTTATAGGACTCCTTTTTTTCTATTGTTCACAAACAGGATACTGCAGTTGTTGCTCTGCACCATGGCCAGAGACATGAGGATACAAACTCATCTTCTCCTTAGTCCCTTCTTCCTGATCTCGGTGCTCCACCTGACTGTGAAACCATGTCCTAATCCGTCAAGCTGTGATCAAAGCTTCCTGACACCTCTACCGCCCTTTCTCGACCACACTACAGGGCGGAGAGAGGGAATGTCAGGGGTAAGATGTCAAGTCTGATAAATGGAATTAAAAGCACGCTTGTGATCAGAGACGATATTCCTCATGGTCACAGGGGAGAGGTGGAGCATACATTCCAGGCACAGCATGCATGAATGGGTCTCAAATATGGGCTATGGGATTCAAATCAAGACAAACTACAGAATGGAACAGGAGGTGATGGTTAGTGTTTAGATCCATTCCCATTTAAACATGACCTCGGATTGTCAATAAACCGCTGACAGTGGAGGAACACATTTAGAACAAGCTGCCGGCTCATTTGAGTGTGATCCAGTTAGAATTAATTAACTAGCCCTATAAACTACTAGACCGACATGACAGAGATCACACAATACTGCTTTTCAGGATTCAGTGGATTCAAGACTCACTTTTAGTGTCCAGCTGGGCACGGTACTTGGAAAAACCCTTAAGGCGCACCCTTTCTCCCAGCAACTGCAGGAACTCTTCTAGGGCGGGACCTGCTGCCTCATTATTGTACATCTCCTCCTCGCTGCTCTGGCCGGCTTGACAGTACATGATTCCCACTTTCAACTGAAAACTGAGCTGCATAAGAGATAGCAAAGAAAGACCATCAACCCATGAAAAACAGGAGTAACGAGAGTAAATATTTTCTGTTATTTGGGCTGCCAATTTATTGTGCAAATTAAATACAATTAAGTATTTAAAAAATGTTTAAATTTAAAAAAGTACACTTATAACACAATAGCAAAAAGCATTTAACTCTTTAAAGTCTAATATGTGAAATAACTCTCAGAATTGAGACTGTCTATTGAAAGTTTAGAAAGTTTTTATTGCATATACAAACTTTTGATTTTATTTCAATATAATATAGTTTATTCATTAAGGAACCTTTTCATTTTGAATTTGGTTTTGCCAGAAGAGGATGCAAAAAATAAATCATAAATAAATATTATAAACACAAATGTATACATACTGAATATGCATGATTATATTTTGAATTATTTTATTATGAATAACAAATATGGCAGCAAGAAATCAATATTTAGTAAAAAAAAATACAGATTAATTGTGATTTATTAATCAGCATATAATATAATTACCTTTTTTTAATGATCTCTTGACCACATTGTATACTTCCTTAAATTTAAACCCATAAAGAATAAAAAATGATTTATAAACCACCTTTGTGTGTGTGTATTTGTTTATTTATTTACATTTTTTGAGGTGCAGTGAAGACTTGTAAGGATTACTGTAAGGATTCGATTCTTCACTTTACACAAAATTATAATAAAATCAAAGAAATGACTGAGTTGATTGACAATTGTAAGCAAATGTAGGATCATAATACCCCCTGTTCATCCAGTTTCATCAGCTGCTCTGTGACCTTCGGTGTGTTGAGAGCAAGTCGGAGGCAGTGAGCATTGAGCTCAGGTACGAGGTAATCCAGCACCTCCTTTAGAGGCAAGCCTCGAGCCAAGCCATGCTTGGAGGTGGAGGGCACAGCATCTTCCAAAATTGAGCCCCGTAAGGTTGTTAACTATAGGTAGAATGGTTAAAAATATAACAGAGAAATGTCTTTATATTATTGATTCAGACATGTGTGGGAATACATATACAGTATCTGTATACATTTGTAAATCACAGGTGAGACTCAATAGGTGGGTGTTTAATATTGGTATAAGAGATGATGTTCAGAGAAAATTAGTACTCGGTACTGCAGAACCCAACATACTATTGTCTTTCAGTACCTGCTAATTATGATTCAGAGATCTCAAACACCTGAAAAGGTGCCATAATGAGTGGTGCAAAAGTTTTATACTAAGCTAACCCACGTCTGCCCACCTGCCATTCTCAAAATAGCAGTGGAAAGATTGCCATGTTGGGTTATGCGTCACCTTAGTCACAAAGCTATTAAGGCCCATCAGAATACATGTGAATCATAAGAGGTTGCTATAAATGATGCCAAAGGCAGAAGTCACATGTAAAGAGCCTTTTTTTTTTTTTTGTTATAATTAGAGCAATGGTCGAACCTTCATCCAAGCTGCGGTCAAAAGCAGTGTGTGATTGAGAAGCAGTATGGTGACAAGCCAGTCCGGGCACAGAGGGATCTATGCCGAGCACTAGCAGAGAGAACTCGTCTCTAAGCATGTTATATAAGATAGCAGTGGGCGTCAGACCTGGATCTCACACACTGCTTTGAATTAACTCTCTGTTGCAGGCACAAGGATTCATGCTTGATTCAGATGCTACAACTATATATGTCATTGCATTTGATGGGTTGAATGAGCACTCACCTCGCTGGTTCTGAAGATGATTCTGTAGTTGTATTGCTGGCCATGCTCTTTGTGATCCTCCAGTTTTTCCCGACGCATACTGACAGCTACAGGTCCCAGTGTCTCATCAACACCTAAGTAGTTCCAGTGCTCTGAGGATTTTAACATTTTTTTTTTCAATTAACGATTAATGAATTTTAAAAACAGCAGCAATATAATCAAGTGCATTAACAAATTATTATCGATAAACACATAATTTGCATTAGGGGCCGATAATAAATAGCAACAGTTGGATGAATTATTTAATTAGGGCATCAATAGATTCAATAATTCAATGCCGATAATTTTTTTTTAGTTACTTTTTATATTAAATAAAAGTAAATCAGGAAGTGTTAGGTTTTACAAATCATGTAGATGCTTCATCTAGCAGATTATGTGGACACCAGTCTGAGGTAGATTCCTTTTACTTTTGCATTAACTTTTAAGCTTGTTTTCTTTAATTTTTTTTAAATTGTGCTATGTACAGCTTTATTATTTATTATTATTGCTACTACATTCAGCTGCTTGAACTCTTGAATATCAGCACATAAATCTTGCCAGTACATCAAGGGTAGCACTCACCTCTCAAGTAAAAGTACTTCCTGTAATAATATGCACCCAAATCCACATGTTCAACTATGTTGCTCTTTCCACGATCATGGTGTAGACTTTTGCCATCCTTGGGGGATTCAAGAACAGCCACCCCTGCATTGCTGAAATGTGTGTTGGGAGCCCTTTCAGGGGATCCGTCTTCATCTCTCGAAGAGCTGGACGCACCACTGCCGATACTACCTTGCTTCGAAGGGCTGATGTTCCTCTCTCCTTCACCGCCAATTTCGTTCCGGAAACACGGGCAGCTGAGAACCAAATCATTGCTCTTGTCATCACCAGAGTCAAGAGAAGGCCCATCCTTAATGTTGAGCTCTTCCTGGCTGCCGCAAGGGGAGCTGTAAGCCCCGCTTTGGGTGGATGAGAGGGATGAAGTGTTGGAGGCGGAGGCCGCGGCTGCAGCAGAGGCACCAGTGGTGGTGTTCTTCCGCTTAACGGCACTTTGCCGACTCTGCACGACCTCGGTCAGGTCAAACAGAATACTCTGGACATCAAAGTGTGCAAAACCTTTCTGGCAAATCCATGGTTTGGGAGGGGGACCAATATCGTCAGACTTTCCGTCCTCGGCATCAGAACCTGCACGCGATGAATCTCCTTCGGCTTTGACGCTACGCAGCTTGCGGAATATGGATTCACCACCCGTCTCCGACTTTGAACGCCTCTTCATGTGTTTTTCTCTTTCTTTCAGACGACTGGCGGGACTGCCGCGAAGAGGACCAAGAGGTCCATCAGGCAAGTCAAGGGCAGTTTGCTTATGGGCTACTGTAAGTAACTCGCTTAACTTTTCAGGGGCAGGGCTGCGCTGGTCCGGAGCATCTGTCTGGTAGCCTTTGAGCATATCGAAGAAGCTTTCGCCAGACACGCCGTGCTTGTCGATAGATGAGGTACTGCCGTACTCTCGATGCATGGGTGTCCATCCTGAAAAAGACCAGCCTTCGCCTCCATCGCCGTCCAGTTCACTAATGGTGATGTCGCTGTTGCTGCGCTGCCGTATACGTCGCATGCCCTTGCGGGGTGATCCGAGATAGCCGTCGGGTGAGAGGAAGCGATTGTCTTTGCCTTTACTATGCATCTTGTTCTTCAGCGTGTTGTGAATGTTACGCAGCATTGATGAGTCCTGAGGGCTGATCAGATGGCCGAGCTTGCTTGACAAGTTGCTCTGGGCGCTTCCGGTGGTGGTGGACGGGGAATCCGTCTCCACCGTGATGTGCCACACCCCACCACCATTTCCTCCCCCTCCACTACTTCCTCCACTGCCGCCATCTTTCCTGGGGGGCCAGTCGGCAACCCGTGCTCGAACGCCCATTTTAGGAACTCCGGGGGTGCCAGTCAAGTGCGTGCTCTCGCTGCGAGGGGGAGGAGCACCACCATTGGGCAAGCGCAGACGCCGAGTATAAAACTCATCTGTGGCGGGAACAGAGCCGCCCACAGAGCGTTCGGTCTGTGAACGCTTTAGACTGGTCATGGTGCGGCTAAGTGGCGGAGCTCAGCACTGGAGCATGCCCGCAGTGTAGCTGAATTGACGAAGCTTAGGGAACATGGGCAGCCACTCAGCTGGAGAGGCCAGAGAATGGAGAACAGATAATAGCAGGATGAAAGTGAACTTTAAAGTGACCCTGAATCAGGCTTGTGTGGTGACCATTATGTGATCAGACCTTCCTCCTCTCATCCCTTTATGTAGAACTGAAACAGAGAAAAATGGGCACAGTATAAGAATCCAACAATCTTTACTGCTATCTTGATAATTAAAATAAATTTGTAAACAATTAAGAAGTAAACAGAGGGGCCACGGAGGGCACAAAGGGGAAACCCTTTAAGACGGCAACAACCACAAACAGCACACCCAGCCATCATAGTCATGAAACACAATGGCAATACTTGAAAAAAAATACCAAGTGCCTTACTTTAGAGTGTTTCTAAAACTTGAGAAAGCTACAAGAGTGACATAATTCATGTCAGACAACAAGGACGTTATTTTACATGCATTTGCAAATTTCTAGGAATCTTCATTAGGAAAAACACATGCATGTTCATTCTGAATAATCTGAATCTATTTTTTGATATAAAAAAAACAAGGCACCAATCAACGAACAGATTTCAGCCAGAGTTCATTGTGGCAGGTCTTTAATTACAACAACACTGTTCATAAACTTGGCTGTGCCAAAGGGCAGAATACACCACATGAACAAATCAATTCCACTACCATTGTGGAAAGCCAAAACACTGCACAGCTACAGACACAAACTAAATTGACTGAATAGATATCAGCAGGATGATTTTGAGTATGATACAACAAAGCAGAAAGCATAGATGATCAAAAGTAATTCAACAACTTAAAGTTTTTGTTATTTTTGGACCAAAATGTATTTTCGATGCTTCAAAACATTTTAACAAACCCACTGATGTCACATGCACTACTTAGATAAAGTGTTTATTTCCTTTCTGAACAAGGACAGTATACTGTACACATTTTCAATGGAGGGACAGAAAACTCTCGGACTAAATCTAAAATATCTTAAACTGTGTTCCGAAGATGAACGGAGGTCTTACGGGCTTGGGACGACATGAAGGTGAGCATTTATTAACATAATTTTTATTTTTGGGTGAACTAACCCCTAAAGTGGGTAACACTAGAAAAAAAGTATCCCTGTTTTTTATTATTTCAAGTTGCCATGAAAATGACAATTTACACTATATAAGACTTGCATCACTTTCGAGTGGTTCTATCTAAGGAAACACTTGACACACTTATAAAGTGGAATTTAACCATTAAGATTACCAATTATTAAACCAAAAATCAGACATGGGCTGATAGTTAAGATAGTTAAACAGCTTAAATATAAATACAGCAGGTGGCACTGCGTATAAGGCCTCACTGCCAAAATTATTATGCACTACAGATGAACATTGTTCCCATATGACAGGAGAAGCTCTGAAATGTCAGTTTCCTTGGTTTCCTGGCAACCGTCTGCCAACTTTTGTGGTGCAGAGCAGCGGTGCTACTGGGTTATGCTTAATGAGAGAGCAGAAGCCCAATGACAACATTTACCTACATAATCTGCCGCAAGCACCACAGGAGAACAACCCTGGGGGGAAAAACCCACAATGTAGCAAGACACTGTACGTTTATACTATGAATATTTTACGCAATGAGTTAAAAATACCAACTGCAAAAAAAAAAACAAAAAAAACACTTAGAATGTGAAAGCAAAATATTATGCACATTACAATAAGGGCAAAACAAATGACCATTGTGTGTTTAATGACAGTTTAATGTGTCGTAAGGACAGCAGTAAGTGATATTACTACAGTGATATTTTATCATAAGAAAAAAAAATCTCTTCCCAAATAAGGAGGCAGACTGGAACAATATACAAATCCTACTGATTCACCTGACATTTTGAGTTTATGAATCACATTTGTATTGTAGACTATGTGCTGATGAAAATATGAGAGAACCTTCCTGCCGGTGAGTCCTGACCTCCCGATGGCTGGAAGGGATCGGATGTGGCGGCACACTAACCCCAACACACACTTGCGCAGACTGCAGATGAGGTCATGGGTATTTCCAATCTTTGAGAGAGTGTTTTTCCTGTCTGCTCTTACTCAGAAATGGTGCTGTAATATATTTCGGAGGTTGCAGCACAGGTGCTTCTGTAAGGCTAAGAGGAACTCTGAGGCTTAGTCATACACAGCTGCCAAATTATAGCCCAAAGAATGACAGATGGGGGCAGCGCGGGCTGACAGATCCCATGTAGCCAATTAATGAGACAGATACCTGTGACGAGAGAGCCTGTGAGCAGGGCAGTTTTGACTAACACGGCAATGAGAACTTTAACTCTGAGAACAAATCTCATACAAAATGTGACCTTTTATAGCACAAGTCTTTCTATACAGAAAGAGATAGTAATAGAAAATAACAAAGCTAAAGGGATACTCCACTTTTTTTGGAAATAGGCTCATTTTACCACTCCCACAGAGTTAAACAGATGGGTTTTATCGTTTTCAAATCCATTCAGCCGATTTTCTGATATTTAGAAGAATATCATTAAACAGACAGTTTCTGGTCTCACTGACTTCAATAGTAGGGAAAAAAATATACTATGGAAGTCAATGAGACCAGAAACTGTCTAGTTACCGATATCAAAAAAAATCGGCTGAATACATTCGAAAACGGTAAAACCCAACTGTTTAACTCTGGGGGAGTGGTAAAATGAGCCTATTTCCAAAAAAGTGGAGTATCCCTTTAACACACCATATAAAATTATATTTTAATATAATATAATGAATAAAGTATTAAGTATTAAATAAATATCTTACTGACCCCAAACTTTTGAACGGTGTTGTACATTATTAATATACAATCTGCTACCTATAGAAACTATTTAATGATCGATGTAAAGTTTAGTTCAAGTCGTTGTCAACTTGTATCGTGAAGCACCCTTAAAGGGTTAGTTCACCCAAAAATCACTACAATGCAATATTTAATAAAGTCATAGGTTTTTGTTATTTTTGGACAAAAATGTATTTTCGATGCTTCAAAACATTCTAACTAACCCACTGATGTCACATGGACTACTTTGATGAAGTCTTTATTTCCTTTCTGGACAAGGACAGAATACTGTACACGTTTTCAATGGAGGGACAGAAGACTCTCGGACTAAATCTAAAATATCAATAACGAATGACATAAGGGCGAGTCATTAATGACATCATTTTCTTTTTTGGGTGAACTAACCCTTTAAGAGAATCCTCTCAATCCAAGCATGAACTAACACCCCCAGCTTTACTAAACTAATTGCTTTGCACTTGACAAATTGAATCAGGTGTGTTAGCTTAAGCTGGGAAACGGTAGAAAACATTCTGTCAGGGTGAAAACAAATGTTCAAATATGAACAACTGCAACAATCATGTGTAAAAGTGGGCTGAATGAATAAAATAAAACAGCTGAAAGGTTCTGCTTTAAAATACACACAGGCTGAGGGCGACAAACCTTCATACAAAAAAAAATTCTGTTTTTTTGACAAAAAAAGTCTGATATTAAAAAGAACAGTATGGGAACAAAATTCCCCCTCACTGTGATCTCTAGAATTAATCTGTTTTTATCAGCTGTGCCTTTAAGAAAGGCTCGCTTCATATGTGAAACGAGCAATTGCGCTTTTTTCCACTAAGACACAGGCCGTAAGTTTACTGTCAGTTCAAATATAGTTTTAAATCCTCATTCTTCAAAAGCACCCTGTTTGGAAAGCCTGCGTCATCATGACAGATTCATAAAGTATAACAATCTCCTGGAATGTGGTGCATAAACGGTTAGCCAGAGTGAAATGAATGACCACATAGCTTTCTACTCATTACCTCACTGTGACTGGGTGAGTCAAGTTTCTGATAAACCAATTGGCATTGTTAAAGTGTAATGTTAAACTTATAAATATCAACCAATCACAGTGATCTATTCATTTGTGTAACGTCACAAAGTTAATGAACGAGGCGTTTTGGGTTGGAAATGAGGTTGAGAGTTCTAAAACATTTTCACAGAACATTAAGTACATTACATTATTATTCATTTTAAATCCACATTATTCATCACCTTTAACAAAAAATGGACACTCAAGATTTATTGATAAAGTAAAGGAGTATGTCCCAAAAATGTGATGGCTGTCATTAAAAAAAGGCAGGCTTTCCAACCACAAGGAAGGAATAAAGAATGTCTGGAGGCTTATAGGAAACGCGGCACTGGGCTGAACTCACTGAAATCTTTTTGTAAAACCAAGGAAGAAAAACAATAGTGTTGAACACACAAGAACAATTCATATAATTGCAGCCTTTCAGACGAATGGACAACCGCTTTTAGGCAAACAACATCCTCCACACAATCTCTACAAAACTGCAGAGAAGAGGGTATTTTTGTGAATACTTTTTTGGACCTTTGAAAAGAGAACAGTCCTTATTTATTTATTTAAGACCCAATGCAAAACCAGTGCAACTATAGGACCCTATGATGTCTGAGATGCAGAACACAAAGGGAATAGTGTCCAGTCATTAAAAAGAAATTTATTGTATAACAAGAAATGACAAAACTTAAGTGCTGTATACTTAATCAAATTGCAATATGGACTAGTGTCTGTAAAAATCAAAGTAAAAAAGAGTGCTATTTAAATAAGAAATCTGCTTGTCTCTGTGTAGAACTACATGGAAGCCTCCGTGGACCCACCCGTCCCTATATAAAGATAAATTCTTCGTTTACGAGGACAAGTCAGATAATTGGCAGAGGTATTTTATACCATTGAGGACATATTTGTTAATAAAAATATTGATTTTTAGATAATAAAATACCTAAAAAAGGACACATGGTCCCTTTAAAGATGTGGTAGAATTGGATCTGGATGGGAAGGTTAACTGGGAGTTGGAACTCTGCTTTCTCACACCACGACAATGATTCATGGATCTGAGCAATTTCATTTTCATATCGCATATCGTTACAACCCTAGCTTTGATTTGGCTCTAAAACTGTAATCCTATTCTCTGCTATACTGTGGAATAGGATAACCATAAAAAGGGACAATTTCTCTCACCCCCGTCTACCTTGGCTTGCTGATAACATGGCCCATCTTTGAGTCAGACCTTCAGATTGAGGTACGACATCAACTGTTGTGTGAGGTGTGATGATTAGGTCGAGAATGAGACATGAGAGCGCTTGGCTCAGACCACCCCTTCGCACACAGCTGTGGCCTTACAGGAGGATGATTAAAGCTTCAGCATGTGACTCACCTCATTCAGGGAGGAGAGTGTGCAAAGGAGACCATTGGGAGGCAGACAATATGTCTTCATATCTACTTTGATAAATAACTTCATCGATATCAATAGCAACCTGACTTTCTTTCTTACTGCTGTGTCATGTTATTTGAACCTTTAAACTAGAGAGAATGTGAATGATGTGGTTGTTGCAGTAACAGACAAAAGAGAAACCATCTCAATCCTTTGCTCTTGCAAGTGCTCTTCATGTCAAAGTAAGGCTGGGCAGCATGACAGTATATGAACTGTGGTACAGACTAAAGACTACCTGCTATAACTTCTATACCATAAAGTTGGACCATACTTCTGTGTACAGCTGGAAGTTAAAGCTTAAAATAGCAAAACAAAGTGGCAACTGATTCCTTTGCCATGCAGAAGGTACTCTTTCCTTTCTGAGTGACTACATTTAAAGGCTTCGATTGTGTATGTGCAAAGAAATTCATGAGCAACAACATTATCCCGCATTAACACGGCATTTAATGGCAGACATGTGAACTGAAAGACAAAGGTTTGTGCTGCCTGGTGGTTGATGATAAAACCCCTCATTTTTCACCCATCAACTATGGAAGACAGTGTTTATCCATTAAAGAGGAACCACTCAGCAGACTGAAGTTGATGTGGTCTCCCACGCACCAAGCATATTTTTTCTTGCCTTCCTTTTCCTCTATTTCCTCACATCATCCCTCCCTCAGAATCTGACTGTCCATGTTTCTTTGTCAATACATTTTTGTTTCTCAATACAGGAAAGATATGAATGAGAGCATGATTCTCATTCTGATATACTAGCCTCCCTGGGTCAGCAGAAAAATCCTTTTTGCTGAGCCTGTGGTGTAAAAAAAAGAACCTTGAAATTGTAAAGCAGCTCAGTATGATATAATTTGCAGTTTATGCCCATGGGAAACTGGGAAAGTAGCAAATAATTAAACCAATGAACAAAATAGGATGTTTCTTAAAGGTGCTATATGTATTTTTTAGCGGCCTCTGTCGGTGATGTTTCAGATTGCAACCGATTTTTACGAGAGTGCTCGTGCTCTTGCTCGTCAGCACTCGTGATACACGGGAATCATCATCACACAACATGCTGGAAACTCATGCAAACTCCCACTGCAACATTACAATAATAGGCTACTTTTATCAGCTTGACATTGAACTAATGCGATAATGCGAAACGATACATTTGTCTTGTGATCTAGCATTAGGCATTTCACTAACTATTCGTGTATCTTTCACAATCAGCAATGTCAACATAGGTGTATGTAAAATATGATAACGAAAACGGTTAGTGAACTAAACTGAACAATTTCAGTGTTACAGTAAGATCGTAGGAAGTATCATTACTGTAGTGAACGTCTCTGGAAATGTGCATTACAAACAATATGATGGTAGTGGGATGAGTGACGTTACACAGTAGATCTAGTACATAAAATAAAAGTTACATCCTAAAGCACCTACTTTTTGTTATCCTGGAACAGTCTTTTGTGTCATGTATGTCTCATATATGTTGTAGTTAATCTTGCTATTTCATTACAGTTTACCATTATTTCAGCATATCTGAAAACTTGTAATTTGTCACAACAAAAATAAATAGTGGAGGTCTTTCCATAATTCAAACTTTGGTGTGGTATGGCAACATAACACATTTTTTTAACCATGAAAAATCAATATTTCAACAAATTTTATATCAAAACTTTAAATTCAACTGCAGCAATTCATTAGAGGCTAGCAGCATCTAGCTTCAAGTATACCATGGTGAGTTTGGACTAATCTTTGAGGCGGCAAAGCCGTTTCATTTCACCTGTGATGCAAGCTTGTGAGATTTAAAAAGCTAGCAGATTTTCTCTCCTCGGTCTACGTGATTGAGCCATCAGCAAATGAATCATCAACCAGGAGAGACGGGAAGAATGCAAAGCAGAGCTCGCTGCTAATCTATCTGAACATCTGTGATCATACGTACACAAACACTCGTTGCTTCTTCATTGGTGATTGCTTCTTCAGCCATACACATGACAAGCTCACACTCCGCTGAGGCTATTTAAAAAAAAAAAAAAAAACACCACCCATTGATGGAGCTTTCCTCTGTGGAAGAGGATGTGGAAGAAAGCCTGAGTTATGTGTAAGCTCCGGAAACTGATCTCTGAAAACGCTAAAAATGTCAGAGTTTTTGTTTAGCATGAGTTCTGCATGCTCGCGAATCCTTTCATTATAACCAGCAAAGTATAAACACAATTTTACTAACAGATTCATTGCACAGCAAAGACAGCTTCACTGATTATAACGGGACTTTTCACATGAATGCAGCTATGTGTACCTTGCGTTGTAATTGACAGCTTCAGTGACTATAATGGCAGTGATCTTTGCTTGGTTACTCTACTTTTCATGCGGCTAACTACACATTAGTTATATGCACTGGATCTAAAAGATCAATGTAAACTGACAGAACCTGTGTCAAATTACATGGTGGAGAGAACAACAAAAAAGGGAAAGGGAAAAAAGGTTCTCTCACACACACAAATGACAAGTGTTCAATCTAACATACAATATGCCAATGAGACACTAAATAGAAAAGCTGCTCCATCCGTGCGCTCACATCAGGAAATCTGACATTCCCTAAACAAACATTAACCAAAACGTTTTTTTCCAACAAAAGCTAGCTGCATCACCTATAAATAAACACAGATAAAAAAGCTAAGCAAGGCCATTTTAAAAGGTTTCATTTAACTAAACAAGGCCACATCCCCTGAAAATAAAAGATGTCAGTAGTGCAAAGGACATCATGTTTGTGGTATCGATTTGCATGAACTTTCAGGTGGAGCTGTTCTCATGGTCTCCACAATAGTGTGAAAATATCTGCCGTTTCTCCCATTAATTACATAAACTCTGGCAACTAACAATTATTTTCACAATCGATTAATCTGATGAAAAATATATTAATTATTATTATACATAAAAAAAATTTAATCACTTTTTAATCATCAATATTTAAAAAAGGGTTCAAATACAAACAGTACCTACATTCTTAATCGAAAAATAATGGATTGCTTACAATTTTTAAGCAGAAATTAAAACTACTCAATTAAAAATGATAAACAAAAAGTCAAACTTTAACTTGAACGAGGTATGAGGAACAAATTCACTCGTCTGACTCTGAACAAATATTCACATTAATTACTTTAATTTCTAAAAAAAATAAATAAATATTTTAACAATATGTGTATATTAATCAGAATTATTGTGCTCTAATTCTACTGTGCTCCACCTGTTTGATGTGCATGCACCCACCGATGCTTGTTCATTAAACTATGTGAAGAGTAACAAGACGTTTCTTGTCGGAATATGCAAAATTGAGATAGTTCTGGCAGGACTTTCTAACATTTACAGATAGGGATAACCATAAAATGTTATTGGCTGAGGAAAACACATGTCAGAGGCATATACATTTCCCAGAGCAGCTCAATCTTTGTCCTCCATTTTCCATATGCGTTTTGGCCATAAAAATGTGTTGTTCACAGCGCACAGACATGACTAATCGATAATCAAATTTATTGTTGACTATTTTCATTATCGATAATGATTGATTTTATCGATTGGTTGTTGCAGCAAAAATATAATGCACACCTAAATAATGAAATGGAGTACCCTTCACTAAACAATAATGGCCCAAAAACAGCATTACAAATTAACACTGCTTTCCTCACAACCAGCCCCAAGGGCCCTGTACATGCCGTCAACTGTAAGCATGTCAACCAGACAAACCGTGGCTCCCTCTAAAAGAGAAACATCCACAGTTCCACTGACAGTCCCTAGCAACACAGTCACAGCGTTTGTAGGAGGAAAAGACCAAAATAGCTGAGAGAAAAGAGAGCGAGTGAAAACAGCATGAGAAAGAAAAAGGAAAAGAGAACTATGTGGTGTAATTAACAGGAGAGGCTGTCAAACAGCCTCACACCATATAATTCCAGCCTTTCGGAGAATCGCATGAAAAGAAAAACAAGTAGAGCGGCGGGAAAAAAATAGAAGGACAGAGATGTGATGTTTCATTGTGTATCTATCAAATTATTTTTTTAATGGCTTTAATTAATGGCTAATAAAATGGGGCAGGGCTTGTCTCACAGGTTGACTGGATTGTTAATGTATTTCGCTGAATTACAAACACAAATTACATTGTAATGTTGGTCTAGGAAAGCATTTGGTCGAGGTGTAAAGATAATTGTATCGCTTACATAAGACGTGGGGGAGTAATGCTTCGACAACATTAAACTAAAAATGTTTCTAAAGTGTTAAGCTTCTGAACAACCACACAAACTTCAGTCTTGTGCTATTTGAGCTCCAAAAGGAGGTTCGGAAGTCACTCTGGTGATGCAAAAGTGGAGGTGCTCTGCCACTGCTATTAAAAATCTGGCTGAATATAGCTGTGAATTGGGGCGCTCCCTGCTCAACCACAGGTTGGTGTAGGAGGAAGCATATCAGTGAGTCATTACATCCAAAAATGGCTTTGCGATGAGCAGCAGGGCTTCTGATATCTGGCTCCCATACTGCCCTGCGTGCCACTGCCATCAAAACACACAACTGTGTCCTGCTTCCATTTCTGGGAGGAGGACCATCTTATCTCAGGCACGAGCTGACGATCGCACAGCGCAAGCTTCTGGCTGGTTGATATTTGTGGCACTGCAGAGGAGAAGGACGGAAAAACAAGAGTAGAAAAAAAAATGTCTGCCTACTCTGCCAGAGAAAAGAACAGATGAGATGTCACAGGTTATAAGTTCAACACTGAGTAGACAGTGATTCAGAAAGTCACTGTGATGTCAATCCAGCTGTTTAATCCTTGTGCCCTTGAGCTGGTACTTTACACCAGGTTGCTACAAATAAACTGTTATTAAAGACGTAATAATCTGCTGTGAATAAAAAGCAGGTGATAAATGCATAATGACTAGCAGTAGACAGAAGTGGTCCAGCCTGTTGCCAGTCTCAAATTTACCAACTGCTTTATCAGGGTGCAAATTTTCTGGTTTAATCTTTAGTTTTTTGAGTATCTAAGCAATAAACGTAAAATAAGTGTCTATTTTATATGTATATGAAAAACTAAAAAGTATTACGTGTGTACCAAGGTGGTCAATATAATGTGAAATTACATAGTGTTCAAAAGTTTGGGGTAAGTTACTTTTATTCACAAGGATGCATTGTATTAATCAAAAGGGACAGTAAAGACATTTATAATGTTAAAAAAGGTTGAACAATGAACAAAAAGTCTCGTTTTGAGCGGTGAGGGGAGTCTATCTAAAATGCTTCTGATTGGCCATTGCGTTCAAGAAATCAACACATATGTCTGTGATTGGGTACACCACTCAACCCCGCAAACATGTTATGAATAGAAACTCTGGGGTGTAAATAGTTTCTATTTTGATTTAGTTGTTCTTGTTGCTTTTCAACAACAGATGAACACAAATCTATTATATGTTTTATTCCTATATATTACTAGTTTCACGCTAAGGAACTGAGGGTTGTCATCCAGTCTCTTTGGTAGAGAGAGAGAGATGAGGAAAACAAAGCATGCAAATGGAAATTATTGCGGCCGGAAAAAATAGAGCGATTGATTATCGCTATAGTCAATCAATTGATTAATCGCGACATGCCTAAATGTGACCTGAGAAGTACAGACATTGATAAAGATCAGAATAGCACTCTTAAAAGAATAGCAGCTCTCTGAAAGATCATAAGACCTTAAGTAGCTGAAAAGTTAAGTCAGTAAAGCTCACCTCTAGCTTCAGGAAACAATCTCGCCGAAAACCAGAATAGAGACAGTTGCGACTTAAGTTGCAGATTTTAAAAGTTCATATTTCACAACACCCATCACCCAATACTATGTAACTGATTACGCAACTCAGATTTCCATAAGCTTATATTTGAAATTAGATTTAAGAGTGCAGGCGCAATACAAGATAGATTCTAGAAAATGGCAGGTCTACCGACAGCAACAGAGACTGTGGAGCAGGCAGGAATGGTGTGAAAACAGTTCTCGTCCCTTTTCTAACTCTGTGAATCAATCTCACTGTGCTGTTCCAGTCTAAGACCTGGGCAGGTCATTAAGCTTCCTGGGATTTAGCCAATGGCAACATGTTCCTCCATTGGGAGTGTATAGTGGCCAGAGTGGCTTGTATCGTTCGCACAGCAAAGGAAGTTTTCTTTTCCCCTTTCTGGAACAGGAAAAATGGCAAGCAAAAAATGTAATGCTGAAAACTGAATCAGCAGCAACTAAGCAACAGCGACTCATAACTAGCTAGTGGCATTGTTTTATAATTATTATCCAATTTTTAAAAGTCCATTAAGAATATGTAACTGCAGAGCCATTCTCAGCAAATTTCTGAAACCTCCAAAAATCTGTGGTGTTTCACAGTCCCGAAACTGATGAGGAGAAACTCGCTGGGAGCTGCGATTATAACAGCATGGGAACTGCTGGGACATTTCTCTCCTCTGACTCACAGTGACACCTGAAGCTGTAAGAGGCTATTCACGCTGAATGCACTCTTGCATTACCCATCATTTACAGTGCTTTCAAGACACAATTTGACAACATTTTTACACCCATTTCTGTGCTGAATTTTCTTTTCGCATTTACTTAACCACTTAGCTGCTGTTAAACTCTATCATAAGGTCTTCAGAAAAATGTTAACTTTAAAACAAAAGCATTGAGAGATCACTGAACTCTGCTCCTCCAAATAGATGCGAACAACCACTAATGCTTCTGGTGTGAAGATTCAGATAACAAAAGCCTCTTTGTGCTTGGGTCAAACAGCAATGACTTCTCTCCGCCTGTAAGATTTTGACAGGAGCTGTCAGACTTCGTTCTCCCAGGCGGGGGAAATGGAGGAAGCTTCTGAGAGTAAAACAGGATCAACCTGGAGGTCTGAGAGTAAACACATTGAGTTCACAGAGAATGATCCGAGCCACCCTCTCAGAATAAAAGTCCTATGAAACATGATTAAATTTCCACCTATTTTTGTATTAGATAAGAGGAGGTGAGAGTTTATAAAATTGCCATTTAGATTTCAGTACGGGCTAATGGCCACAAAAAAACAAAAGCATGATTCTGATTTTTTTCTTTTTTTTAACTTGATTAGCCCGATCTATGAGTACTGATAGTCAAGGCTACACACTCGATAAAAGTTATGGTCAATCAACCTATATGAGTGTCATTATTTGCTAATTTTAATAGTATAATAATAATTATTTATTCATTTGTTTTTATATATTTTAGAATATTTTATTGTATTTTTTTATTTATTATTATTTATGTCTATTTTCTTTAGCCAATCAACTTATATTCCACTCATAACCTTCATACCCTTTATAACAAGAAATAAGCCATCAATAGACACACTGCAGACATTCTCTTGAGAATGATGGAAAAAGAGACGTTTTCTTTTACACAACATAATATATCTGTGACAATCGCATGAAATGCTCTAAAACTATCATGTTAATAAAGACTACCAGCACATGAATTGCACCACAATGAATAGCCTCATCTTTTCCTTCTCCGTAACTAATGCAGCACTCCAACATTTTCCTTAAAGTCCCTGTAAAGTCAAAATTAAGTATGTTTTCTGAGTTTGTCACACCACAGATGTGACAATGTGTCAATGTGTTATTGATGTTATAGATGTGAAAATGTTTTATTAGCCACCCAGCCAAATTTGAATGATAAAAAAGCCAGGGATTTTAATCTGATTTCACTAGCTTGTCATATGTAACAGTTGCTGACAGTGATTTTGCATGCATGCATGGTTTTATACAATTATTGAAAATATGTGACATTTGTCATGGTTTTACCTCCAATTTTCCTTGATTTTTACGTTTCAATCCTATGAGCTCACACAGGGAGACCAAGTGTCTTTAAATCTAATAAATGGATTCTAGCATTTTAAACTGACACAAAAATGTTGTCTTCGGCCGTTTGTGGTCCACCCTGCACACCACCCCACCGGTTCAAACCTCCACAAGCTCTTAAAATCACACCGTCTGGGTGTACCTGCTTTTGCCCTCAAGTAATTTCCCTCTGCGGATCTCGTGTGAAAGACTGCGAGTGAGTGGGTGGAGACCGAAGCTGCTGTATGGCTTCAAGTGAAAGGTAAATGCAGAGATTTCAGGACCGATCTGGCTCTCTGCATTTATTTTGAAAAGCCTACTACTTTTCTCAATTTAACACTAATGTTATTCAAGAAACAAAGATCTATGTCCTCCATTCTAAACAGAAGTACTGGTCCTCCATTAATTAATCGAGCTAAATTGAGAGAACAGTGAAGCAGTGTTTTTTCTGATTTTTTTTAAAAAGAAGAACTTTTCAAAATTCGAATGAAAGAGACATTCAGTCTAGAAGGAATTATGTTAAAGAAGGGCAAGAAAATAACCTGCAGCTAAATCTTCAAAGTATCACAGCATGATGCAGTCCTTGAGACCAGGATTCTAGGTCTATTTATTAAAAATGACAATAAGCAAAAGCAGAAATCTTGATAGTAAAATGATGCATAGAGGACTTTAAAGAAAATCGTATATCTGGAGGAAGCAATGAGTGGAATATATGGATCTTTTCATCACCAGACTAATAGAAAACGGCCCCCGCATTCACCTTTAGTTTTAAACTGAATAGGATACAAGTTCAACTCGAACTATAACCTAAATTTACTTTACTTAATATTTTAAGCACAATAGAAACTGCATATTTTATATATAGCTGTAGCCTTTTTATCTATTTATAGTACAATTTTATATGGTGTGTGTGTGTGTATAGCCTAAAGTATGATGTAAACCAGTCTATATATTCTCCTGCATCTCTGGTGACCGCACATCCCCATTGTGTTTCATTGTGAATACACAACAGTGCTTCAATTAAGATTTCAATCTATTGTTCTCCAAACGATCTATGTTGCTCATTACATGCATAACGCTAGGGGTACACAAGCATTTAGATGGCCACAAAGATAATATAAAAATGACTAAAATAAACAAAAACACTATTTCTTTAAAACACAGTGTTTGTGCAGACCCACATTTAATTGAACTGCTAGGAGACTCAAGATTTGGGTCTTGATATGTGCTGGAGACTTGCATCTTATCAGCTTTGAAAGGAACAGCTCACTAAAAATAAATGCCATTTTTAAGCAATCCATTTGATTTGGTGTCATTAAACTCTAAAGGCATGATTAAATGGCAAAATACTTACGGCTGACTCACCAACCTCTCCACATTTCCTTGCTTAAAAATACATTTTCAAAAGGAACTGTTCCCATTCTAAAATATACTGTGCTTGGTGGTTAAATGCTCTAAGGTGGGCAAGTCAAATATGCCTGAAATTAAGCGCTTCTTTAAAACCAAGACAGAAGAAACAGCACGCTCTGATTTGCACGTGTCCTCCAATGATTTGAGATTCCTGAGATATTTAAACAGCTTGAGCTGTGCCAGGAGTGTAACCAGACAAATGAGGTTCACACAGGCATGGTAAGTTCATGCTTGCACCATGGTTTTGGAGATTTCCATGTTGTCTCACCAAATGGTGCAGTTAGATAATAGCTATTGTCATTTAGCAGTTGCTTACTTATCCAAAGCAATATCACACATCCACTGTGTATCGCGTTAAAGGCCTCAAGTACACCCTTTCTAAACACTAGCCTAGATCTTTAATCGAGCACTAGACCAAATAAAAAATATATAAAATTGTTTCAATTATTCTTCCGCAAATTAAATGTGACTATCAGTAAAATGAACAATCAATTTAAAGAAAGGATTATAAATTTAAAACAATCTATTTAAAAAAAAAACAAGCAAACATGATGTCTGTGAATTCGCTTATTTTATATTCCATATCCTTCAAAATATATATTGTGTACAGCAGAAAAAAGAAATTCATACAGTTTTGGAACATATTGACGCTGAGTAATGACAAAATTTTCATTTTTGGGTGAACTAACCCTGTAATATTTTAAAGATACATATAAAAAACAAATAAATAAAAATAAAATGAATAATAATAATAAAACCAAAAAGTGAATTAATAAGATGTAAAAAGGCTTTATATTACGATAAACTTCCAATGACCGAGCTGCTTCCCGCATCACCACCACCACCACATCAGGTCAAATGGTGCTGACAGACTGGTATCATGGGAAATATCTTGTATGAGACTAGAATCCTGCTAAGTGTTGCTGCTGTTTCCATGAGAATTCCTGCTAGCAACAGCATGCAAAACACTAACTCTGTACATGTCTGCACGTATTTTTTTCTTCATAACAGAACTGGATTAAATCTCTAGTGATTTAATCTCTACAATACAGCACACTTCATCTAAAATTAAACATATTTTTTTGAAATAACAACATCATTGATTTATAACGCATCACTATAGCCCATAAGGTGCTATAAACGTCATCACAAGCAAAAAAGAAGCAATGGATAGGAAGTACTCTGGCCAGTAACCATGGCGATCAATTCTGAAAAGATGATGGCACTTACAATCACAAAGCAGAGGTCCACTGATTGGACTATATTATATAATGTAATGTAATATATAACATTATTCCACATTTTTAGAAGCCATAAAATGAAGTACAGATGTTAAAAGAACTCATTAGTCATGGAATCACTCGACTGATCTTTAGTCAGCGTTCCATCTGCTAAGGCCTGAAGCAGATCTTGTGCTGTGAGATCTCACCGAGTGTGTGAGGACCGGTGCGCTAGCCGTTATCAAACACCCGTTCATTTCCCCTCTATTGTGTGCCTTTCTTTCCTGTGGACACTTTCAGCAGCTTGAACCACCCCTGTGACGCAAATACACCAAAGAGTGTTACTGTGAAATATATGCATACAGCTGTTTTTAGCTTTGTAAAAATATTGTGCTGAGGTTCATGAACAGTTAACCAGAGACGAGTGATTAGCGCATGTGCTCAGACCCCTTGAGCGGTGCACTCAGGTGAGGTAAAGCTGTAAAGTGATTATATATAGAGATAGTAGGACCCTATGCTTTCTGCAATGTACAAAAGGCAAACGGAATTGCGGAAAAATGGAATTTACAGTATAACATGGAATTTGCCAAATTTTGGATGAATAAATGAAAAGTAGGACCCTAAGGCATGTAATGCATAACATTTTATTTACAGAACCCATTCTCCATTTTTCTCCCTATTGTTTTTTTCTCTTCTCTCACACTTTTTCCATTAAAAAATGCTTTATCATGTAACCATGGATACTGCTGCAGAAACCTGTTTGGGGTGTTGAAATGCTTCCCACCATAAACAAATGCTAGTGATGAAGGAAAGCCAACTTTTATGTTTGCCTGGACCAGTCTTTTAGTTGCTTCCATCTCATTTTTCCTCACTGTGAATCCACGGGGAGCCCCATTCCAATCCCCCACACCACATCCAACACTTTACCACTTACTCGCCCACTAAATGCCAATCAGCCACCCCATCTAGCTTTCTGCAGCTGACCAGTCTGTCTCTGTGTACATGTCAAGACGTACTGGAGAACTCCACCAACAGGGGGAGGGCCTTATTTGTCAGAGAGCACATTACCTATAATGAGCCTCAAGCTGGGACAGATGTGGCTGGGGATCAGTTACATAAACACAGAGAGAGGAATTCCTTCAGGTTATTGGGGAATGTCTTGGAAAACCATTCAGCATAGGGTCAAAGAAGCTTACTGTACATGAAAAAAAACAACAACTGTATTTTTGAATCCATTTTGATCGAAGGCAGGGATAGGCAACTCCGGTCCTGGAGGGCCACTATCCTGCAGAGTTTAACTTCAACCCAAACAAACAAATCAATGACTTCAGGATTACTACAGAAATTTCCAGGCAGGTAAATTTGTATCAGGGTTAAAGCTAAACAGCAGGACAGTGACCTACAGGACCAAAGTTGCCTTTCACTGAAGTCAGGGATAATTCACGGCTAGCTGTGCATTAAAGGGGTCATAACCTGCACTTTTTTTTTATAATGTTTCCTAAGGTTCACTTTAAAATGTTAGCATGATATTTACATAAATTACAAAAAAGATGATGCTCTATCCTGATTTTAGCCCTCTGTTTTGAACGCTCTGTTGAAAGGGCATATTGTTGATTTACGACATCTGAAACAGTATAGTCAGGCTTATTGCTCTATTTTGCGACGAAATCTGTGGGTTTAAATGAATTGTGAGATTCAATGAATGACTCGATGACTCAAACATAAAGACAACGAGAAACCGACACCTAACAGCGATTTTACTATAATAATTTTTAACAATGCCTATTTACTGAACATTGATTTATTTAAGGCATTATTGATTTTTTTTAAAGGTATTAATTGAAAAATGTGTTAAAGGGGGCAAATATTGTCCCTTAATGGAAAAGGAGTGACAAAAATAGTTATGCAATTCCAAATTAGAAAAACGAAAGGGCTTTTCCTTGAAGCATATCCAGTTGTGACATCCATTCATCCCCTGTTTGACCTATGTAGGGTCGCTCAGTGTCCTAAGCCCTATTCGGGACTAGTATTCCAGGGGGACATTAGATAAATTTGTGTTTAACAAATGTTCTTTGCAACTTTAATGGGTTAGTTTACGCAAAAATTAAAATTCTGTCAGTAATAACTCACCCTCATGCTGTTCCAACCCCATCTTCGGAAGACAAATTGAGATATTTTTGATTACATCTAAGAGCTGGATCCCTCCTCCATAGGCTTCTAAGGTATCACTCTTCCATGGGGTTCTGAATGAAAGAATTTTCATTTTAGGATGAACCAACCCTTTAATATAATCCAAATCTGTCATGTCTGTGTTTCTCACACAACCTCTGTAATACTTAGCTACAGGGCAAATTACCTGTATTTTTTTGCAAACACAACAGTTCTCCATGCCTAGAAAGGGGCCAGTGTGGGACCTGAGATATAAAGGGCTTTCACACTGGATACTTCAAGGAACTCTGTTCTAGGAACTAGCCACCAAGGTGGTTCCCCGAGAACAAGTGGTTCCCCTAGGAACGTTTTCCTGGTTGCATTTGCACCACCAGTAGGAACTCTGAAATGACGTAAGCCACGCTTATTGTGGTGACTTATTTTGACGCTGTGCCGGACCTTTATTTTGACGGCACTGAGAATGCCAAAGCCGACAGTGCTCGCATTCTCTATATTCATTTGTTTACATTCTGTCTAACAGTCCTGCCGAATACATTATTAGATAGAACTGTTATATAGAAAGAGACAGTAATGAAAAGGCTTTAGCATTTGCCGTGTGGTTGATGTCCAGTGTTGCTAGCTAAGCAGAAATGTCTCTTGGTCCTCTCAAAGTTGTGTTGGGTTTTTCTCCTCAGTGTAAATGTTAAGAGGCCCATCAAACACGTCAAAATCAGGGTACTTCCGCCATAGATCTAGGAACTATGAAAAGGTCCCTCCGGTGCGAAAGCCCTTATAGCTGTCTCTCACATTAGAGACAGATCACCCTGTAGGCCTGTCTGCATTCCTCCAGAGCAGGGCGAGCAGTGTCAGAGGGGAAGAGGAAGAACCCTGTTAAAACCATAACAGCGGTCGAGCCAAAACCACACTATCCTACAGCTGCTTTCACAGCATCTCGGCCAAACCCTTCTCCAAAAAAAAAGTCAAATTCCTCCAGTCTGGGATTTATTTATTTCAGTCCTTGGATGGCGTTCACGTACCAAGGGGCTTTGTGTTCTTTGGCCCCTGATGTTGCATTTGTTTTTTCTGAGTATTTTCAAGCTCCTCTCGATGTTGGGGATTGAACAAACCTTTCTTTGGAGCATGTCAGATTATATCTGAAAACCATTACACAGAAAGAAGCTTGGAAAGTGTGCATGAGGATCCAATATGATTTGGCAGACCACCAGGAGGTTTCCGGTTCCCACTCTAAATTCCACATGCCATGCTGCAAAAATACAAAGAGGATTTGATATACACTGGCAAGCGCGTGCAATGGATCCATTCAGCAAAGAAGGTCATGAAGACTACTATGTGCATCTCCCAAAGCACGTCAGTCAGGTTCCCTACAATACAGTCTACATGCATCAACAACAGAATATAATAACTGTAGAAGTTCACAATATGTCCCATAGCATTAGTCTGAAGCCAGCAGGTGCTCTATTCCCATGTGCACCACTGAAGTAACTGAGCTGAAGTTACCCATGATTAGCTCACCCATCCTGAATTAAACCCAAACACAGTGATGCTACATTTGAGCTTGGTGAAATGAAAGGACGCAGCATGGTTTAATACTGCACCATCTGAACACCCTCAAACTCGACGTGCATTTTGAAAAGAAAACATTTCCCATGTTAAAGAAAATGGGACAGAGCCAAATTCTTTGGTGTCGGCAGAATTCCAAACGTTACTGTAATGTCGAACGAACCCCCCAACCACATTACAAGTCGTAAAAAAGATAAACTCTACATGCTCTCCTGTGAGGTCTAAACATCTGCCAAGCGACACGGACTGCCAGCACTCAATAATGCAGATATTCAGACCATTCGTCTGTTTTGTTCCTTCAAGTAATATCAGCGATAGGACTCAAAACAACCAAAAATGTCTCACACATTCAACAGTTGATGAAGATTACTATAATGAGTCAGGCTGAGTAATAAGAAGATGACTCAAAGCATTAAGACAAGACGTCAGACAGAATGGGACATTTTCACCCTAACACTTTCCTACAGGATACACAAAAGCCCAAAACCATGGAAGTAATTATCACCTAAGCACCCCTGAAAATGCCCCACAAAACTATTTGAAGTTGTAATATACCAGAAGGTGGAAAGGAATCAAGTTTCCAGCATGAAATCAACACCTTTTTATTGCACGTTTCTAAAAAATAAAAAGTTAATTTAGTGTGCCAAATATAAATGACTTTAACACCCACGCTTGACTCCAGCACAATCTCTTTGCTATGGAGAAAAAACAAAGCATTTAACATAAAATCCAACAGAGGATCTGTGGTTGGAGCACAGATATGGGATCTCTGTACACTCAATACCTTGGTGGGCCTGCCTGGGGAGGCTAAAATGCCAAGCTAATTAGTGCAGAGCTCATGATGAGCAGCTCTTCTCTTCCATACAGCTCTCGTCCTGCTCTCCCTATTGAGATATTTGGTCTGTTCTCTTTTTTCCTATTGCTTTCTCCAACAGTTTAATTTGACATTCCCGCCCCGATATTTTCACACTATATTATATTTGGTTCCAGCAACATGACAATTTTTACTCAGAAACTGGTAAATTTCACAAATAATTTCAAAGAAACAACAACACATCCAATCAAACATGAATTTATAAAAACATACTGTTGTTTTGTAAAATTATCAGTTTTATTAACAACTTATCTTGTATTTATTAACAACTTATCTTGTATGTTTGTATATCTAGAGCCAGCACAAGACCGCAGCCTTATTGTTTTACTCATGTATTGTCACTTTAGCTCTCGAGAGAAAGCTCTCGGACTAAATCTAAAAGATCTTAGGATGAACTGTGGATGAACAGAGGTCTTACGGGCTTGGAATGACACGAGGGTGAGTCATTAATGACATAATTTTCATTTTTGGGTGAACTAAGCCTTTAAGGGGGAAGTTATATCTGGAAGAGCAGTGAATGAGAGACTCATCCAGTATGGAATAAATCAGATCAGCCACAAAACAAAGAGGACTGAACAGATGCTGGAGCAGCATACTTCAAGCTACCACAGTAGCCTCCAGCTCATCAGGGATTTTGACTCATTCCATATACAAAAGATGCACAACAAGGCCAAGCTTTTACTGTTGCCATTAGAGAGGTACATGTTCATAAACTGAGCTACTAAAATATTGTAGCACTCTTCCTACCAGAAAGGTTTAGCAGGGTTTTCTTTCCAGGATAAGCATCTGATTTTATTTTAATTATGTTGGCTGACTTGTTTGAGCCACAGATCTATCTAAAAGCTAGAATTTTTATTATTTCCTAACATCTGATATTATACATAACCCCAGCTTTTCTTCCTGTGCATGGCAGCAAAGGTGACGGGTGTTATCCTATATTTTGCAACTGCACTTAAAGCACTCTTGCGCTCACCATCCATACAGCCTTCCGATGAGGTGTAATTGGATGCATCCGGAGTGTAAGGTAACAGCCATATAATGCATTTGCATGATGTTAGAATTTTGGCTAGGTGCTGAGGTGTTCTAGCCTGTCTTCATCATACTCATATTCAAGTCTAGTCTGATACTGCTCCACTGGGCTTTGATTATGTTGCATGTCTTAACTGAACCAGGAAAAAAAAAAAAAAACTCTGCACTCAATTGGATCGACCTACAACCAATCAAAGCAACCCAGTAAGAGACGTATGTTAAGCTACGCATAATTGTCAACAAAGCTCAACTGCACGCATGGTGGAAGAAGTAGTAAAATAATGGCTGTGTCTGAAATCTCCACTCAAACCACTACTTCCTACCTCCTAAGTAGGGGGTAGGGAGTAGAGCACTATATAGTGAGCTCACCAGGATAATAGAAACACCACTTTCGAACACTACTCGATCGTCTCTGGGCGCCGTTGATTGCGTTGATTTTCCCTGTCTCAAATCAAGTCGTTTCACCGTATGATGTCACACGACGTGTGACGCCCCTCCCACGGTTGTTGATTGACAGCAGTGTTTCAACACATACCCGCCCTGAGCGAACTGTCATCATAGTCCGTCATTGGTGATACACTGGAGCAGAATGGCGAGGCGTCTAAGCAATTGTGGTGTTCTGTTCTTGGGTGTAATAACAAACACAAATCATTTTGATCTTCCTAAATTTGAACCGCTGAAGACGCAGTGGCTGAGTTTTGTTTACGATGGGAATATTCCCCACGATAAACCTCAATGCTTTTATGTCTGCGAGAATAATTTATCGTAGACTTCTTTATAAACAAGGGTCAGTATAAAGCTGGTTTTGCTAAGAAGCTGCTCCTGAAAAAAATAATCAATACCAACTATTTATGTTCCCTCTCCGCCTCCAAAAAAAGCGAGAGTAAAGTTTTATTAACTTTTATATTAATCTTTGCAAATCGCGGGGAAAAAAATTTCATGACCATTAGTTGTAACGTCAATCTGTCAATGAACTAATGTATACATCAGTAAACTCTACCCTGCCAGTGCATACAAAGATAGATCAAAGTTCGGGCTGGCATCCAGGCTAGTGGTGTTCGATACCGTTGCAATGTGATGGAGACCCCCTGAGGAACCTAGAGAAGGAGAGTCATGCTAATGAAAGCTTTAGGTCGTTCAACTTATGGACTGGGCCTAAATAAACCACAGCCTTTATCCAGTCCTGAAGTCCTGCTGCTGGTGCTGTTTTACTTGGCTGCTATTGTTTTCATGATGTCCTCTGTGACAAACATGTGGAGCTGCAGGGGTGATGCCACAGCGCCCTGGGGACACTCATTTACAAGAGAGTTCACTCCCTAAGAGTGCTTTTCCTTTCATTTGCTTAATTATGTAAGGCACACAAACCACACCTTTTCATAAGCTTGGCATGCAGTCAGTAAAACCAGCAAAAATCTACACTAAGAAAATGGTTGATTTGCAATAATTTATAAACTGCAGGGGACGGCAAAGATAGTTTGGGTCACCAACTACCTCATGATACAATACACATTGTGATACATGTCACGATCCAATACATTGTGATACATCACATTATCATAATTGGATTGTGATTGAAACTGTGCCAATTGTGTGACAGACTCAGCATGCCTGCAGGTCAATTTTAATTTCTTTCTCGCCTCTTCAAGTGCACTGAAAAAGCAGTGTTTATGATTGATCATGAACTGCTTAATTATAGAACCGGTGGATGCAATGTAATACACCAATATGAAATAATAAAAATGTATGCATTGTTAATATATTAAGCAACTTTATTTATATATATATTTTAAATGCCACCGTTTGAGTAACAATTAGCCAGAATCAAAAATGTATCATTGACATCTTCAGCAGCGATCCTCATTTTAATATACTGTATTGCTTGCATTAACTTCTCACCATTCATATGCAGCATTATTCTGAGAGAAAAAGCAACTAAAAAACTTTATGAGGCTAATAAAGTGCAAAATTCAGACCACATAATGCCAGCAATATTCGTAAGCTAATACTTTTATTGGTGTAGGCTAGGTGAATATTAAAACCTTCAATTGACATGATCTGTATCCTTCCGTTCCTAAGGCAATTAAAATGAGACTGACAACTCCATGTTTAATGACTGTGAGAAAAGTTGTAGTTGGTCTCCTGGGTAATCCCTCTTCAGAGTGCAGTGCCGGTCCACGGGGCACATGCCATGTGATTCTTTGACAGATGTATGGCTTTGTCACAAAAAAACTGAAAGAAAGGCCTGCTGCTAAGCCCTTTCTCAAATGCCTTCATCCATGCAGCTAACATCCTAAGAAAGGGTCAAGCCATTCCTTGACTACAGACATCTGGGCTGCTCCATCCAAAACAAAACAATTAACTGCGGGGGCAGGGACGTCTCAATACATCTCTACAGTGAAGGAACACGAGGCAGCTCAGAAGCATGCTGCAAATCCTGCCTCAAGGAACTAGAAGTTCATCTGAATAGATGGCTGTTTTCGTGAGCTGACTTGGCAGGAGAGATGTTGATGAAAGGACTATGCTGCTGAGGACATCCATTTTAGAGAAAGCGGGATTTAAAGGTAAAGTATGCCAATTGTATTGCACTAACAGCACAAAACTGCAATAATAATGATTGATCATAGAATGATCCCCCCACCCCACCCCAAAATCCGTTAAGTGCAAACACTGGCCACTTAAATCACACCTGTTCAAAAAGACTTTGTGAATTCAGTTCAGAGTTCAGAAAAATCATGGATTGATACGATCAAGGCAAACAGTTATGCTCCTCTGGGGTCGGCAAACGCGCTGACAGGTTTTGCTTGATTTTTTTCACATAGCAGCAAAATAAACTTCAAATAATCCATCATTTTTGATCATACAGGCAGAAATATGAAAAAAATAAACTGTTAAATGTCTTCTTTTTTACTTGTCCACTTATAATCGAAATAAAACATTGTGCTTTTGTAAAGAAAATAAACAGGTTGTGCTTTCTGACTCTTCACCACTGTGATTTTTTTTTTTTTTTTTTGGAGCAGGTATCTAAACTTAAAAAAAACTTGAATACTATTCACCCAGGCATGAGATATATCTTTATAATCATCTAAGTGTGTACTTTTAAATGATCTGATTCAAAACGAAAACAAATTTTCTCTGCTTAAGTAGTTTGTATAAAACTGTTCAGTTTCTCACTGAACTTCTTGCTTATTTTTAATTTGACCATGCCTATGCGAGCAAAAGAGAATGAGATTGATATGCAAATCTCTACGAAGGAACGCGAACACACTCATTACCTAAAAAACAAAGCACCAAACTGCATCAGTCCTCTGCTTTTCTTCAAGTTTGGACAAGCAGTGAGCTTACATTGGATTTACCTCAGAAGAAGAACGCGATTTGAAGTCAAGAAAGATGTACGGTATGAAATGAATTATGAAATATATTAGTTAGTGTCATCGTTGCATAAACTTGACATTCCAGTTGAACTGTAGCTAGACTAAAATTTATGAAATCGACAAAAACATGTTGAAATATGAACTATAGCCTTGTCAGGCAGGAATATACGTGTACAGCACATATTATTTGGAATTAACATAGCCGCACATCACCACCCTTCACCGATTAGCATGGGGTACTTTCCATAAGATCATCTCTCAATGCAAATCAAACCAGCTATTAGGCTAACAACTGAAATAAAAATCGCCAATTTCTAGGTATGGTTTGAAGTGTATGTGATGATGTAAGGCTATTGTAATTCCAAAGGCCAAGGGAACTTTAACAGGATGCATTGCATAGTGTGTGTGTGTGTGTGTGTGTGTGTGTATTGGTATACTGGTAGTCACTATACCCTTTATAAGCGGTGTATTATTTTTAGTCATTAATTTTAATTATTAGATGATGCTACTCATCATTTTGTATTTGAATCATCATTAAATACATCATTAAAACATAATTTTGACTCCCGGTCAAATGAACACGCTTCAGCCTGGTCTCTTTCGTCGTCTCTCCATTTATTAAAATCAGTCAAGTTGCGCTCCAACCGTGTTATAAAGTTGAGACAGGACCAACAAATGCAAGCAGATTTGTTGGCTTCATTGTCGAGATTTAATCCTAAACGGAGAACTTGGTCGTATATATACATTCACATTTTCTATTTCGTTCAAAAATGTTTTTCGAGTTTGCGAAAAAAGTAGTTCGCGAATCCTTAAATTCTTTTTGCAACACTGGCAAAGGTCGCCAACACTCATTTTTCTTTTAAATACTTTATCCAGAGAGTGCGCAGTTCAGTTCTGTTGACAACTATGAGTCGCTCAACATACGTCACTTACTGCTTGCACTGACTGGTTGTAGGTCTATCCAACTGAGTGCAGAGTTGTTGTTTTTTTCCTGGTTTGATTAACACATACCTCATAATCAAAGCCCTATGGAGCAGTATCAGACTCACATTCTGACTAGAATATGACGAAGTCAGGCTAGAACTTCATATCAGTTATCTATATCATGTATTTTAGCACCGTATTGATCAACCACGTCCACCATCCATCTGTTTTATAAAGACTGTTACATCACTCCAGCTCTCAGATGTCAATCTATCATTAGGGCTATAGCAGCACATATGGTCTTTTAATATTGTGTTTTCAAGGCCCGATCGATTTGAGTAGAAGTTCAGAGAGCAGCAGGGTAGCTGCACTTAAACGTCTCAGAATGTGTGTGTGTGTCTAGGTGAGAAGTCTTGGGCGCTTCTTTTTCCACTAATGCATTTCCTACACTCTCTCAATAAGTGAAAGAGCGAAAATGAGATTGAATCACCACATAGAGTTAAAAATAACCAAGTGACGGTCAAGCATGCATTTTCTCTACCTATTTCTATGCAATTTTGTTGCGTGAAGCAGTCTTCAATAATTGCCTTGCTTGGAGAAATAATTATTGGCATAATTTCATCACGCGTCATACGAGGAACAGAGCTCACGTTCGTCCAAGTTCTCTAATCGTTTCAACAGATTCTACAGAAGGCACAGCAACAGACATCCTCGAGCGTCTATTGAGATCAGAGGAATGTTGCAAGCACACAGGAGAAAATTACTGCTAATTACCATCATTACGCAGCAAGGCCGTTACCGCCGCTTCATCCTTGTTTCTAAGGCAACAAGACAAACAGAGGAAGTTGCCTCGCAGTTTTCACCCCACCTGAGCAACAGTCAGGCAGGTGTTGTGATCAAGCCAGTGAACAAGTTTATACGTTTGTCACAGATGTTATACTGCAGACCTGTTCAGTTCTTTTTAGGGGTGTAATGGTACACAAAACTTACGGTTCGGTACGTAGCTCGGTTTTGACGTCGCAGTTTGGTACAGCAGGAGGGAGAAAACTAAACAGCTTCTTTTTTCTTTTTCTTTTTACAGTGGTTTACTGAACTAATTGTGTCTCTGTTTTTTTTTTATTAATTCAGTTATAATTAAAAAGTATGATTATCTCTGCTAATGCTGTAAACTATATTGGCAGCCCTTACTTGCACATTACTATAATATTAAAGGTTAACAAAAGAGCCCACTATTAGCCTAAATATATTATATATTTATATACTTTTTTTATATATTTATATACATTATATACATTACATATACATTACGTTTATATACAAAAACGTATTATATTATGTATAATTATGTATACGTATAATTATATGTTTTTACTCCAATTTGTTGTTGAAAACAAACAATTTACACACTGGCTGTCATTTTTATGACAGATAATTTAAACATACATTGAATAATCAAGACATCACTAACAGGTCAAGTAAAATATAATAAATAAAGGCTAATATAGTGCAAATATTTAGCGAAAGAGTTCATAACGTGGCATATTGTTTACAATCTTTTTTATTGATGTCTTTCCTGCGCAGGAACTTTGCATATCAGGACTCCAGACTAACTTTTTTTTATTTTTGCTCCATGCCATGGGATTAATCAATGCATGCTGATGAATAGTGGTCTTAATCTGCGTACCATAATTTTGCCAAAATATTTTAATCTTTTAACTATCAAATCAAGATATTCTCAAAAAAAAAAAACATGATAAGTCAAAAACACAGTTTGGAAAATTGATTCATGATGTAATCGTTCATTTTGAACATACGGACTGCAGTAGCTGCTGCTGCTGATACAACGGCGTTCTGTTGCGCATGCGTGAAATTAACTGAGTAAATGACCATGCACTCGAACATATGGGATCACATAAAACTTTAACTCGCACATTCTCAAAAAATGGTTGCATATGCGGAATTTTTGGAATTAAGTCATATAAAATAAAAACATTGAGACAAACATTTATCAGCACGTATTGATTAATCCTAAATTGTAGGAAAATGAAAAAGGAAAAAAAGTGCAACCAAATCATGTGCTGGTTTGACCAACTGAGAAAGTTGGTAGCACCAGTGCCACTAGTGGATAAGTTAGTCTGAAGCCCTGCCTGTAATACTTACATTTTTCCAGATTTTAGGAACTGAATGACCTCGTTTATTTACAGCCCTACCAGGTGTCATGGTGATTTCAACTTTGTGTGAACAGACCGCCATTGTGAGGGAATGATGAGATCGGAATAATGCCAGGAGTTCAAAGAGAGTGAGAATTTTAATCCAGAGAGGAATGTCTCATTTTAATTTCTCAGCATCTGAGATCAAATATGAAGGAAAACATAGTGTTGCAGTATTGCAAGTATTTTCTTATATATAAGTTTAATTTCTATACAGAGTAGTATAAAAGAAATCTTAATGCAAGGAACTTTATGCTAAGCTGAGCTAAACCTGTACTTAACCTGCCCAGGAGCACATGATATGTACAACACACGTTTCCATGGTAATCTGTTTATCTCAAAAGTGAGCCACTGCAGTGATATCCTCTACTTTTAGTTTGATCATTCAAATTATCCTTGTTTTTACTAAAATTCCCCACATATTTTTCAAATTAGGTTCATCAGTTTAATCTTCATATGTTTGTGGACAATATGGACTGCCCGATGGCCCGGAGCCAGCGTAAACAATGCTTGGGGCAGTTGATGAATCTGTCTCTTGCGCGATCAGGCCATTGCTGCATCGCCACAAAAGTTTATCATTTGCACTAATTTTTATGCCTTGTCAGTCTAAATATGTAAGTGCAAGAAGATGCGAATTCAATTTGGTACTCGCATGCCATGAGAGATGTATTGTTTTTGTGTGCACACATATCCAAAGTGCATGCCCAAAAAGCTGCTTCTCAGACAGCATGTGAATACTATAGAGAATAACTGAGTACAGAGTTCTTTCATGTCTTCATGCTTGAACTGACAAATTCACACAAAATTAAATTATGTCAAAATCCCCATCCTGAAGAGTATCCTCGTTAGGTCAATTAGGCTATATTTTATGTATGTAAACAGTTGAGAATGAAAACACATGTAATGTACAATATTCAGTCAAGGCATTTGGTCTTAAAGTGACAGCAGCCTAATATTAATTTTGAAGGACAAGGATTAATCTATATTTAATTTATAAGTGAAGACTATGTTATTTTATGATTGATTAAATTTCTGTACCTGAATACTGTTAAAATCCCTGCAAAGGCAAAAAAAATCTAAACGCATTATAAATGTTAGAATTTACATAGGTCAAAAAAAAAACTTTTTCTTTCTTTCTTTATTTCTTTTTGCTGAGGCCAGTAGAAAAAAAATCCTTAGCATTGAGCCCTGTGGGTACTGTAAAAGCACTTCCTAAATCAATAAAACTTTTTTTATTTCTGGTTTGATTCTATATATGTTTAAGACACACAACAAAAGAAAACTTAGGTCCCAACAGGTGCCATTTCGCCAAGGAGGTTTAGGATTCCAATCACTATTAGGTTTTTAAGTGGCTCTCATTTGCCCTAACAAAACTTTCCTGAAGGCTCCTTTACCCTTGCAGCAGACAATGAATTGCCTGTGAGATCCCATTTATTGCTGTCTGTGGTTTTTGAATTACCGTAACCACCACATAGTCACATACACAAACACATCTGTTCACAACTCTGGGGCAAAAAAGGAACAAAGCCACAGAGTAAATGTATTCAACAGTTAGTAAACAAACACACAATCACCCAAGGGAGGTAAACAAATTAAATTTGATCAATCACTGCTCTGAGTTTTAATTGACAGGCTATTATTGCAGTTTGCTCCTTTCTACAGCTTACTTTTGCATCAGATGGATGCAAAATCCTATATCCACTCAAAGCCCATTGCATTACAATGTGCGTGCTGAGTGAAAGCCTTTCAATGCGCATCTAGGGATCTCTCAGTCACGGCAAGTTCAACTTCATGGGTAAAATGTAAGCCTATTATTAAATCGATCCTCTGAGTTACAGATCGATCTTTAGAAATTAAAATGAAAATCCATTGAGAAGTGGTGAATTGATTTTTTCAACACAGCCATAATATTCATAATCTTTACTTTTGCCGGTTCTTTGTGGCAGCTTTTAGATACTTTATTGTGAGCGGCACCCTTGTTACATGAACACGTCACCACTGGATCAGCACCGAAAACATGATTTTTTTTTTTTATCTAAAATACAAACCAAATTGTAGGTTCTATCGTTTACAGCCCTAGTAAGATGAGAAAGCAGGAGTTTACTCATGGTTGTAAAAAAACAATGGCTATCTGAACATCTTTGCCAAGCACAAACCAGTAGCCTACGTAATCAATAAATTATCGGGGAGGATCATGCTTTTTATTCCACAATCATTTTGGAGGGTAATTGAAAAATCTATTACTGGTAAAGGGAGGGTCAAGTCTTTTTTGACTACAGATCTCAAAACTCCTCCGGTGGCCCCTTAAATAAAAAAAAAAAAAATGAACAGTCCCTAACAACATATTTCATTAAGTTTTGTGTACATTTGTATTAAATATGGACCTTTGTTCATTAGAAAGGCTTTTTATGCTATTGTATGCTCATTTTTTAAAAATGTAAGCAACTAATTCAGACATGCAAACTGGGTGCTGGTGTGATGAGAAGTTCGTCCTCGGCTTTGATTTTATGAGAGAACATTTAATTTTAAAACTTTTCTGCAGGCCAGTAGATTATTATATAATGTGCACATGAGTAGGGTCAAGTTAAACATTTTAGTTTATTTAGTGAATTCTATTTTATACTGTGCATTGTTGCAATGAGCTAAATAAATATTAGCATAATTTGTAATTGATTTATTCTTTGAAAATGTTATATTTATGAAATTGCAATGCCTTGATTTTAGTAAAGTTTGTACACAGTCATAGCCATAAATGCAATGGTGCTAATAATTGGCATAATTTCTTTCTGTGTTTCGGTTTTCGGCCTTGGTTTCCACTTTTTTGGTTTCGGCCAGGAATTTTCATTGATACTTGACAACGACAGAATACAAAGGTGTGGACGAAGATATAAGGTTAAAAAGAGTTGGGCTCTAAAGTTGGGCATTTTAACATGATGGAGATACAGATTTGACTCGCGTTTGCATCCAGCCTCAAACGGCCAGTCGATGAATTGCAGTTTAAGTCACTTCCATGTTGGTTTAAAGAGAGAGAAGGGGAAGATGGCGTTTGGAAAGAACAAACCATTGTAATCTACTGTTCAATAGCATAACTATAGTATTGTTCTCAAATCTTTGTTGCCTTTGGCAAAAACAGATGCAAACAATGAGTTTAAGTGCTCAATGACTTTAAAATGCCTCACAGCCATTTTCACAGCAATTACTCCAAAACTGGCTCTTGTAGGGCATTGTTTCATGGTTCAGGTACTGGGTAAAACTGTTTGCATGACAGGTCTTCTTTGAAGTAACACTAGCAGTAGGAATCGGGATCACAACAAATAAGAGCTGATCACAAGATTTTCCAAAATGGCAGCTTTTTAGACACCTTTCAAATGCTCTGATCAAAGCAGGTTTAAATCATTCACTGGACCCGAATGAAAACAGCCCACTCGTTTTGAATGAAATGTGCACAAAAAGCAGCCTGTCGGAGTGAATCGCAGTTTTCAAAATATCTGAATGATGATGGAAAAACAGACACTCCTAAAATAAAATACCAGCGGGGAAATGCTTAAAGGGGTCTAACTATGCCCTTTTACAAAGTCTTGATTTTAATAAAAATAACCAAGTATACAGTAAACAGTTTAAAATCGGACTAACCCACCTAAAACACTGTATAAAACCTACAATCTCGCTCTCAGCAATATGGGAACATCTGTAAACAGCATGTCCAAGTTAGAACTAACAAGTGTTTGACAAAAAGAGATGCATGGCGTTTTGGGGATTTCTCTTTACCCAAATAATCATTAACCTTCACTTCCTGGTGACAATGTTTGCTTTGAGTCACAGAGAGCTTAAATTCACACACACACGAAAGTGCGGCAGGGAATGCAGAGGGTACTGGGGCAGACACATTTGATTGTTCCTGAATTCTGTGTTTGCTGGCCTTTGCTATAAAGCTCAAACGGATGACCTCACCTCTATTGAGTCCAGATCCCTCTCACCCATTCCACCTCGTCAGCCTCACCCACCTACTCTCACACACCTTTGAAAAACAGCACAGCATATTTCCTGCCGGTTTAAAATGGTTCCAAATGCAACAAAAATAAAAACTTCAGATAATCAGATTGCCATCGGCAACAGGTGAGAAACTTAGGGGGGCGTTGGACAAATGGATGAACATTACATCTCTTTTAAAAAAAAATCTTGTGAATGGCCAAGCACATTCTACATTCAAATTAGTAACAACTTGGGTTGAAATGGTGGGTTCATTATTACTCTTAATGAAAAACAAAACAACAAAACAGTTCAATGACAAACTCGCTTAGGCTATAACATAGAACTAACAAAACGAAGTGTCTGTAATTGGGTGGTATTTTTATTACTGGCATCCTCCAACCTGGCCTTTTCTCTCAGGGTGCAGGTTTCTTTCCACTTTGGCTGGAATTTGCACTTTCCCATTTTTCAAGGTTCAGACCTGTCCACCTCTGTACAACAGACCCGCGTTACCTCCGCATCACGACACTTTTGCTCCGGCTGGAAGCAATAACCAAACTGGTTCTGCATATTTATCACACGAACATGCATATTTTGCGACAGCAAATACAAATGATTAATTGTGAAGGCTATATTCAAATAAATTGATATAAAATTATCTTCAAAACTATTTTTTTAAAAACTGTAGGAATAAATTAAAGCTTTTGAATGCCTTTTAAGGCCTTAATTTTTGCTAAATCCATTTAAGGACATTTAATGCCCCGCAGAAACCATGCTTGGCTTATTTTAATTCAAACAATGGCTCTCTAACCTGTGACAGTTTTTGCTAAAGAAAGCCATGTTGCTAGCAGACTGCCACGAAAGCAGTATTAGCCTACGTATGACATTGAATTGATTTCACATGGAGATATTCTGTTTCCTGGCAATACATTCACTTCAAGAGAGCCAGGAAGAGCTCACCGGGTCAGCCAGAAGTTCTGCTGATATCAGCATATCAAAGATAAAGAGCAATGTCCACACACACACACACACACACACACACACAAACAAGAAAAAGCACTGAAAATAGTCCGCTGCCAAAACAAAGTTTATAAGTCTATTAGCACAGCTACATCTTTAACCACAAAATCACTTAGCCCGGGTGCAAATCCATTACAGATTTATCATCCACATAAACACTACAGCTGAAAGTGGGCAGTAACAATATCACAATAGGCTGGAGATCATAAGCAGATTACCACTAAATAAAATAACCTTGCATAATTGTGTGTGAATGAGTTCTTAGTAACCTAAATCAAATTAAAGCATCTATTTTGTGAAGAAGAAAAAAAATGCTGCAAATATGAGGTCAACAGAGTCTGCCATTGTTTCCCCCTGACCAGGACTCATACATACAGACAGCCAGAAAAAAAAAACTTGCAATTGTACCCCATTGACAAGCTGTTGTACTCCTGTACTGGTGGTACAGTTTGTGCACATTTTTCTAAGGTCCGAATCTGGGATTAAAAATCTAATTTAAACCAATTCCCCCAAGCTCCAAAGCTCCAATTCTCCCTGCTTACAACTGAACCCAGATATGCTGCAGTCACTCACACCAACTCCATACCCCAAATGGATTTAGGAAAAGCAAAACAGGTACTGAATAACAAGAAATGGGTACCATGATTCAGGTAAGAAGACTCTTAATTAAACTGCCTCAGCCTGTTTATTTTAAACAGCCTAAAATATCACAAGATGTATGTTGCATAATGTAGCCAGTAACAATATAAAATAATCAAATAAAATTTTACTCATTTCAACTACACACAATTTTAAACATTTGGAATGCTGCACTGCCATTAAATCCTTATCAATCAATGTCCTGACTTATGCATCCACTTTCTTAGTTAGTCTGCAGCCAGTAATTGATTATGTTTATGAATATACTGACTAAAACTATTAGTGTGGATGTAAGCCACACAGAGACAAATGTAATACAGATGACCTGCCCGGGCACATTACACATCATTACAACAGATTCCAAAGAATAGTTAAACTAGCTGACCAATACACCAAACCGCAAGGCTGTTACTAGGATACCGCATTATGACTAAGGGAAGTGGATGCTGTACTAATAACGTGCTCCAAAAGACACTGTGTTCAAAATGCGATTAGGTTTTAAACAGATCAAAACGAATCATGGAAGGCTGAGAAAATATGACACTGACAAGCTTCCATTTATTAAATGCAGTAAGAGATGCTCCTAAAGATGTTTGTTCAAGACATTGTGTCCATCACTAAAAATCTACCATCACATACGCTTTCATAGAAAGGTGAATCACCACTGTCTGCTGATAACGCATCCACACAATCCTGACTAAAGGCTTTGGCCTGCCAATTTACACTGAAGGCAATAAGGCATTAGGTTTCTGGTTGATTTTTAAAGGAAAAAAAAACATCACTTTAAAAAGCCTCAATATTGAGAGTCACTAAACTGTTTGAATCAAAAACATGGAAAGAATAAGAATCCTGCATCAAAAATTCCTCAGCTCTCATTTCTCACCTCCAGTTTTCAACAGACTGTCTTCATGACTAATGGCTGCATAAATCTGAGGCTACAGCCTGCATTAAGATGGAGCCCAAAGTGGTAGAGGAGACAGGACTGTAATTATTGAGTCCAAAAGTAAGATGGGCGCCTTCAATACTAATTTCAGCATTTGGGTGCCATGTTAACACCCATCCTCTCTATCACAAGAGGCTGAAAATCTCTGTTCCCCTGCACGAAACGCAGGCGCCGTTAGGCAGATGGCGAGACAGTTGGTGGGAATATCAGCGATAATGCAGATACATTCTGAACCTTCAACTGTTTCTTTGCCATTCATCAGATCAGCATCAACAGCTGCTGCTTACAGGAAGATAGGAGATTAAATGAGGTGGCAGAACAATATGCTGGAAATTAGTACTGGTTGAAACCACCAGTAGCTGATGGGGGGGGGGTGACATGATAAGAATAGGTCATCATTTCAGGGTTAATGCAGCAACAGTGGAACTTTATGGATTAAATATAGATATATGGCTGGGAAAAGGTCATTTTTTCCCTTGTTTCTGAGTCACAAATTCAATGACCTGTGGTCACTTGGATTTCATATCCAAACAACGGCCGCGTCCGGTTCAGACACAGTGTTGAAGCTCATTCAGTCTATAACGCTACGTTACACAAGCAATAATTTATATGATTTTAACACTATGTTTAACCTTTAGTACATTTTGCTTACTATTTATAAAAGTACTGTACATATGTAATTAAAAACGTTTTCATTATGATATTATTAATTTTACTTTGGTAAAGAGTTCTTCCTCCACTGGTAGATTAGAGGAATTAGAGGAAGATTATGCAACAGTACGTATTAATAATATAATATAACATAACATGCAATGCAAACTAGTTTGGTTACAGCTCAAATGTATCATTCTTTCTATCATTCACCATTACATATCTTTGTCACACAAGTGATCACTGCAAAAAACATTTAAATATTTATTCTTATTATACTGTGTATTCTATATACAGTAGTATGTATACCCATCAAAAGTTTGTACACACCAATAGGAAAGCGTGTCCAAACTTTTGACTGGTACTGTACTATAATACACATGCATAATACTGTAATATATACATAAATAATATAGGCCGAAATATCGGTATCTACCCCCAAAAATCCATATCAGTCGGGCTCTAATACCAATGGACATGATAAGCATTAAAAAGTAGAACTATTACATACTATCTGACGAATTACATCTGATGCAGAGTGCAGACCTGTTATAGAATTAGATTCAGAGATTGTCTCCTGCAAAATCTTGAAAAATATACTTACATAACCTAACAGGACACATGATTAACCAAACGTCCATAGCAACGGCATATAGAGAGCAACAGGTGAAGCGGTTAAATGCACAAACTTGCACATAATTTGTTAAGCCTGTGGCAATGATAAAAAAAACCTTCATCTAATCGGGATCTATAGAATCTGGAGCACTCTATATGAGAAAAACTCTCTCTGCTGCCAATCATCCACCCAGGCGTCTTTTTTCCCCTTGCACATTTCCTTTTCTACATGTTTCACAACATGTGCGTGTCCACCTACACACTCCCTTTCAATAGGCTACTTAATATTGGAAATGCGACACTGCCTGCAGATAACTGCATCCTTGGCATTCTTAGATAGAGGCTGGGGGAAGAAAACATTAAATCTAACTAAGTTTCACACAGCAGGGCGATATCTGCTTGCTTGCTACCGACTATCAAAATCAACTCATAAATGCAGCATTTTTTTTACATCTAAAAATATGTAATATGTCATTTCTATTTAAAAAAAAAAGGAGTTATGAAATCCATGCTGTTCCACGGATGGATCTAACAACAACAAAGCGCAAATCTGAAGGTGGTCAACTGGAAAAGTCTTAAAAGTCGTCAGATTGACTCAAGACTAAACAAAAACAGTGGCACTTCTGCCAAAGGACATGGTGACATCAACATCTCTGGGACGTTATGATGCCATGCAAAGTTCTTCCTTGATCATTTTTTAAGATCTTGTGATGGTCTGCATCTTTCATATATTTAAAGTTAAAGAAGGAATGCCAGAAAGCTCTTCAATCAGCTCTTCAAATCCACCCCCACATTAACTGCATTTAGAGCCTGGCCAATGCACAGTGAGCACACACCACCCACACAATGAAGAAAAGACATGCAAATGACAAATCAGTGAAGCCCTTACAGGGAGAAAACTGAAGGAAAGGCCATTAGTCAACCTACAACAACAGACCTCACAATTTTGACGTGACAAAAATGTAATCGATAATAAATGCGATGGGATCTACAGCCCAATGCCTCTTCCGGTTGGACACCTGATCTGATTCACAGCTAATGCAGCAGATTCCATAGATATTAGTGTCTGGAAAGAGCCTGTGGTGTACAAAATGTGCTCTTGGTAGGCAAGCTTAACGTTACTGTTTTTTGAAATATATATATAAGGGAATATAAGGGATGGCACTTACTCTTTTTGACCAATTAATGTGCATAACATTTCCAGTGATTAATGTGGATTTTTTTTTAATTAATTCCTCACAGGGAAAAAAAAAGTTTTCAACCTGACGAATTGGAAATTGACATGGCTAGGGAAAAAATTGTATTACTGAAACTTATATTAATTTACATGACTAAAAGATACATGCCTGGAAATCACACTTTAAAATTCTCTGATATTTACAGGAAGATATTAACAGAAAAACAGTCATTTTCAAGTGCCATTCAAGTTTTACAAAGTATCTCCTTCAAACTTCACGTAACTCCTGATTTAATGATAAAAAAAACATACTAGTCAGAATCATGTCTTTTCATAATTTGCGATCCATTTGATTCAATTCTCGCCCTGTCTGATGCAGTAATGATTATATGTGCATGTGACGCACACAATCCATGTTTAAGAAGTTGTTCGTCTGTCACAGGTAAACGACTATGCTCCTGGTCTTCCCACATCTGGAGTTGAGATCAAAAGTCTTATAATATTTACCTTACATCATATTGTTTATCAAATTGAGACCAAATAATCACGACAGAGCGGACGACATGTTTATATTTCCATTCTGCCTGCTATCAACATCAACATCCTCATCTATCAAAACATTATCGCCTTCACTGCAACTTTCATATCGATTCTGGTTTTCCTGATAAACAGGTGAGTAGTAACGTTAGAGATCATCTGTTAACCGTCGCAACTCGCTCGCGGTCGTTTTAGAGATAACACAGGAGCATTCCTCCGAGAAAACACATCCGTAGCCCCCTTTACAAACATATAAGCACTGTTGGGAGTTGGCATGGACGGTTAAATCACAGACATGTTGTGAACTCACCTTCTTCCCTCTCCACCTCTCGCTGCTCTCGTGCGGTCTCTTCTCCCACAAAACCCTCCGATAAAAGTCCGACACAAGCTTCTGCTCTCCGCCTCGTAATAATCGCCAGCGAAGTGCAGTCTGTGTGCAGCCGTTATTCCTGCTGTTTTCCCGTTTGACGCGGGAGATTTTTTAGCGTTTTGTTGTATCTACTCCAGCAGAAGCACCGTTGGCCCCAGCGTCTCGTTCACAATTATTCAACTTAGAAGTTCATACAAAAGTTGCTGCTCCGCCTCGCGCTGCAGCTGCTGATGAGGTCACTGCGAGCTGCTGCTACGCTTCGCTAACAGGAATCTCGCGATAGCTGACAATAGAGAGAAGCGTGATTTGTATCTGTGGGAATGGGCCCCCTACGGACAGCGTTGCCCTAGCAACAGCACAATTTATGTGCTGCACGGTTATCACGCGACTGATATTCTGTTGTCTTTGACAAGAGTAGGTTTGACCTCTCCAATACGAGCATTACTAAATCTGTGTCGTGTTAGTTTGGTAGCATTTGTGGCATGCTTAATTCTAAGCATAATTAACACTTTGATTAACAGTAGCCTCAGTGTTTTACCTCATTTGCAAAAACCGCCTCATGTTTATTTCATATTTCTCTTTGCTATTTAACCAGCCATGGTTGATAAACTAAACTCTTTGCAGGAAGTAGTTTGTGAAAAACAATTAAAATCAATACCATCCCATCACAAGTTATTTTCACAATCACGTTTTTATTGTCTGAATATAAATCCATTTCACATTATGTTTTACACAAACTAAAATGCTCTGGCAGTTTTAGTTTATATATTTTAAGATGATGCTGTTTTTTCCCACTGAAGCCTTAAAAATTTGTTGTCAAATTCTGACAATTATTTTTACATTTGATTACTGGACATGTTAGTACTAGCCTATATAAATTAAACAAGGTGCATTCTTAAAAGTAACTGTAAATAAATAATGAGTAGCTTTTTTACTGGTACTGTAAAAATGGCAGTTTTGTGTGGGATTTCATTTGAACATAGTTACTCACGCTGCATGTTTACTTGTGTGTCTCATAACTATTCCTAAAGAAAATTGAGTTATCACATCAAATTGAACTGCAGAGGATTGTAAGTAAACAGATTTCATCATTAAAAATATGTAGTTTGTTGCCCTGTAATAATATGTAACTTGTTTGCAGTTCCTCATGAAAATAAATGAAAAAAAAAATAATATAAACACTTGAACGCCGATTTTAGTCAAGCTACTACACTGCAGAACAAACTGTTCACTGACAGAAAAGGGCTCATATAATCCAAAAATGTAGTTCTCATTGAGCACATGTGGATGTTAATCTATTTAAAGTGAGTGCTAGATTCCATGAATACTTTTTTTAAGAAAAAAAAAAACTTAACAAAAAACATGCTCTTTTTACAGTAATAAACAACACAGTTGCTAAATTTTCACAGATTATCTTCTGTGCAAAACCAGAATTCATCTTGTCAACCAGGTTATGAACAGGTTATGACCATTCCTTCTAAATTTTTTAGCAATGCCTTTGTCCCGTTTGAGTGATCGATACTTGACGCCCCCTACATGTTGACCACAAAATTGCATCTGTGACCTCAGGAATGTCTTGTCAGGGATGCCAGGGAAACAGGAAGAATGGTCCCATTCATTTAGTTTCCACTCAAGCGATGCAGATACGCTAATACAAAATGACATGCAGAAAGGTGACAAGTTGTTGCTGAGCACACAGGGTCTTTGTGTGGCCCAATGAGAGCAGAGAGCGTGTGAGGCCTTCAAAATGGCTGATGCACTAGTTAGTCTAAGTGATTAACATAATTTAGCATACAATTAAGCTCGACCATGTTGTTATTGTTCATATTTGTGTTATAATATTGATGGCATCAGCAAAGTAATTACCAAATGCCCACAGAGAGATATAAATGGCAGTCTGTTATATCCACTATGCGTTCCAAGACTTTATTAGCATTTCCCTCAGAGAAGCATTAATAAGTCCTAATGCAAGTTGATGAATGCAATCTTATTAAGAAATCATAATTATCTTTTCACAAGTGCACAGTGCACACAATACAGTGTGGGGTATGGAGATACGCATGCTAAATGTTTCTCCTGTTGCCTCAATATCCCAAGGCTCTTCCCTGACTGCTTCACAACTGACTCCTATTTAGATTATGTAAAAATAGATTTTCATAATAAATAATATGCTAATTAGATAGATAGATAGATAGATAGATAGATAGATAGATAGATAGATAGATAGATAGATAGATAGATAGATAGATAGATAGATAGATAGATAGATAGATAGATAGATAGATAGATAGATAGATAGATAGATAGATAGATAGATAGATAGATAGATAGATAGATAGATAGATAGATAGATAGATAGATAGATAGATAGATAGATAGATAGATAGATAGATAGATAGATAGATAGATAGATAGATAGATAGATAGATAGATAGATAGATAGATAGATAGATAGATAGATAGATAGATAGATAGATAGATAGATAGATAGATAGATAGATAGATAGATAGATAGATAGATAGATAGATAGATAGATAGATAGATAGATAGATAGATAGATAGATAGATAGATAGATAGATAGATAGAAGTAAGGTAAACCAAGACAATACTAAATGTACATTTAGTTCTGCATACGGAAACAAAGATCAAGCCGCTTTCTTTCAGCCTTTTTCAACATCTCCAAGCAGGTACAAAGGAGAGATGAGAAGCCAGAGTAGAAAGAGTCTGAATTCTGTGAAGTTCTCTCAGTGTGCTTAGCATTCCACATTGCGCATCTCCAGAGCTCAGAGAGCCAGCGTGACTCACTCTGGTGTGAAAGCACAGTGTGGCGAGGTGGGAGGATGACAACACAGTGCTTAGCAGAAGTGTCCTGAAGCTGGACCCCCCCTTTCCTCACCAAACGCCCCCGCTGCATGCGTACGCACCCCAAAAATAATACTAAAGCACATCTCGTTTCTCTCTCTCTCCTCTTGTCTGTCCTAAGGACACATTGGTTTATTTCACTCAATGCAAGTTTTTGTTATGAGCAAATCAATGATTAAATGAGCCAATTGCATGGAAGTATTTGGTTATGGCACGACAGGATTATCTAGGAAAGGAAAACTGAGCGGAGCTAAGGGCTGTTTTTCTCCTCTTTCGTAATCAGCTTGATTTCAAAACTCTGAATGCTGACAATGGAGATGAAGAAGACTAAATCTTGTTTAACTCAAAAGTTAGACGAATGACAATAGCAGGATTGAGCCAAATGTGTCCTCGTATAATCTCCCGACTTTGGCAGTTCTTACATGATAACCATCATATGTTATCTAGTTGTCTATTTTTTATACTTTGTCATGTGTTTGTGTCCCTCATGCAACTAGCAAGAGCTCTTCCACTTGGCACTCTCTTAGAGACGACACATGGAGTCATCTGTGAGAACAAACTGTGACATCTAAATAGATTTACTATAGCCTTACAAATGCGCACTCTGCACACAATGCACATTGTATAAATGGCAAGTATCAGAGTTTTGCAAATCAAGAATATGGGAACATTCGCATGTGTGCCAAATAGATTCAGCACTCCAACATTATTAATGAAGAAAGCCTCTCATTTTGTAAATAGGTGTGTATGCATGTGATGTATTGAAAATTCTGCATGCCATTATTTACCCTCTTGTTGTTCCAAACCTGTTAGACTTTCTTTCTTATAACACAAAGTACAGTACAGACAAAGTATGTTAGTTAGTTGGTTAGTTAGTTGGTTAGTTAGTTAAACTTTTATTTGTCCCTCTAGGGCGATTTGTTTTGCAGCAAGACATAGGACAACACACAAATACAAGACTGAAATACATAAAGTACTTAATGTTACAGGCACTAGTTATACAACAGAGAATTGAGATTAAAGATAAGCCTAAGTGCTAAAGAATAAAGTGCTCCATTTCTAAAACGGGCCTCCAATTTGACAGCCACATGAAAAAGAATCATCTGACACTGTTCATCATAAAAAAAGAAAAAAGTGGTCTTTGACTTAATGCAATAATTAACAATGGACAATTAATTTTAACTGTATTTATTCATCTTTTTTGATAATCAATAAAAATACACATTTTCATTGTTAGTTTGTGACCTCAGGTCCATAATATCATAATATTAATATATATATATATATATATATATATATATATATATATATATATACAACTTTGATTTTAATAATCTATTAGTAAAGCTTATCTTATTAGTAAAACAAACAACAATAATGTCAATGGACAATGATAACAAACAAAACAACAATAGAGTGTAAAATTTGTGAGAGCCAGCAATCTCACATGTGAAGTTGGTAAGAATTTTGCTAGTGAGTGACGGAGGTCCAGTAAAAATAATCTCAGTTTTGTCCATGTTGAGTTTTAGAAAATTTGAATGAAGCCAATCTTTTATTTCATGCACACAAGCATGAAAATTTTGTCGGTTGTGACAGATAGAGCAAGTGTACAGATAGTGTAAAATCGGATGTCATCAGCATAAAAAATGAAAATTAAAACCATGACGGTGGAAGATCTGACCAAAAGGTATTACGTAGATTATGAATTATAATGGCCCGAGAACAGATCCCTGGGGGACACCTTGCTTCAGGGGGACAGTAGGTGAGCGAAAATCTTCAACTGAAATGCAGAATTGTCTCTCAGAGAGATAGGAAGAAAACCAAGAAAGAGCAGCACCAGAAATACCCACGTCAGAATGGCGAGATATGAGTAATTCATGGGAGACTGAGGTCGAGCAGCAGGAGTATAGACAGAGAAATTGAGTCACCAGAAAGAAGCAGATCATTCAGAACCTTGACTAGTGCAGTTTCAGTATATAAAGAGGGCGAAAACCAGATTGAATAGGATCAAATATATTATTTTCAACTATAAAAGACCGAGGCTGGGAGGCAACAGTACTTTCCAGTAATTTTGCCATGAAGGGTGTATCTGAAATAGGACGATAATTAGATAAAACTGAGGTATCAAGGTTGGGGGTAATAGCAGCAGTTTTGAGTGGCAGAGGGAATGAAGCAGAGGTAAGAGATGCATTGATGAAGTGAGAGATCTGCTTTGCTACAAAGATGTACAAGCAGAATATTTTGTGTCAAAGTATTTTTCAAGGACACTTAACACGGCATACATATCTGTTCTAAAACAAAACATCATGACCTTGATGAATTGCGCAAAAGAACTGACTTCATTATCAAAATACTTTACAACAGCTGAAGGATAATCTCTAATAATTATAATACTGCATTTTATTTAAAAGCGCCTTTCTGGACACTCAAGGTCGCTGTACAAAGTAAAAAAAAAAAAAAAAAACAGGATATGTAAAATTAACCAATAGAATAAAATAAAACATAAAACATAGCACAACTACTACATACTATCATTTCTGCCTTACATAAAAACACAAACACATTCTTCTTCCCCTGTTGTTTCCTCCCCAGTGTGTTTCACCATGCGGAACTACATTTCCATGCATGGATTTTGGCTTTACACAACTGCCTCCTAGTGTTGACTTGTGGTGTTGCAATTGTGTCAAATCTCACTAATATTCTGTCTATATATCCAATGTAATTTAGTAACACAATTTCAATAAAAAAAAAACAACCTTTTCATAATTAAATGTTTATTCGTAAATATTTGACCCCCTAAACAGAATCACAACATTACAGTTTAATAAATAACCACATACCTATTTAAATTTCTCAAATTGTTTTGTGGACATATTTCATGAAACAAGTTCTCAGATAGCACAGGTAAACATATCAGCATTATTCAAGAGTTCGTTTAAATCAACATTAGTTTAATACCACTTGCACATATAAATGCTTCAATAGTGTAATATATACATTGAATCATTAGCAATACAACCCATGTCATTGCAGCGACTCACCCCAGCATTAATGCTGGGAATGCCAACGATTCATTCTGGATACATTTTTCATACAAGTTGGGATGGGTGAGTCGTTAATTAAGGTAGGATAAAAAATATTGTTCGGTGTGCTGTGATAAGTTCAGCTTTAGCATTTCATAGAGTAAAAGTTGAAACATTCCAACTATTCTAAGCATCTAAATAGTGATTATTAATAACAAAAAAAAGAGCTTGATGTAATATCGGTATAAATACCACATTAAATGATAATATTTGTGTACAATATCCTCAGATTAATGAGATAAAAACCCTTGCATTCATTTGCAATCACAGTGGACCAGAAGTGGTAAGCAGCAAGTTTAGCGACAATGTTTTTACAGAAAAGAAGCTTATATTGTTACACTGACATGAGAAACTCTAGCTTCATCAATTCATCACTCAAGAATAGATTTATTACCTTGAAAGTGCATTTAATGAAGGTCAAGTAGGTGCATTCAAGGCTTTAGAGAATTTTATAGAAAGCCATTCAGAAATATTCACAAGAAGTCCCATAGCATAACAAAAAAATGACGATTACATGTTAACATGGACGTTCCAGCCACAAAACCATGTTAAATAAAGCATCCTGTCAATGCTTCCTCACGCTTAAATCAACCTGTTCTTTATATACAAGATAACTCAAGAGTGTCTCTAAATGTGTTTAAATGAGCCAAATTAAATAATGTACAGTTGTACTGAAGTGCCCTTTTAAACGTGTTTTTTTTAAACTGAAAAAATATTGAAAATGTAAATGCAACATAAATATGGAAATCAACTGAAAAATGTCACTTCCTGTCCTCAGCACCAGCAGGACTTACTGGTGTGGTCGCTACCATTACACAATCCTTCCTGCTCCTCGAAAACAGCCAAATTGAACTCCTCATTCAAGGATCCTCCCAATAAATCAAGATCCTTCTTATTGGCTTGTAAGACTAATTCAGCCAATCGGGTGAAAGACTGTAATGGAAGGAAAAATATAGGGCTGTCAAACGGTTAATCGCGATTAATCGCATCCAAAATAAAAGTTTGTGTTTACATAATATATGTGGGTGCACTGTGTATAATTGTTTTGTATATATAAATACACACATATGCATGTATACTCAAGAAAAAATATATTATTTATATATAAAATATTGATATTTATATATAATATAAATTATATATAAATCTATAAACAGCATATACATGAAAATATTTCTTAAATATATACAAGCATGGGTGTGTATTTATATATATAAAATAATTATACACAGTGCACCCACATATATTATGTAAACACAAACTTTTATTTTGGATGCGATTAATCGCGATTAATCGTTTGACAGCCCTAAAGTAGCTGTAGACAATAAAAATATGCAAACAAAATGATCAGCTGGTTGCATGAACAACTTGTTTATCCCTTCTTCAAATATCTAAAAAGAACAAAACCGATCAACGTACAGAAATACTGAAAAGAAAAATGCATGCGGGCAGCATCGTACCTCGGTAATGTTGTGGTTGGTAAAGGCACTTGTCTCAAAAAAGTCCATTCCATAAGCCTTGGCAAGCTGCAGCAGAAAAATGAGGTTTATCACATAAATGAGTAAATGTGGAATAAATGTCAGAATGAATGAAAGATGCAGTCTACAGGAGGTAAGTATTATTTATTTACCTTATCTCCCTGTTCTGTAGCTACTTGTCTCTTCTGTTCTTCATCAGACTTGTTCCCAACAAGTATCTTCTGCACCTTCTCAGGGGCGTACTGGACAGAACCACAAGAGATTCAACAGAAGCAGATAAATATGATACGAGACATAGAACTAATTTAACAGGAGTGCACAGGTTTGAGCAAGATCAATAACCAGTATTGGTTTAGTACAGTTTGTGTATTGTGACTACTCATCCTGTTTTCTTTTGCACTCTTGTGGCATGGTGGCAATGCTTTTAAATAGAAAACATGAATCATACAGTGGGATCCAAAACTCATAATTAAAATCTGAAATTCTGAAAGCCATATTTCAGTGTTTTATTTCAGATGATAATATACTGCAACATTAAAAAAGGTAAAGGTATGAAAAATTGTATTAATAAAAAATGAAATCTATAAATAAATTAGATATGCTTTATACTCCACAGCCTCACCTCATCTACATCACTGGCCCACTTCATGATGTGCTGGAATGAGCGCTCGCTTGTGATGTCATACACCAGAAAAATGCCCTGTTGATACAGAATCAATCCACATGTATCAGAGAATTAACACACAATGGACATCAATAGGCATCTCTATTAGATCTGAATCATTCAGAAGGTCACAATAAGAGTAGTGAGATGTCTTTGGATGTGTGAAGCTCACCTGTGCTCTTCTGTAGTACTGCTTAGTGATGGTCTGATATCTCTCCTGACCTGCTGTGTCCCTGCAGATACAAAGACGTCGGATTAGCTAAACCAATTGATCAAATACAGTTATATTATATTTGAAAAAAAATAAATCATACCATATTTGTATTCGTACTTTAATGCCATCTATTTCTAAGGTCTTCATTTTGAAATCAACACCTGGAAAAGGAAAACATTTCATAATGATTTCCCATATTTCTAAATAAAATGAGCACTCAATCAATGCTCTCATGGAACCATTCATTTTACTGAACCATTCAAATCAGAGTTGAGTGACTGAAGAATAAGCAGAAACTGTTCTTTCTGTTGGTGGGTTTGTTTTTTAGAAATATCTTAAGCATTTAAGATATTTATTTTGGCATATTACATCAATGGCAAGTAAATGTACAGGACAGAACTTAGAGTGGAAATAAGTATTCAGCTTACATGGAGGAGTTGCCCTATTGATATTTAGATTTTTTCATATGGATTTCTGTAATTTTATCAAAAAGTTGACAAGACAAATACTACAAAACAGCCAAACAATTAATAAAATCTATTGCTAATACTTCATAATTATGCTATTGTTATCTCACCAAAATGATCTCATTCAAGATGATCTCATGTCATTCAAGAACTCGCTTTCGTCAATGTAATATTACAACGGATATTAAAAAGGCTAAAAGAAAGTAAAGTGATATTAGAGATACACAGATTTTTTTTTAAAGATTAAAGGTATAATATGTAAGATTTTTGTAATAAAATATCCAACAATCACTTGCACGGTGTGATAGATTTCCTGCAGTTGTGTTCTTACAATATCTAAGCTCCCCAAAAATTTTTAATTTCAGAGAAATTTCAAATTTAAATAATTGGCTCATCCCTGGTCATTGTTGCCTGTCAATGACGTAATATCCGCGTCATCCCTGGTTTCCGCTCGTACTACTATAGTAACCATGGCGACAGACGTGGACAACTGCGTTACGTCTAGCGGCGTGCTCACGCTGTTGTTGTTTTTTCGTTCTCGATGTTGTTTCGTTTTCGTTTTTAACATTATGGATCATGGCAAGCAGACTTTAGTAAAAAAAAAAATAGTTTTTTGGAGACACGTTGAATATTCCTTATTGTCCCCTAATAATGATTTACAAGGTTAAAGTTTCTTCTTGTTAGAAGCAAAAATGGCAAATTCTGCCTTAAACGAAAGTAGTGAAATGATTTATAATGTATCCATCTGTTCAAAGATATTGTGATAAAAACTAATTAATATGATTTCCATCATTAAAGTTATGAGTTTAATATTTTATCCAATTTATTTAGACACAAATGAAGTGAACATGAAAGAGATGCGCTCTTGTAAGGTGTGAAAACATAACAAGATCTTCTTGAGCCCTGAAAGAAAACACTCCTCTTGTAAAGCTGAAAATTCGAAGAAAATAGCAACTGCAAAAACGCAGTAATAGAGTATCGGTCAATAAGGTCCACTGCAAGTCCTTCCAGCTTCTGCAATAGTTGTTTCCACTCTCAAGAACATTTATGACCAAAACAACAGTAGTTGGGGCGTCTCTATAGTTTGAACATGCCCGACTGCAGGGTGAATAAAAACGGACCAATTAATCCATTTGTTGAATAGAAGAGAAGAATAGAAGATAGCTTGTATAGAGGTCTTCACATATCTAACATGATTTTAGCTAGTTTGTTTCAATTTCAAAGGATTCGATGCAATGCCTGGAACCAGATGGCTTGCACAAGAAAAAGCAAGTACAAGAAATACTAAAATAAGACATGAGTATAAAGCCATTTTGAATGCAGTTTAATGGCATCTGCAGAGCTTAATAACCTCTGCTTTATCAAACTGCAGTAAATAAAGTCGTGTTAGTGCCCTGAGCTGTCAAAAAGGGATATAGAAAGGTCAGCACAACAGCCACTGAATTGGTGGGCCTGGGGCAAAGGAAAATAATGAAACAGCGGCCTCTACCTTTCTCTCTTTCAGAATTTCGGGCAGTGAAAGGACAACTACTATGCTGTGAAGTACTACAAAAATTAGAGATACCAAAACCAACAAATTTGCCTCAAAAACTGCCCCTTTTTTTCAATTTTGCCTTTTACAAGTTGTTTTGTTTTACAGAGAGCGGGTCCGCTCATGGGAGCGGCCATGTTGAATCACATGATTAGCCAGCATGGTCTCTTTGTTAACATGTCAGTATAACAATTTCAGGTGCAAAATGTACATCGTTTAACCATTGTTAATCATGTAATATTTATTTATTAGGTTTAAAGTGTAATGTTGAACATTATGTAATCTTTTGAAAGAGTTTGCATCAGAATTACCATGTCAAAACTTTTACTCAATTAAAACTCTGAGTGCCTACTCAGAAAAATACTAAATGTCTTTTATTTTAAAGTATCCATGTTTTATTGTACTTCAGTACTTAAAAGTTTTCTAAGCTTTTGAAAACAAGAGGCAGTAGACTTTCTCATTTTACCATTTTTGATGCAGAAACTTTGTTAAGAAACCTGTCAAAAATCACAATTTAATAAAGTAAACCAATAGCCTAAAACCTGTTACCTGAGTGTTGTCAACTAAAATTTTCAGCAGATGATTTTAAAGTGGTTTGACATTTGAATAAAGTGTAATAGTCAAGAGCCGCAGTTAACCACGTTAACACAACTCAAATACAGCGACAGTTTTTATAAAATCATATTACAATAGCTCAAAGTCACGTCAGGATAATATTTTACAATTTTAAATAATTTAGATTTAAGTTGCACTTTTAAGTATACATGAAATTGTAATGGAGTAAAAATGATATTTTTTCACCTTATAAATGTACAAGTAAAAATACAAGTATTCAGCAGTTTTAACAGGACTCCAGTAAAGTACGGATTCCCCATAATAATACTTATTCTCAAATACTTTATAAGGATTCTGACCAGAAATACCAAGACATTTAAAGCAGACCTTCAGTTTAATCTACTGGCCATTCGACAGACGGTAATGAGTATTTAACTTGTCATAATGTGCCAGAGCTGTAACAATTAAATCATCTCTTTGACACATTCCTTCTGAGACAGTGGCTAATTGGAAATGGAAATAGACAGAAATGCTATGGTGATTAGCACGTACAAATTTAAACACAAATCCAATTCTCTAGCGCGGACACTGACAGCATCGCAAACAATTGACTAGAGAAACCAATGAAATAGAGCTTATAGCTTGTTTTGCTTATCATCAAGCTAATCAATTAACAGCTGCTTTCTATAGCAAGAACAATTCTACATAACGGCATGTTGCCTCAAGGCAGGTATAGCTGGTAAGAACCATTAGCTAATGCTTCAAATTAACTTTCAGACCACACAGACATCTCTTCCACCATGAATAATATTCCAGTACAGAGCTTAAGATCCTTGACAGCCGAGTATCATAATATATATGGGTCATAGCCCTGCGGACTACAGCTTATTGAACCATGTTTTAGGGCAGGAGCCAGCCATCTCTCAGGACCAGTCAGACTAAAGCTTTTATCCAGCAGTTAAAGATTGTTCTGTATCACATCACTACTTAACAGAAAGAGATCAATCCCACAATATTAAATAAACTCTGGCGGGACAGACAGCAGGCTGCAGGAATGAGTCACAGCTTCTGATTCCTTATTGATTGAGGCGATATTGTCATCATCAGGAATAGGAGGGTGTTATGAATATTATGTCCAATTTCAAGATTAAGTCACTTGAAATGTTCTGCTCCCTTGGAAACACTGAGAGAGCCACACAACAGAGCATACCCTGAACTTTTGCTAAATAACAGCCTGACATTCACTCTGCATCAAATGAAGCATGCTTTAATTGAGGCATAAAAATATTGGTATGGGTTCAGCACCTCAAATGCTTCATTAAAATGAATAGTTCACAGAAAAATGTGAATTCATCATTTACTGATCCTCACATCTCCACACATTTTCATTTTTGGGCGAAATATCCCTTTAAATGTGGTAATGATGATCCAATGCTCTTAAAGTTGGAATAAAAAAAATGCATAGAATTAAGTATAGCCCTACACTTCTTTTTTATAAATCTGTTACACTCAAATGTCTGTCACAATACAGAAGCAAACATATATCGTTAAAAAAAGAAGTCGACTATTAAAGGGGCAGTTCACACAAAAATAACAGTTCAGTCATCCTCTACTCACCCTCATGTCATTCCAAACCCAATATGACTTTCTTCCCTCTGTGAAACACAAAATTAGATATTTAGCAAACTGTCCAAGCTACTCTTTTCCATACAATGAAATTGTAAAGGGATGATTGTGGTCATCATTCACATTCAATGTATGGAAGAGAGCAATTTTTGCCAGATAACTACTTCCACGGTTTCCATGGTAGCAAAAAGAAAGTCATAAAGGTTTGGAAAGACATGATACCACACACTATAAGTATCAATTATGAATTTGCATGAATGAGAAAAATATGTTAAATTAAAAAGTATTTAGAATGGGTTTGAGGTTAAATTAATGGGCATTGGGCATTCTAATGACAATCCCTGAAAAAAAGTGTCTTTATGCATATTAGAAATGTATCTGAGAAAAATATCAAATTATGTACTTCTGGAAACTATAGTAGAATAATTTCTCTGTTCATCCTCTTTAAATAAGCTGTTTTCAGGATGTAATTTCAGCACGCTGGGGAAAAGCACTCACTGTTTAAGGTAAAATATCCTTTTTAAAACCAAATTTTGTTTTTCATAAAGTAAAATAAAAATGATCCTTACAACTTGGGGTGCTTAAAAGCTTGCAGTGATAAAATAGTCCTTTCAGAGAAGATGGCGTTAAGAGATTGCAATAAAAACCTTTACATATTTCACACAAATTAGATGAGACAAAAACTTTCAACTGAGTTAAACCTGATTTCCATTTCATATCAATACAAAGTTGCGTAAAACAGTGTGAGTCGGAATGGCTGACAGGACACAATTATGCATCAATCTATTATATGCCATTACATACTTTGATATTTTTACTTAGATAAATAAATAAAGGAAGATATTTTGAAGAACGATTGGGACCAAACAGTTGTTTGGCACCATTGACTTCCATAGAAAAAAAAATACTATTGAAGTCAATGGTGCCAAAGTTCCAATTGTTCTTCACAATATCTTCGTGTTCATCAGAAGAAAGAAACTCGTACAGGTTTGCAACAACTTGAGAGTGAGGAAATGATGACAGAATTTTCATTTTAGGGTGGAGTATCCCTTTAAGTTTAAGCTATCTAAGGACAATCTAAGCAAACACTATGCTATGGGTTTTTGACAGCAGTCAGTGTAAATATGCCACATTTTAAGACCACACACACAATCAAGCTTTTCAGAAAGAACTAGAAAAGGTTGTGTAAATGCATCTCACTATGTGGTGTAATTCTCAAGTCATTATTTTCACGGCTCATAGACTATAATGGCCCTGCGCTGCTATGGGTTTTCTTATCGGCATGTGCTGTTTGTTCTGCAACTCTTTCAACGAATGCATGAAAGTAACACTCTTACCGATTGTGGAAATGTGAGAGGGATGAAATTCATTGTCCGTGAATCTGCATAATAAACAGGTTTTGCCGACACCGGAGTCTCCGAGAAGCAGGAGTCTAAACAGCACATCATACTGTTTGGCCATGGTGTCTTATGGTCACAATTACAGGAACTCAGCGTCGGGTTTCCATGTCCACCCTCTTCAAAGTATCATCTTCTCGCCTTTTCCATCAACTGTTCCGTGCCGAATGACTGTGTAGATAAAGCAGTAGAGTCGATGCAAGCAAAAACCAGTCAGTAACGCTGCTGTCTGTGGTGGGTGCGGTGGGCTACAATAGCTATGCTCTCTGGACGTTTCACCGACATCCTTCACACCTCAGGAAATGGGTGGAGATAACGGGCACACACACAGCATAATGCTTTTGATAATGTTAAGTAAATGTACCTAGATTATTTTTTTATATACCAAGACGGCGTTCAGAAAATACATTCAGCCTATAATTTACAACCTAGCTATAGCCTAAATAATATAAAACGGAGGCATAACATTCAATCTGGAATATAAGCATTTCAGTCATAAATTACTAGTAAATCCGTTTTTCTGTTGACAACCAAAATATATTGACCACATCAAAGGAGTAAATCTAAATTGGGATGATGGCTTGTTATAATTGGGACCTCATAATTCTTTAGAGTCGATTCCGTCCGGATGAATCAACTGAATCGTTTTACAAAACCGGTGGACTGAATAATTTGTTCACGATTCGGATTAAAACAACAGGCCCACTTCATGAGTCACTTTAACCGATAATAACCGTCTATTTTTGAGACACTTTAGACAACATAGGGCTAAAGTTGGCTTAAATGTATTATTCTATTAAAACGTTCAAAACATGTTTTCATCCAGAAGATGTAAAAACATTTTAGTATCGTTTAATTTAAATAGGCTAAGTTATATTTAGGACATAAAATAAAATCATCATAAAATAAAATCATAAAATACCTGTTTGTATATGAGCCGAATCATGGTCAGACACAGTTAAGGGATTAAAATCAGCAAAAAGTAATCATAAGCAATATGTGCATATTACTTATAATAAATAAAATTTTACTGTACACTCATTCAGGACAATAAAACTTTACATGGTAAATATAAACACACATGGAAAAAAGCACTCATTCATTAGCATTAGCAATAAACGAATTACTTAAATAACTAAATTGAATATAAAACAAAATAAATAGCCTAGAGCTACACTTACACAAATGATAAATAAAAAAAGAATAAATCGATGTCACGCAAAGATGTTAGGTATCGTATTTATTCTTTTACGTCATGATGTAATATTATAAGCATCACTGGATCTTTCATGAACCGATTCTTTGAAACGAACTGCTTGAGAGAACCGTCTCGCAAATCGTCGCATCAATACCGCTTCTCAAATGAGCCTTCATGATTCCCGTACTTGAGTTCCTTGCCTCCATTGAGTAAACCCCGCCCACGCTGTCTTGACACTTGCTATGCTGGAAAACTGTTCCCTGTCTATTCCAGTGCATGTTTTCAAATCTCATCATGGATGAGTCGTCTCCACCTCTGCGATGCTTTCATGAATCACACATCTCTGAGCTTTTCAACGATGACGGCGTGCAAACGGTGACTTCGAAAGAACAGGTGGGCTTAACTCTTAGTATTAGTTAGCTAATTTGTGCTAGCACAGAGCTAACTGTCTATTTACTCTGCTTCTGTGCTTCACATTGTGCTAAAAGATACAGTATGAGTAGTGCATACCGAAAATCCTGCGGGGTGTTCTGCACGTGCAGAATATAATTATACTAACACGGCGTCACCCAGTACGTGTTCCTCTAGTTCTGTTACAATGCTGTAAACAATATTTATTTATAAGATTAGCTCACCAAATCTGATATTTTGCCATCATTGTAGGAAATACAACACGAGAGTGTGTAAATAATGACGGACTTTTCATATTTGACTCTTTGAGTGAACTATCCCTTTATAAACGTTTTTGAACATTACCCTGTCAGGAACAATGTGGAATATTTTACCACAATGAGAATGTGCTGCTGATGCTTCACTGGTTTGTTATGTTATGTTGTACTGTAATGTATTCTGCATTATTATCATATGGGTGGTTGACAGTTAACTATGACAAGAAGTTATAAAGTGAAAGATGATATTTACATATTTACTAATACAAGGAACATTTGCTTCAAAGACTTTTGAAATTATGCATGCATTAAAATTATATTTTACTTTTTATTACATACATAAAACAATTATATGATTTCATTAGGATTAATTATTATTATTATCTCAGAATTTTCAAGCACTGGTAGAGATTCCAGTATGCACCACCAAGTCATACTATGATTTTTCAAAATAAATTAAGCCAGTTGACCATTTTTGTGTCTCTGTATGACACGCTGAACAGGATGTGATGTCAGCCACTCATATGCGCACAGTCAGCATCAACCACAATGATCCTTCTGTTAGCATGTCATTTGGCTAGCTGTTGTTGTCACATTTTCTGTTTTGGTTATTTCACCTCCACATTTTTGTTTCCTGTTTTATCATTGAATCCAGAGAAAAGTTGAATGCAGTATTCAAGAGGTATACAGTGTTTACCAACAAATTCACACCTCACCGCAGTAAGTAAAGTTCAGCCTTTTCTGGCCATTATACAAAGGATCTCCACAATATTGAGTTTCAATGTGCTGCTTTTGGACTGCAAAGTACATATTTTGTGTATGACGATGTCTTTGGCAGCAAAACCAACATCAGATTGTCTTCTGCTTGTGTCTGCCCTGTATGTTTTGTAGCATTCTTTTTTTCCACCCATTTCTATTACTTTGCAGCTCCATCACATCATATGCAGGAAAACCTAAAGTCTATATACGAGTGAAATTTGCCTCGCGTACAGCTAATTTTCACCTTCTTCCACCACAGCATGACGTCTGTGTATTTCAGAACTTATTTCCTCTATACTGAGTGCACTTTCAGCAGAAATAAGACACCCAGCCAGATGTGATTAAAACTGATGTAATCAGACTGCAAGAAAAAAGTTGTGTAACCTAATCATTTAGAAGAGATGCTGTAGTAGCACATCAGCTGTTCTTGCACATATCCAGATGGTACATTTTGTTGTGTTGTCATATTTACAACTTTTTTTTAATTTTACACTAAGAAAACACACTCATAGGTGCTGCAAACATTAATTCGGGGAATTCATTCAGATGATGCCATGCTTACCATTTATTGCACGTAATATCAATATGATGATATGAGGTTATTGTGGTGCAGAAAATGGTGAATAATTTTTTAACGAATGAATAATTAAGTAATAAATACATGCACTACTGCTACAAGGTCAGTAGGATTAATTAAATTATGCGGAGTCATTCAGTTTATCATTATTCACAGTAAAGACATTCACAATGTAAACAAAGTAAATGGTCACATTTACTTTGTTTCTAAATATTAAGCAGCACTGATAATAATATAAGCTGTTTCTTTTGCACCAATTCAGCTTATTAGAATGACTTTTATCATTTAACTGAAGAAAAAAACTGAAAAAAATAAAGAGCTGTTTTAAATAGTTTACATCATAGACTGTGGTTTACATCCACAGACTGTCAATTAAATTATAGTTCATTTCAAGCATGAAAGGACAAATTAATTGTCCCATGAGGGAAACACATTTTTCAACTACAGCATTACTTCTCATGAAACTTGCCTGTAGAAGGCCATAAATTGCTCTAAACAGCTTGTCACAATGTAATGAATTCAAGTTTTTTTTTTTTTTGGCTCATATCAAGGGTTAAGTATCTGTTCTCTCAGCTGAGGTACCCTCAAATTAGACATGCCCCGGCACCTCTGCGGCCAGCACTGAAGTCAAGCGTACTGTGTGTAGGCTGTGTTCTGACTCACTGGCTCTATCATTTTAACACTGACGCTTCCTTTGATGGGGATAATTGGAGGATGTCAGCTCAGTGTGAACTTGCTCTGTACAAATAAGTTGTTGCCTTTTAGTGAGCTACTATAAATCTATCTTTGAAAAGTTGAAATAAATCTTTTTCCATGTTGTGAATAAGGAGGTCATTTAATGTAAAAATGATTTATAACACAATTTGCAATAGCTAGATTCTAATAAGATGGAAAAAAAAATCGATGACTCTACACTGTTTTTTTTTGTTTTTGTTTTTTTCAGACCCGCTTTACTGAGGGAACAACACTATCATTATCTGAAGAAAGGGTTACGCCATCTATCTGACACATATGAGGTAAACAATGTCTTTTAAAGAAAAGAAAAATAGTTCACCCAAAAAAGTAAATTCTGTCATTATTTACTCACCCTCATGTTGTTTCTGGCCTGTATGAAAACAGCAAAAAGATCCACTCTCGCTATTTTACTTTATTTTATAAAATACATAATTTAACATTTACCGATATTGACATTATTATAGTTTCATTCTGCTTTATGAACACTGGTTGATAATCATGAGAATAATCACAACTTATGTTTATTTTATTGACGGTTGTGGTAGCCAAAACTTAAGCTTAAAAGAAAACAATCCAAGTAATATTTTCATTACAAGACAATATTTTCATTGAGCAGCTTAGATATTCTGCTAAATAGCTCATTTTGGGGTTTACTTTAAAAAGTAAGTCATACAGGTTTAAAATGACATAAGGGCGTGTAATCGATGACATAATTTTTCATTTTTGGTTGAAATACCCTTTTAACGGATTATTAAAGAAAAAGTTGTTTAGTTTTATTGTTAACACAAACACACAAAATGAGTTTTACATAAGGCCATTAAGCATCCACAGCCTTGCACATTTAAGACCATGTGATGCATTATTCGTGTCTGTGAGTGTGTGGGAGAGAGAGAGAGAACACCATGCTAGTTTTTGTGTATTTGTATGGGAACACCATGTTCCTGAGCAGCTCAGTGTGTAAGAGTGCTGGTAATGGCTGCTGAATCTGCATGTTGTCTGGCTTCAGTGTTTGGATGCCAGCCGGCCTTGGCTCTGCTATTGGATCCTGCATAGTCTGGAGCTGCTAGAGGAGCCTGTGCCGGCAGCTGTTGCCTCCGAGTGAGTACCAGCCCTTCTCTGCACATCATTATCAATGTACACATGGCACGGAGGGAGGCAGGTGTTTAGGTCCCCTTACCCAGTTACTATCCTACAGATAATGTCAAAGTTACGTCAAGCTGTGACACAGATGCTTGCTTTCTCAATGCAAACTGTTGCTGGGGTTAAAACCTTTATATCTTAGGTGGTCATTACTTTGAAACTGGAAATAAATAAAAATATTTTATTCAAGTGACTGTGTTAAAGTGGTGAATTCATACGTAGTAGTGTATTATAATTTGTTGTTATTGTTTCTGTGTTCCTTAATGTTTGTTAATTCAAGCTTTCTATTTCCCGTTTTTGCAATTAGATTACCCTCACCATCATCTTTAAAAACACTCTATTTCTAAATGAATATTAATTTCTCCTACTGTGCATTAGATTTTTTTATTTATTTACAATTTATATTATATATAAATATAAATATTTTATATATAAATATTTTTTTCTTAAATATATATATATACACAAAATATTTATACACAGTGTACCCACATATATTATGTAAACACAAACTTTTATTTTGGATGTGATTAATCGCGATTTATCGTTTTACAGCCCTAATTTTTAGTGCTTTTTAGTTCTTTACACACCCGTTGATGTGAATGTTGTCTGTTAGTGTGTGCCAGTTTCTGGCCAGGTGTCAAAGCCCGACGGGTGGCTTCGGTGGAGGTCCGGGTCAGCACTCTCACCTGGCGCCAACCTATGCGGCTGTCAACGCCCTTTGCATTCTGGGTACAGAGGAGGCTTACAAAGTCATCAACAGGTTTCACGTTTGCTTCATATTATCGCCTGTTTACCTTCACATATTGTGTGGATCATATTGCCATAGTAGCACATTCTGTCTGCCCCCTCCCCCATCAGAGAGAAGCTCCTGGACTTCCTGTACTCTGTGAGGCAGCCAGATGGCTCCTTTGTGATGCATGTGGGTGGGGAGGTAGACGTCAGGTGAGTTCTGTCTCAGTGCTTTCAACATACCCTTAAGCATCTTTACAACACCCATACATTTTCTTATTCTCCTTGTCGTGATGTTACTATACTGAGGGATTCTTTAGAAGTGACCTTTTACTGTTGCCAACAGACAGATTAGTGCTATTAAAAATGATTTCTGTTCAACAAAGGTCAGCGCTTATCCTACAGACTTTCAGTCTTATTCTAATAAAGTAACTTGTGGTTGTTGACATGCATAGTTATGATCAGTGTCTGTTGTGTGTCTGATCTGATAGGAGTGCATATTGTGCAGCTTCTGTGGCTTCACTCACTAATATCATCACTCCCACCCTGTTCAATGAGACACACACTTGGATACTCAGGTAATTCCTTCCACATTCACTTTCAGATTGTGTTAGGGTCAGCGTTATTTTAGGATTATTTATATACTATTATAGGATTTATTAATGCTTTGAATTAGCTTTTATTTTTATATTTTGTTTTGTTACTTTTATTAGGTTTTTTTTATTTAGATTTGATTTAATTTTTGATTTTCATTTCAGTACTTAAACTTATTTTTTTTTTCAGTTAGTTTATCTAATATTTATATCAGCTTTATTTCATTTAATAAAAAAGATAACAGTATTTCATACTTTTTGTTTTAGTTAGCTATAACAACAATGGAGTTGAATGTTGTAAGGTTGAAGATTTATGCAATGTCAGTACTATAGAAATATAATTTTTTACCCATAACAGAGTTGAACTATAGAGCTTGACAAGGCCAATATAAGTATAAACAATTAAATACTGAGAAAGAATAAAAATCAAACATCAAACCTCTGATTTTGTAGCTATGTAGTTTAAACAAATATACAGTTTGTCCCTTAAATTTGACGTCAACCCATAGAACAGGGTGTTCATGTATCTTTGTGCAGGCTCTGATTCATAACTATTACATTTTAATTTTTGATATATATTTATAGCAGTTAAAATGAAATGGTTATTAATCGGAACATGCAAAAAGAAACATGAAAAAATTATATTTATTTATTGCACTAGCTGTTGTTCACGCAGAACATGTTTTTTACATTGTACTGATCTAAACATCCTCTAGAGTCTAGACAGACCATGTGCTTGTGACTTTTAAGTCTATTGCAACAGCATGTCATTCGCAAGTATAAAGAAGTTCAACTTTTTAAGAATGCATCTCCAGACCATTTTTTCCCAATTCCTCTGCCATGTGTCTTACAGTTTAGGCCAAAACAAACATTTAAAACATTTTCCTCTCTGTCCTCTCTGAAAAGATTTAAATCTCAGCACGATATATTTCTGAGAATGAATCCCATAAATACTGAGATGTTGTTTCTTTTCTTTGAACCGCAGCTGTCAGAACTGGGAGGGCGGTTTAGGTGGAGTGCCAGGACTTGAGGCACATGGTGGCTACACCTTCTGTGGTACTGCTGCCCTAGTCATACTGGGCAAAGAACACATGCTGGATCTCAAAGCCTTGTTAGTAAGTCCTTTGTCTTGCCTTGTTTTGCTTTGTCTACACTTCCACCTTTGATTTAACCTGGCTCTTCCTGTCCATTAGCGTGAATAAACTGAGGTTTATGAGATGAGTTAAAGGTCAGTTGTGTGTATCCTGAACTCAGGAGGAGAAGCATCTCATTACTGGTCCCTCAGGGACACTAAACATACTTGGATATATTAACATCAGTGTGCCGCAATGTTGTAGAGATGCTTAGATCAGCAGATATTCGTGGTCTTTGGCGGACATTAAAATTAGGGTGTTTTACAGTCCCAGGGCACAGGCAGATTTCTCTGAACCATAAGGCAGCAGCACTAATGATATTCCTATGCTGATTCTTGTAAACCTGTAAATTGGAGGCTTTTCTCTCTTTTTTCCTTCATTAGCGCTGGGTAACCAGCAGACAAATGCGTTTTGAAGGTGGATTTCAAGGCCGCTGTAACAAGCTGGTGGATGGGTGTTACTCCTTCTGGCAAGCAGGACTATTACCGTTACTCCACAGGGCTCTTTTTAAAGAAGGTGACAACATATAGAGATAATCAAGCGATTGAAAATACTACAAGGTTCTTTGTGTTTTTCCCCCATGTATTTTGTGTCAAAATATAAACTCAACATGGATATTTTGGAGTCTAATGTCATGTATGGTAATTTAACTTGTGAAGACAATATTATTGTGTATATAGGAGACTCAACGCTGAGTTTGAGTAGCTGGATGTTTGAGAGAAAAGCCCTGCAGGAATACATCCTCCTCTGCTGCCAGAATCCTGCTGGAGGCCTTCTGGACAAACCGGGCAAGTGAGTACAGCTCGTACACACACAAATATAAAATAGTCTATAAGCTTGTAATAATATCACCAGTAATGTGTCAAATAAAACTGATTCTCAAACTTTTTGGTTCCAAGGCCCCCCATTGTCCCCAAAAATATTATGAATGCCTCATAACTATTACAGTTGGTTGTGATTTACTGGATAAGGATTTTTAAAAATATTTTTTACTTACAATTTCTACGAATAAAATATATTAAGAACTTGGCACAACTTGAAGAATTCATAAATGTTGTTAGATAATGTTCTTGTCTAGAGTTTGTGTGGAGCAAAACTTTGCACTTTGTGAGTGAATCATTCTTTTGAATGGATTTCTTTCAATAAAGCGGTTCACAAACTAGTCTGAATGATTAGTTAGCGAATCTGATTTTGTACGTGACAAAGAGAAATACATCTAGCTGGAAAGGTCATAAAAATCTGTTGGCCTGTTACAGGCCATTACATCTATTTTGTTTAACTGTAAGAAACAAAGTTAAATTAAAATGTGAAACATACAACTGTTTATAATTTTGTCTTTTACTAACTATACAGACCAAACCAGAGTTTCATTGTAGTTGATCATTGATTCCCTACAGGTCTAGAGATTTCTACCACACATGCTACTGTCTGAGTGGACTCTCAATTGCACAGCATTTCGGAAACAAAGACATCCATAATGAGCTTATCCTCGGTCGAGACGAGAACAGGCTGGTAAGAGATATTAAAAATTCAGTTTAGCCCAGCCACATTGATAATAATGCATTAAAGGGTTAGTTCACCCCAAAATGAAACTTCTGTCAGTAATTACTCATCCTCATGTTGTTCCAAACCTGTAAGACTTTCGTTCATCTTCTGAACACAAATTAAGATATCACTCCTCCATAGGCTTCTAAGGGATCGAAACTGGCTGGCCCAGAAAAGTTATTAAAGACATCGTTCAAGTAGTCCAAGTGACTAAAGTGGCTCAATTTGTGCACAAAAAGTATTCTCGTCGCTTGATAAACTTAAGGTTGAGGCACTGTTTCCACTGAATTTTCGTCTTGGGGTGAACTAACCCTTTAATATAACTAAATGTTCTCATATTTCTTCTTTTCAGGCACCAACTCATCCAGTTTACAACATCTGTCCAGAGAAGGTCTGCCAAGCGATTCAACATTTCCACCTGTTACCTGTTCCACTTCAGACGGGAGCTACGGCAAATGAGATGGACCAGTCATAGACTTTTCTCTTGTGTTTTTTTTTTATTGTAAAATGTTTGGGGATTTGATCTAGCTTGACCTAACGCAGAGACATCTTCTGTAAATGCTGTAGCCAAATGTCCTTTGCTGGTCTGTAACCATCTACAGGTGGGGCCTGACATACTACAGCTTCAGCATGGGGTTGTGGGTTTTAGCTAGGGAAAATGGTAGAGACTGACTAGGCAAGGTGTTTTTCATGCACCAGTCATTGATATTTTATTGCACATACCAGCTTATTTTGGGCTTTGGCAAACGTTTCCCAAAGTGCATGTGGCAATAGTTTCTGGACCGAAATAAAGACTTGGATGAAGGTGTGTTTTTATCTTTCGTCATCTCTAATAAATGAGTGCTATTTGACATAAAACAAATAACTGTCAAATATATGGAAATAGTCTTGGTACAACAAACTCTCAGGTACTCAGTCATGAGTACAGTGTTTACATTTTGTAATTTTTGTTGTCACCTTTTCTGTTTAATGAGCATTACAACTGTTTTCAATAATTCAATCAAACAGAATGGCATTTCATCTTATTACATTAAAGGAACAGTTTGTCCAGTTTGTTTAACCACTCTCATGTCTTTTCAAACCGTATGACTTTTTCTTTTGTGGGACAGAATGACATTGTTTTCCGATTAAAATGAATGAGGACTGAGGCTGGTTTTGTGTGTGTGCATTAATGTATTTGATTCCATAAAATGTCTAATCGAAATGTTTATTCAAATAGTATAAAGGCCATTCACATCTTTTGATTTGTACCTTCGACTATGCAGAAAAATTAATGAGATTTAAGAGCAATGATAGAGAAAATTGTCAATGAATAATGCAAATTTTCAATTATTGCTTACACAAAGCTGTTTAATGCCTTCAGAAAACTTTTGATTACAGTGCATGAATAATATGGACCACTGTTTTTGATCTTAACATGGATATATTAAAAATGATCCTAAAGTCATACAGGTTTGAACTATGAGGGAGAGTAAATGATCTGGAGGGGGGAGAACTACATTCATGAATAGACATTTTTATACTATGCCATGCGTTTGCAAACATTTATGGCCGTTATAACATTGATGCACACCAGTAATGTTTTTAGCTAAGGCACATTTAAAAGAACTACTTAAATGTCCTAATTTAACTAGAGCCTAATCCTGGCTTAAACCGGGGACACACTTAACGACTGTAAGGCCGATTATGATTGTAATTTGATACACTTACTACAACTGATCATGCTCAAACGCGGTGTGTCAGAGACAGTTACGTTCTTCTGCTCCAGTCGTCGGAAACAGTCTGTAAGTGTGTTCAGTCTTGAATGTTTCAGCTAGTGCTAGTCGGAGACTATGGTCTGGGAACCACATGCACAATTTCCCGAGGCCTGGTTAACGAATGCCCGGCGTCGTTTATTGGGTGAAAAGAATGTCTATCTAAAACGCAAGTATTATTGCTAAAGTTTAACATAGAAGTTGAAGTTGTTATTTGCATTGGAAATTGTTTGCGTTTGTACTTCACAAGTTAAAAAAATATATATATTTAATGACTAAAGTCAACAACTTTAATCGGGTACGTCGTGTGCACAGCTGAAAGTTATGCTGTATATTGATATATTGAAAGGCAATACAACTTAGTAGTACAGTGACAACCACAGTAGCTAGTCTACAGGCATAATGACAATATGACAAATAAATATCACTTACCATTTATAAGTTAAAGGACTTCGTCGACGACGATGCCTGCAGGTACTATACAACTCCGTCTTGCCACTTCGCGCTCATCCAGGCCTCGGTACTGCCGAACAGAAGTTGGTATCGGCAATTCTTTATCGCATTTTCTTTCTCGGGACACAGCTGAGCGGCAGATATTCCAAGGTTGACCGCCTCCTGTAGCTACCTGGTCCTCCATTAGGGCGGGCGATTAATGGCGAGACAACAATGACGACTGGGGTCTCTCGCGACGTTTAACGCCAAAAACGCTCTTTTTTTCTAAATAAACTTGCATTCTAAACTACTTAAAACAATATCTAATGCTGCATCAAAAGGTAGCTTCGCGTCTGCTACCATGTTGAAACTGCGTCGACGTGAGGGATAGAAGTCGTCATCGTCTTGCTGCTCCCTCCCTTCTGTGATTGGTTGCCTAAATGAGGCGAAAAATCTGTATGGGGAAACCCAGACTAGTCGTTAAGTGTGTCCCCCTTAAAATAAAATTTGTTGTGGGGAATGGGGAACCCTAACCTGGCCCTAGCCATATGAATGTCGTTCCGCTTAGCTCCGGCCTAGCTTCACTCACATCCATGGCTTAGCCAATCAGGACGCAGGGCGGGAGTTTCACAGATGTGACGTAGTGGAGAAGCGACCGTGAGACTGTTTTGATTCAGACAACAATGGCGGCTCGCATCGAGGAAGCAAGCGTTAACATTGATGCTGCTATTTTCATGGCACAGACGGCATTGATCATTTACCGACATTGCGCTGGTTGCACTGCTGCTATATCCAAGTTCTGTTTTGTTTTTTCCTGCGTCGCTCTCATCAGCGTCATGGGTTTGCTTCGGTGTGAGTGGTTGAAATAGCACGTCGATAAAGATGACAGACAAGTGGCTTATCCAATCATATGCAAGGATTTTTGATAAGGCCCAGCCTTCTGAAACACCATTTCAATGGATCGGTTCCAGATGGATGAGTGGAGGCTCTATGCACAGCTCCACTACTTCCTGAACTTCAGCCAGCTTCTTGTTTCCTGTCTGTCATTATTGGACACATTGATTAATTCAGGTGTGTTTGATTATTGTTGCTGTGACCACTGAGGTCAAGCACACCTGAATTAATCAATTTGTCCAATAATGATAGACAGGAAACAAGGAGCTGGCTGAAGTTCAGGAAGTAGTGCAGTTGTGCATAGAGCCCATTCATCTGGCTGGGGCCAGGTTAGGGGAACCCTGGAGTCAAAAAGGTTGAGAACCACTGGTATAAAAGACCCGCACAGCATATGTAAAGGATAAAATAGTTTTATTTATATTCTCATTGTAAAGGTAGGCCTCAACTTGCAAGACAACTGTTGGCAGTATGTACAACATACCTGTAATTTCCATGGAATGGAATCAGACAAAGAAAGACCTACTCAGTTTTACTAATGTCCTAAGTGGAAAATATGGTAAAAGATACACACACACACTCGCGCACTCACTCCTAGACACTTGAAATGCAACTTTTTTGCGGTGTGCAGCGGCCAAATTTCCAATAAACATTTACCTTTAAAAGTCACGACATGAATCTACTCTTTCAATATCGACTAGCTTCGTGGGGGGGGATACATCATTTGGAACATTTATATTCCCAATATGGAGTGAAATACATAAAATACATGTTTGGGAGGCTCAGATGACAGATGCAAAATATATGCTTTTTCACTTTTTAACCCCCATTTTTAAAAGAAAAAAATTACCTTTTTTTCCCCTAACCTGTAAACTTTACTACATCAGGCTAAAACAACAAATACAACACAAGCTCAGCAGCCTTCCCATAAAGAATGTTGATTTTCTTTTCTTTTTTTTTTTTTAATTAAGGGATTTTATCGATAACATGTCAAAATGTATCACTCATCCCCTAAGTTTAACAAGGGCTACATTGATAGATGCTTTAAAAACAATCCTTTATGGAAAATTAATATATTTAGAAAGGCAAACCACTCGGGACAACTCAGCTATGGGTACGTTCTAAGCAGGATTTAAGATATTCAACAAAAATGTATATTTTAGCAGTGCTAGGAGTTGTACAGCTCATTCACCCCTTTGAATTTCCACCTGGAGGGATTGCAGACAAGGGTACAAAAAACAAACAAAAAAACAACAAAGCATCAAGTCCTTAAGTTGCGAAGCTGCCTCATTTTGGGTTTAAATCATCGTTTGTTGTTGCGTGTGCCAGGACGCAAGATGGACGAACAGAGTCGGAGAGGGAGGGAGAGTAAAAACAAGGCGTGTTTTCCGTGAGTGTTCTTCCAGTAACTGGCGTCCCTCGCTCTTCCAAACCCGGCAAAGAGGTTTCTTCGGGCGTTGAATCGTGGGTTGACATTCACTGAAAGAGATTGATCAAGGTGGTTTGGGAAGATTGAGGTACACAAAATACAACAAGAAACAGGCCAATGCTGTGACTCTCCCTCCCCTCAGAGGAGAACTTAGTGGAGCGGGCCGAGGATCCGCTATTTAGCTATCCTCCCCACGGTGCTTCTTCCGGGAACGCTGTTCCTCCGGCTCAGACTCTGAGCTCGAGTCGGAACCACCGTCGAAGGCTGATACAGCGCTGCCCTTGGGGTTGGTATACAGGCTGCTGTCTGAAGAGGAGTAGTTGGCCTGAAGCTGTGTGGTCCCCTTGACTTTCTCCAGTGCCCGCACTGGAATTTAAAGAGACAAGACGATACCTTCTTCAATTTCTACTCAAAATCATCTAATGGCGCTTTTCCAGTACCAGCTTGACTTGACTCGCTTTCCCATTGCAGACAGTACCGCCACAAATAGTACCTGGTCGTCATAAAGACGTCTTTCGTTCCACATTGCCCCATCAAGCTCTCACCAAACAAAGGAAGGTCTGCACTTCCTCGTTTGACCATGGCGTATTCTTCCGAGTTGCCATAATAATAGTAGTAAGTAACTATCCCTGGCCAAACTATTTAAAAATGGCGGGGTTATTCTGGATACCATCTGATGCATGCAATGATGACGCAATGCATAGTCACGATTCTCTCTGACCAATCAGCAGTCCGCACTGTTTTTGCGTCACATTTTAGTATCCATACAAAAAAAGTACGCAAAACTTTTACACAGTGGAAACCCAAACAAAGGCGAGCCGAGTTTGGTACAGTGTAGTGGAAAAGCGCCATAAGTCAAATCAGGCTTTTCCCTCAGCACACAAAACTACTGGCACAAATCACCATGACCAGATAGCAAACAGCCAACAAGAGCATGGAATAAAACAGCAACACCCACCTTGTTGCTCCAGCAGGGCGTTCTGCCTCTTCAGATCGTCAATGTCCTGCTGATGTGTGTGGTTTTTTCGTCGCATGTACTGGATGTACTCTGTGGCTTTGTCTAGGATTTGAGCTCGGGATGCCTGTTTGATAGATTGCTGTCAGCAACAAATGAAAAACTAGAATTTGACGCAAGGAATGAAGTATCATTGCACATACATAACCCCCAAACACATTTTATCCCAACAGCCCTAATCAACACATACAAACAGCTTAAAAAACCTTCTCTTTTGGTAGCTACACAATTCAGAAATAAAGGGGAACAGAAAAATCAAGTGTTTAATCTGGCCTGTCCAATTGACAGGTATATTTTTTTTCTTATCTCTTGCTTTTGATTGACTAAGAAATTAAATACACTGCTGAACAATAACCTATAATTCATGTTCTATATTTTTCCTAATGACAGATTAATTATTGGTTTATTTACTACAAATACACGTGCATTAATTCATCTTGGACTTTATCCAATGTAAAATAGCATTCGTTTCTTAGTCACTAATATTTAATGGCTTTTCATCAGAATAATAGTTTCTACACTGTAAAGTATACAAATACTGTAGTTCTAATTGACACAGCCTTTATGATATGAAAAATACAGAGATGCCTAAAAACCCCCACAAATAAACCATACTGTCATACAGTGCCCCCTGATCCCCAACCCCACCCCTAATCCTACCCATAAAGTTTATCTTTACATTTTCCATTATCTAACACTAGCTTAATCTAAATGTAAAATAGAGCACAATGAAACATCCAATATCAAGCGACACCAGTAAAATCTCTAATATCATCCAATAACAAATTGTACTAATATATTATTCATCCCTGTTCATGTGACTCATTTTAATAGACTGAAAAATAACAGAAACCATGCACTTTTGCATATATACCTAGAAGAAATGTAGCTCTAACATAAGGGTCAAACAATTATTTCTACTACACTCTTGAGCTCTCCATTTTAGATACAAGAGACACAAGAGGAAGGAGAAACCGCATTTCCTCCTGTAATGCTTCCTGGCACCACAACTGTACATGGATCACATCAATCAGTCTGGATCTACTCTGCTCTCAATTCTCATAACACTTGTAATTCTCACCCTCCAACTTAAACTCCAGCTTAATCATCATGGAAATCAACAAAAGCTAATCAGCTCATAAGTACATGTAAACCCTTCACATTCAATTAACAACTTCAATGTAATATAGTAGACATTTCATTGACCAAAAGCACACAAAACAAAACATCAATCATGTCTTCTTATGTTCCTCACGGTTTTACCAATGACATTTACCAACCTTTTCCCCTTGTAAGGCGGGAACGGAATCCCGAAGGCTGTGAAAGCTGTCTTTGATGTGGTCCCTACGTTTGCGCTCCAGCGCATTGTGATGTGCCCGTTTGTCTGCCTGCAATGAGAGAATCACAATGGCTTCAGCCTCTTCGCTTGTCATGGTGCCATTGGGTTACAGTGTTAGTAATAAGGAAACATTTACAGTTCAACTAAACTTGAGAATGAGAATATAATTGTAGACCTTTAAATGTCAAGAAAAACTATTATATTCTATTGTTTTAATAAAACGATAATGGCAGTTCTAAAACATTTTTGAAAGACTTTTAAGAGAAACGCATTGCATGATGTCAGTTTTTTGCAGCTTAGTCTTTTGGACCATGTTTGTCAGAACATCCTTAGCTAACGCACAATTTATTATAACTTCCATTAGTTAATTTTAGACATACTAATATGCGAATTAAAATATCTTCTATTACGACGTAATGAAATGATTGCAATTGCACTATTCCACAAAAAGTCTCTACGTTAAGCCTGGTTTTAGTACCCTGAGACTGTTGCGCTGAAAAAAAACAACATGGTCACTGGAGTCCAATGTCACTAGGCTTGGCCAAGACACTGTTATTACATAAAGGCACAGCTGTAAAACCAGTGAGTCATTAACAAGAGCCTCTTTCGCTTTCCGTGGAAAAAAGGGCAAAACGAAAGCAGTTATCCAAATGTTTAAGTGCCACCGGGCAGCACAAAGACATTCCAATGTCTACGCACCACCTGGAAGAGCGAGGTGTGGCCATAATGTTACAGGCAGATCCAGGCTGTCTGTCTGATGTCTAAAAGGTGACACTGTACACTGCCAATGTCAGGATTGTATTACATCCATGTGAGGTGACAGACTGCTCAACATGTCAAGGGCTATTCTGTACTCCAGTATAGTGAAAACTATACTCTCCATATGGCTTCGCCACAATTTTATCAAAACAAAAAACATCAGCAATGTCTCTATTAAAAGTATAGGTATAAAGGCTATACATGACAAAAGAAGGCAAAATGAAGAGCAGTATTGCTGAGGAAAGGTTTGAATATACTCCTCAACATGCACTCCTGTTGTCTTATGATCTCAACATCCTGATAAAAAAAATATTTCCTCCCAGCACAAAAAGAAGGGGGAGATAAACAGGACTTTAGGGACATTGCAGACCTGTTGTCTCCAGTCTACCCAATGAAAACTCAAGGCTAGTGAAAAGAAGCCTCCTTTGTGGTGAGTGCTATTTTAAAAATCCCACTATAAAGCCCACCGATACACTTTACAAGGACTGACCAGCCACCACTAAATGTGAAACAAAACGTCTATCATCTTTTACTCACCACATGTCATTCCAAGCCTGTATGACATTCTACTGTGGAACACATAACATGTTTATTGTCCATTCAATGAAAGTCATTTTGGACTGCATTGACTTCCAGCACATGGACAGTTGAAACATTTTTAGAAAAATCTTATTTTCGTTCCACAGAACTCAAGTCAGTCATGCAGGTTTGGACTGATTTGAATGTTCAAAATTTCAAGCCCTTTAATGGCAAAATACATTTACTGTTTGGGAAGCCAAAAAATGGCAATGAAAAATAACACTATTATAGTGATAAACTTCATGATGAAGGTAAAAATTAGTCTCAATATAGGGTGTGAAGGGGTCTACAAGCCCATTCTCTAGAGAAACAGAGCAGCCCGAGTGCATGCCATGCTGAGCAAACAGGTTAGGATTACATGTGGGGGGAAAAATCCCTGTGTAGAAATGGGTACAAAAACTATGGATCAACACTTAAGTCTTTAAAATACATAGTAAGATCATTCTGGTAAGACTGGTCCCATCCCACAAAATCCCAAGGTCCGGCCTTTTTAGAGGGATAGTTCACTTTGAAATTATTTTCTTTATATTTTTTAGCTTACCTCAAGAGCATCCAAGATGTAGGTGTCTTTGTTTCCACAGTATTTTCAATTTTGATATTTTTAGGTCAAACCGTTGTTGTCGATCAGTCCTATAATGCAGGTTTAGGGGGTCCACCTCAGAGACTATGTACAGAGAAGTCCAAATTAAACATGATTGAATGACTCGTAAATCTAAGTACACATTGATGGCCTAAGACACGAAACGAGCGGTTTGTGTGAGAAAACGAACAGTATTTATATCATTTTTACCTCGTGTAACCACAGCCATGTCCAACTGATTTGAAGGCATGGGCGTTTCGGTCTGCGCATCCGCCGGAAGTTTTACCTTTCACTGTGAAGATCTAAACATATATAGATATAAAGGAAATCGCAATGGAAGACGATTTCGTTATATCTAAATATGTTTCGTGAAATGTAAACTTCCGAAATCTCTGTGTAAACAATGAGTGATGTAGACACGCAAGCAATCTCTTCCAGAGCACGCGCAGACCAAAGCTCCCGTGCCGTCAGATCAGTTGGACATGGCTGTGGTTACACAAGGTAAAAACCATATACTGTTCGTTTTCTCACACAAACCGCTCGTTTCGTGTCTTAGGCCATCAATGTGTACTTACATTTACGAGTCATTCAATCATGTTTAATTTTGACTTTTCTGTCCATGCTCTTAAGAGGTGAACCGAGGAAGGACCCCCTAAACCTGCATTATATGACTGATAGACAACAACGGTTTGACCGAAAAATATCAAAATTGAAAATACTGTGGAAACAAAGGCAACTACATCTTGGATGCCCTTGAGGTAAGCTAAAACATATCAAAAATTAATTTCAAAGTGACCTATCCCTTCAAGTTTTTGAAAATGCCCCAAATTTACATTTCAATCCATTTTATCATTCATTTTCTGAGAGACATTTAACAGTTTTAACTTTGTCACATCTTTTTAATAAAGCAATTAGCAATTTAGTTTCGAATTGGTTTTGGAAATTAGCTACTCTATGCCATAACTGCATTTCTACACTACACTTTTCTCTTTAAAGACGCATGTTTAAGACGTGAAAGGCAGCAGGTGCACGCAATTGTTCAAGCCTCTGGGTTATTGTGATGTCAATGGCAAAAACAAAAGCATTGTGCTTTAACCAAAAGCATGAGTAACGCAAGGCGTGAAAGCTTGACAGAAACCAAGCCCCTTAATTCACTGGCCGGACTGGAAATTTTACAGTTAATTTAAAGCGATTTTTGATTAATAAATTAAAATTGCATAATCATCAACACCTTCACATTGATCCAAACCTGTATGACTGTAAATAGAATATTTCAAACAGAAAAATATTAGGGACTGGCAAACATCCAGTCACCATTCAGATGCACCTTTTCTCATTCTACCAAAGATCTTTTGCGTTTCACAGAAAGTCAAATGTTTGGAATATATAATAAATATATATATATATATTATATATGGAATATTATATTTAAAAAAAATGAAAATTTAAAAGGGGAATGTTCCATAAATTCAGGATTAATATTTAATGTTGCTTATTCAGTCATACAGTGTAATCTAAGAAAAACAATATCCCAAAGGGACGAAAGGTGTGTATTACAACCTTGCCGTCGTATGGACATCGTCCAATAATATTGCATGTACACCTGCTAGCGTAGCGACACGACACACTAAAACGCTCGATAATAGAGAACTCGTTCGTCAATTATGACGCGAGCGTTCTAGCCTATCGCGCCGCGCACTCGCCATAAGCCCAAGCGCTCACGTCCCTCCCTCCCTCCTGCAGCAAGTGCCCTGTTGTAGAGCACTGAACTCCCTGAACCGACTCAAAACAAGCAGACTGTGTGTGTCTCTGCTCGTGTTCGTCGAATCCACCACATCTACCCCTTTTTAGGCTGGAGTCTATCTTGTTGTGTCGTCCAACGATGCAAATTAGTTACGGCCGTTCAGTACCTACCCGGAAATAAATGGTAGCTAATCTCAAAAAGAGAAGATATTTTCGGCATTAAAGGTTAAACTGGATTAATTGCTCCACTTATTACGCACCACAGAGTGAAATGTCGGGGATTCTTCCTGTAAGAAAACAGAACAGAAAGTACAATTGTAGCTACAGCTGTAAGAGTGATACTTAACTGGCTATTGATGGATGCAATGCACTGTTTTAGTAACGTTACATAGCATCGCAAATGTACAAATATGGAGACAAGTATTGACTCGACCCCGTGTGTAATTGCTCATCTGGTTGGATATTCTCATTAGGCTGGCTAGAAAATGATTTCAGACGCTAGGCTGGCTAACTAGCTAACAGGCTAGCCTCGTATTGAGGCTCAAGAATTGAAAATACAAGAGGTTTAATTCTCAAACATGCAGAGTACAAACGCAAAATACAATACTCACATCACTATCGACCTCGATATCATCGTTGTCGCTCATTCTTCGGCGAAGATAGATAAATCTACACAAAATGTTGTTTTGAAAACAACATGAAACGGGGCCCAAATCAAATGAACAAACAGGAGAGATTCACTGCTTACACGAAACGAGATCAACGGACTCTACACGTGACTCGCCTACACACGGACATTTACCGTGGCGTGTCACGTCTGTGATTGCGCCGCAAAGCATTGTAGGACTTGTTGTTTTTTAGAACTGTGCTGTCGGTCGATGTATCAACGAATCTATTATGTAGAACTACAACACCCAGTCAGCGTTTCGGAATGGCGCCTCTGCTTCGCGTTGAAGGAAAGCCCTTTTTGGGGAATGCCTCATGGTAATTGTAGTTCATTTTATGTCGCGTTACCGTCAAGACACGTGGAAACTGCTCAGTGCTGTTTGTGGCTAATGCGCTGATTACTAATACTACAAATATGTATGAGTAATAGCCTACTACATTATAAATATTTAGTGTATTTTTATATTCTTTTTGTTACTATTATTATTATAGTAATACAAACCACATATGAATAGTCTACATTATCAATAGGGGTTAATTTACAGTAATCTAAATAAACTTAATCCATACAGACGGGTTACTATTCAGTTACTCTTACGAAGTGCTAAATTTTGGGTTATTATTCATATATTTTAGATTGGCCTACTTAAACAAAGCAAGTTGTAAAGTGGTTGTCAAATGTATACCTTTTTATCACATTTTTATGAAATTAATTTTAAAAATAAATTAGATTAAACAACTTTAGCAGTAATATCAAAAGAATGTCCATAGGTCAATGAAAAATACTCACAATTCGAGAATAACAACATATTTGTTTGCTGTTAACTGATTATCAAAAGTTAAATCTGTATTATTTATAAATGCCTAAAAATGCTTTCAATATTCTGACATCCATATTAAAAAATGCATGGTTAGTGTCACACACATCTAGATAAAATACAGCATAAGACCACAGGTATAAGGCCACAGAACTTTTATATATTTTCTGAGAGACATTATTAAAAATTAAAATTTTCTGTTATAAATAAACAGTCAATAATAAAGATCAGACTCAGACTCCATAAAAAGCAAGGTAGATAGTGTATATTTTTCCTCTCTACTCAAAATAGTGCTACAGATAAGGAGCTTAAACAGTGGATTATAAGAGCTGCTGGATCAGTAAAAGGGTAAAAACAAGCACATCGTTGTGTTCACTCCCCCACAAGGTCAGAGTACCAAACAGGACTTTTGCAAACACACTGTCACTGACGCTTTCTCATTATCCTATCTTTTCTCTCTTCTACCTTATACAAAACAAATAATATAGCGATACTTGACCCACCAGCATCCTTGCCCCATACCGTATGTTTTGCTTAACACCATTTTTATTTTGCTCTTATTGCAATTAAATATTCATAAGCAACTTCTCATTTATTCATGCATTCAAATTAAATACTTTTGAAATTTGTTATATAGACCATGCACGTTTTCTGAATCCATATTGTGCCTATACTGTGGTCAAAGAATGTACACAAATGCACAGCACGGGATGTCAATACTAGGGATGCATAATGCAGTCCTAAGGCCAAATCCCCATTCAGTCATTTACATAATGTTCCATCTTCATTTGTAATGATCCATTTGTGCACTTCCAACTGTCTATTTTCTAAAATGATACTGGCTGTGGAGAAAATGAAATGGACTACAGGAGTCTGAAGCAGGATGAAGGGAGAGTGCCCTAAAAAGCAGCTTTGTCTATGTGGCAACTCACGGATATGATCTCAGACAATCTATGTGACCCACCAGCACCCTTCCCCCATGCCTCCTCAGGGGGGCTCTGCTTAATCTGTCCCACCCAGTTCCCTTTCAGAGAAACGCAATACACGTATAGGCTAATATACACATTAAATCAGTCAAATGTAAAAATAAGCGTATACTGTCTTCATAATGTAAGTAGGGCAACTGTTATATTATATTATACATAAATGCATCTATGCATATGAATGTAGACACTTTTCAGATCATTTTTTTTTGGTGTAGCAAGTATTTAATATTCAACACTAGATGGCACTATAAATTAAGAATATACTGTACCTTGTTAGAATAAACTTTTCAGATTAAAATAATGTTCAAATGTTTATGATTGGATATAATATAATACTTACATTTAGTAGTTTAGCAGACGCTTTTATCCAAAGCCACTTACAAATTAGGACTAAATTTAAAGCGAGTCATCGTGAAGAGGCAAAAACAAGTAGGAAGTGCTTAAAATACAAAGTGCAGCAGGCATTTCTCAGATCAGCATAAACCAGACAAGGGAGGATTAAGGGAGAAAGAAAGAGTTTTAAAAATATTTTTTATGAGGTTAAGTGCTCACAATTCCACCAAAATTCCCTCTGCCACTGATGTCGCTGGCTCACACCCCTAGTCAAACTTGTGGTGGATTTTTTAATTAATCATAACTATTTTTCTTGCAGGTATAGGCCTAACATTCATATGCCTTTGAATCCAAATGTTTCCAAAGCCTTTGGTATAAACTTGTGTCTGAGTGTGTGTTGTATATAACTTGTATATGATTGTAAAGCACTTTGGGTGTCTTTTCTATGAAAGCGCTATATAAATGCCTCATTCATTCAAATGTATAAATGTAAATGATCATAACTGGCCATAACATAGGGTAGAGTGGGGGGAAACGATACTAGAAGTCGTATTGTAGAAGTATTTGATGTGAAGCCTACACTGGTGAAGTACCTGAGAGAACTAAACATTTTGTTCTTCAGGAAAGACATTGGTTCTAGTTCTTGAAACCATTGGCATCTTGTGCTCTGCATTGAGTAGGATGTGGTTACAGACAGTGCAAAGAAAGCAAAGCAAAACACAGCAAAGAAAATCACTACAAAGATACAAAGAATCACACTCGTGCAAAGATTTTAGATTTGAAACTTGGAGTAATGGAGCCCCGCACATTAAAAAGTAAATTGTGCACAAGATTGACTTTATGTTGCAAATGAGTATATTTTCCTTTTATGTTCTAACTGCATCTATATAACAACTAAATCGTATATATTTGTGTTTGAGCATAAGTGTTTTTTTAACTGTGGCATACACAGTTTTGAGTTGTCTGTGTTCATCTGTCTGTGTTCAGAAATGATTACTCTATATTAAATGTAAATAAGATGAAAACAGTTATAAATATCTAAGACCATAAAGGGTTAAGTAAAAGGAACAAACGAGTTGGAAAAAAAAACTGCACCAGAGCAAAGGACAGATTTTTTTTCTCTCACTTGCTCACTGGCTTTCTAGAGAACCCTACACTTACACTGATGCACTACATTAATCAAAGGTAGGCTTGAGAATTATCTATCTACATAAAAATATAACCATACTTTTAACAACTTTGAAAAAAAATGTTGTTGTCATTGTTGTTTGTTATTTGACACTTTAATTCTCTTCTATCTCACAGCTTATGAAAAATAAATATCCCCATCTTAAATATGGTAGTCACTATCACTCCAACCATCGAATCCAACTTTTCAAGCTTTGGCAGGAATGTAAACACTACTACTACAAATGGCTCTGCATTCAGTGACAATCTGGACATGATCATCCGCTCTGCCTTTATTGTCATTCTTTTTATCACCATGGTGTCTCTTGGTTGCACAATGGAGATCTCAAAGATCAAGAATCATCTCACCAAACCCAAAGGGGTGGCGATTGCAGTTGGGGCACAATATGGTATAATGCCCCTCACAGCCTTCTGCCTAGCAAAGCTGTTTCAATTAGGTCCTATGGAGACCTTAGCTGTGCTAATTTGTGGATGCTGTCCGGGAGGAAACCTCTCAAACATCTTTGCTCTGGCTCTTCAGGGAGACATGAACCTCAGGTAATTCTTAAGACAATAAATACTGTCCCATAGTAAAACAAGGACAAATATTAGCTTAACCTTATTGAGAAATCTCCTAAAAAAATCATTTTAATCGTTTGCTTAGCCAATTGAGCAATAACAGATCACTTACAATCAGCAAATCGGGTTTGTTTGTTTTTTAGCCCAGATGTTTGCTAGAGTGTTCCTTGTGGTAGGCTACTTGGAATTTAAGTTTTATTTGTTAAACCTATATTATTAAATATAATGACACCCAAAAGGGGAGGAGCCCGATAAAAGAATTCAGAGTGAGTTCCGTTTCTATGGTAACGCAACATCCAATTTCCCAAGTTGAATTCTGAGTTCCATAGAGAGCCGAAGTTATGACGTCACTTTGTAGGCTAAAATGCGGAAGAGAGTTAGCATTTTAGCACCGGTTCCCTCGTCCCAAAATCTATGGGTTTTTTGAATGGGTTTTTGCTAAATCGCAAAAATCGCATAAAGGTCTGTGGTTAACAAATCCTCTAAATATTTTCATGTTTTGATCTATGATATAAAACACACCAGTTATAACCTGCTTGTGTTTTTTTAAAAACTTTATTGTGTCTGCTTCTGGTTTTCGGAGGTAGTCGGAGAACTCTGTGTGCTCAGCGATGGATGTATTACTTTCTTTAACTATATTAGGGTGTAACTACGTTACCAGGGGGGTGAGCAACAGGGAGTGGAGAACAAAATATTCTCCCCTGGCCCTCTTGTTTCCAATTAGAAATTTGCGCAAAATATAAGCATAAAATATTGCACCTACATTCTCAGATGACACTATTTTTGGATTTCCATGTGTTTGCAGCTGAGGCAAAACCATATCCATCCGTTCAGTCACGCAAAGCTAAGCACAACCGAAACAATGTTCTTCCACAAAATGCATGCAGTCTTGTTTTTAAACCGCTAGAGGGCCAAAAGTATACATAAAATATAATATATACATAAAATATACTATTATAGTTTTTAGTGCTAGAAAAAAAATAGAAGTTTGTCTGTCGATATGGAAAGCAGCTTACGTTGCACAAAGTATCTTCTTATTATTAATTAAACTATTTTCCATCTCTCTCTCTCTCTCTCTCTCTCTCTCTCTCTCTCTCTCTCTCTCTCTCTCTCTCTCTCTCTCTCTCTCTCTCTCTCTCAGTGTTGTGATGACTACATGCTCCACAGCACTGGGATTGGGTATGATGCCCCTCCTGCTCTACCTGTACAGCCAGGGTTTTTCAAACCTGGTGCAGTATGTTCCTTTCACTGGCATCACTTTTGCCCTGATCATGATCCTGGTGGCCTGCGGTATTGGGATCCTGATCAACTACAGAGTGCCCCAGTATTCTAAGATCATCATTCAGGTGTGTGCTAATTCATACATATATACAATTTCTAGATTCTAATAAGCCGAATTGCTGATTGTAATATTTTTTTTTGAAATACGCTCATTTTACAACTTCCCCAGAGTTAAACTGTTGAGTTTTACCGTTTTCGAATCCATTCAGCTGATCTCCGGTTCTGGCGGTACCACTTTTAGCATAGCTTAAAAAAAAAAACAAGATCACTTTATCAACATTCTTGCTGCTCGACCACACAGTCTGCTGTATTGTAAAGGATGAATCCTCTGGTTACATGCCATCAGCATGACAGACAAATTATATGAATTATAAGCATATTCTTAAACTATGTTCCTGTTTTATTCCCTTTTGGCTTGTAGGTTGGGTTGATGGTGATGCTAATCTCCTGTGTTGTCATTGGTGTTCTTGCTGGTATATTTGATGGAGGAAAACTTTTCACAGTGCTATCTCCTCAACTTTCAGCCACAGCTGCATTGATGCCATTGATTGGATTCACATGTGGATATATCCTGTCCACTCTGTTCAGGATGAATGCACCGTATGTATGTCCACCAGGAATATGAAATTGTATTGTATCCTAGGATTCACACTGCATTTTTCACAAGTGTGATGTTCATTTGTGTCCTCAGTGGCAGACGTACTGTTTCTGTGGAAGTAGGTTGTCAGAACATCCAGATGTGTTCCACAATCCTGAAGGTGGCCTTCCCTGCTGAGCTCATTGGTCAGCTGTATTTCTTTCCCGTCCTCTACCTTGTGTTCCAGATAGTCGAGGCTCTTTTTTTCATAGTCCTGTTCAGATGCATTCAGAAGCTGAGTCCACCCCAAAAAGGTACATGAAGTCCATTAAACTTGTTGCGAAAGTACATTTTCTGAGAAGAATGTATCAGTTTATTTGATCTAAAAGTGGTAGAATTCTATTTTATCAACCTAAAGATTGATGCAGTGCTTATTTTAAAATTATTATTAGTATTATAAATTCTAAAAAGAACTGTTTTCTCTTTTCTTACACAGAGACACAAGCGCTCACAGCAGTGGCAAGAGCAGCTGAAGAAACGAATGGAACCTCGGACAGTGGCATCTGAGGGGATTCCATAGTACTTATTAAGCTGAAAAAGCAATTTTATCACCATATGCTGTACGGTTTTAGTCCAGGTTTTAGTTAATAAAACTAAATTATTACTGTTGAAAAACAATTAAGTATTAAACTATAACTCCTAGAATTAACTATTTCTCTTATCTTACACAAAACAAAAGTGTACACAACTGTGACAAGAGCACCTGAAGAAACAAACAGACCCTAAAAGGGGGTCAAGTTTCAAAAAGTTAAAAGAAAAAAAAGACTGGAATTTGGGGCTAAACTACAGTGGGTGCTGGGGCTACAAATAAAGAATGAAAAATACGTCACCAAGGAACAGAAAGTTCACTTTTTTCTTCCTCCTTAAAAAAAAAAACCTGCGTCAGCCTGAAAAGTTTCTTCAAAGTGTCCAATTGTACATGGTTGCACAACAGCACAAACGTGACTGCTGTTTAAGCTGCCTTGAAACAGGTGCCATATTTTTGTTTGAATATCACCATAGGAATTTAATAAATCTAAACTATATATCTAAGACTTAAAACAAAATGTGCAGAGAACTGACATTTTAAACAGCTTTCAAGTGTGAATTTTTAAATAAAGTTGCAACTTGCAATAATACCTTCATGTTAACACAATAAAGGTGTACTGTGTAGAGTTAACAAACAATATTTGTGTCTAAAGCATAATGTTTTTGAGCTTTCAGATGAACGACTGACCCCATTAACAGCTTTTTGGGGAATTTATTAATCTTTTTTTTTTTTTTTTTTTTTTTACAGTGCTATGCAAACTTTATAAACGTCCAAACACATTTAATTTATATTTATATCATGGTACAGAAAGGTGACTCATATTCCAAATAAATGAAAAACACGCATCAAAACATATCCAGACAAAGCCGGATATTGATTCAACAACGATCTGAAAAAAAAAAAAAAAAAAAAAAAAAAACCTCGTAAGCATGATACTATTTACAACACACCAAAAATGACATATTAAAATCTAATCCTCTTTAAAAAAGAAAAAAAAAGAGAAAATGCATGAATCGTTCAAACAAATTACATTAAAATGTTTATACACAATGAGAAATCAAATGTGCACATATGAAAAGGCTGGTATATAAAACAGGGATTCACAAATGTGTAACAAGATCTCTTTATTCATGCAGCGTGAAGGGAACTCAGATAATTCTTTGACTTCTTTCATTATAATTCAATCATCTACATTACAAACAATTTGCATTATTCATAAAACCCTAATTACAAATCTTCAGAACACAACAAAGGGTTAAACTTACTGAAAACAATCATATTTACTGGTTTGTCCATAAACATGTTTATACAATTAAAGAATATCGACAGAAATCAAACCTCACTCTGTATGTAGCGATAAAAAACAATCACAAAAAAACCCATTTGAGACATAAACTTAAACCCCATTAAAAAAAATAGCAGCATAGTCCTGATTTAAATGGACTCTACTGTCAAATACCTTTAAATTAGCTACAGAGCTGTGAAAACACTGGCATGGAGAGGGCCTAAATTGACCAAAGGTGGGACAATATTGCTGTGATAAACTTCATCAGCCGCTTCCCTCAGCACCCAGTGCAGCAGCAGCATCTAATGACGGCTGTCGGCGGACGGGGAACGAGACGCCGGGGGGCGCTGTGCTGGGGTCGGCGGGGATGCGGATTCAGCACGTGCTGCTTCCTTGGGCCGCACAGGAGAGGGACTGGCTGAACGGGACCGACTTCTTGAGTGGTTATGTGATTTGGGGCTGTGGGATCGGGAGCGGCTACGAGAACGTGATGCGGAGCGCCCTCGTGAACGAGAACGAGATCGAGATGAGCTATTTGAGCGAGACCGAGTTCTGGATCTACAGGACAAGAGAAAGTAATAGGAAAACTCCATTAATTGATCGATCTACACACCATTTTTCAAGAATTTATGTATAAAAAAATACAAAAACATTTTGAATATATAATTTTTTCATATCGGAAACATTATTATTATTATATGCTAAAAAAAAGAAAAAAACTCACTTTTTCCTGGACGCCTCAACAAGTTTGATTTTCCTTCCATTGATCTCTTTCCCAGACAACTTCTCCATGGCATTTTTTAGATCATTATGGCTGGCAAACTCAACCACACTGTAGAAAGATAAAAGTATTACATAAAACATTCAAAAAGTAATGCAATATCAATTTTAGGGCTGCACGATTAATCGCACGATGTTGTTATGCGCATCTAATCAGTAAAGCCGGTTCCTTGATTAGTAGTAAATCACCTTCACCTGCTTTCAGATGGAGCGGCATTTACTACAACGAGCCGTAGATCACTGACAAGCTGAGCCAAATCGAGTTAAAATCGAGGACAAATCGGCAACGATATTTAATGTGATTTGGCTCAGCTTGTCAGTGATCTACGGCTCGTTGTAGTAAATGCCGCTCCATCTGAAAGCAGGTGAAGGTGATTTACTACTAATCAAGGAACCGGCTTTATTGATTAGATGCGCATAACAACATCGTGCGATTAATCGTGCAGCCCTAATCAATTTAGAATCAATCCATGGTCTGTCTTCATTGTGATATATTTAACCATTAAACATTACATACACACATACATCTACATACATTACTGTAATTCATCGAATTCAATAGAGAAAAAAAAAAGACTGGGAGAGTAACAGGATAGCCAGCTCACCCTTCATTAAGCTTTGGCCGATGGGCATCTGCAAAAGTAACCTCTCCAGCTTGTCTCATGAAATCCTTTAAATCCTACACACAGTACAGCAGCATGTTGTGTTAGCTAGATAACTTAGATGAGCACATTTACACGTTTTATGAAGTATCAGGGGAAATTAACTATCAAAGTTGGGGTCCGAGAACATCTCAGATCTTGCTCAAGCCTGGACAATGTTCAATATGCCACATTTAAACATTAAAATGAAGTTGAAGGGAAGCACACAGATAGATCTGAAACCAACAAAAAGCGAGGCCAAGGGGTCAGTCTCAACTTATAGGACAAGTTCGGTATTTTACAACTAAAGCCCTGTTTTAAGATCGTTTCTGATGAAATAGAATGGTTAAGATGGTTTTTTAGACACATGCTGCTGTCCCGAGAATTTTCGGATTCTGTGGTAGCACCCCCAACACCTCTAATCCTTCATAAAACGCATAAAACTTCAGTTTACAAAGACGTTAAACTCACCGAGTAGTCTGGGGTGTTCACTGATATCCTCACTCAAAAAAATCGCCGCAAAAGACGCTTTCCAACGGGTGTTTTACAATTCGTTGTAAAACTGTAGACTTATTTTTCCGAACGCCTCACAACCGTATATTCTTCCGTTGAGAGTGTGAATAATAGACACTCCAGCCCAGTTGGTGGCGATAATGCACCTTTGCCAATTGCAAACAAACCACTTGCATAGTGTAGGATACGATACCGCGACTGGATAAGACTACAGAAAAAATACAAACAACCCCATTTCCGTTTCTGTCGGCGGAGTAAAACCGTATATCACAGAACATACAATACAAATCAATGGAGTTGTACTACGACAAAAACTACGATAAAACCTGTTGGAAAGCCTCTTTTGCAGCGATTTTTGTGTGAGGATATCAGTGAACATCCCAGAACACTCGGTGAGTTTCACGCCTTTGTAAACTAAAGTTTTATGCGTTTTATGAAGGATTATTCCTGTGCACCTATGCTACCATTATAGAGGTGTGGGGGTGCTACCACAGAATCCGAAAATTCTCGGGACAATCTTAACCATTCTATTTCATCCGAAACGATCTTAAAACAGGGCTTTAGTTGTAAAATACCGAACTTGTCCTTTAAAGCTTTGAAAAATGGTGGCGTAGTAATCAAGGGAACAATGTTGACTTGGGAAATTTGGGAAATAAGCCAGTCAGCCTTTTTTTTTTAATTCTTTCAACTATCTATTTAAAGCTTTGTGTGCAACACCGGCCGAAATGTGCAAACACAAAGACTTCTGTGTCTCATTGCCAAAATTAACTAGCACTAGAACAAAAAGTGGTGGCGTGGTAGTCAAGGGAACAATGCTGACCATGGATAATTTGGCTTGCAATGCTGTGACATTCCCGGACCCCTGTACTACAACATTCAAGACTAGCAGAGCAACTATGTGGAGCGGCTCGTAAAAAAAAAGGGCCCCACATTTAGTAAAATGTACATTTACATGGCAAATGCATTCTTACCAAAACACAAGTGCATAGAGAGTGGAAGTGCACTAGGCCTCCCTCCATCGACCGTACCCTATTTGTGCCGTCCCCTCAAGGGCACCGAGCGTAAACAGCGAGGAAGAGATTATAGACTAATACCTGGGAACGTACCCATCGAGCTGTTTTATCCTCTGTCACGTGTGTGGGACCACCAGAGAGCAGGGTGGGTGAGAATATCGATCGAAGCCTCTCAAATTACCGAACCTCTCGAGTCGATTGACTGAGATTCGCTCTCTTTCTCTCTTTCACTCGCTCTCTCTCTGCCCCTCTCTCTCTCGATCTCTCGCTTTCAATCTCTGTCTCTCTCTCTCTTTCAGCTCGGCACCGTCACAAACCGCGCTTTGTAGCGGCAGCCGCTGCGTCTAGAGCGAGAGGGCATCACTCTCAGAGAGCTCTCGTGCGATCGGCGGAGGTCAACTAGGCGTAGGACACAATGGGAGTGGCTTAACCAGAGAGAGGGACCCTGTAGGGGTTAACTCCACCATTAGCGAGCTCTTCCATACGACACAACAGTCAGGCTGGCAAATAGAGGGGTGAACAATTGGTTAAAACAGAGGCAAAGTGACTTAACCTTACTGTTTCCTCAGTATTATATGACCTTGAATTTGAAAGTAATCTCAGAATGACAACTTCTGCCATTGATTTACATTTATCAACTTAACTCTACATAGTCTAAGTATCCATGAAGGATTCCTTTTTTTACCTTTCTGTGTGTTATTTGCAGTGTTTGGGAAATCAACTGACTCCCCAAAACATGATAGGTAATTGATGAATGCTCACCTGCCAGCTGACTCTTGACGACAAATTCTCCACAATGAGACGATTCTCCGTGCGCATCGGTGGAGGGTTCCTGACAGGTGAAACAGTTACGAATTATTGACTTGATTTCTATGAAACACCGAACATTGTATGTTTACACAACCTCACCTGTGAAAATGACTTTGCTGTCACTTTTAATCAACGTAAAGCATATTTTCTACATAAAAGTATTAATTTCTTTAAAACAAAAAAGAAAACGTTATAAGTGTTAATGTGCAATTATAATAAAAGCACATGAGAAAAGGTATTTAACAAAGATTGACCCCTACCTCCGGCTATCCTGGGAGCCACGGCTATACCGACCAGGGAAACGTCCTCCACCACCACCACTACCTCCACCACCGCCGCCACCACGACCACCTCGGCCCCCACGCAGGCGGACCCGGGCATGTTCAATAGTCACTCTGCAGGAAAAAAGTAATCATACATGTATCAGGTAAGTCTCAAGTCCCTAATATGTAACAATGTGTTGTGAAAACCACTATACAAATAGGCACTGAATTTAATTATACCTCTCATTGCAGAGCTCTTTCCCATCAAGCTCATAAACAGCATCCTCTGCATCTCTTGGATCATCAAATTCCTGAAAAAATAGGCACTTAATTCTTGAGCTTTAGTTTATTTCTCCTAATTTCTAGTAAACTAAAAGGATTTCTTATATTAATTGGACATTTGTTAATTGGTCAGTTTTTTGTTGCAAACTTGCAATTTCATTTGACAATAATAATATTGGACAATATAGGCTATATGACCTTTCAAAAGGTTTGGGTCAGTAAAAAATTAAGTTTTATTCAGCATGGACGTGTTAAATTGATTAAAAGTGACAGCAAAGACAAAGGATCATGTGACAGTGAAGACTAGAGTAATGGCTGCTAAAAATTCAGGTTTGCCATCACAGGAATAAATTACCATTAAAAAATGTTAAAATTTCACAACATTACTGTTATTACTGTATTTCTGATCAAATAAATTCAGCTTTTGGGTTCCCCAAAACTTTTGAATGGACGTGAATTTGAAAATATAGTATTAAAATAACAAGTATACAATAATAACCTGAAATTATGAACACATCGTTACGTGGCTGTCTCAAAAGCAGGAGAGGTTTCTATTTAAAAACGCTGACCATTGTAGACTAGGTTTTGAAACACAGCACATGTGCTATTAATATATTATTACCTAAATGCACACATCACAGTCAACACAAACAGCATATAACATTATCTGAAATTGTTTACGAAAGGCAAAACGTACCACAAATCCAAAGCCTCTTTTCAGGTCAATGTCTCTGATTCTTCCATAACCCTTGAAGAACCGCTCGACGTCCTTCTCCCGAGCAGAGGGGTTTAATCGACCGATGAAAATACGACAACCACTCATCTTCTTTAAAACAAATACAAACAAGGTAAAAACAACTAAAATCGCGATGCTGTTATTATGCAAGCGTCAAACACCGACGAAGGCTAGAAGGGCCTTCAAGAACCACAACCCACATCCAAAGAGAACTCATCAACGGGTGAATCGTTACACAAAACAGTCGGGTAAACAACACAACCCTTAAAAGCTGAATTCAGACAAGTGTGAAGATGCACTGTCTCTGGTACATACCCCTGTCTAATGTTTCTCCTTTGAATGAGTGCGTGCGCGAACAATCCCTTTCACACAAAATGGAGTCAGTCAGTGTAGAGCCGCGAGATGCGAGCGATGCTCAACACTGATCTGAGATCAGTTCAGACACTGCGGTCTACTACTGAGTCAAATGCAGTATAATATTCGATTTAAAGCATTATACTGCAGCTATCTACGTGAAAAAAATAGATCATTTAGTTTTAACCGTGTCAACTGTAATGATGTAACAGTTATATGGTTACTTTATCTATTTTGTTTAGAGACGAAACATGGGTTAATTATTACTCTATTGTTATTATTATAATTTACTTTGATAAATAATCTGATCTGCCACGCTAATTCCGACCATAACATGCGTTATATACTTTAAATGGCGTCTACACTGCAGCGAATTGTACTTTAATCGGCTGTTTTCATTAGCAAACCAACTGAACCGGTTCACAAAACCAATCAGAGTGATTCACGAATCAGACTGAACCACTGAATAACTCAAGTCCAAGGGGGTTATCCATTCATTTTGCCGTCACTTTGACAGCTAATAACTTTACATCTGAGGCGTCCAAAGACTCCATTTGTCCATTTCCTATTACTACTTTACGATATTAACCACTAGATGTCGGTAAAGCACAACATTACTTACTCACTAAGGGTCTCTGCACTTTACCCTGGAAACAATGGAATCCTTCGTCATATGACAATGTAGATATTATATACCTGAAATTATTCATAGCACCAAACTTCTTGTGCACTTCAAATGAAAGCTTTAATTAGAAATAGTTATATACACACTGTAGAATTAAATTAAACTTTATACAAATATTAAAATACTATCTTCACACCCACAACAATGTACAGAGGAAAAACAAAAAAAAAGTGTAATGGGGATGGGGAGCTGGGTGGATGAGTCAAATTAAATTACATTTGCAGAAAAACACCGTACAACAGTGTTTCACACACATCCTGGACATCCTTTTTTTAATTGTGTCCTTTCTTTTTTTAAACTGAAAAAATCTTTTGAATGAAACTGATAAACAAAAAAAGCTCATATGTTCATATTTCACAATCACTGAAAAAAAAAAAAAAAAGTTCTGAGGAAGTTCGGGTGGACAATCTTGTCACATCCTCCAAAGGAGTAAAACCCTACGTCTTAAATTCAACAAGACAAGTTTATGCATAGAAAAAAAAAGTAAGGCCATAAGGAAACTGAAGACAAATTACCATAAAGCCAGTGAGACAGAAGAAATGTGATTACAAAGTGAGAAATGCCTAAAATGTACAAGTTAAGGCAGCAGTAATATTTTGCCTTCAGTTTGCATGAAAAAAAAAAATGTAAATAAATTTACAAAAACAAGCCAGGAACACAAAACTAAGGATGTGCAGATAAACAAACTGCCCTCTCTCTCCAAAGTCAGACACACACAATATATATATTACATATATATTGCATGAACCACACAGGGGATATACACATGAGGTGGCAATGTTCAATGAGCAAGGATGAAAAAATGCAAAACGAAAAGCAGTTCAAATAAAAGATTCATTGGTTTTTCAAATGCCCATTTGCCAAAAGAACATTATGAGTGAGGAACAAGGCCATTTTCTTGAGCTGAGTCTAGACAGTGCATTAAAACAATGTGGGATATCTGTTGAATTGTCTTTACAAATACCCTCTTAATAGCAAATGATTTATTAAGAAAACTTAATAGAAGGTGCTTCTATCTTTGATAATCATCTTTAAGATGAGAAGCACCACAGCTGGCTTTGCAAAGCATTCAAATGTAATATTGTAACATTTGACAAATTAAAAGTGAATTAAACTAGCTTAAATTTTATTCCAAATATTATTAGTCTAAGTCAAAGCTAATAAGGTACAGCCCAGCAATGAACTTAGTCCACACCCAAGAAAGTCCTCTTGGAAAAAGAACTTACAAGAGATTAAAAAAAAACATTGAAAGTTTCCTTTGCTTGTGCGTGCAACACATAAACATGAGAGCGCTATACTTGCTTTTAAAAGGAAGAAATAAAGTTGAATTATTTCTCTGAAAGTATGTCTCCCTCACTTTGGACAAACAGACATGTAGACAAGGAACATCCATCCTAGTTAAATAACGTCGCGATTAGAAAATGGAGGTATTGAAAAAGTTTCCTATTTTGGGGAAAAGAAGCCTAGATGATACTTCAGCCCTCTTCGAATGACGACAGCCACAGTCACAGGCATCAGAAACCCACACACACACGCACACGCACGCACGCAGAGCACAGCACAGCACAGCACAGGTACTTTTGACAAATAAAAAGGCAAGCATGTATTTGAATACAGTACAATGCAAATCAGTTCAACCCTGCGTCTCGCACAAGGGAATGTGTCGAGATGGTGCTATGTGTCATGCTTCGATTGTGCCGTGCTCCTGTGTGTAAGCGTGTAACGAAACAGAAAATAGAAATTGCACAGAACATGCAGCATCAAAGAGAAAAGGGCCTGGCTTAGCAAATCCTTGAACTCTCCCCTTCGCAAGAGGTCACAGTCATTGACGGAGCAGAGGTCCACAACGTAATCTTAATGCATCTGTAATTAGAGAATCCTCGACATGACGAGGTAAGCCTGTGAGTGCAACTGATTATTAGCGCACCTGCAAGAAAAGTGTTAAACTCGAGCGTTTGCGCATCCCTTTGAGGGGTCGTCCGGTCAAAAGTCCTTCCTGTCAAGAGAGCTGCCAGACTCCATGGGGGCCACGCAGCTTGTAGACCCCAGGGCCGGGCGATTTGTTGGCAGAGGGACAGCTGATGGATCTTATTTACTGCTGCGTTCTGAAGGGTAGGTGTGGGGTAAGTGTTTGGTGAGAAGCTTTAGGGGTTACAGTGCTGGCCAGCGGTGACAGAGAGGGAGGGGGCTGTACACAGACTCAGGCTTCCTTTAGCAATGGAATATCTGAAGAAAAGAGATGAAAAAAACGGGTAAATGGCATGTAGCTCATTTTTTTTTAGAAATGAGAAAATACTTTTAAAATGCAATCCACACAAAAACAAAAATGTGAATACACCTCTTCGATGATGAGTGTGTTTTGAAATGTTTTGAGGGAGCATACCGGCAAAAAGTCTAGTGATACAACTGTTCTGACATTATAGTAAAGAAAAAAGTTTTATATAAAAAATAGGGCTGGGCAACGATTAAACGCATCCAAAATAAAATTTTGTGTTTAAATAATATCTGTGTGTAGTGTGTATAAGTATTTTGTATATATAAATACACACACATCCATGTATATATTTAAGGAAAATGTGTCATTAATATATCAAATATTTATATTTATATAATATTAATTATGTATAAATGGATAAATCTCATAAAATATCAAATAACTGAACCTTTTTTATGACACGGCCATGTTAGTTCAGGTAGTGAAATGTCGTTTATTAATGTAAAAAAAAGAGACGTATTTTAAAATATCAAATTATTTTATAAGGTCAGGCTACTTCCGATTGTAAAATATTGTTTAATAATATTAATATCGTGAAATGTGTTTTTTCCTACAGAAATTTAAGCCAAAACGCCCATTTCGTCGAGTATCCACACAAATTAAACCACACATCACCTCTACATATAGATTTGCAATTTCACTCACCATCAGCATAGTCTTCGCAAGAGGTGACTGAAAGCAAGCTGTGCTGATCGCTGCTCTCGCTGCTCTGCCTGCGGTGCAGAGGCGCAGCGGCACCAGGCTGCTCAGCAGCCCAGGAGCGAGAGGATGAGGAGGATGGAGAGGAGGAAGAGGGCACCTGGTGAACCAATACAGTCTCTGCGTGACACAAGGGTACAGCAGTCGAGGTGGAGGGGAAACTGTAACTCGTCTGAGCCTGTTCTAGAGGTTCGTTCAAACCCTCCGACATCACGATCTGAACCCGAGACTCAGGAGGTGGTACGGGAGTGCCGCCTGCACCGTACACGGCCTCTTCGTAGGAGGGCAGCGAGACCTGAACGCCCTCCACCATGATGGAGCTAGACTGTCCTGACACACCCTGCTCCCGGCTGCTTTAAAAGAGTGAAGCAGAATAAAAAGTAAGGCTTAAACGGTGTCATATCCTGAACTGTGGCTTACATCACAGTGGGCTGATTACGCAACAGCAGATTACTGGAACGACAGTGCAGTAGGGGAGGTGCCATATTTGTTTATGTCAAACAACTGGAATTAGGATTGACTCTGCATGCTGCTAAAATTAGTACATATGCAAACATTTCAAGAAGCTGGGTTTTTTTAAATGTACTTAATGCATTCAGTGGTACCAAAAATGACTGAGAAAGTACCCAAAGTACAAAAATAACATTTAAAAATATACTATAATAAAATATCAAAGCTACTAGTGACATTTATTTGAATGAAATTGAGCACAAACACTCGTTTTAAGTGCTCACACTATATGGTCCGAACGTCGAGCTGCGACTTGACTGCTCACAAGTGTGAAAAATGTGCCGGGTCGCGCCAATAGACCATGATATTGTGTATCCAGAGATATTGTCAAAACAAGCATCAGCTATCAATATCCATATTAACATTTCCAATGTATGTATTCAATTATTATAGGTCTAAGTATTATTGTATTATTATTATGGAAAGTCTACTTTTATTATTAAATTGATAGGCTATTATAATTATTTGCCACGCAATAATTTCATAGCGCATCACTGCATAACTGACATGCTGCAAAGATGAAAATTAAAAACAGCTTTATTTCAAAGACAGCTTGTTAAACATAACCATTGTTTTACAAATGAATAAAAGAGGCACGGTAGCTATACCTACAGACGTGGGTAATATGGTTTATCTGTTTTGCAACAGGAACTGGAGGTAAGCAACAGTAATTTGTAGCTAGTTTGATAGCTATGGAACTTCAAGATCTCCCTGTTTTTGTTATCTTTCTTGCTGCATTAAAGATGAAGTGGTTAAACTTTTTTTTTTGTGCAGGCACAGTGAAGGAAAAACACTTGAGTTTAGGGCAATCGGTTCATAGCTCTGCTTCAACAGTTCAATAACCTCAAGAGGTGAGCAAAATTTCTGACATGTCAGAAATCCATCCAACCATCCTATTCGCTATCAGGAGAGTAGTTCACTTTAAAAAAAAACTTTTGCTGACAATTTACTCACCCCCATGTCATCCAAGATGTCCACATCTTTCTTTCTTCAGTCGAAAAGAAATTTTCTCTATATAATGGACTTTGGAACCATTGGGAACCAAACGGTTCAAGGTCCAAATGAGAGTTTCAGTGCAGCTTCAAAGGGCTTTAAACGACACCAGACGATGAATAAGGGTCTTATCTAGGACCCTTCGAGTCATGACTCGAAAAAAGATTTGTTCATTTTGATGAACAAGTTTGAACAGGAGAGTCACGAACGCTCATCACAGAACAGAGCAAAGCGAGCATTTGTGCTTATAAAACTTACACTTTTTTTTCCTTTAGTTTCGCTAGATAAGACCCTTATTCATCGTCTGATGTCGTTTAAAGCCCTTTGAAGCTGCATTGAAACTCTCATTTGGACCCTGAACCGTTTGGTTCCCAATGGTTCCAAAGTCCATTATATGGAGAAAATTTCTTTTCGACTGAAGAAAGAAAGATGTGGACATCTTGGATGACCTTGAACCGTTTGGTTCCCAATGAAGTCAATTATATGTTGGAATGTTTTCATCAAAAACCTTAATTTCTTTTCGACTGAAGGAAAGAAAGACATGGACATCTGATGACATGGGGGTGAGTAGATTATCAAAAAAAAGTTTTTTGTTTTTTTTTTGAAGTGAACTACTCCTTTAAGAGGGAGACAGGGCCTTACCGGCTGTGGTGGAATGACTTGAGTTTGGGCTGAAGCAAAACAAACAGCACCACCAGCAGCAGGATGAGGGCCACAGAACTGGCAGTGGAGGCCACGATAGACAGAGCCGGCATGGGCAGTGTAGATTGCTGCTGCTCCCCTGGAAGAGAAACACTTTGATTCACTGCAGTGCGTAAAGCCAAAAAAAAAAAAAGGTTTATAATCAGATATAGTTGAAAAGCCAATTTAAACAAGTCTAAGTTGGTTAGCGGGTCAACCATCCGTATAACCTGGCCTGTTTTGAAGGTTTTAAAGGGGTTTGGGGTGATTTCAGCAGTTTGTCCTGGAAAACCATATGGCCAAACAGAAAAAAAAAACCCAGCAAACCACTTTCAACTGTTTTAGATGCTGTTTTTTTCCCATCAGGGATAACCATGTTGATTGTCTAACAAAAAAATATAGGTGATGTTTAAATTATGCTTTCTGGGACCTAAAACTTCCAATGCTGTACTAAACTCACTTGAACAGCTTGAACTTCTATCTACATTATTATAATTTAATACATTTAAAATGATTCTTGGTTCTCAACATTTTCCAAATAGCCGAGCTTGTGGAACAAGCTCCAGCTGCTGCATTACTTACCTTGTACAGGGTGACAGCTGATCTGCAAGGACGTTTTCCACTCTCCATTGTCACAAGTTCTGAACTGGTAACCTCCTTTTAGAATGTAGCCCTCTGCACAGAAGTACTCAATCACGGTACCCTGGGTCAGTCTGCGGCACGGCGAGGGGTGGCAGTTATATCCTCCGTTCTCCGGCGCACTCGGTTGTTGACAAACTATTGGAAAAAAAGCTTGAGAGTCAGTGCGAAGGAGAGGAACCAGAGCTTCCGTATCAATTTAGAAGTTTGACGTAGAATGAAATAATAAAGATAAGGTTAAATTGAACACACCATCATTTTTGACGCAGCGAGGCAAGTCAGAAGACCAGTGGCCTGAGACGGTGCAGGTGATAATGCTGTAGCCATCCAGCGTGTATCCTGGATCGCAGCTGTACTGCAAAAGTGTGCCAACAGGGAAGGAGCCGCGGTTTGTTTCCGTCAGGTTCCCACTGCCATGAGGCACAACTGAGGGTCTGGGACAACCTACAGGGGCAAAAAGAGCAGAGGTTAGCATAAAAACCAATTCAACTCAACTAAATAAATAAATAAAATATAAAAACAAGAGTGCCAACAGTTTCAAATTTCCCATTGGCCTGTTCCTGTTATAGTGTCCTTCAATAAGACTGCTATACAGACTACATAAACTACAGTTATTTCATAATGATAAAAGCCACTTCTTGACTTTAAATATAGGGCAACAAATGATAAAATAATAGTTGATAAAAGATCAACAAACAATGAATTTTCGTGACCAACTTGAACATGAGTGAAATTGGGGAACTTTCACCTTCACGTGATCATACAGATTCCAATTGAGATGACATTTTGCAGGGCAACGTTCTGAAGAAAACAAAAAGTAGGCTAATAAATGACTCTTCTTTACATGGTTGATCATTTCTGTCACTTCCAAGTACTTGCCCAGCAAACAAATTGAGGTTCTGGGAACTTTCCGGGAACGTTAGTTTTTGGTTCCCAGAACGTTCCTAGAACTTTCCCTTATGGTTAGGGGAACGTTCCCAGAACATTCTCCTTACGTTATAAAAGTGGAACCAAAAAATAACCAACATGGAACATTCATAACGTTCTTGTTTGGTTCCCAAAAAAATAACCTCATGGGACCATTCGGGAATGTTAGGGGAACGTTCTGTGTTTGCTGGGTGGGAACCAACATCACAGACTCAGGCTCACACCAAAAGCTCTGGTCTAAAAGCAACCTAAAATGGATTTGTACTAACCCTAAAATTCCTAACGTATCAAAGAAAAAGGGGACACAAGTAGATCTTATTCTCATATCGTCTGGTATTACATCGTCAATTTAACAAAAACTTCACCCATATTACACACAAAATGTCCAGCTTTGAAAAGCATAACAGAATACTACATTTCTGCCCTCGGGCATAATGGCATAAAGCCAATGGTATCTCTTTCGCTCTCATTTTCTTCGTCTTTCTCACACGATCAAAAAAAAAAAAAAAAAAAAAAAAAAAAAAACATTTCCTGAGCCTCTGAGCTGGAGCTTTATTCACACAATAGATCACTTGAAACACGTAAACATGTCTATCCCCTCATTACATTTATCCAGCAGAAAGAAAGAAAACAACTCAAACAAACAGGGTCTGTTTGGAGACCACCTCGATCACTGTGTTCTCTAATCTGAGCTTTTAACATGCTCTTAAGCTGCCATCAGCCGATTATGGACTCAGAGTTCAGACATACAGCTCAAACTCTTCTGATTTGACACCAGAGGAACATTCAGGATATGAACTACAGATGCAAAGCTTCACAATCCATTATATCAAACGTGCAACATCTGTAAGCAATTGTTTTTTTGTTGGAGTCAGCGATCAGTATTTTAATGCACTTTTTAAAATGGAAAGATTTTCTGATTCTGAGTGGACCAGCCACACTCAATGTACAGTATGTACAGTATGATAAAAGTATGAAAAAAAGTGTTCTGCATCAGCTTAAAATTCTAATTCAAATCTTAAAATATGTAGAAACAATTACATGTCCCATACTGTCTTTAAAATGTAAAATAATGAAACATTAAATGAATACATAAATTGTAAAAAGTAAAATTATTAAATGTAACTATTGAACCTGTCTATTGTACTGCTGTTTTATACAAGCCACTGTTAAATAATAAGCCACTTGAAACCATGCATTACATAGTTTACCATGATTTAGGCACAACAAAGCATTTTATCACTTCGCTATAATAAAATCATTGTACTCAAAAGGGTTTTCATTGACATATCCTTTTAATCCACAAATAAACATGTTACAAAAGTAAGAGAATGAGACTGTATATCACAAAATAACCAAATACGACCAAAATATAGCTCACATTAAAGATCAGCTACATTGTTTTGCCTTTGGTTTGATTAAAACTGGATCTTCAAAATTTTTCTTCATTGTTGTCATTTCATTGTTAGTTCATGCGTCACCGAAAGCTAGGATCTATCAAGGGAAAATGTGGAAAGAATCTCAGATTTGCGGAAGAACGTTTGTAAATGACGGCTGCCCAGACCTGCTACGACAAGTTGGACTGGGCCTTCACAATCTAAAACTGGCTGTACACATGACAATAAGATACCTATCTTAGGAGTACCACATGGGATGGGTCATGCGTTGGAACATACATATTTCTGGATGTAATGTTTTCAAACTGGAATTCCAATTAACCTGTTTGGCTGGCAGAAGTTTCATAAGAAACCTGGTTAATTTAGTAGTCTAGCTTGAACCGTAGATCAATTTTACCACAAAAAATGTCCTAAAGTACTCTAACTGGATCCTTTGACCTCCTTCTAAACACCAATAATCTGAATAAAATAGACCTCATTTAGATGAGAAGTTTAGCATTTGGAGTGAGATCCCAACAATGAAACTAAATGTCAAACACATGGTCCTGAACAGCCTTTACCCTCCATCTGTCCATGATGTGGCACCCAGAAGAAAGAAACAAACCCAAGGGATTAACAGCGGAATGAAATTCTAATTATCCTTCATTAGAAATGGCTGTGGTCTAAAAAGCAGATCACATTTCTGACCACTGCAGTGCGCAGCTGCTCATTGAGACCAAAACCCAGCAGTCCAGGCATGGATTAGACCCTGCTGTCTCAAAAAAAAAAAACACAAATAAAATAAATCCTCCCTGCTAAATATGTTTTGGTAGAAGATCTCCTTATGACATTGGTTGATGTGTTTTTTCAATCTCTATTGTTTCCCCCTCATCTCTCCTAATTCAAATCCCTGAGATCGTAAGCATAGTCAGGAAATGGTAGAAGGGGGATTTGTTCCTCTGTCCCATTTATGGACTTTGTAGAACCTAAAGAGGGAGGATCTCCCACAGACTTAACCTAACTAAGAAATGGCTGGTATACTCTTTAAAATCACAATCAAAAAATTAATTTCACATTGGTAATGTCTATTTTTTATTCTCTAGTGATTACAATATTTGAAAAATTAAAATGGCCTGAATTTAGAACAAAAACTAGAATACTGGTGTAAAACTACACTAAAATAAATTTCCATGGCACCAAACTAAAACAAAAATGATAAAAAGTACATTATAAAACTTGAAATCTTACCAATATGAATGCATTAAGTATAAAATAAAACTGTTTTTTAATTATACGTGTTAGCACATTAACTTTGCCGGCCCTAAAATACTAAAACTATACTAAATTTAAATAAATACATATTCAAAAATAAATCAATAAATATAAATAAAAATAAAATAAGTAAAATATTTCCACCATATGCACACAGCAAAATGGAATCGCTCACATTATCATAGCTAATAAACACAGGTTGGAAAAATACACTATTTTTCAAAAGTACGATTTTATATATATATATATATATATATATCTAAAACTAGCATTGGGGTATAGCAGAATCTATACCAGCTTGACACATTTCAACCACCATAATGCCCTGCTCTAACCACACATGGTGATTCATTTATAATGCATGTTTGTTCATTGAACTATTGCTTTACAAACCTCCTGAGATATCCACGTGTTTATAGCACTGCAAGTTTGACGTTGTTGACGAAACAAGCACACCACAGCTGCTGAGATATGAGACCCACCCATGACAAAACATGTCTTGAATGGCTCTCAAAGGGCTAATAACAGTATGTGGTTTCCTTGTAAGAAAACGCTGCACGAGAGAGAGAAGGCCTCAAGATACTCGAGTCTCATGTTTCTGTGTACATAACACGGTTGGGACGACATGAATCCTACTGCAGGCGAGAGGGATAACGAGTTGATATGTGTGAATGTATATGTCTGCGTTTACTGTTCCCACATGTGTTTCCAGCAGATTCAAAGGGTTAAAGGGAAACATAGCACACAGCTGACTCTGAGAGATAAAGCGCACCCACGGACTCTCACGCCCGAGCAGGAAGGGATGTTAGGAAAGAGTTTCAGTGAAAGGGGTGTTATTTATGCAGGGATAGAGGAGAGAGGAATGAGTTTCCACATGCACATGTCTAATAACACAGAAAAAAAGACAGTAGAAACAGACGAACTTGGCTGCTACAACAAAACGAGCCCTGACAAGACATCCAAGTGACTCTCCCTGGATAAACACTGAACGAAACCATAACTCTTCGAGCCTCTAATGCCTGAATCGACAGATTCAATAATATTTTTTGTGTAACACACATATCAAAAAACATCTCTAAGCACCATAAGTTAAATAGTGCTAAGCATTTTCACATTTGAATTCTTTATTCACAGAGACAGAGTAGCATTGACCAACACATTAATATCAATATATAAGAATTATTATTATCTAATTTATGAATAGTAAGAGGCCTATAGTTATTTTCATGTTAAATGGATGTTAATTTGATACCATTAAATACATAAATATTAAAAATTAAATAATTGTAATTGCTACACTGTAAAAAAATATTGCTGGTTTAACTTAAAATAAGTTACCAGATTGCCTTAAAATTTTAGGTTGATTGAACTGGAAAAAGTGAGTTAATACAATGAAGGAGATTGATTTAATCATCAGAAACTCAAAATAATAAGTTATCTGAACTAAATAAATCATTTAAGTTGATTTGACTAAAGAAAAAATGTTGTGATAACAAATCTTGAAAATATTTATTTACAGTGTACAAGTGAATTTAGGCATCACAGCATTCTAATATACAGTGTGAAAAATGGATATTTAGTTTTGAGGTTGACTAAAGATTACATTTAATGGTGTTAGTATCTTAAAGATTAACTCTAAATGAGAATGCACAGTAAAAACTATTTTTTTAAATGTCTAATATTTTCCCATAACTTCCGGTACTGATATATCTTGCTAAAAAAATTGACAAATAACAGCCTGCATCTCTGAAATATATAGTATCTTTTTATTTAGGGCACGTGGACAACAAAGGGGCCTTAAAATGATGCCTGTCTTCTGAGAAACCAAACAAAAGCATTAACCAAAGCTCCACGTGTTCTTTATTATACCCATTTGCAGCCCGAGGTCGGCGGCTGACTGATTTAAGCAGCTTGTCCTCACAAACCAAATCGACTAGGAGGGAAAACCGAGAGACAATCTGACAGAAGACACAGAGGAAGACTCTATTGTTCCTCTAGGCTTTGTCACAGTTAAAAGTGGCAGATGGGTGTTCGCACTCTCCTGATTCTATTCGGACAGCTGTGAGCAACTCCTCTTCTGTGCACAGAGAGGGACAAAAAGGAAAAAATAGAAAGCGAGAGGGGGCACCCGGTGGCCCTGCTGTGTCTGCTATCATCGGATGGCTCTAGACACAGTGCTCTTGTGTTCGGGATCTGCTGTGCCTTGGCTCACCCACTCCAGGAATGCACTCGGCCCACAGCTAATGACAGATTGGAGCCTCTGTGGTGCACGCAAGCGGTCGGAGCAAAAGCTGCTGCCATTCAGCTGCCTGGATCCTGGGCCAGCAGCTGTGCTCAGAGGTGCTGACATCCATTGTGCTGGCTAATGGCTATTAGGAACTTGAGTGCGAAAAGGGCATCTGTTTAAACGTGACCAGGCGACTTAGAGGGTCAACAGTGAATGCCTATCAAACACTGTCCACAAAGACAGATGGTGCAGTTAGTTGCTTTGAAGCAAGGTGGCGATAAAAAAAAAATCAAAAGGGTGGAGTGTTGTTTTCTCAGATGGATTTACAGTATGTAAATAGTTTCACTTTTTTAATCTCACACCACAGTCACATCACGAGCTAAACCACCAAGGGATCGGTTCCACACGCAACAGATAACTAGTTGGAGCAATCTTACAGCAACCTTAAATTAATTGACGCTGGTCAAAAATATTCGAAAAAGTTTTGAATGGAAAGTTCGCCTCATGTTTTGATGTCTTATTCACAAAAAGTACCAATTCACTGAAAAGATTAAACTCAAAAGAATGATTTGTTAATGAACCATTTCCAGATTTTCTGTGAAAAACTAATCGGGTCTGTTTCTCATCTAGAGTTATCGTACAGGTTCAGTGCTGGACTTTGTTATTCTTCTAGTTATTTACCTATAGCAACTAATAAATCCGAAGTCTCACACATTTACAAGAAATAGCTTCCACATTGAAAAGGAAGGTAGATACAAGTGTATGAGTTGTATGGAATACTTTTATGCTGCTTTCTGATCTTTTTTTGAAGCTTGAAAGCTTATGTCCCTGTTCATTGTAATTACATCAGAAAAAAAATCACCTAGTGGATTCTACAGAATTTCTTCATTATTTTCCACAAAAGTAGACATACAGGTTTGAAATGAAGGAACTAACGCAACAAAGTGTATACTCCACATTTAAGCAACTATTTAAACGTCTATAGGAAATAATCTAGGCTAATTATCACATGAGGAAAGGTCTGTATTTTAGTCACTGACATTTTTACTTCCTCATGACTTTCTGTGAATCAGTAACTGTATCTAATCTGGCTATACAAGGCAAGATGCAGGTTCTGTAAAAATTGAATCACTATGAGCCAGTGCGGCTAGAATGTTGTCATTGAAAGGGGCAGGAAGAAAATGGGTTTTTATAAAGCTGCATGATTTCCCTGATGTGTAATGGAAATTTGAAATATTGACTGCTAGTTACAAAGCTACAAAAAATGTTATTTTTAGATTCGCAATTTCACATAAATAGTTTTGTATTATCCCCTTTCTACAGATGATAAACCAGACATCAACCTCTAAACTCCGTCATGCCATTGTGTTTGATAAGGGCGTGGGTGGATAATAAACTGAACCAAACACATCTTGACACACGCGAGAGATCACTTCCAGCAATGGTGCAGACCGAAGAGTCTGCGCCCTCAGATCACTTGGATGTGGCTGTGGTTGCAAGTGGTAAAAACGATACAAATACTGTTCGTTTCCTCACACAAACCGCTCGTTTCGTGTCTTAGGCCACCAATTTGTACTTACATTTACAAGTCCTTAAATAATTTGGACTTCTCTGTGCATGATCTTTGACATGGTGACCATAGACCTCCATTATATGACAAGACAAACGGTTTTACCTAAAAATATCAAAATTGAAACTGCTGCGGAAACAAAGACACCTACATCTTGGATGCCCTTGAGGTAAGCTAAAACATATCAAAAATTAATTTTAAAGTGAACTATCCCTTTAAGAGGAACATGGATTTACGGCATTATTTCAGTTCTATTAGGCAGAAACACGGGCACTAAAGCACAAAAAACAAACAGTCTATTACAATAATGTTCTCATAACGATAAAGAAAAAGTTTTCGTTTTTCGTTTTCATGATCGATCTTCGATGTTAAGGTCAAGTACTCGTGCGTGCCCATCTCTAGTCCACAATACAGCGTTCATCGAGATCACACACGGCTACAAGAGAGGCGCTTGCATCCTTCTGAATTATGAAATTACAAATGGGGCATCCTACAGTCTTGTGCGCTTCAACGACAGGCACTGAACTGAAGATGCAAAACTGCTATTTTTCCACAATAAACACAAGAGACACAAGCCCTATGATTCATATCATTCCTAACCCAAATGATCTGACACCCACACAAACATCCTCTAAAACATTTGATATAAAATTGAGGGACTGTACAACACCTGCTAAACCTGTACTACTAACAACATAAAATACTGTAGAAAGATAAGTAAGCTTTGAGGGGAAAAAATAAAGCGTAGCTGGAGAGGGAAAGCAGACATTTAGGTTTCACACAGATTTCCAAAGAAGAATCAGGTCAGCCTTGTAACTCTTTTAAAGTTGCACTACAAAGTGAACCGAAACTTGAAGTTTATGATCACAGTTCTCAATTTAGTCCTCATTTTATTTTCACATAATGTGCTTTAATCAAACAAACATCAATTATTTGGGGAAATTTACCATTGGGTAATGATGGTTAAAAAAACAACGTGCAGTCATCTCAAACCCACACAAACCACATCCTGAAGCATAAGAATGCTGCTTCTGCATTTTGTTTAGGAAATGAATAAACCTTTATCTAACAAGGATGCATTAAATTGATCAGCAGCACAACACTGATAATTTCATGATGATTTCTGAAGGATCATTGTGACACGGATGTTGAAAACAGAAACCAGGAACGTTGAGAACAGTCTTAGCATCATGTGCTGCATCCCAATTCGTATACTATCTGTCCTAAATAGTATTCGAAAATAGAATTGGTACGTCCCAAATCGTAGTATGTTGAAATGAGTGTCCCAAAGAGACCCGGAAGGTCTACTATATCCGTCCAGAATCTGAAGTGTAGATCGCACACTCTAACGGCTGATGTTGCCCACAACCCATCGCGCGCTGGACGAGGATTCGGTTAGAACTACAAACACAAGTAAAAAGTGTTAAAAAACTACAGAAATGGAGGACGTGCGAGTCCGGCGGTTGTGTAGAGATGTTTAGATCAAGGGGTTTGAGTGATTAATTATCAGTATCTAACCTGACGAAAATGTATTTATCCAATGGTGGCTACATTATTATATTGCATCTGCAGAAGCATTGTGAACTTTTGTAAAGATATGTTAGATAACTTTTAAATTCATCATTATTTTCAAACGACTGGCAGGTGAATGTGCAACAACAATGCTCTCCGAAACGGTAAGAAACTAAATTATATTGACTGGAGGATTTTAACTTTGACAAGATGATTGACAGGGTAGTTTATGGTGATAGGATGCACGTGAAAGAGTGGTCCGTTAAAGATGATGCAGTAGTATGTCCCAAAGCTTGCCTACTCTTTTGCTACACACTCAAAATTATGTACTTTTTCTTCACAAAATACATACTTTGAGGGCGTAGTATAAGTAGGCGAATTGGGACGCAGGGATGGTGAGAAGTAACACTTGCTAACATATGGAAGTGTTACAGTGATAAATTAGAGTAAGAAGTGAGTAACATGGGAAATTCCTGTAGTTCACAACGTGCCTATTGCTAAAAACAGAGCGACGTCAGCTGTGTGCCTTTAGGGAGCTGATTTTCTTTCTCACACTCTGAAATAATGTGGGCTAAGTCAAGCTCCAGAAACCCTAAGCTCTCAGCCCCTGAGAACAGCAAGGTTTTTTTTTATTGTTGCCTTCCTGTGCTACTTCCTCTTGTTTGTTACTGTTAGACACACATGTGAATGAAGCGATGCAATCGAGCCTTTTAAAAAGAATAACTTCACACAACATAATTTCATAAAGTAGGATCTGGTCCCTGCTTATTTCTACTTGTATCTAAACTTTGTAGATCATTACCTTGGTATGACATTCAGTGAATGTTTCAAGCAGTTCGCAGTAACATGGTAATCCACAAACTGTGGCTTTGCAGGTTCTGTCTTGAATAGGGATGTGCGAAATTACAAATTTCATTACCGTTTAAAAGAAAATTTTGCAACCGACTAGACTATAACATCCTGGAGACAGTCTATGTGATCCATTTGAAATCTACTACTTAATCTATGAAGTCAAATCCCATCCTAAATGCCCTAAAAATAGGTCAGATAAGTACGATTTGATTCCCTTGCATAATATTATCCATTATAGACATATTTATTCAAATCAACTGAATCAATAGACAGCACAGGCCCAATAAGTTTAAAGTTTAAACCGTATTTTCTTTGTAAGGATGCTGATATTGCAACTGTTAAAGTGTCAAGTAAGTTTCATTCATAATGTTTATCCTTTAATTCGATATAAAATTTCATATTGTATTGTCCCTCATAATGGGTAGTATCAAGGCTATAAGCAAGCTTTATCGGTACTAGTTTGACATGAGACAGAAGAAAATGGAAAAGTTTTGTGTAGGCTTTTAAAATACCCCCTCAACTTGCTCATCTTCCGAGTGGACGTTTCTTTGAACCCACCATGATTGACACAAAGAAAACCAACGCATGCAAAATCTGAGGTTAAATTAGGTTGTTTTGTTTTTTTCACTCCAAAATAATATATTACTTTTAAAATGTAAAATCAACATCACAGTAATTTAAATGTAGCATTTGTAATAATAATGACGACTAGTATTTCCAAGTGGACTGGGTGCACCAGTATCATTTAATCGACTAGTCGAATAGTCTTGCACATCCCTAGTCTTGACATTGACATTGATGACCTGCCAATCAAGCTACATGGCCAAAAGTATAAGCAGACCTGTGGGGATTTGCACATCCGATTCAGGTTTCTCTTTCATCACTCAGAAGCCTTATAATATGCTTCCTTCAGCATGTTCTACAACAGACCAATACAGATCCAAGGTCTAGTACTTCCTGTAAGAGGTCAATCTCATGCATTTAGGCCCATTAAGACCTAAAGATTTTACCTATTATGTCCATTTTTACAAGATGTATTATAAGTCTCAGGTTTTCCCAGAATGAGTCTGTGCAGTTTCAGCTCTATTACCCCATGGATCCATCTACCCCATGGATCATTTATTATACCAATCTATAGATGTCCTTTTTTATTCTTCTCTGATTTATGGGGAAAAATAGTGGATGGATTTTTACCACAGTATGGTGAGTATGTACAAAATTAAGTTCAAAAACACCGTAAAAGCGAATTTTGCATAATAGGTCCCCTTTAAATAACTAATTTTATTTACAATTTCTTTTTAACATCCAAACTTTTTTTTAGCTTAAATTACACATTTCACCTTAAAAAATACTGAAGAGATGAACCGAACAAACGTGGATATTTAGGTGGATGAAAGGAAAGCAGCCAAGAATATGGCACAATATCATCAACAGACTTTCATTGGGTGACCTTGAAAAATCCACCCTTCTGTCCGCTGCTCGGTCTGTGGGAAGGCTAAACACGTAGCTTTCAGCCGATGTACTAGATTCATGCCAAACACGTGCGAGCAGCCATACATCCATGCACACACACACACACACACACTACTTGGGATCACTTGGGACACTTTTGTCCCTGGCTCGACTTTGTGGTGCTGAATCAATATGGGAATGTGGCCACATGGGATCAGTGGTCCAGTCCAATCCCACCATCCCTCAATCTCTCCATCTCCAAATGCAACGCTCTCAATGACTCACATATTACATAAGGCAAGAGACACTCATTTGCTCATTGAGCCCAGTTCACGTGTTGTTAAGGGGAAATAGTGCAGATGCCGTGTGGTTTTGGAAACAGAGTTGAGACTAAACTGGACTGGTTTTCCAAACGCTTCAGTTACAATTATTTAGAGAGCAGTTTTGATTTCAGATATCGATTCAGGTGGATTGGGTTGATACTTAGCATATACAGTGCCCTCGACAAATATTGGCACCCTTGGTAAATATGAGCAAAAGCGGCTGCAAACTTCAAAAGGGACCTGGTTCTGTGGTCTGATGAAACTAAAGAAAGAGCTTTTTGAGTTAAAGAATAACTTAGGCTTTATAAAAAAAACACACACACACATGCCCAAGTGACTAAGGTCACACACACCTCAGTCTCGACTGCCTATCAACATGGACATCTGTCTTAGTTCTCAGGCCAAATCTGCCATGTTGAACATAATATAGAGGTATTTTAGTGAGGGAGACTCAGGGTGAGACTCTCACGGACAGGGGTAACAGACGTACACACACCCTCAGTGGAGAGAAAGAAAGAGAGTGAGTGTGTGCCCAGCCCCCACAAACACCTCCCAGATGCTCGACTGAAAACAAAGAAATGATGCTCATTTTATTCCATCCGGTAGCTTAAGTCCAACGGTTATTTCTGTTATCAAAGCACTGACGGCGCTAAAAACTAAAGGACAAAAGCCTTTGTCTTTGACGTCAAGAATCACGGATGCCAACAGACAAAAACCGCCGCACTGCAAACCATTTGTGACTCATAATTATGCAAAAACTGAAATTCATTATAATAAATTGAAAAACCTCCATTCCGGCAAGTTACTTTACATATTTCATTATCTAAGGACATGTTACGTCCTACGAAAAAAATCAATGAGGCAGCTGTCGGCATCTTATATTAAAGTTTAAAGAGTGTGAGAGCGGACAGCAGTGAAAGGCCTAGGTGTATGAGTTTGGAGGAGGTTTTTGTGAATAATCTTACCTGAAGCTTGGCCTGTGGGGAACATGCCGAGGAGAAGGAGCAGCAGGGATTTGGCGGCCACCCTGTGAGCGAGCGAGGCTCTCGTCTCACACGCTACCATTCCATTGCACATCTTTCAGCACTGCTTGTGCAGCAAGAGTCCTCTCCGGCTGAACCTGATGACACAAACACACACTTATTACTACAGGGAGCTCAATAGTTAGTGTATTGAATGCAAAACCCTTATAGGTACTTTACCACTCTCACCACTCATGTAGGGGTTGGCAATATGACCAAAATCACGATAGGAGTAATTTTATGTCAATAAAGATATCATTCACGATTATTTTTGCTTTGAATACGTTTTTTTGATATAACATTTTAAATCAACAAAATACAAAAAAGATGCTGCAGGAAATCCATGTGGTATGGTGTCGTTTACATATTTAGCCTATTAGCAAATATGCACTTAGGGAAAAAACAAGAGCACAACCATCACACAAATGAGAGCAGGTGCAGGTGTTGCTAAAAGCACAAGCCATTTGTCAGCATTCCTCCAAAGGAAGATACATGTGTGTGCAGATGGAAGACTAAATTAAAAAACACGGGGTGCTCGAGTCTGAGAAACAAACAGGATGCTGAAGGTGCAGCTACAGCCAATCTGCCACCACCGCCACACCTTTCCCCTCATAGCTCGGAAGAAGCACTAGGGTGTCCAAGGAGCACAAGGAGTGTGACGCACATCCCACTGGCAGACAAGAGCTCGCCTGCTGTCTCGTGTACCAAACAGACTGGTGCAATAGAACATTCTGCAACAAAATGCTCAGTGCCAACATGATCCCAGAGTGGGAAAGCAGCAAATCAGCCTGGATTCAGTAAAAGTGACTAAGGTGTTGTACAGATGGCATCCCGAGTAAGCGTAATATCGTAATAACACAAAATATCCAAAAACGACTGCTTGAAAATATTGTAAAATACAGATAAATGACCGTCTCACAAGCTGTTGAAGAACCAAACTTGCACAAAATGCAGAGAAAAATGGATTTACTGATGGACAGTAACCTCTAGATATTGACACGACGCAAGAAACCAGTTGACGCAAACACAAAAAACTACAACGGTTTTCGAAGACCGTTGCTGACTGAAATAATACTGTCACACTGCAGCGAGAAAAACTTAAGTGGATTTAAAAGGTCAGTTCACCCAAAAATAAATTTATTCCAAACCCAGACTTTCATTCATATTCAATTTTTTTAACGAAACTTGAGAGAACTTTCTGTTCCTCCATTGAAAGACCAATACATCAATGTAGATGCATAAAAAAGATCCATATGAATCAAGTTTAATCTAAGTTAAGGCTTTTATTCACATATAAACATTAATCAAAGCACATAACCAGATCAAGCACATCACATATGATGAATCAATGGATTAAGATTAAACTTGGGTTAAACTGCTTGATTTATTTGGAATTAGCCAGGTTAAAACCAGACCATTCTCAGTTGTAACTGAGTTATGGTCTGGCAAAGCTTCATTTCCAGAGGGGCGTCACCAACGGACGTCGCGGGTAGACCTAAAACCAATCGGAGCGATGAAGGAGATGACGTATGCAATGCGGCGGCTGGCGGAGAAACATCTCCGAGTGTTGTTCTTTGCTCGTTTTTTAACAAAAAGGAAATGTTCAAAAAAATCGCTTAAAACAGCTGATTAGCTATTCAGCCGATAGCTGATTCGAATGAGTGATGTTCGACGGTGTCATCCATCTTTGTAATATGTAGGCTACAAAATCTGCTTCAAAATCCCAGCGCTGTCGTCATCGTGTAAAGCCAGCCCCAACGTTTCTGATTGGTGCTGCGATTTCGACGAATTGGAAATGGGCTTGAATGAGCTCTTTGTCAGACTAACTTTCAGAGCAAATATAAATTTCCCAGAAGTTGTCTGGGTTTTTCAAGGCTAATATGGAACTGTTTTAGGACCCATTTATGGACATTTTGAAGTATCAACTTTTTAGTGGAATTTACTTTCAATGAAGGAACCGAAACCCCTTAGGTTTTAATAAAAAATTCTTAATTTGTGTATGAAGAGAAGAACAAACATCTTATGGGTTTGGAACAACATGAGGAACAGGAGCTATCCCTTTAAAATATCAATTTTATATGATTTTCAATTATTTGTTTTTGAAAGTATTTCTATACCACTTTTTGGTAAAGTTTAACCACATTAGAAAGCCATAATCCTATCACACTACTAGTCACTTTCCTTTGAAGCAAACAACAATTCCGGCCAGATGCCAAATATAACGTGGCACCACAGTTCCTGCTTCATCATACCAGAGCTGCCTTCAGGTTCAAACATAAAAGGGTTTAAGCAAGAAATATCGAAATACAGAGCCCTTCCAGGGAGTTTAGAACAAGATGGGAGACAGAAAGGGAGAAATACATATAGCTGGGAATATTGAGATTCAATCAGGGAAAAAGGGTCCAGGTTGCATGACAGTAAAGAAAAGGCCTTTTGTTTAGTGTATTATGGCTCACAGTCACACAGTTCCTTTTTTATACCTTTGCATATGAAAAGCAATGAGGAAGAGGTGGTCATCCATAGGGATCTAAGAGTTTGTACAAGGGAAGTTTTTCAAAGCAACAATTACATTTGTCCACATGAAATCATATTGAAACAACATCTTGATCAAGTTTCAACATGAAGCTTCACATTTACGTCAAGACATGCTACTGCAAAAAGCACAGTAAAGTTGTAGTTGGGTTACAAGTAGTGCAAAAACAAAGCAACAACCAATGCATGCTGGCGGAAAATTAGAGATACCAGGCAATTACAACGCAATTTGTCGTGGGCAGATGACACTAATCAGGTTTACACTACTATATCGCCTCACTAGAAAAACTAGCAGCACAGCTTAATTAAAAAAATACATTAAAGTCAGGAATTTGAAGAGATACCGTAGGGACACGGTAACATAGTTGTTCTAAATAAGCCCCAGTATGTACGGGCTTTAAGTCACACGCGTCGACACGTGCAACTGTACCGAGAACAGAACAAGTACAACAAAGAGAACAGATCGCGCCCTGCTCTTCAAATAGTGTGAACAGAACAATATTAACCTATACAATCAAACAAAAAAGTATGAATCACTAATGGTCGCGATTAAGTTTCATAAAATAATAAACTTTGGGGTTGTTTCTAACTTTTCGAACACAAGTTTTTAAAGTCCTTCTGTAATGTGAACACTGTTTACGGTAACGTTACAGCACTTTGTACATGTACGCGTGCACGCGTATGTGATTCCGCGTGTAGGAGTTAAATGTTTCGACATGTCCATTTTGCAACGGCTCGAAAAAACAGAATGTATATTATAGTTACATTGACAAACTCCCTAGATATTCACACGACGCAAGAAACCGGTGGACGCAAGCACAAAAGACTACAACGATGTTCGAGGTCCGTTGGTGACCGAAAGAATACTGTAACACATTGAAAACTATTCATGCCAATGTATCGAAAACAAAAACAGCCGTTTAATACTCCACTTTACAGATATTTACACAACAGATATTTAACATACTAGTAAAGTAAAATGGCAGCCTATGGCTAACAACAGGCTTTGTCCGCATCGCCGGACTGGCGACTTTAGTAATCGCGTTATGACACACTAATTAACAGCCACATTTCCAATTGAAACTCACAAGATAATGACATAAGGACAGTGTGATTAGCTTAAAAACAAATAACATTACACGTCATGATCTTTTTAACAAAACACATCGCTGTGATCGGAACAGTGCTTTTGATTGGATTAGGATTCAATAGCGAGCTAGAATATTAAAGTACTATCAATAAATAACTTACCGACCTTCTATTTCTATATTCAAGTACTTAGACTGAATCATTTGGCTATCGATATATGTTAGCTTTTACGCTAAATAGGGATTCAGACCCTAAAGACTCCGAGTGGCTAACCGTGTTAGCTCTGCTAACTAACCTTCACAGCGCAAAAAACAAAAACAGATCTTACCAGTGAATGCCCTCCTCTTTACAACCAGTATTGGGTCACCATGGAGCTGCGTATAATTGATGGAAATCCCAGGGTTACTGTAAACGCTGTATATGCTGTATGGAATGTATTCTGAGATTCTGACGGCCCTTTACGATATGAACATCCGTCTACGGAGAAGGTTGAGAGCAGCCAGCCAGCGGGGCCAGATCGGAGTACCTCCTCCCAACAGTAGGAAAGGGTTTCGAGCTCCACCAGTGGCCTCGCTCTCACACCGTCTCCATGACGACCATGGCGAACTGTACGCGAGAGGGGCGGGGCTTACTCTGCTAGTTCACGAGAAATCAGCTGTAACTTGGAAGAGGATCCCACGATGGGTCTGGTAGGTTTAGTGTAATTGCAATAAACGCACTGAAGTGCATTTGCTCTCTTCTAAAATCTCGAGTTGCTAATTTCATAAATAAAATGTTATTCTGGCTTCTCAATTTATAATAAAGATGATTGTAGTTAATTTAGATAGAATTTGAATATTTGGATATGTAACGTGGCCAGAGGTGGAAAGTAACGAATTACATTTACTCGCGTTACGTTAGTTGAGTAGTTTTTTTGTGTTACTTTTTAAGTAGTTTTTAAAATATGTAGCCTACTTTTACTTCTACATCTTGAAATCATATCCGTTATTGAGTAAAAAATAATAAGAAGAAAGCGAAGCACTCGGTTCGAATTCTTATGAAGCGAATAATGGCCTGTATGAAATTACTTTGTAGGAAAATGCGTGGTTGTCCTTGAGGATAGATATCGTAATAAAAAAACATTAATTTTCTAAATAATACATTTCATAAGACGATGTTATTAGATTTATTAGATTAGATTTTTAGACCAGTACTTTTACTTGAGTAGAATATTGTATTAGGCTACTCTTTCCATCTCTGAATGTGGCAAGCAACAGGATTAGATTTAATTTACTCAATTTATTACTAGCGCAGCAACAAAGAAGAGTAGAAGAGACATTTGAACATGTAATATTATATTGTACATTGTATGAAAATGAAAGATGAGTGTTGCTTATAAAATTGCAGGAAAAAGGAATCCAAGACATGTCACTGAAAAAACTGTTGGCAAGAAAACAAGGTATGAAAGATGAGGTGTTGCAATATATAGCAACAAGGTTATATTTGAGAATATAATTAAGTAACTAACAAAGGAAAATTTCCCCCCCTAATTTAGAAACAGTAGTTCTTTCTGCATAGTGGTACAGTACAGGTATGGTATGACATCACTTTGTAGACAAAATGCAGAAACGAGTTAGCCTTTTAACGCCATCTCCCAAAGTCAATGGGTTTTTTTGAACAGGGTTTTGGTTAAATGGCTGAAGGTCTGTGGTGAAGCTCAAGACACTTTCACATTTTATTCTATGACATAAAATACACCAATAATATTACCACACTAAAGCTGTTACGTGTCTTGAAAAAGGCAGTTGTTAACAAATGGCATATTTTTTGTTTAAACAATAAACATTATATTTTAACCATTTATTAAATGCTCGAAGAAAAGAAACAAATGACTAAAGTCTGTCGAGGAGATTAAACGTCATCACACCTAACAGGTCAGCTCAGTCCGCTTTTATCGAGACAGTACTGGCTTTTACAGCATTATGGTTGATTGTGCCCTTTCAAACTAATCTGACTCAAACGTTCTGGGAAAATGTTTGTAGATAAAAACTGAAAGAGTTGTCTGAACCTTGTCTGGTAGTGACATTGAATTCGTGGCCATGGGACCGTGGTGTAGTTTGTTTATTGTCTACCTTTAGCTTTTTACTTCTGCCGACTGAATTTAGGCTTGTGTTCAACTGTGATAATTATCTTGATAAACAAAACGTGTAAGTATCATAAACTTTTGTTAGCAGTAGTTTTTAGCACTAATCCAAAAGCATGTGGTAAAATTCTATTGGTTTGGTTTTTCTCAAGGGAACCAGTGTGATGTTAACTGCCAGTTAGCCAACAAATCGATGTCATTATTGGTCATTATCATACCTGCACGGCTGCACCCCTCTATTTCTGTAACTGCAGTAGTTGCTGTAGCCTATGCAATTATTGTTGTAATTGCTGCAACCCACATTGCAGTTCAATTGGTGGTGGTAATGCATCTAAAAGCTGGTTTGCCAACTGCCAATAAACAAAGAAGAAGAAGAAGAAGAGGTCAGCAACAACTCATTACTGCAGTAATAATCACACAGAAGTACAACCAATGAGATCAGTCATTTGTACAGACTCCCTTTCATATAAACAGCAAGACAAGATATAATAGTTGAAGTGATGTAGCGTCAGACAATCTGGACTTAGAGTAAACCTCTTGTGGGTACCATCACAGGGTGTGAAAGGAAATGAAGAGGCAGACCATATGGCTAAACAGTCTTCGAAAGATTTACAAACTGACATTAAAGTGTCAAAGAGTAAAGCAGAAGTAAAAAGGTTAATAGCAAAATAAATAAGAAAGAAATGGCAGAAGGAGTGAGTTAGTTGAACAAAATGTAGACACTTTCATCACATCCAAGAAAAAGGTCTAAAAAAAGAAAATGTGGAAACAGTAAAGATGACGTTTTAATCTCAAGAATGCATTGGACATTGTTCACATAGAATGGGGAAGCATGAAACTGGAAACTGAGACAAATGTGGTCAATCACTAAACCGTTTATAGAGTGTGATGCATATGAAAGAGCAAGATTTCAACTAATTCAAGTTTAAGATAATTTGCAATATATAATTTGTCACTTCAGGTTCCGTTAGGAAATGGCCCAAAACAATCAAGAATATTTCATGAATTATTTCTTAATTTTTTATTTATTTAATTATTTTCTTAAAAGAGACTTATCAATCGAATTTAAGATATCGTTGAATTAACCCCCATCCCATTTTCATTCCTATTATTGTTTACCAACTTCCCAACCATAATGCGCTCCACACACTCCTCTCTCCAGTAGGTGACGGGAATGCAAAATAAGTTGGTTGGACTTTGACCACCCATAGATATCTATATGTGACCACCGCCGTTAAACACCAGAAGAAGAAGAATTAACAAAAACAAAAAGAAGACATGCTGAAGTTTGCTGTTACCCATTTCGCAAGAAATACTCTGGCAAAAATGCATCACAGCTCGGGGGTCAGCATTAGGCTTTTGCCCAGTAATAAGTGCTCCTTTGAAGACCCAGTGCACGTGACCGTGAGTGGCTTAAATCCACACCAACGCGTGGTCCTGCGCTCTAAAATCACCGATGAAAAGGGACTTGTTTTCAAGGCTTCAGCCACCTACCAAGCAGACTACAGTGGTCAAGTTGACCTGAACCGCGACTCTTCTCTTGGTGGCAGCTTTACCGGGGTTGAACCAATGGGCTTATTCTGGGCACTTAAAGCAGACGTCGTAAGCTGCAAATTCGCACTAACAGACGTGACGCGCACTCAACTCGTGTACCTCGAATGTGTCAGTGACGATAAAGTCATCGCTAAAGTAACAAACGAGAGACACTGCATTGCCGATGGTATCCGGAGAATTCCTGTAACTGAAGGCAGGATCAGAGGAACTCTTTTTATGCCATCTGGTCAGTTATTTTAGCTGTAGTATCTACTGTCTTAAAGACTAGTTTGTAAGTCACTCCATATAGCATTGGTTCTCAACCAGGAGGCCGCAGTATGACTTATATTTAAAACACATTTAAATGATTTAGATAAATTCGTATTCAGTCGACTGAGATGCTAAAGTTTTTGCCCATGCTCATATTCTGTTTTGTAGCAGCCCCTTGTGGTGAAAACGGAGAAGTGCAGTGTAACACTATTGCTTGACTATTGAAAAGGTCTTCAATTGTCAATCACAAATTCATGCTGGCCATTATTATTTTAATCAAGTTTGTCAAATCAAGTTTTTAATTCTGATTTTCTAACTTTTCAGGTAAAGGACCATTTCCTGGTATTTTGGATACCAATGTGTTTAGAGGAGCTCCATTTGAGTTGAGGGCAGCTCTGCTGGCAAAAAGAGGATTTGCTGTTTTAGCCTTTGCCTTCCAAGGATACCAAGATTTACCCAAAAAAGCTGACAAATTTCACCTCGAGTATTTTGAAGAAGGTATAGATTTTTTGCGACAACAGCCAGAGGTTAGTATGTATAACTGTTCATGCACATTCCTTATTCTTATAATCTCTAAATAAAAAAAATAATAAGCTAATTACAAAGACGGGTTTATAAGAATCACAAATTCAATTCCAACATTTTTTTTTCAAAGGTCAAAGATCAAAAAATTGGTCTAGTGTCCATATCAAAGAGTGGAGATCTCGCTTTGTCATTGGCAACATTCCTACCTGGTATATCGGCCACTGTTTGTGTCAATGGATGCAATGCCAATACTTTGATACCGATCTACTACAAAGACATCTGTGTTCCACCCCTCCTGTTCGACGTAAAGAGATCAAAAATGACACCATTGGGCCTTTTGGATATTGGGGATTGCATGAATGACCCGATGTCCAAAGAAGGCCTTCCTAGCGTTATTCCCATTGAGCGTGCCTCTGGTCAATTCATGTTTATAGTGTCAGAAGCTGACAGGAATTGGCAAAGTGTCTATTATGCAAAACTTGCATGTGACAGACTCAAAGCACATGGGAAAAATAACTACGAGCTGGTGAAGTATGAAAAAGCGGGTCACTTTATTGAGGTGCCTTATATGCCCTTTTGTCTCGCTAATTTTCATGCTGCAGCTAAACATGTGGTTTTCTTTGGCGGGGAACCCAAGGCTCATTCAGAAGCACAGTGTGACGCATGGCCGAGGATTGTGAATTTTTTCAAAAAACACTTAGCGGCTGCTGATCACAACTGCAGATCTATGCTGTAAGAAAAAGGGCATTTACAGTACATAATAGTAGTCATAACATCCAGTTATAATGTTGACTTGCATTCCTAATATCAAGTATTAAAAAATATCATTCTAGTGATAATAATGATTGATGATATGCTTCTAAATCTATTGATGTTTATATCATTCATACATATTATAATATAATATTAACGTTGAATGAAAACAATTAAGCTGCTAAAAATGTTTTTTTTTGTAACAATTAAATGTGTTACGGTCACTATTTAAACCATCCTTACTGAACAAAAATATTATTTTCTTGTTTTCAAAAAAACAGTAATGAACTTTCACTGCTATGCCACATTTTTTAATTATAACTTAATTATTTCAAGTCATTTTAAACCATAATAATAAAGAAAGATTAATTTTCTGAATAAACTACATTTCATAAGAGAATATTTTTAGATTTATCAGATTAGATTTTTAGACCAGTACTTTTACTTGTACTTAAGTAAAATTTTACTGAAGCAGTAGTACTTTTACTTCAGTGGAATATTGTATTACTCTTTCCATCTCTGAATGTGGCAAGCAACAGGATCAGATTCAATCTACTCAATTTATTACTAGCGCAACAAAGAAGAGTAGAAGAGACATCTGAACATGTAATATTATATTGTACATTGTATGAAATGAAAGATGAGTGTTGCTCATAAAATTGCAGGAAAAAGAAATCCAAGACATGTCATTGAAAATATCTGTTGGCAAGAAAAGGTATGAAAGAAGAGGTGTTGCTATATATAAAAGCAACAAGGTTATATTTGAGAATATAATTAAGTAACTAACTAAGGAATCTTTTTCCCCTTAATTTGAGTAGTTCTTTCCGCATAGTGGTACAGTACAGGTATGGTATGACATCACTTTGTAGACAAAATTAGCCTTTTAACACTGGTTCCATCTCCCAAAGTCAATGGGTTTTTTGAATGGGGTTTTGGTTAAATGACTGAAGGTCTGTGGTGAAGCTCAAGACACTTTCACGTTTTATTCTATGACATAAATTACACCAATAATATTACCACACTCATGATTTTTTTTTTAAAGCTGTTACGTGTCTTGAAAAAGGCGGTTGCTAATAAATGGCAATTATTTTTTGTGTTCTGTATGCAATTATTGTTGTAATTGCTGTAACCCACACTGCAGTTCAATTGGTGGCGGTAATGCACCTAAGCTGGTTTGCCAACTGCCAATAAACAGAAAGAAGAAGAAGAGGTCAGCAACAACACATTACTGCAGTAATAATGACACAGAAGTACAACCAGTGAGATCAGTCATTTGTACAGACTCCCTTCTTTTAGAATATAAACAGCAAGACAAGATATAATAGAGGCAGTGCTGTAGCGTCAGACAACAATCTGGACTTAGAGTAAACCTCTTGTGGGTACCAATCAAAGGATGTGAAAGGAAACGAAGAGGCAGACCATATGGCTAAACAGGCTTCAAAAGATTTACAAACTTACATTAAAGTGTCAAAGAGTAAAGCAGAAGTAAAAAGGTTAATAGCAAAATAAATGAGAAAGAAATTGCAGAAGGAGTGAGTTAGTTGAACAAAAGGTAGACACTTTCATCACATCCAAGAAAAAGGTCTAAAAAAGAAAATGTGGAAACAGGAAAGATGACATTTTAATCTCAAGAATGCATATTGGACATTTTTTGGATAGAATGGGGATGCATGAAACTGGAAACTGAGACAAATTTAGTCAAGTGCAGAATCACTAGAACCCGTACTTATAGAGTGTGATGCATATGAAAGAGCAAGATTTAAACTAATTCAAGTTTAAGATTTTTTGCAATAAATAATTTGTCACTTCAGGTTCCGTTAGGAAATGGCCCAAAACAACCAATAATATTTCATGAATTACTTTTAAATTTTTATTTAATTAATCATTTTCTTAAAAGAAACAAGACTTATCAATCGAATTTAAGATATCGTTGAATTAACCCCCTCCCAGTCCCATGCCATTTTCATTCGTCTTATTGTTTACCAACTTCCCAATCTTAATGCGCTCCACACACTCCTCTCCAGTAGGTGACGGGAATGCAACATACGTTGGTTGACTTTGACCACCCATAGATATCTATATGGCCGTTTCTCAATATTGTCTGTACTTGTGTTCTTGTGGACTTGTGAAACGTCATCAGTCGCTGCCCAAGTACTGTTCCAATTCAAAGTTCACATCTAGCCAAGTCCACTTCAAATCCCCGGATGTGTTCTTGATCCGCCCCGTTTACCGAGGATGCATCGAGAGGTGACTTGTGTGGACTTGAGATAGCCAGGTAACCCAGAATGCACCTCGCACCAACCAGCAAGCGTCAATGGGAGCGGAGAAAATCCGCGAAATATCAAAATACTACTGTTATTGAGTCATAAAATGTAATTTTAAAAGTGTTTCAGGCGAGAATGTGGTTGTTTAAATCACAAATCTGTAGTTTATTTATAAAGATAGCACCTATTTGAAAAATGCATCTGACGTTTTCGGAGTTCTGACATCCAAGCCTTCAGCGGGCACTCAGCGAGATCAACCCCGACTGAAACAGCTTATCCTCGGCTAGTGCTTCTGACGTTTGCCGCCGGCAGTCTAGTGGATAAACCTAATAATTCGTCTTGTGTATAAGTCTATCTTTGGTCTCATTGAACTATAGTTTGTTCCATGGCAAAAAAAAAAAAGAAAAAGTTTTTGAGGTTTCATAACTTTATGGCTATTTAACTTTTTATATTATCTTTACTATATGAGCAATAAAATAAAATGACATAACCCTGTCTCTGTTTGATAAATGTCAATAAAAATCAATGTTTCATATTTTTAAAACGAAAACAAAAAGATCATGTTCTTTTTGTTATAAATACAGCCTATGCAGTGAAGAGAATCGCGTTGCCCACATGGCCATTAAGCTAATATTTATTTATTTTTTTATTTATTTATTTTTTGTTAATGAAAATAGGCAGAGTGGTGTTTTAAAACATATTTCGTTTTATTGTTTACGAAAAGATGCAGAGTTGTAGCAAATTTCGTTTTATTGTTGCCTAAAATAGATAACCGGAGTAGAGCGTGCTGCTGAGTGACGCGATCAAGTACGCTCTGTTCCATTCGCAGAAGAACCGGACTTGCGTCCTCTCGTCCTCGGGAGTTCGTTCTCCGGGGTCGAACTTGGCAAGTCTGAACTACCAAGGACGCAAGTCCGAAGTCTGCGTACTTGGTATTGAGAAACGGCTAAAGTCACCACCGCCGTTAAACACCAGAAGAAGAAGAAGATAAAAGACGACATGCTGAAGTTTGCTGATACCCATTTCTCTAAAGCTAGAAATACTCCGGCAAAAATGCATTACAGCTCGGGGGTCAGCATTAGGCTTTTGCCCAGTAATAAGTGCTCTTTTGAAGACCCAGTGCACGTGACCGTGAGTGGCTTAAATCCACACCAACGCGTGGTCCTGCGCTCTAAAATCACCGATGAAAAGGGACTTGTTTTCAAGGCTTCAGCCACCTACCAAGCAGACTACAGTGGTCAAGTTGACCTGAACCGCGACTCTTCTCTTGGTGGCAGCTTTACCGGGGTTGAACCAATGGGCTTATTCTGGGCACTTAAAGCAGACGTCGTAAGCTGCAAATTCGCACTAACAGACGTGACGCGCACTCAACTCGTGTACCTCGAATGTGTCAGTGACGATAAAGTCATCGCTAAAGTAACAAACGAGAGACACTGCATTGCCGATGGTATCCGGAGAATTCCTGTAACTGAAGGCAGGATCAGAGGAACTCTTTTTATGCCATCTGGTCAGTTATTTTAGCTGTAGTATCTACTGTCTTAAAGACTAGTTTGTAAGTCACTCCATATAGCATTGGTTCTCAACCAGGAGGCCGCAGTATGACTTATATTTAAAACACATTTAAATGATTTAGATAAATTCGTACTCAGTCGACTGAGATGCTTAAGTTTTTGCCCATGCTCATATTCTGTTTTGTAGCAGCCCCTTGTGGTGAAAACGGAGAAGTGCAGTGTAACACTATTGCTTGACTATTGAAAAGGTCTTCAATTGTCAATCACAAATTCATGCTGGCCATTATTATTTTAATCAAGTCTGTCAAATCAAGTTTTTAATTCTGATTTTCTAACTTTTCAGGTAAAGGACCATTTCCTGGTATTTTGGATACCAATGTGTTAAAAGGAGATCCATTTGAGTTGAGGGCAGCTCTGCTGGCAAAAAGAGGATTTGCTGTTTTAGCCTTTGCCTTCCAAGGATACCAAGATTTACCCAAAAAAGCTGACAAATTTCACCTCGAGTATTTTGAAGAAGGTATAGATTTCTTGCGACAACAGCCAGAGGTTAGTATGTAAAACCGTTCATGCACATTTCTTATTGTTCTTATAATCTCAAAATAAAAAAAATTAAGCTAATTACAAAGATGCTTTTATAAGAATCACAAATTCAATTCCAACACATTTTTTTTTCAAAGGTCAAAGATCAAAAAATTGGTCTAGTGTCCATATCAAAGAGTGGAGATCTCGCTTTGTCATTGGCAACATTCCTACCTGGTATATCGGCCACTGTTTGTGTCAATGGATGCAATGCCAATACTTTGATACCGATTTACTACAAAGACATCTGTGTTCCACCCCTCATGTTCGACGTAAAGAGATCAAAAATGACACCATTGGGCCTTTTGGATATTGGGGATTGCATGAATGACCCGATGTCCAAAGAAGGCCTTCCTAGCGTTATTCCCATTGAGCGTGCCTCTGGTCAATTCATGTTTATAGTGTCAGAAGCTGACAGGAATTGGCAAAGTGGCTATTATGCAAAACTTGCATGCGACAGACTCAAAGCACATGGGAAAAATAACTACGAGCTGGTGAAGTATGAAAAAGCGGGTCACTTTATTGAGGTGCCTTATATGCCCTTTTGTCTCGCTGATTTTCATCCTGCAGCTAAACATGTGGTTTTCTTTGGCGGGGAACCCAAGGCTCATTCAGAAGCACAGTGTGACGCATGGCCGAGGATTGTGAATTTTTTCAAAAAACACTTAGCGGCTGCTGATCACAACTGCAGATCTATGCTGTAAGAAAAAGGGCATTTACAGTACATAATAGTAGTCATAACATCCAGTTATAATGTTGACTTGCATTTCTAATCTAGATATCAAGTATTAAAAAATATCATTCTAGTGATAATAATGGTTGATGATATGCTTCTAAATCTATTGATGTTTATATCATTCATATATATTATAATATAATATTAACGTTGAATGAAAACAATTATGCTGTTAAAAATGTTTTTTTTGTAACAATTAAATGTGTTACTGTCACTATTTAAACCATCCTTACTGAACAAAAATATTATTTTCTTGTTTTCAAAAAAACAGTAATGAACTTTCACTGCTATGCCACATTTTTTAATTATAACTTAATTATTTCAAGTCATTTTAAACCATAATAATAAAGAAAGATTAATTTTCTGAATAAACTACATTTCATAAGAGAATATTTTTAGATTTATCAGATTAGATTTTTAGACCAGTACTTTTACTTGTACTTAAGTAAAATTTTACTGAAGCAGTAGTACTTTTACTTCAGTGGAATATTGTATTACTCTTTCCATCTCTGAATGTGGCAAGCAACAGGATCAGATTCAATCTACTCAATTTATTACTAGCGCAACAAAGAAGAGTAGAAGAGACATTTGAACATGTAATATTATATTGTACATTGTATGAAATGAAAGATGAGTGTTGCTCATAAAATTGCAGGAAAAAGAAATCCAAGACATGTCATTGAAAATATCTGTTGGCAAGAAAACAAGGTATGAAAGAAGAGGTGTTGCTATATATAAAAGCAACAAGGTTATATTTGAGAATATAATTAAGTAACTAACTAAGGAATCTTTTTCCCCTTAATTTGAGTAGTTCTTTCCACATAGTGGTACAGTACAGGTATGGTATGACATCACTTTGTAGACAAAATTAGCCTTTTAACACTGGTTCCATCTCCCAAAGTCAATGGGTTTTTTGAATGGGGTTTTGGTTAAATGACTGAAGGTCTGTGGTGAAGCTCATGACACTTTCACGTTTTATTCTATGACATAAATTACACCAATAATATTACCACACTCATGATTTTTTTTAAAGCTGTTACGTGTCTTGAAAAAGGCGGTTGCTAATAAATGGCAATTATTTTTGTGTTCTGTATGCAATTATTGTTGTAATTGCTGTAACCCACACTGCAGTTCAATTGGTGGCGGTAATGCACCTAAGCTGGTTTGCCAACTGCCAATAAACAGAAAGAAGAAGAAGAGGTCAGCAACAACACATTACTGCAGTAATAATGACACAGAAGTACAACCAGTGAGATCAGTCATTTGTACAGACTCCCTTTCAGATTTAAATATCTTTTAGAATATAAACAGCAAGACAAGATATAATAGTGGCAGTGCTGTAGCGTAAGACAACAATCTGGACTTAGAGTAAACCTCTTGTGGGTACCAATCAAAGGATGTAAAAGGAAACGAAGAGGCAGACCATATGGCTAAACAGGCTTCAAAAGATTTACAAACTGACATTAAAGTGTCAAAGAGTAAAGCAGAAGTAAAAAGGTTAATAGCAAAATAAATGAGAAAGAAATTGCAGAAGGAGTGAGTTAGTTGAACAAAAGGTAGACACTTTCATCACATCCAAGAAAAAGGTCTAGAAAAGAAAATGTGGAAACAGGAAAGACCATAATGCGCTCCACACACTCCTCTCCAGTAGGTGACAGGAATGCAACATAAGTTGGTTGACTTTGACCACCCCCGTTAAACACCAGAAGAAGAAAAAACAAAAAGACGACATGCTGAAGTTTGCTGTTACCCATTTCGCTATCGCTAGAAATACTTTGGCAAAAATGCATTACAGCTCGGGGGTCAGCATTAGGCTTTTGCCCAGTAATAAGTGCTCTTTTGAAGACCCAGTGCACGTGACCGTGAGTGGCTTAAATCCACACCAACGCGTGGTCCTGCGCTCTAAAATCACCGATGAAAAGGGACTTGTTTTCAAGGCTTCAGCCACCTACCAAGCAGACTACAGTGGTCAAGTTGACCTGAACCGCGACTCTTCTCTTGGTGGCAGCTTTACCGGGGTTGAACCAATGGGCTTATTCTGGGCACTTAAAGCAGACGTCGTAAGCTGCAAATTCGCACTAACAGACGTGACGCGCACTCAACTCGTGTACCTCGAATGTGTCAGTGACGATAAAGTCATCGCTAAAGTAACAAACGAGAGACACTGCATTGCCGATGGTATCCGGAGAATTCCTGTAACTGAAGGCAGGATCAGAGGAACTCTTTTTATGCCATCTGGTCAGTTATTTTAGCTGTAGTATCTACTGTCTTAAAGACTAGTTTGTAAGTCACTCCATATAGCATTGGTTCTCAACCAGGAGGCCGCAGTATGACTTATATTTAAAACACATTTAAATGATTTAGATAAATTCGTACTCAGTCGACTGAGATGCTTAAGTTTTTGCCCATGCTCATATTCTGTTTTGTAGCAGCCCCTTGTGGTGAAAACGGAGAAGTGCAGTGTAACACTATTGCTTGACTATTGAAAAGGTCTTCAATTGTCAATCACAAATTCATGCTGGCCATTATTATTTTAATCAAGTCTGTCAAATCAAGTTTTTAATTCTGATTTTCTAACTTTTCAGGTAAAGGACCATTTCCTGGTATTTTGGATACCAATGTGTTAAAAGGAGATCCATTTGAGTTGAGGGCAGCTCTGCTGGCAAAAAGAGGATTTGCTGTTTTAGCCTTTGCCTTCCAAGGATACCAAGATTTACCCAAAAAAGCTGACAAATTTCACCTCGAGTATTTTGAAGAAGGTATAGATTTCTTGCGACAACAGCCAGAGGTTAGTATGTATAACTGTTCATGCACATTCCTGCACATTGTTCTTATAATCTCTAAATAAAAAAAATAATAAGCTAATTACAAAGACGGGTTTATAAGATTCACATTCAATTCCAACATTTTTTTTTTTTTCAAAGGTCAAAGATCAAAAAATTGGTCTAGTGTCCATATCAAAGAGTGGAGATCTCGCTTTGTCATTGGCAACATTCCTACCTGGTATATCGGCCACTGTTTGTGTCAATGGATGCAATGCCAATACTTTGATACCGATCTACTACAAAGACATCTGTGTTCCACCCCTCATGTTCGACGTAAAGAGATCAAAAATGACACCATTGGGCCTTTTGGATATTGGAGATTGCATGAATGACCCGATGTCCAAAGAAGGCCTTCCTAGCGTTATTCCCATTGAGCGTGCCTCTGGTCAATTCATGTTTATAGTGTCAGAAGCTGACAGGAATTGGCAAAGTGGCTATTATGCAAAACTTGCATGCGACAGACTCAAAGCACATGGGAAAAATAACTACGAGCTGGTGAAGTATGAAAAAGCGGGTCACTTTATTGAGGTGCCTTATATGCCCTTTTGTCTCGCTGATTTTCATCCTGCAGCTAAACATGTGGTTTTCTTTGGCGGGGAACCCAAGGCTCATTCAGAAGCACAGTGTGACGCATGGCCGAGGATTGTGAATTTTTTTAAAAAAACACTTAGCGGCTGCTGATCACAACTGCAGATCTATGCTGTAAGAAAAAGGGCATTTACAGTACATAATAGTAGTCATAACATGAAGAGTTCAGATGCAAAAGCCTCTAAGTGCCATTTGAAATTTTCTTCTAAAATGACCATTTTTATCAAGCTTGTATATTTAAGTTCAGTAATTTCACTTAAATTGCAATGAAGATTACCTGTTAATTGTCATTTAAGTGAAATTACTGAACTTTAATATACAAGCTTGATAAAAATGGTCATTTTAGAAGAAAATTTCAAATGGCACTTAGAGGCTTTTGCATCTGAACTCTTTACATCCAGTTATAATGTTGACTTGCATTTCTAATCTAGATATCAAGTATTAAAACCAGCAGCCATATCACCCTGTAGCCCAAGACTGGCTGCCCACTGAAGCTAAGCAGGGCTGAGCCTGGTTAGTACCTGGATGGGAGACCTTCTGAGAAGGCCAGGTTGCTGCTGGAAGAGGTGTTAGAGAGGCCAGCAGGGGGTGCTCACCCTGTGGTCTGTGTGGGTCCTAACGCCCCAGTATAGTGATGGGGACACTATACTGTCAAAGAGCACCGTCCTTCGGATGAGACGTTAAACCGAGGTCCTGACTCTCTGTGGTCATTAAAAATCCTGGCATCCTGGCCAAATTTGCCCAGTGGCCTCTGTCCATCATGGCCTCCTAATAATCCCCATATATACCAATTGGCTTCATTACTATCTCCTCTCCACTAGTAAGCTGGTGTGTGGTGAGCGTTCTGGCGCACTATGGCAGCCGTCGCATCATCCGGGTGGATGCTGCACATTGGTGGTGGTTGAGGAGATTCCCCTCTCTATGTAAAGCGCTTTGAGTGTCCAGAAAAGCGCTATATAAATGTAATGAATTATTATTAAAAAATATCATTCTAGTGATAATAATGGTTGATGATATGCTTCTAAATCTATTGATGTTTATATCATTCAAACATATTACAATATAATATTATCAACGTTGAATGAAAACAATTATGCTGCTAAAAATGTTTGTTTTGTAACAATTAAATGTGTTTCTGTCACTATATAAACCATCCTTACTGAACAAAAATATTATTTTCTTGTTTTCAAAAAACAGTAATGAACTTTACTGATATGCCAATTTTTTATTTATAACTTAAAAATCATTAAAAAAATCACTAAATCATATTGTAACTTATACTCACTTTACTGGTGTTGTTGATCTGCATTCTTGTTTTTGTATTCTCTCTGTTAGTATCTCCATACTAGGTCCAATTTATGCTACAGCCCCTGGTGACTTCATTTCAAAGAACCCTTGATTATATCTTTAGCCTTGGTAGAGGTAAAAGCAGGTTTTCTTCCTCTTCAGTATTGTCTTTTATAGTAAATGTTTATGTATAGATAAATATTCCTGTGTGATGAGACATGCAACCATGGGCATTGGTTACAAGTGATTTACTGTATGCACCTTGCACATACAAGAGCTTCCAAATGAAGTACAATTAAATATCTGTTTTTTATAGTCTAATTTTTCTTACTAATTATTTAAGAACTTTTGATTAATTTCTAATATTGATTCTAGGGGGTGACCTCATATCTGTGTCTGATTTACATTATTTTGATTCGGATCCTAAAATGTTGGTCAATGGAATGAGCTGTATCCACAAAGGATGATTAGGAAGCCAATAATTCAAAATAATCTTTCTGTGCTACAACAATACTAAACATTGTTTAGCAACACGATATTTAAAATGATAGTTCAATCATAAATTAAAATACTTTCATTTACTCTTCACCTTCACGATGATTTTGAAGAAAGTTTCAGCTGTTTTTCATCCTCACAAGTAAAAGGGGTTTATAATATGTATTTTGAGTGTGTGTGTATGTGTCAGAGAGAATAAATGGAGTCAGACAGGGTTAGAACAACATGATGGTGAGTTAATTATGACATAATTCATTTCTTTTTAGGTGAACAACTATCCCTTTCAAGTGTATTGCAGTATAACTGACATGATTCTACATACGTCAATACATCAAAGCCATCAAAGCCTCACTGGATGAATGCTGAGGATTGGTTACTTTCAGATTTATTTATTTTTTAAAACATGTAAATGGGTGAGATCTCTGTGCAAATCTCCAGTGGTACTTATTGCAAATCTTTTAGAGAGCACTATGACAAGGAAACACTCTAGCAGGCCTTGTTATTTAACCCACACTACTTAAGTGGAAGCTCTGAAGAGTTATTACGTGTTGATTAACTGGAAAGGGTTCTTTTTATATTTATAGAGGAGCTGTTACACTCAGAAAAAAAGGTACAAAAGCTGTCACTGGGGCTGTACCTTTTCAAGTAGCTAAAGGGTGCATATTGGTACCTTAATGGTACGTATTAGCACCTAAAATGTAAATAATAGCACCTAAAATGTACATTTAAGCACCTAAAATGTACATATTAGCAACTAAAATGTACATATTAGTACCTAAATGGAGTGTACCTTTTCTTGCTTTTGTACTTTTTTTTCTGGGAGTGTATCGTGCAGGCACTGGCATTCTCGTGAATTGCTTCATGAATTACTCTAACTGATGTTTTTCAGAAACATCATATGGTTTCTAAAAAGTATGTTAAAAACGTTTAATGAAGGTTTTCCAGCCTTTCAATAATTAATTACTGATGTTGATGGCAGTATAAGCTCTACAACAAAGAACAGCTTCATTATGGCAATGAATAGATGATAGTCGGCTGCTAGCTGTGTTTTCTGGCCTGCGTTTTGTGAGAGTTACAAAGGGCTTTTGCAGCATTTATGAACTTTTTTATATATAATGATTTACTAGTCTTAAAATATACACTGGACAATGTTAGAGTATTTTAGCATGATAAAGACCCTTTGTCTAAGCAGCAGATGCTGCTAGTGCTGAGAATAATATAGCAGATTGCAGTATATTATCCATAAATCACAATCAAATAAGATAAAAAGTCTTAATTAAAATAAAAGGAAATACAATAAGTCTTAAATCAGATTTGATTCAGATTGACATAGATTAGGAGAAAATGGGTCTTAAAAATGAGTTTGAAACCATCCAAAAACACTGCTAGAAAAAAAGGCAAGACTAGAATGTTTACTCAAAAACTTAGTTACTTGGGTAGCCTATAGGCTATAGCCTAACTCTTGTGACAACATCCTTGTGTGACAGTCTTATTTCATGCAGGCTTTAGAGATTCCTCATGGGTTGTCTAAAATTTCCCCTGACCATAAGGAACAGGAATACTGACCTTCCTATTATAGAAACAAACAAACCAAAGCAACACGTAGACAAATTCAGTGTAGTGCGAGTAGCCTATAGGCTGCTGTTTTCAAAGTTTGCACTCTCAGTAGACACTGCAAAGAATAATTTGTGGATTTTTTTTGCTCACTGGATTAATTATTTATTATTAACAATAAGGAAAACTCGTCAAATATCTGTTCCAAATATTCTGTTAATATCGTAACATAGCCTACATTACTTTGTTCGCGTGCAGGTTGTCATCAGTATCTCACCAAATAGGCTACAAGCTCAATACCTCTCGTTCGAATCCTCACGCGCATGGAAGACGCCGTAACGGAAGGATACGGTGACGTTTTATTGTAAGCGCCCACCTTTCATTTGAAGAAATAAAGCGCTATTGTCACTCTCAATGAAGCTTGTTCGCTAAAAACCCAGTAGTCAGATCACTCACTGTCACGAATATTAACGTGATATGCGTTTACCAAAATCTTTCTTTCTTTTTTGACACTTGGATTTGGCTCATCATTCAAAATGATCTCATACGGGTAGGCTACGTTATTTCTCTATCGTAGTGTCTGAGGCTTATCATATACTGTTTAGACATCATTATTTGCAGACGTTTACATATTTTAATAACCCAGCGCTCGAGAAATATTGCATTTAACCCGTAATGTTCTTCTATTGGCTAGTGAAATGAATTAAGCTGAGTGATGTGGCGTGAGACAAGCGCGTGAATGTTGCCGTCACTACCTACCGTAACGCTCCATCACTGTGTTGTTATTGTGATCAGTGCTGTGAAAACGAAATCATGCCTTTTTTATATGTGAAATATGCCTTTAAATATCGCTATTCTCAAAAGGTAGTTTAGACAACAAGACGACTAGCTACGTATTGCAAATGTAACCAAATATGCAATCCTATTCTCGATATATTATGCTCGGGAAAGATCTCCGTTCAGTGTTTTTTCAGAATATTTCACGTTTTCGATAATTTGGAGAAACCGTAGAAAACTCGCTTGTTATTCATGATGGATACGACATCATAACGCTCAACCTCTATTCACCAATAACGTGCGCGCGGAGAGCCGAAGAATTATAGGGCGCCTCGGATATGAATGATGATGGAGGCGAAAAACGCGGAGAGCTGGTTTCCTCTGTCAGAAAACGGAAACACAAGTTTAAACGCCTCGGACCTGGGTTTCCCAAACGCGTCGTCTCCGGTGGGTCTGTGGGGTGATGCTCAGGATAAAGAGGTGACCCGGCTGGAGGAGATCCTATACGTGCAGGAAAGAGCCTACAAAGATTTCACCACCACCATTCAAGTTTTCATCCTCATCGGCTCCCTTTTGGGTAAGTAGCCTATACAAATACGAGATTGAACATGTTTGGCCGTCAGCAATTGTGTGCGGATTGCACTGATCTCTAAATGTATTTTAATAAGTAAACATTCACATCTAACTTAATGTGATAAACTGAATTATCCACCATATTAATGACCTTTTGCATTGTACATGCGAATTAATTTTCACTCTCTGTTACAGTTGGTGCGCAAATTATATTTGGAAAGCGACAATTTAACAAATATTATTATAGCCTGACATATTTTCCGTGATGAATCGCATTTGAGCAGATGTTACAGTATGTTCTGATCTGTGTGATCAGATCAGGTGAGATTTTTAGCAATTGTAAACAAAAGCTGTTCACGGGTGTTGTAAATAATTAGTCATGATGCAGCAAGTTTTTCCCTTCACAATCTGTACACCAAGAAACCTGATGTTGAAAGCAATATTTTTTAAAAAATATTGTCCATTTAAGCATTAATTAACAAGGTCACATTTTGAAATCTTTTCCTCGAATAAATACTTATTTACGTGTTAACTCAAAATATTAATGTGCACAATTTATACTGTAAGAAATATCCATCCATTAGCCTTTGTTTAAATAATTTATGCTTGGTCAAAGCAGGGGTACTTGGGATTAAATATTTGTTATTAAGAATTAAGCGTTTTTTTCTCTTTATAGTATTACTGGTGTTGTTCAAAATAATATTTTGTGTAATTACAGTTTTCTCTTTCGTTACCTGTTTTACATTCACTTCTTTTGAGATTGAGTTTATAAAATTAACCTCAAACCTTCATCATTTCCATTCTCTAATCTGCACATATTTCTATAATATTCAGTGATATTGGTATATTTCTTAAATAAAACTACTATTTCAAATAGTTAATGCAAATAACTAAGCAACTAGTTAGAGATGCCGCCACTATTCTTTTTTATAGTACTCAGCTGAAGAACTGTCACGTAAGTGCTCTGTTGTGTGCATGATGCCATGTGCAAACAGCTTGTTTTCACTAAAAGCAAAATTTATTTAACTTAGAAAATGTAGATTATAGCACTTATCAAATGTTTCACCATGCTCGAGATGTTTCCAAGAAAATGTGTTTAGAAGATGACTGTGAATTCTTACACATTGCAGAAACATGATTATCCCATCTAGAAGCCATTGATCATGTGACAAATCAGGTGCAAAAGAAACTAGTGTTTTTTTCTGTTCATTCATGCTTCAGTCAATACAAACAATGTAATGTTTTCACAATCAGTTTGATGTCTCATGGTAGATTTCTAAGGAGGATTTTTACTAAATTTTGTTTACATCGATTTTTGCTAAATTACATCGATTACATTGGTGCTGTGGGACACAATTGGTACTCTTATCTTCTTAAATGCAATGCATTCACACCATCCTGTGCCAATGGAAATGATGCAAGATTAGCAGAAAGAAAATTCTTTCAGAGCCCTCCTCAAAATTAATGAGTTTTTAGCATTGATTATAGTATAATGTCCCTTTGTTCTGCTTGTTTTGTTGTTGTTGTTTTTTTCTGAAGGAAGGCAATTTCATGAGGCTCAACCAAATAAGACATCACATGACTAATTAGCCTGCAGAATGCTTAGTATAAATGTTTGTAATCTGAAGATCAGTTTCTGCACTGGATTAGAGCTCAAGTTTCAGAAAAGCTGGGAATTTTGTGTTTCTGACATTATAGAAAGTCATTATGCCAAGGTTAGTCATTATTGCACCTCAAGGTTTATTGGCATTCATTTAGCAAACAGCTTGGCTCATGTACCATCTAAATAAAAAAAGAATGCAGTTGTTTGAGAGCATGATATTACAATAACATCTTTATCTTTTTAATAATAGAGGAAAATGCATTAACAAAGTAAATAATAACATAATGTTCCTTTTTGGGTGAACTATTTGAAATGCATGGCAATATTTTAGGTCTGTTCTGACAAATGTATTACTTTTTTTAGTGATTAAGATTTATTAAACATAGCTAAGTTAGTTGTTTGAAGATGTCAGAAAGGAGCATCCAACATTCATTTTCACTCTTCAGAATTTGCAAACGTATTAGAAAGAGTTGAGAAACCATTAAAGAAGCTCCTGTGAAGTCTAAACTGTTAACCATAATTTTTTTCTGGAGACCTCTGGGAACAAATGGACAATTGTCCAGCCCTGTCAGTGTGCACTCTAAATGTCATCAGGGTAATAACACAGAGGCAGCTGCAGATGGATTCCTCTCTGCTGTGCCCGTTACACCTGCATGGGAAGAGATGAAAGTCACCATCTTTGTGAAAAAGATGCACCTTCCGAAAGTGTGTCAAGCGTAATAATGGAGCTGGTTAGAGCACCTGTCACCTAAGTGCTCCATTCGCATCAACATCCAAGAACATCCCCAGGCTCCATTTCAATTCAAGGCGTGGGAATTCCTGATGTCCGTGCATCATTTTATTAAAAGGAAAATTTTTCACTTGAAATGACGTTTCATTCTCATTTAGCCGCAAGCAGTGTTGGGGGGTAACGAATACAAGTAACTTATAGAGATACTTTTTTCAACTAGTTTCATTCTTTTCAAATAAAAAGTTATTTTGTTTTTTCCATTTATTGACAGACAGCCCTCCTTGAGAGAAATCGTGAGTACGTCCAGAGGCATTGTGTGAACGACATGATGGTTATTGCTTTTTTAAAATAAATTTGAGCATTTGCTCATCTCAGAATATTACACAAACCTGCGATATTTAAATATATTAATTTACTCAAATATACTTAGTTAATCTCACTTTATTATGTCTTCATTGCTGACCTTCGATGATCCAATTAAACCATACTAATAAGCAAATATAACTTTATTTATTTTTATTTTTTTGATTATCTCTGACAGCTGTGTAGTATTCTGATTTTATAGCCTACAAGTTGGAGCATTTGACTTCCAACCTGACCTCAATTTCTTCAAAAAAAGCACTGTGGAAGTGAATAGACCCATTTTTTTGGAGGATTTAAAAGCATCAATGTGAAACTTATAATTAAATAAAAGCTTCTCAACATGATTTTTGTGTGAAAGTGTTCTTTTTTTGGCTATACTGTAGAAGCAATTATTGTAACGACCCCGTTCACTTCCATTGTAAGTGCCTCACTGTAACCCATATATGGGCCTTTTTTATTTTTGTAGAGAAAAGAAGGGTCAAGAAAAAAATTATTTTCCCTATGGCAATCAACAAAAGCACGCAATTGAGCTTAACGTTCACTGAACCTGGAATATTGCTTTAAAAAGATGAAATACCCAATCGGTGTCTCAACTCAAGTGAACATCTGAATATTGCAATCACTTGTTAAGATGCATGCTACGATTTAACTTCTTCTCGCTTCTTCAAGGCTTGTTTGTCCTTAATAACATATTTTTTATTGCCAGAATCAGGTTTTTCCACCTTTAAATAAGCTTGTAACCTTCAGGTACCTCATTGCCATGGGAACTGCAGTAGACAATGAAATGAAGGCTGCACATTCAACGGTGTCCTTAGATAGTGACCTATGCTTGTGAATCTTCAACCTTTTCTCCTTTTCATCTCTCTCTCTCCCCAGGCAATACTGCAGTGCTATGGTGCACTTCTTACACCAACGTCTTCAAGTCTGTCACAAATCTCTTCATCAAGAACCTGGCGTTTTCTGGCATTTGTGCCGGGTTGGTGTGTGTACCCTTTGACATAGCCCTGAATGCCAGCCCCTTCTGCTGCCTCTGGGTTCACACACTCCTGCTTTGCAAAACCATCAAGTTCCTACACAGACTTTTCTGCTCCGCCACTGTGCTAAGCTTCGCTGTCATTGCCCTGGACAGGTGAGTGGATACACATTTATACATCTTTTGCTTTGAACCCTCTGGTTATCTTCGGGGTCTTTTTGACCCGCAAATGACTTTTGGTGAATTTTTAAAAAATGTTCTTTTTGTGCAAATGGTATGAAAATTTCTACACTGTCTAGATGTACCAAAAATGTATTGGAATGATATCTGTTTTTATGTTAGCATGAAAAAAATGCCGACACCTGTTATCTTCGGGGTCCCTGGAGACCCCGCAAAGTGAATATACAAAATTCATCATCAAAATCATAAACAAAGAAAGAAACAACGCACATCACATAGACAGAAATAAAGTGGCACACTTCCAACAATGCAAAAAAAAAAAAAAATACACAATGCACACTCACAGTATGCACTGTAAACGAGACTGTTTGTGATGACCACCAATTATTGTTCCTATAGCTGTTTGATTTTTTTCCCCATTCACTGATTTTTTAAGTATTTTTTTTATTTTTTTTACTGCTTTATTTGCTCATTTGTTATTGCTGTTCAGTTCATTGCATTTTGATGTTCATGTCATGTATTTTTACTCAATATGTAATATAACAGGTTATTTCTGTATTTCTTTTGTTCTGTTACAGTTTGTTACAGTAAAAATGTAGAATTAAAATTGTAGAATTATATTAAAAACAGATGATTAAAATAAATTATAAAATCTAAAGACTCCAACATTTGGTGCATAAGCATAATGTAACATTATTGAAAAAATTTTGTCAGTACAAAAAAATGCTAAACTTTGACAAAACGTTTTTTTTTTGTGTGTTATAATTGTGATTTTATAATTTTTAGATATGAATCCAACTGGAAAAACTTGTGAAAAGATATGTAGTTTGGTTAATCACGTAACATAGCTTATGGTGGAGGTCTATGGCCATCTAGTGGTTAAAGTGAGTTGTTTTTTTAATTTTAAATGGCATTTTCCCAAAAAATTGGCAAAAATTAACATTAAAAATTTTACATTAAATCATTTAAAATTATCCATGTTATCCCCATAAATGAAAGTTAGAAATCTGGGTCTTTTATAAAGTAAACTTGACATAAAATGCCAAGTAGTGTTTTTTTTTTTTGTAAAAAAAAAAGCCTATTTAAATAAATATTTATTTATTTATTTATAGAAATTTAAAAGATATCAAAAATCCCAATTAATCCCAATTATTAAAAACATTAATAAACAGACTAATAAACAGACATATATATACATATATATATATTATTCTGTTACAAAATTAAATGTTATTGTCTTGGGTCCCTGGAGACCCCAAAGATTATGAGTGTAGACACAAATGAAGATAATCAGAGGGTTAACTGAAGTGTAATTGTCTCAGCTTTGTGGTCACTATAATTCAGCCTCAACCAAACAATCATTAAAACAATTGGTTAAGATGATAATAGAGCAAAAGATCTTGTGAAAAAATCTGGAAACCCTTACAGTTGTACCCAACCCATGGGCACCAGCTGTTTCCCAGACTAGTGCTTCCATAGCAACATACTCTGCCAGACCCTTTATCAATTCATTGAATAATTTATGTTGCACAGAAGCCTTTCTTGATACCAGTATTTTTTCCCTTCAGAAAAAAATTAATAGACACCTTGCTGACACAAATCGCATAATAAAACATACTGATATCCATATTTGTTTTGATTTCTTTTGTATTTTCTGAGATTCCAGGTATGAATCAATAAAATACATCTACAATGTTTTTGCACACACAAGGCATTTTAACTGTGATACTACAGTATAATAAACAATTTAGTCATTTAAACAGTACAAAGGTTGTAATTGGAGCAACTAGGGCTGGGAGTCGAAAACCAGAGCCAAAAAATAAATTTAGCACAACTACTCTAGTCCAGTTTCCAAAAGGTTGACTCCTATGAGTAATAAAGTAAATAAAACCTCTTCAGTGTGACCGATTTCCGGACAAATATTTTTTTTTTTTTTACAGAATGAACCAATTATTTTTAGCAAATTAAACAAAGTCTATTTTATTACAATGCTTGTGAGACTTAATATTGCTTCAGATTGGTTAATATGTGTAGTTAATTTAATCAGGTGTTTTCAGACATTTCAAGAGGATGGATATGTATATGAGACAACAAGGGCATGGAACCAACAAGCAATTTAATTTAGAACCAGTTTCATAAAAATAAAAAAATAAACACCAACTGTGCGAACGGGGGTTCTCCACGCAGATCGCGTTGTGTTGACTAACAGAAAGATTGACAATGGACCTTTTTTGTCTGCAAATTGTAATCCTCTATTTCGCTTCCAGGTACTACTCAGTGTTGTATCCGTTGGAGAGAAAGATATCAGATGCCAAATCCAGAGACTTGGTCATCTACATCTGGGTGCATGCCGTGGTGGCCAGTGTCCCTGTTTTCGCCGTAAGCAATGTGACGGATGTCTACGCCACCTTATCTTGTTCTGACGGCCAATCGTTTGGACATCTGGTTTACATGGTCACATACAGCATCACCACGCTTATTTTACCACTAGCAGTGGTGTTTCTAGCCATGGCACTAATCCGCCGTGCACTGAGCAGCAGCCAGAAGAAGAAAGTGATCATTGCAGCACTGCGCACCCCTCAGAACAGCATTTCCATCCCGTATGTGTCTCAGCGTGAGTCTGAGCTTCATGCCACTCTGTTGTCCATCGTCCTAGTCTTTGCACTCTGCAGCACTCCCTACGCCGCTCTGGTGATATACCGTGCAGTGCTTGGGGCTGCAAAAGCCTCGTCTTGGTTGCAACTGACTGCCGTGTGGCTGCCGAAGGTCTCTCTCCTCACCAACCCACTGTTTCTCCTCACAGTAAACCGCTCAGTGCGACGTTGCCTTCTCGATATGCTAGCACGGTTGCACCGACGCTATAGTCGAAGGAACATGGTCAGCATCGGAGGTCTGGCTGAGGTAGGGCCACTAGGGGGCGAGACTGTGGTTCGCTCTGGTAGTCAACTCTTAGAGATGTTCAATATCGGCCAACAGCAGATCTTCAGACCGAATGAGGAGGAAGAAGATGAGAATGAAATTTCATCTGTGGCTTCCGCCAACTTCCAACCCAAAGATGAGGCACAGGGTGGAAATGGAATGCTCGCAGGAGAGCTGCGTCAGCTACAGTCAGGGGACGGGGTTAAAGAAGAGGTCTTAGTGTTACCAAAACATTCCCCTATTCAGTCATGTGCCTACTCCTCTTCGCAGGTTGCCCCCGCGACTCCCACGGATCCCGAGGATGCGACGCAGTTTGGTTTCGGGCCGTTTGAGCTGCCTCCTCAATGGCTGCCTGAAACCAGGAACAGTAAGAAAAGACTCCTTCCTCCGTTGGGTAACACACCGGAGGAGCTGATCCAGACCAAGCAGCCTAGAGTTCGGCCCGAGAGACGCATCAGTAGAAACAATAAAGTTAGTACCTTCCCTAATGTGGACCCCTAAAACACAGTGCCATGGACCAAACCATTTAAAGCCAAGAAAAAAAAAACGTTCTATTTTATATCTAAAGTTATTTTGGGATCATTTTCTATTTGAGTGCAGAACAATGAAGGAGAGGAGATGCGTTTACATTATGAAGTAGGAGTTTTCATGCTCTCTTGCTGTCTGTTTGGGCGATTTAATAGACATTCGTTCATCTCCATGAACTGACAGAACCGGAAATTGATCTTTCACAGGAAATGCAAGAAACACCATATGGTAGGCATGGATTGTTTGATATTTGTTTTGTTGGAATGGTGAATAAAATTAATAACAATCATTTTTATGTAGCTATGTCCATGCTGTGTTGAATGACTAATGTGTCCTGCTCAGCTTGTTGAAGCATCACCCCACTGCCCACATTTTATTTAGCAACATAATCTATTTCAAATAGCTAGAAACGAGTTTACTCACAATTAAAGCATATAAATTAACTTTTATGTGCACTACCATTACAATGCTATTAAAATCCTGCCATGACCACACGCTGGTAATGGAAAACCAATGTGGGTTTAATGCAACTTAAAGCACCCTATAATGCTCTTGGCATTTAGAGAAAGATGATTTCTATTGAGAAAAAATGGCAAAGAAACTTTTAATACCATGCACTGAAGAGTTCAGATTATATTACATTTAAGAACAAATCACAGCCCTTGTCTGTGGTCAGCTATTATCAAGATTTGCACATGTAGATGGGAAACAGTATGTATTCTAATACGAAACTATGAATTATTTAATCAGTTTGTCTGCTGGAATATAGCTTTCCTGTTAGAGAACAGGAGAGTATGGGGTGAAACACAATGAGAAGACATCCTCTGCTTTCTCTGAGGTCTGTTGACAGTTAAGTGTTGTTTGGAACAATATAGTTTAATCATACTGCATATGCATAAGCGTTGTGACTCACAGGCTTTCATTTAATTATACCTTTTCTTCAAAAGCCATGCCATTCTCAGGCTAATTACATGTGTATTTGTATTTCTTACATAATCAGTTATTTGAAAGAAATCCTTTCTCTTCCAATAGTATATGTCCAGCTATATTCAAAATAAACATTCATCATTTAAATAGCCTACTCAGATTCTAGCAAAACAATGCATAAAGGAACATTGTTTTGACACTGAAATGTTCAGAAAATCTCTAAAGACTATTTCTTGGCAGTGGTTCATTAAATCTGTGTGACCAGTTCCTCATTCATTGACCCGTATTTTTTTTTTTAAAGCATGGCTCATTAAACGCATTTCATAAAAAAAGAAACATTGTTTCTCTGAGTTAATCGCTTTTTATCGCAAAGGAAAAGCTAAAGATTAGGCACTTGCATGTGACTGGGATGAAAAAAAGGAAATTTAAAATGAAAAAGGGCAACGTTTCCCCACATATGCCAGTTTTAATGTCATTAATTAAAATGTCTTGATGTATTTTGAAGATTTAATGTGTTATCCAAATCCAATTACCCGCTAGCTTGGATTTCTAATATAGCTACACCACAACAAACGATATGTGAAAATAACATAATACTGAATGTATAAAAAGGTCAAGTGAAAGTGTTGTTTTGAAATACAGTGATTGTCATCCATTTACTTGGCACTTTTAAAACATTTAAAAAAATAATAATGCCATTTTCATGATTTCCAAAGCATTAGTTAAATTGTCTGATGGAAGCAGGACATTTCTCTCAAATTTAGCTAAACTAAATGCCAACAAATTGGAGGCAAGGGTTTATTTAATTTGAGTTGCTTAGCAACTAATAACCCAGCTTGTGCCATGCAATGTTTGACTCAATTAGACACAGTTTCCTGGCTTTTTGTTGCGTTATTCCAATTGCTTTCATTAAACATCTTAAATAATTGTCTTTGTCAACCTTGATATTAAATCTGTACAGGTCATCAGGCTGACCTTAAGACCTTCAGACTTTAGAAAGCCTCTTTTTGAAAGTGTTATTGAGTAATTTTAATATTTTTGTATGTTTCCGTTATTACTCGTAGACTTAATTCTACATACATTAACATATATTAATAATGCTACTTCTAATGATAAATTAAACTTATTTAAAATTAGGTCTGTATATCTTATGTGAATACTAATAGCTGATTAAAGAAAATCAGTTTATGCAGTTAAATGATTTAAGTGCTAATGAGTATATCTTTAGAAAGCTGATATAGTTATATCATATCAGATGTGCTATTAGAATCATATCTTATCAAAGTCAAAACTCCGTCACAGATTCTTTGCGTTTGAGTGTTCTTGGCAGAGTTATTAACAGCACATTGACCAGCTGGGGCCTTTAGCCTGAGGATGTGAGCCTCTTTCAAGAGAATTGGCCACATGATAGTGGCTCGCGGCTACAGACTCCTATAAGTGTCTTCTCGGAGTAAACGCAGCCCATCTGAATTGCCTGCCCACCAGGATCTTGCTGCATGATCTACTCTCCCTTGAAGGGAATGAAAGGAAGCATCATCATTACATTTCAAGTATCTGGATTCAGAGACACTGCTGGCAGAAGGACTCTCAGCAAAACCAGCGCATAAAATGAAGATACAATGCATTTGGGCTTGAACTAACGTATCTTTTGAAAATATTAAAGAATGCTGGTGAATTTGATTGATGTCTCATCAGCAATATTTACAGGGTCAAGTAAAAACATTTAATCTCTATTATATAACTGTGTTACTAAGCATATGGCTAGACAGTAACATAACACTGTTTTATTGGTTTGACTTTGCTCTCATCCTGTCTGGGAAGAAACACAAGGGAATACGATCCATATGTGTCTCATCCCTATAATTCACCTCAGTGTATGGACACTGGATCACTACCAATGAAAGCCTTTCTCCTCAAAGTAGAGCCAGACTACAGTATATCCACCACTGCATACAAATTTCCATGAAGTAAAAATGCACTAAATTGGAAATGGTTGCTGGGAAGAATGAAGCCTGCTGAGATCCTTAGCCAAAAACATAGGCAATGTTCTTCTTGCGATATATGGTGTTTTGAAAAATGACTGTCCTCTTAAAAAGGTTCGTCAGCCAGTGACGCCTCTTGTAAACACTATTATCCAGTGTGAATGGGTGACCCAGGACCGCTCTGTAGATTACATCTACAGAGGCAGCCTCGCTTTGAGTCATAAATCAATGAGGGCTTGAGATGCTAGACCACATACAGCTTGAGAAATACATCAGGCATTCAACAACATCATTCACCAGAAAAAGCATATTGCTTTTGATTTATGACATTTGACGCAACGTTTTTTTTTTAATATCATACACAGCCCTGGTGAAAAAAAACCTGTACCAAAATGTATTTAAAATATCTTTTTATTATTAATTCATTAACATATTTACTGACATTAGTGTACATTATACATTATAATAAAGCTTTATTTGGAGTAGGCCGACTTATTTATTTTTTTTGCACATTTCTTAATATTAAGCCTAAAATGTGTTTTAACATCATTAGTATAGGCTAGTATGATAGGCTAATATCAGTTTTTAAATGCAAGATATTTAAAGTGTTCTTGGGACGAGACGTTAAAACTAATAACACATGGTTGAGGAGATTTCCCCCTTCTATGTAAAGCGATTAGAGTGCCAAAAAAAAGCACTATATAAAAAAAAACTAATATCTTAGTTGGACCTCAGTAGGCCTACTATTTCTGGACAACTAAAGTCTAGCTTCCGGCAGACGATACGCATCGATTCCAATCAGCGACAGCAGGAGGCGGGACATGGATTATTTGATTTTTTTTCTCTCAGGACGCGGGAGACATCACGTTAAGGATGTAAAGGTAATAATGTGTTTTATGTTGAACTATATTAGATTATTACAATACAAATATATAAAGATAATGAAGTACACACTACAAGTAAAGCTTGTTTTTCTATCGAGCTGTTATTTGTTAGCTAGCTAACTGTAAGCAAGCTACCTCGGAACTTTAGCTAGCTAGCTCTAAGAAAGGACAAGAAATGTTAGCTTAAATTCTATTATTACTTTGCTGTCATTGCACTCGTTTTGCTGTGCAGGGTTAGGGTTAGGGTTAGTTTTACGACTAACCCTACGCATCGATTTTCTGCGCATCGATTTACGACGAAAGAATGACCCTTGAACTTGACAAACAACGTAATGACGAAGGCAGAAGCATAGAGGATAGAGCAAAACAAAACACCAATCACGAATTTGAAGTCTAAAACAAGAATTTTTAAAGAGAAATGTCGGCGCTTGTGTTTTTGTTTTTAATTTTTGCATCGCGAGAGGCGTCAAAGTGTACGCTACTCCTACATCCTACGTCATACATCATCAAGTGTTACTCTTTTGGCGTAGGCTAAGTCGACTTGCATAGGCCGTCTGCCGGAAGCGATTTATTTTAGTGGATACAGATTTTAAATATGGATATTTTTCACTATTATTGAGCCGTGTAGAGCACTTTGATCATGGATGGATGCACTTAGATGGACTTTAAAAAATACAGCCGATCACTGCCATTATAAAGCTTGGAAGAGCCAGAACATTTTTTTTTTTTCAAAATAATTCCGATTTTATTAGTCTGAAGCTCTGAAATAAGAATGTCATGTATAGGATGACTTGAGGGTGACTAAATCATGGGCTAATAATAATTTTTATTATTTTGCATAATATATCATAGATAATTCTGTCAACACATTAAGATTTAGTGCATTTTCAGAAGAGCAAGGTTGATGATTGTAGTTTTTGCTCAATCGATTTAAAATTGATTGAATTTGGATAAACATATCTGATTTTATCAGGCCTAACTGAGAATTTGGCCCTATGAACACTGATAAAAAAAATCTTGTGCTGTAATGTAATTCCTCTGTAGCATATCCACTGCTGTCAGCTGTCACACAGTACTTCTATTTACTTCCGTTAGATGGCAGTGTAACTTAAGAAAATTTGGCCTTAGGAAAAGAAAAAGTATTTGGTTAGGCAGACATTATGCTGTGAATTAATTAGTATGTCCTAGATCAATGTGTGTAATGTACATGCTTAAGGCACCCACAAAATCCATAACTGACCAAATTTAAACAGCTCACACCAATGAATAACACAGCAGTCTCTATTAGTCAAAGTAATTTATACTGAATGGACATGGTAATATCTTTTCTCATTTCAGAGCTGAATAAAATAGTTGTCTTCAGTCAAAAACTTTCATCAAGATTAAGAAAACTGTTTCTGAAGCTGAAACAATATTAGACTCAATTTTGACAATATTAATTAACTCTATCTATCTATCTATCTATCTATCTATCTATCTATCTATCTATCTATCTATCTATCTATCTATCTATCTATCTATCTATCTATCTATCTATCTATCTATCTATCTATCTATCTATCTATCTATCTATCTATCCCTCTCCCTCTCTCTCTCTCTCTCTCTCTCTCTCTCTCTCTCTATATATATATATATATATATATATATATATATATATAAAAGATGTCTTTTTGTTTGCCAAATTGAAGGTAGTCCACTTTCTGCCTGTCATTTAGCTGGAAATCAAGCTTGTGGCTTGAACTGAAGATTAAGTTAATCATCGCAAGTCTTGCGAATTCTTTTAAAGGGCTTAAACAAAATTAAATGTAAGGCTAAAGATGTCCATTAAGCACTTAAATCTTAGCCTAATGGGATAATGTAACCCTTTCATCTTAACATACCAAGGGCAAGAGCTGTCATTTACCGAATATGAACTGCAGTTATTCAAATACGAACCGCAGTTGTGTTGCAATCCACACTACACAAGACCTGGCAAGTTTTGAGTTAGAGCAAGCAAAAGATGACTAAATTCTTCAATGCAAAATGCTGTCCACTCATTCAACAGTTTAAGACAAAACACAAAATCTAAAAGTATGTGAGTTACAAAGGTATCAATAAGATGTAATGAACTATAGGGAAAGACAACAAAACAGACTATTAGACTGCCAAGTGATTTACGTTATGTCTCTTTGGCCAAGTTTTCTTTAGCAGTCCGCCATTGTCATCAGCCAATCAGAAGCATAAAAGTGCCAATTCTTACACGGTCACGATACGGACAGATGGGACCAATCTAATAACAATCTAATAAAAGGACGGATTCCCACAGTGTAAGCTACTGACTTGCCATCCTCAATGTCATGGACAAAGAATTTACATCATCTCTGTCATTAATCATTAATACTACATTGGTTATGATTATGTATTCTGAAGTGGATTGTTGTTTATATGGTTGCAGGGTTGGAGATACTTTATGGTCTCTTCACTCTTCCAAGATCATGATTTTGGAAGACTTAGTTCTTAGATGAAAACGTTTATGAGTCTTGATTAAAAAAACGTGTGACAGAATAAATATTATTTCCAAAAGACAATTTTATTCTTTATAAAAAAAAAAATGTGAACCTTTGCATAGTTATTCTGTGACTCACTCTTTGAGTCAAATGAAGAGGGTTTAAAGTCACAACAGTCACGTTTCTGCAAGTAGCATGGTGTGTTGTCTCTGAGGAAGCTGTCCCGTAGAGCTTTTTTTTTTAACTGTCTGCACTTGAACCTCTCATAAACCAAGCTCATTTTCTCATGAACATTCCCAAATTATTACTTTGTCCACAAAGGTGAGTCACACTTTCCATTCAGCCAACCTACTGGTCCAAGCGCACAACCATTTCTCCATGTGAATTCCTTTTATAATGCTGCCATAGGCACCACTGGAACATTGCATTTGCATATTTACTGTTTCACACATTAAAAGTATGCACAATAGACCCTTAACAACCTACATTAACCCCAAAAACCAGACACAATTGCCTGAATAAACTCAGGTGAAGTTGTATAAAACATCCCTATTTGACTTGCAAAGCATTAAACTTAATTAGCTATATTTACTTACAGTATGTTGCTGGTTTATAAGAAAATGTTTTAGCACCTGGTTATGGCTAGCTTGTAAAAACAATATAGATCTCTAAATGTTATGCAGATTTTTTAAGATGCACTGTTACCAAGCATCAGACTTTTCTTTAGCTTCATCAGAGCAGCTTTCGGACTATTCGTTTCATTCCCTTGTAAAGCTGACAGCTGAACAAAAGGTTTGTGAGCTGACTTTGCACTTCAGCAAGTTTATTGGGAACTGCTTGTCATTTTGAGGTCAACACTTTAAACTTGAAATCTAATAAAAATTTCTGACCAGAGGAAAATTAAGATGCACTTTCATCATTGCAGATCCCAGGGGCGCCAGTTTGTGTTGAAAAGGGGTGGGGACAAAATATCAGATGAAAAAAACATTACAGCAGGACGGGAAAAATATTGAATAATGGGGCGTCAAAAATGGGCATAGCGTCAACAACACGAAAATAATCAGCAAAAAACCTTCAACAATGTCGACTGCACATGTCACAGTCCCTGCAACACTCACAAACAGTGCCAAAGCAACAGGGCTCGACATACAGGGCCAGTCCGGGACAAGTGAATTTTTAGAAGGGACAACTAAACCGAGAGAATGATTATGATATTATTACATTTATTGTAAGTTGCTGACTGTAAGATTGCACTGTTGACGCTCGCGCAGCCTCTTGAGGAGAAATCGACACAGCACACTCACACACACTCAGTTAACCCCCACCATTTGATGCAGATATGTTACGTACTCATCCTTTAGAGTCATATATGACACTATGACAAAACAGCGAAATACTACGCACATGGCACCCTTTATCGTTAATATAACACGCGAACCCAAGGCGTCATAAATCCTTTAGCGTAATATGAGGCTACCCTACCCCACACGTAAACCTACCCATCACAGCGCGTGTTATATTAACGATAACGGGTGCCATGTGCATAGTATAGCGCCGTTTTGTCATATAGCGTCACATATGACGCTAAAGGATGAGAACGTAACATATCTGCATCAAATGGTGGGGGACATGTCCCCAGTGTAAATGACACATATGGATCCAAATATGAGGTAGTTCAATTAACATTGAGAGTTCGTCAAAAACCATGCAACCATAGTTTTTTTTAATATGTTTTTATTTTGACTAGAAGACAAGCTTCTTTAGACTTTTCTTTAATCTCTTCTCATATTTATTGTGTAGCCTATATCTGTTTTGGGTGTCTGGCTTGGGATCAGGTTTGGTGAGCCTGTTTAAACTCAGGTACTGGTTCACTGCCATAGAACGGTTTATGTTCCTATGCTTCCATATTTTAATAAACACGCATTATTGTTCAAAGCTGCCAATGCTTACACTGCATTTTGCACCACAACCTTGTGTATGACTTCAGTTTGAACTCATATAAGCAGCTTGTAAGCATTTGGAAGTCTGATTCAAAATTCATTCAAAGAAATACAAATAGCTACTGTATGTTTCTATGATGAAAAACAACTTTTTAGCTGTTTACTTTCTGGTTTACAAAGCTCTACTTTGAACATCGTACCCGAAACAGCTTTCCATCCACAGATGATTCCTTCATGGATGGGCAAGAGCTTTCTTTTAATTAGTGGGAATGACTAATGGAAAGAATGAGCTCAAATAATGGAGGGTGAGAGAGGGAGCAACAGCTTGAGGCGGTTAGGTACAGTCGGGCCATTGATCTGATAACAAATTTGTATTGCCCGCCTTGATTGGAAATGACAGTCTTTAACCCAATGAATAGGAATAGGTTTAAGCGTAGGCTACTTTAGAGCTTACATTGAAGTCATGCAAGAGTGCAGAGAATATGATGCCTTGAATCAACAACCTTTGCAGCATGCATCTGTCCCTGATCTTGTAGGCTATAAGATTTAAGGATTATGCCAGTACATTTTAATTTCTACAATGGATATTAGGTTACTTTTCTTTTTATCACATATCTAAAAGATATGGAGTGCATTTGGGTTCCTGAAGTAAAAAAAAAAGTTTAATTTTCTCTGTAAAGGGAATTTTATTTTTAACAATTAGGCCTATAAACATTATATGACCTACTGACAGTTCAGAGGTTGTTTATCGATGGTATAAGCTTTAGTTAAAGTTATCTGTTCTGATTATTTCATCTAGTTTTAAAAACAATCATATTTAAAGCTGCAGTCCGCAGCTTTTTTTGGGTTAAAAATGATTCAAAAAACAAAATAGATGTTCTATGGATGTCTCAGATAATAATCACCAGTCACCGAAATGGGTCAGAGGATCTAAACATGACATAAAACAGGTACCTAGAAAGCCATCAATTTGCACAGAACAATGCCCAACTTCTGCATATACAGCCCGTTCTTATCCTTTAGCGTCACATAGAACGCTATATGACAAAACGGCGCTATACTACGTACATGGCACCCTTTATCGTTACTATAACACGCGAACCCAAGTCGTCATAAATCCTTTAGCGTAATATGAGACTACCCTACCCTACCCCACACCTAAACCTACCCATCACAGCGCGTGTTATATTAATGATAACGGGTGCCATGTGCGTAGTATAGCGCCGTTTTGTCATATAGCGTTCTTTATGATGCTAAAGGATGAGAATGTGTTGGCACATACACACAAGGACCTCAAACATGTAAAATCTGGGTAAGCATTTATCATATCTCCTCCATTTGTGTCATTTCTATTGCTGCTAAAAGGCAAAGTAATTTTCTTCTAGAACCATGAAGGACACATTTTCGGGAGCTGTTCTTATTTTTTAACCCTTTTATCTGTACCAAACTCTGTAGATTGAATTAGAGTGATGATCAGCTTATTTGGTAAAACCAAATTATTTTTTTCAAAATCAGGGGTCGGAAATCCACTTACAATTATGATCCAAAGGTGAAGGGGTTCCATCTGTGCTGTCAAGGTCAAGCTTCTTCAGCTATCAGGTATGTTGTTGCTTCACACTGCTCTGATTTTGCATAGTAGTTTGAATATGACTAGACTGCAGCCTGTTTTTTCTTAAATTATTAACTCACTATTTCCAGTGGTTCCTGGAAGATTGATTGCGACAGGGTTTTTAGACTAATGCACGTGCTACCATAACCTCAGTATTAAAAGTGAAGAGGAAAAAATTGTGTTCAGCTAAAGTAATGATGGCACACTCCAACCTGCTCTTAACAGCAGGGAGAGTACTTTGACCAAGGCTGTTTTTTCAAAGCATTCTATTCTTGTTGAAATGGACAAGATGTAGGCTACCAATGGAAGAATGGTTTTCTTCATGCTTTCCCTGACCTGATATTTAGGGAATAGGCTATATCTGTTCACATGCAATGGAGCATGCAGAGTAATTATATCCAAAAAGTATGTCACATTACCACTGCTGTTTTTCATTGTCACAGTGACAGAAGGGAGTGGGAAAATAAAGAGAATACAAAATGGATCAGAGCCTAACACCCTAAGTGCAGATTTCACAGACAGACCGGCAGATCACAGCTTGTTTAAATTTTCTTTTGGCTGAGATCCAGATAAAAAAAAGTCATTGACTCCTAAAATAAAACATTTAGTAGCCTATCCACATGACTTGATATATAGATGGTTGTGCAGAAGTTCTTCAGCTTCTTACTTTAGGGGCCGTTTACACAACAGCATTTTCAACTAAATATGGAAAACTTTGTAAGCGTTTTAGTCGTTCATTTACACGACAATGGCATTATGGCAATGGCGTATAATATGTTCAGTCTATAGGCACTTTACAAAGTGACATCGCCAACTACTGGCCTGGCAGTATAATACGGCGTTTTCAATCGTTTTTGCAGATCCTTGTGAACGGGATCTTTTTGACAAAGTTGTTGTCTGTACATCAAAAAAAAAAAAAAAAAAGGGCAAAGGAAAAACTTTTACATTTTTAGTACATTGTTGTTGTATAAACTTACGCTTAGGGGCAAACAACAACGTTTTCAACTAAAAACTTAATAATTTCATTCGTTTTGCTGTTCATTAACTACATTCACTTGGGTCAGAGACGAACGTAAATTTGTAACGTCGAATGCAAGAGGCAGCGTGTTACGAAGCTTCCTAAGGGACACTTTGGGGAACACAGTTATTAACATTAACAAAGAATTAATTTAAGGTAAGATTTATCTTTCGAGTCTTCTTAGCGTGCTAAGGGTGAGCGTTATTGGGAAACCGGGCCCTGGTCATAAGAGTTATTTCTTACAAGATGAAACCTCACACAAAAACCTCCTGTGGATGTGCAAAAAGCTTTCCCAACTTTCAATTATTGTTGCACATTTTTATTTTCTAGTCTTTTTTAGTCACAGTCTGGAGTGGGGTAGAAAAGATGCAGGATTTTTGTGTTTTGGAGTGATGAGAGAATATCATGATTTCAGTTTTCTGACCAAGTAAAGCGTGGCTGTTTACAAAAATGCAACTGCAAATTTACTGTTATGCACCTGTTGAGAGTTATTTGTATTCTGTCTTACTCTTCAAAAACAGCTTAACCTGTTAGAAGACATTTTGTGGTTTTGATTTAAACTAGAGGAGCCCTTGCTCTAAGCCCATGCATGCCAGCACCACAAGAAGTTCAGAAAGTAATACTTCTCCTCTTTGAAGTGCCCCCCAAGATCAAGTCTTTGACATCACTAACTCGTTTCATGTCTGAGCAAATAACCCTCACCTTCTTGAAGTTCCAGGCTCTGATCATGTTGTAATAAAGTGGATTCATGGTCATCTGGACTTCTGACTGACTCGCTGTGTCGACCCTAGATTTTTTTTTTGTCAGTCAATTGAAAGAACATCTGCTGCTTTTATGAAAACCCTATTGGCTCAGGACCGCATTGTCACCGACGATTGACGAATCTGTTAAAACCTCCTGTCTTTGAATTGTTCCTGTGGTTTTGAGGGAAAATGTTTAAAGAGATATTTTAAAGACTTGAGATATGGGGCTAGCTGAGCTTAAAGATGTCTTAATTGAAAGCATCAAAGAGTAACGAAACACCAAAGAAATCGCTTAAATCTTGAATTATCCATCACATTTCTTTAGTAAACAGGCAGAGGCCCTACTGGGCTGGGTAACCACACACACTGAACTAGGAACAGGCCTTTAGAAGCTGCGTTGAGAAACATCTGTCAGTGCGGTGCAGCTCTCCCTCACTCAGTATTTGTGGGTGGTTTGTTATGCTATTTTGGATTGGGTGCTGCTGCTAAGGGCCAGTCTGGCAGAGAGGAGTGTGGGGGAAAGCCACAGTGGCGTCTGTCTCCTGGGGCCCTCAGCTGAAGCACCCGCTGAGGACCCAACCATTACTTTCTGATGACTGTGATGCTCTAAAAATGACTTAGAGGTCACATCCGGACAGATTTTATGAACTTGTAACAGCATAGATGTGATTATTTGTGACAATATGTCATCTTGCACACAAAATAGACTATTTTTTCACCCTGTCTTTTCATTTTTGGTTAAAGTGCCCCACCCATTTTTCAGTGACCTTGGTTCCGGAAATATTTTTCCCATAAGTCTTTGTTGAAGCTGCAATCCGGCGGTTTTCCTCTTTATCGCCATCTCTGTTCGAAATCTGCAATTGCAGTCATTCGCGGAATTATTAATTTCGACCTCGACACGGCACAGCACGGATGAACAAAATGTTTGAGGAGAATGTGAGGCTGTCCGCGCCGGTGTGGATACTGGCACTTAGAATCACAGATTATTCTTTTTGGAAGTATGGCCAACATAAAATTTTTCACCGGAATATGTCATCTGAATTAGTAAGAAACATCCACTTTTGTTCTGGTTCGGACATTGCAGTAAATCGTGCTGATTAAATCTAACAATCGTTTTTAAGTTATCATATCACACAAAACCGTCCAAATTATACTTTGTTCTCAAATTGTTAATGTTAACAACGTAAGCAAGCATTGCGTGACTACATACAATGTTCTTCCAATATTTATCCTTGTTTTCGCATGGGTCCGGTTCCAGTCTCTTTTTTTCTGTAGCGACTATGAAGTCCGAACGAAGTCTTTTGCATTTTACTGCGGGTGAATCTCTTGCTATCGCTGGTGATTGTCCTTTAAACCTTTCTGGATCTGCCATCAAATTTGATAAGTTTAATTATATCAAGTACAGTGAGAAAAGGCTATAAATCTCCACCTCCAACATCCTCACACGCAATATAGCCTACTAGCCAAGACTCCTTCTTTATGTGTACGCTTTTCCACTACGGTTTGATGTCTCACAAATATAAAGACGCTGGTAGTGACGATTCTGTCTGACTCTGACCAATCGGTGATCTGCAATTTGTTCACGTCACATTTTAGTATCGGTACGGTACACTTGGAACCTCAACAGAGGTGGTACCATTTAAATCGAACCATGCTCTTACCACAGCATTTTCCTGGTTTCAATTTATTGTGGCCTTGCAAACCTTTTTTTGGGTATGCCTTGGGCAGCAATTAATAAAATGAGGAATATCGTGTGACGTGTACATTCCAGGAAGTAAACTCAGATTTCAGAAACAATCGTCAGAAACAAGTTTAGAAACAATGTAAAGAATAACTCACTTTGGAGTGGATTTTGTGTTTTGTATCTTTGCAGACATTTTTCATGCTCAAACAGCAGCATTGCACTAAAGAAAGTTGAAAATGTTAAAAAGCATGATTGAGCGTTTTTTTAACTGCAAAACACAAACAAACAAACCACAATTTCAGTTGCATATCAACATTTCAATCAATTGACAGATCTAATAATGTTACACATTTTTGTCTGTCTTCGCAAATGGGCACTGGTTTAAACTAAACTCTCACATTAAGTTGTATGACATTTCAAATGATTCCAGTAAAGTCATTTTAAATTCTAACCAGCTCTTGCTATGTCAACAGTGTTCTTTCTCTTTCTTTTTTGTAGCCCAGTCTATGACAAATTTGAGTCAGTAATCTGTCTGAAACTCTTAATTTCCACCTTGACATTAGAAAGCCCTAATAATTTTCATTCTCTTGATCCAAAGGCTTCAGTCACAGCCAGGTTAGTACTTGTTCCTCCAAGTTTCTCCAAGAGTCCACGTGAACTGTCTCACAGTTCTTGGAGCATTGTGTTACATCGGGACGCTCGCCCTCGTTCATAAAAGCATGCAGTCATTTAGTTTGAAGCATAAAATGTCATTATGAGGCAGACCTGGCTCTGCAACTACCGTATCTTTATTACCATTGCTTTAATGGCTTCTGTGGGAGTGAAGTCATCTACTTACATCCACCTCAGTACCATGAATGGTCTGATGTGTGGCCAGAGTGAAGGTCCTCAAATGTCCTCTGATCTAATTTCCTCTGTTAAAGGCAATGGCTAATCAATGAGATGCAGTAAACCTGCAAAAATGTGTCTGCAAAAAGAATCAAGAATGGCATGCAGCCATGCACATTTTTTCTGAACTGAATTAGACTAGTCAGTTATCAACTATCTAAGATGAGATAAAGGTCGGTAAAATCACATTGCGTTGAATGGCTTGTTTTTGTCTGCTAACTGGTTTACTTTTTATGTTATGCTGGATCTGACATTCCTGTTTCTGATGACACTAAATCAGTTTTAGGTTATACCAAAAGTCTTTTCGGTAAATCATTGTTGTGTCTCGTTAATGTCTTTTTGAATCATTATGATATTTTATCTGTTGCCAGGGATTACTTTGGTTGGATTTCTGGAGGAAAGAAATTATGAGTCTCATATGCTGCGAGTGTGTCATTAAAACAACAATGTTTCTGATAAAATGCTAGTTTGGGTAGTGTTTTTAAATGATTTTTTTAAAGACAGGCCTGCCACAAATAGTGGCATGTTATGAATTATATTATTATTGGCTTTATTCTAACTGCTCCTGAAAGAAAATCCAGATCCATCAAGTTAATCAATAGTGCTTGCACTATAATTTTACTTTGTGTTATTTGGACATTCGTAAGCAGTGTTTGTTCCCAGTTCTTATGCTCGTCAGTTCAGAACTGAGGCAGAGGAGCACAAACCACAGGATTGGCCGTACACTTGTCAAGCTGTCAGGCATGGGCAGTGCAGTCTGGCTGACTCTGAGTTCCTGCATTCTTAAACTTGCTGGGTTCTTAATACATGGCAGCCGCTCTTCTGCCACGTGGCAAGCGGCATAAAGAGCAGCTTTCTTTTACTTTGAGGTGTATGGTATTGAGATTTAGCTCGTGCCGAATCTATTTCTCCTGTGCCAAGTTCTGCCAACTCCAGCCTGAGGTGAACCTCAGTGCACAAGTTCTCCATGCGGCAAACCAGGTAAGACCACCCTTGAGAATTACACTGTCTGGGCCAAATCACTTTTTTTTTCTGGCTTATGCAGCAATTAGAACAATATTTTGACTGAAATTTTGAGGGTTAAAGGGATAGTTCACCCCAAAAATGAAAATGCCATCATCATTTATTCACCCTCATGATGTTTTAAACCTGAATTTATTTCCTCTGTGGGACACAGATTAATTTTTGAAGAATATCCTGGCTAATCCTTTCCATACAATGAACAAGTTCGTCAACCACACAGACAAAAATTCCACAGAAAAAGTTGTCCAAATGATTCTGAATATCTTCTGAAGGCATACAATATATTTTTTTGTAAGGAACTGATTAAATTGAAATCATTGCCCCTTTTGTTGTCATTGTGTGTGCTTTTCTAAAAAGAAGCCATATGGAAGATTGTGGCCAAAACTGGTACTGCAATCACTTTCAAATTATTGTAGAGCGGTGTATCCCCTCCACCTCCCCCCTGACTCAAAGTTGCCAGATAGGCTGCAGGATCCAACTTTTTCTTTATCCGACACATTTGTATCTGCAGCTGTGGTAACTAGAGCAGAGCTGGCAACCTGGATGCTGCAACACTACTGACTCCACGATTGGTAGATCGGTGCAGGGTGGAGCATCAGACCAAAACACATGACAAGATCAACATCAGTTGAGGGCTGCAACTTCACTTTTTAAATGACGATAATAATATTTATATTGCGTTACTCGTTTGTTCCTGTGCAGTTATCCATTAATGACGAAAGAGTATTCTAAAGTGTTACCAAATCTTCATTTTTTCAGTTACTGCAAATTTTTCAGTGAATAATGGCTTAAATCTTTGTCTGTTCCAATCGTGTTGCTTCGGAAGACTTGAAACGTGACACACAAGTTGTATGAATTACTTTCATTATACTTTTGTTTTGTTCGTCTTCTCATTGTTTGGAATGATGTAGTTTTAATTTTGAGTGTACTATTTCTTTCTGGTGTCTGTTTATATCGAAATGAACCCTCAGCCGCCTGTGGACACAGATGACAAATTATATACCTACTCGGTAGAACTTTAAATATCAAATGCTTCGAGACATCATTGGTAATGTGATGCCTATAATTTACAGACGTGGTTAAGCCATGTTCCGTTTTATAGTAACCTACGTTAAGTGGCTTGTGGTCTTAATTCAGATTAAACATATCTATTTGCCTGTCAGAGATGGTTTCTCATTTCTTTTTTTGTACTGACTATTAAACATGTTAGGCTCTTAGACAAGGCACGTGGTGAGTCTTTTGGTATAGAAACTTAACTGCTTATGCATTCATGCCATTGTCTGCCAACCAGGGTTCACACACCCTTCCACAGTCCCTCCTGACCAGACTCAGGCATCAGATTGTAAGAAGAGAGTACAGACCAGGTGCAAACAAAATGTGAAATACTTTCAATGGGTGGAACTGCAGGTCACGGAGGAGAAGGTTTACCGGGCTTCTTTACATTTTTATAGGCCCTGAGATTTACTGTTTCCCTCTAAGGGACTGAGATTTTCCCCCCACAGCATGAGATTCCTCTCTGAAGGATTGAGATGACACATAAACAGCTGGCTAAAGATGATATGGGTAGTTTATAACCAGTCACAATTTATGTATTTAATCCTTCATTGCTGCTTTGCATTGATATCTAATGACCTTGATGCTTATCTGAGAAGTTTTCCCCCAAAGTAATACAGCATTTTTATGTCGAGTGAGTATACAGTGGGTGTACAGTGTTTGTTTAATTTCTACGACATAATTTGGAGTTTGTTTAACTTATTGTAATGAAAGTAGCCTACTCAAGCAAGTTCAAACGACTTTCGTTTAATTATTTAATGTGAACACATTTGGATTCACAGTTTTTTTTTAGCAGTCTTCCTGACCAGGAAGTCAGTACTTGTTGTTCCTTAAGTTCTTAGTAAAATTGAACACAGCTTTCTCACTCTTTTTTTTTACATCTGCCAGTGCAAGCTATTTGTGAAAGTCATCCTGTCTGTAGAAACGTTCCTGATGGAGCCCAGACCAGAGGAAATGCCAGGCGTTCCCAGATAAGCTAGCTTTTCTCCATTCTGGAATAAAGCACATCGCAGACTGGCCACATTCTCCCAGGGATCAAATAAAACCCACCCAGAGAAACCTACAGTGTCCTCTCTGCCACCATTCAGAAATATTTACACTCTAGAATAATATTTGAGCCCCTTTCTAGCAAAATCCTCATAACGTGCCTTCTGAATTACTTTTGCATTTTGATAGTATATTGGCGTTTGAGGATTGTAATAAAGGTGCACATTAGCTTTTTAAGTTTTAATTTTGATGGCATTTTGTGAGATATTAACACGTTTAAAAGTTAGGACAGCAAGGAAACTTGTAAAAGTCTGGGCCAGGGGTCTAATGGGCCCTTATTTTACAGCAGGCAGCACAACCATTTGCCGTGATGCAAGTGGCACTGGTCCAAGCAATTGTGTTCAATAAGACTGAGATGGAGGTATGGCTACAGTAAATGTGCTTTCAGCATATTACATGCTGTCCTGAAGACATTTGTGAGATTTAAGTTCCTAATATTTACCTTGCCGTATATTATGTTACAGTAATTTCTCCACTGGGAGTTAGCGAGCAGAGTTATACATTTGTGTTATTATATTACTGTGTGGGTTAATGTACTGCAGTATGTTATTTTCTCTCTGCTGTATATTATTTGCCCTGTATTCAAATAAACATGAGAACTGTACATAGAACGTGACTTGTGTAAGCCCTGTTTTTTATAATGAAATGAAATGTCAGACTGGCATGAGCCTGTAATATGGATGCATATTATTTATTTGCATGGGGATCTAAACTTTTTCTTACTAGTCTGTACAGTCTGTCTATATAAATACCATCTAGATAGAGACTAACTTTCTTTATTATTCTGTTTTTTCCTTGATAGACGATCATCAGGTGCCTGAAACAATTAGCTGGTTGGCAGAGAGAGAAACCTGGATGGTGTAAATCAGCAGGGAGGCAACAGGCTCCAGGAAGGTGAAACCAAAGAAACCACATCAAAAAAGTCTGCTTTGCCACCTATATTTTCACGGTATGGTTCAAAATCTTATTTCTCATATTCACAAGAAAACCGTTCACAACAGATTTGGTTTAGTGCGATTGCACGAGAAGAAATGTATCACGATTCTATTTTCTGATGTTAGAGAGAAATGTTTTTGGTTTTTGCTGGAGTTCACTGAGCGTTTACAGTCTTGTGTGTTGGAAATAGCTTATGCCAAACTACACACCCTCTTATAGTGTGGTTACTACCAGAGAGCACAACTGAAACTGTCCATTCAGCAAGGTTGTGCGGCGGCTCAGCGAGAAGCATGACGGAAGCTTCACTAAATAAAGGGGAAATTTTGTGGCCAAAGTGAGATCCTCTCGCTTAAATCAGCTATTTATATGGAATCGTAAGGGCTATAATCGTGGTCACCTAAATATGACCCTCAGATTAAGGAATGGAACGGTTTAGCCTTGCTTCATGGCAAAGAGAAAAAAAAATTGCATGCTGAAGAACAAGATGAAATAATGTTTGGCCGTAATCAACCTGTGTTTGACTCAAATATTTTGCTTCAAACATTTCTTTTCTATAGTTACAACCGAGGTGCTAATCACTGGTTGAGAAACCCTACCATTTGAATTTAGAATATGCTATTATTTCCGAAATAAAACCCCACAAAAACAAAAGAGTGAAAAACTGTAATGCCTCAAACATATGGGATGTTTTGGATGAACATGCATTTTTAAAACTTGTTCGACAACCAGATCTACAGTAAATAAGCATATTGTGTTTCTTTAGATTATAAATAAAACATATTTGAAAAGACAAACTAAATTGATTTTTATAAATTGTAAATACATTTATATATATATTTTTTTTTTCAATAAAATGTGAATATAAAATGTTTATTGCAAACTAATAAAAGCAAAGAAGGTAAAAAGCTTTCCATTTTTAAAAGAACTAGAGGAAATATTGTTTATTTTTTAGATGTCTTTCAATTGATTTCTCGAATAGCACCTGCATTTCCTCTACATTTCCTCTTGGTAGCATTTCATGGCCTTTGTGGACTAAAAAGCCCATAATTGGATGATCCACAGGTTCATTAGTCTCATTCATCACCCGTCAAATCAGTTATTTTTGTATTCACCCAATATTCGGCTGACTGGGGTCCCCTGGGAAGAGCTGAGCCCCGCCTCACCCCAGGCTACTCTCTATGACATTGAGTTTGGGCACAATTGATGTGGATCCCAAAAGGCTTGGTTGCCAAGATTCAAAATGAGGAATGTTTTTGGAAGAATGAACATATAGAGGCTGATTTTCAATTGTGATTTTCCATTGCGCGCCATGGTGGATGGTATAGAAAGCTTAAGTGTTTTTGTTGGCCTTTTAAGAGCAAAACAAAGCATCTCTTCTAGTCATGTAATGCATTGACTGTTCATTGTCTATCTGGTTCATTGGCTTTACATAGTCTTCATGCAACAAAGACAACATGTTTGCATATGTTAGCACTCATAATAGCTTTTTTTGTGTTATTTATTGTGGATGTCTGATAAAACAAGAACATACTCTTGGTTTCCTGTAGATATTCAAGTTTATGTAATTGCTAAAATGTAAGGTGACCAGTCTGTGCAGTCTGTTCATTGTTAATAATCAGATTTTACTGTTGCCAGCATGACTTGAACTTTGCAATAATCCCTTAAGTTCCAACAGGAAGTGTTTCTAAATCTGAATAAGGAGATATGAGTAGCGGCCCCCCAATCTCCTCAACATTATACCCGTAAAGCAGTTTATTAGCCACTTTGTCAGGCACACAATGTGATGTGAGTCTGTGGCCTGGGTTTAATATCTTGTTATAAATGATTGCAATAATTATCTTTAAATTTATTTAAATTCTTAAATTTTAGATGCATTTATTATATTATTTATTGCGTTTTGAATAGCACAATTTTCTGGCTTTATTGCTGAAGTGGTTTGGTGATGTTGGACTGGTCTCTAACCACACTGTCATTACACCAGTCGTCCAGGGCATTGAGGGCTTCCCTCGAAAGTCTTGAACATGCATTTGAGTATAAATAAGTGTGAAAGCTAGAGGAAAAAAATACACTGACAGAGTCTGTGTTTAGCTGAACCGGATCTTTCCAGCATTCTGCCTGTTTTTGTCGTCTCCTTCCCCCTTTAATTGGGAACCTCCTTGATGTTTTGCTGCTGCTGTTGGGAACCAATAATAATAATTCCATTACAAATGAGTTCTCAGACTGTGCATTAGTTGCAAGTTGTCTTTTAGGGAACATTTCAGTGACTTATAAGTCAGTGCTAGACTGATCGTTTTTTTACACTAGGGAGTTTAAATAAGCAACTAATGATAAAATCAAAAACTGTTTTTTTCTGACTACTGCTTGTCTGACAAAAGCTGTATGTCCTATGTATGAGTGTATGTATGAGTTTTCAGCAAGCAGCTTTAAACCTTTCAACAGGGGCAGAAGAGGAAAAAAAATCGTTTTGTGTTGTGGTTGGCAAGACAAAAAAAAAACCCTGTTTAATTTTAAGATGCATGTGCAGATAATTCTACAAAAGCTGCGCTACTAAAGTGGAACGCTTGAAATATTCTAAACGGTGTAATTAGAGGGCTTTTATGTCATTTATAACACCAGACTTAAAAATAGAAAGCATGCAATTGTGTATTTGTGCTGTCTGGCTCACGGATCAAGTAGACTCAAGTAAATTGCTGTTGTTTCTGTTTGTATGCAGCTGTGCTGCCACTGATTCTTTATTGACCTATTACGGGAGCTGTGATTTTGCCAAGGATGTGTACCTGGATCAACATCCTTTGGTGGTCCTTCAACAACTATCAATCTTAGTCCAAAAGGCCAAACCAAACCATTATACAACCAGCTAATACCAGTCTTGTCTACATCAGCTTAACAACATACTAGGATTAGAGCCTTTTTATGGTCATTCAAAGGTGTTTAGGTTGTATCTTGTTAGATAGCTTTTGGATTCACCTCTCTCAATTGCAGTTTCAATGCAATACTTAATCACAGAGTAATATCTACAAATCATTTGGGCCCCAAAATGAGGTGAATCTGAAGTGTCATCAAACACCCTTCAGTGACTGGAGAACCCACTCTTGAAGGCCAGAGACTTTTATTTCAATAATGTTATTTCAATTCTCAGAATTATTTATTTCTTATATCGATAATTATGGTTAAGTACCATTTCTAAAATAAAAGTAACAGGTTTTTCCAGTAAGCTGTTACACTAAATGAATTATGCTCAGGTATTTTCCTGATAGCCTCAAGGTGGTTCAAAGCTCTTTGCTATAAATTTGTCTGGGTATCCTGGACTCTGTCATTGCTGGCCAGCTCTACAGTTTTCTCCAGCCAGCAAACTCTTTAAATAAGACTCAATGTTTTCTACCACTGGTTTGGGCTCATAATGTTTTGATTGTTTCCCTCGAGTGAAAATTTCCCCCTTTGAGATTTTTTAGCTAGTGACATTTTCCATTTTTGGGACTGTTCCCACAAAAACAATGCTGAGGCTTTCAAAGAGCTTCTATGATGAGCCTCATACTTTTCTAAAGCATGAATAAAATAAATACTAGTAAACGCCAACAATAATAACAATTCTTATAGATGAATTGATAAAACTGAATTTTTGTACAATGCTGTTTTGTTAGTTAGTTTAACCCAGATAAAGCGTTAAAATGTCGGTGTTAAAGCATTAAAAAGTGCAGCAGCAGCTCAAGGCTCAGAATAAGGTGTTTAGTTTTTGTGCTGCTCTCTAAACCATCCACGAGGAATGCTGGTAATTAGCTCTGTAATCACAGGCTTTGGAAAATCTGCAAAAATACACAGCAGATCTCTATGTGAAAGGGTTTTATTTGTGGTTGGTGGTGGTTTTGTAACGTGTGATCAGCAATTGTCTTTTTGTTCTCAGTGATGAATATCATTTATGGCCACAAATTAGGACCGTATTTGGCAATGAACCCCAAATAATCCGAATGATCAATGTTTTTACAGTCATTTTCAATTTCAGTTCTTCTCATATTTTATAATGAATGTCATCCCACATTCAGTTTTATCTACCGCAGGTGTGTGATACGAGACAGAACGGATGAGATCAGCTAGATTGTCTATGTTTGGATAGATGGTTGGATGATGGGGGTGATGATAAGCAAAGCTTTGCAAGCGAAGGTAACCTGGATCAGCAGTGGACTTGAATGCTAGTGATAACATTCCCAGCATCCTTTTTTTATGTTATGCAAAGTTTAAGTGCATATGGGCCTCTTGTTTTGATCAATTCGTTCCTTTCAAACACTTCCATTTGGGAGCGAGCTGCAGGAATGTGCGCAGATGTCTTAGATCAAGGTGTGATATTGCTCATGTGGGACTGTAAGTGAGCACCGACAGGTTTGATGGAGACTTTGCAGAAACTTTGGTTTCGTTTCAAAAGGTGAATTATTGGAGTGTCACCAGAGGAACGATCATTTGATTTCAACTCAATATGTGCCTCAACATTTTATCCTCTTGCTTTGCGGTTTTATATAAGTAATATTGCCTAACACCTTAGTTTGAAAACGGCCATATTCCTGATAAATAGACTTTTCCACAGCTTTTATGGATTGTTTTGATTTTTGCACCGGAGACTTGGGTCAAAAACAAATAGGAGTGTCCAAGATAAAGAAATGGAAAAGGATTTAAAAAAAACCCAATTTGCCGAGTTCTTAGAAAGTTACTTTTTATATATTTTGGCTTTATTTGGTTTGAAAAAAGATAAAATATATTGACTCTAAAAATGTCATGTGGTGCAGCCATTGGAAATGTGTGTGTGTGTGTGTGTGTGTGATATTTTTTCAACCGTTTTTCAAAAATAATATTTTATCAAAACTGTTTCACATTTTTTTTAAAGAAATCATGAAATATTATGGTAAAAGTTTTCATGATATCAGAACAGTGTATATTTTGTTTACTTTATGCCTTAGAAATTAATTCCTTCTCATATAAAGATGTGAATTCAAGTCATTGTATGTATGAATGACCTTTTTAATGTATTTTTGTAGAAATGAATAGTTTTGGTCAAAAAATTATCCACTCTCCACTGTGAGGAAAAACTATCAAAAACTGTGTTCTTCAGGCCACTATTGTAGTGAAATCAACACTGATTTGAATGTCTAAACATGAACAAACCAGGTGTTCATGTACAAAGAGTTTGTTGACAAATTTTCTATAGAGCTCTCACCTGGTGGGCAGCATTCTGGGGTTTGGTGAAATCAGCAGAAATTTCCCACACCGGGGACAAAAGCTGCGCTATTCTCTTTCAGTGCCTGTTCCTGCTAAGTGTATATGAGAAACTGGATCAATAGATGGTGTTGATTTTAGCAGTGGCTACAACAGCAACAAGTATTTGTTTCAGTAAAGTAGCTGTTCGGACAAAGCTCTAGTTTCATATTAAAGTAGGATATGCAGCGTTCTCCTTTGAGCGGCTGAATCAGATGGGCACAGCTGCTGAGCAGCAAGTGTTGGCAGTGTTGTAGGTCTAATGTTCATTGTTCGAGTGAGAGCCCGAGGAGGATTATGTGTGTGTGAGAGTGTGTGTTTTTTTATCTCGTTCAGCACTATGTGTTGCTGTGAGGTGTTCGCTCCAGCCTCATTCTCTAAAGGAGCTCATTCATGCATCTGAGGCAAAGAGACCTGCACTCCGCAGGCTCACATTACTGTGGGCCTTTTGTCCGGCCCGCAGAGAGTGCTCGGGAAATAGGGATGTGCGCAACCCAATATTAGCCCTCATGTTTGTTCGCTCCTCTGTTCTTCGGTATCATACTGAATGGGCGAAAGTTTCCTGGAAATTGAACGAATCTTAGCAGGTATGTTTATTTCTTTTACTAAAAAATTAAAGGTGTGATAAACTGAGAAATCAAATTTTCCTTGAGCTTTTGACATGTAAGAGGCCATCATATTATAAGAATATCCTGTAAGTTTCAGAACTGAAAATGTCCTTGTTAGTCCATTATTTGACACCAACCCCAGCAAACGATTCGTTTTTCAAAGTGGGAAACTAAGTCGAATCATTCCGGTTGCCATTTTAACATTGGACGTTTTCAAAACAATTTCCCCCAAGTGCATCGATGGGTGAGTTGAAATTCATTATAATATGCAAAACTGTTATCCACTCACAGCAGTGGGCGTTTATTTCCAAGTCTTCAGTGCGAGACGCCTAAAAACCGAGCGTTTTTCAGCTAGGCTCAAAACGACCTATTATAACTACAAAATAGCCTATTACTTATTCATTTTGATGCTTTTGAATGCAAAAACCAAGTGAACGTCATATGTTGACCTCAGACAACAATATAAAAAGCCAGTTTATGACCCCTTTAATAGATAAATATAATTTAGAAAAACTGAATTAAATAATATATATAAACATATATATATATATAAATATATAAAAATGTGTAATAATACTAATTATAATTAAATATTACTAATTAAAAATAGTAAAATAAAAAAAATATATAAAAATATAAAATTAAAAATTATAAAAATTATAAAAAAATTATAAAAAAAATTATAAAACTGTCACGTAACAACATGAGCACAAATTTAACAATTTTACATTTAATTTACTTGTTTTGAAGTAAAGTTTTAAACAAGTATACAGTGTGATTCTCTATCGGTTGCAAATATGGAAACCAAAACATTTGCAGGGTAAATATCTGAGTAGAGAGGCATCTCTCAGCTGTCTGTGGTGGTCACTTACAGATGGACTGCTGTAAAATGCCTAAGAAGTGCACACTGTAAGTTGGTCAGACCTTATGCAACACGACACCTCAGTTCATCCATCTTATCCCGACAGCCACTCTGCCCACTGTTCAAACACGGGAGGATCTGCTTCAGAGCTTAGGTAACAGATGAGTTAACGGAAAGGAATCTAATTTCTGAGGTGACTCACCCAGTGTATTAATGCAGATTATCAGAAGGCAATTTTCTAAAGCTAAATTGATTGAATTCAACTCATTCAACTCATTGTTAACACAGGAGATTGGGGTTGTTGGGTTCATTTATGGGTCATATTAGGGTGCTGTCTGATGTAACATCTAAATATTTTCTCTCTTAACCTACACTCAATGATTTTATCAAGGCATTAAACAGTCAAAGTCCATTGAGGTAAAGTGATATTTATAATCGAAACACGAATGAACCTGTTATAAATCGGTTATAAAAAATTGATAATCATAAAATTAACCATTTTGATTTAATACTGTGTCAGTCAACACCACAAACTGCACACCATCATGATGAAAATATTACATTACACCAGTAGGTAGCGACAAAGGACTATATTTGTGAGCTAAATAATTCTTTCAAAAGATTCAAAACAAATGATTGAGTCATTGAATCGTTCCTTCAACTGATTTGTCCAAAACACTGATTCATTCACTTTACAAGGTTGTCATTGAATCATTTACTCAACCAATTTGTTGAAGAATAATGATTCATTCACTACTTTTTGTTGGCCTGAGACACGATGGATGATTCTTCTGTGGCGGCTTTGTTTCAAAATCGAGTCAAAATAAACAAAAATACCTGACCATATTTGATCTAAAACGTTAGTTATTCAATATTACCGTTACTAGCATTTGTACAGAGCATCTAATGTGACCATTGTTGTGCAATGCTTAGTGAGTACTATGTGTGTTGTTTACAGGAGCTCTGAAACCTGATCCAGTTTAAAGAGATGCAGTTCACTTTAATAGAGACATGTATGTCATAACACAGTCCTCAAACTGTGTTATGTTATGGAAAGTAGGTATACAGAGAGCTCTTCTGTTCTGTCAGGCCAGAATGAATGTGTCCATTTATGACTTGCGCTTCTCTTCAGGGTGACTGAAAGTGGCGATCTCCACACGCGAGTAATGCTTCTCAGCTGTCTGTCACGCTGCAAGCATATGATGTCACAACCTTGTCGTCCCTTTCCTGAGCTTGAAACAAAATGGAAAAACAAACAGATGTAGGTGTAACATCCCCTCTCACGCTAAGTCAAGCGGGCTGCAGGCAAGCACGGTTAGTTCTAGGATGTATGCATATGGCGGGGAAGCCTGGTATTTCACACTTCTGTGAGGGCAGCGTGTGGTTGTAAACGGTTACAACAAGCTCTCGCTGAAGCTTCAGTCTTCCTTTTACTGCTTAGCGACTATTCAGTCCTTATAGGACTGGATTCAAGCTTGAAGTCCAGATTTTCATGTTATATCTTTTTAAGATACTGTTTTTCAAAGTCATATTTTAGAAAATAATCATCCAGCATCTGTGACTAAATGAGATCTTTGAACTAGGCATTAAAATAACTGGTTAAGTGGTGCTTTCTGATTTCTGCCTTTGGTGGAATGGCAACCACATGAAAGAAAACATGAAAATATGAACCAGTGTTGTTATAGTTAGCTAAAACTGTAATAATCGTTTTCACAAATCGAAATAAAGTTGAAATAAAATACAAATATTAGTTGAAAAACCCAATCTTAAAAAAAAAATTGAAATTTTGACTTGGCAACTAAAAAAAAAAAAATTGAAATTGAAATTGAATTACTAAACTAATACTGAGATGACCAAAACTAATAGAAATTACAAAAGCACATAACAAATGTCCTAAACCTTAAATTAAAATGAAAACTGAAATTTATGAAAATAAAAGCTAATAAATAAATAAATACTTTAATGACGTATAAATAATATAAAATTTAACACTGATGTGAACCATTGGATTTGCCATAGATTTATTTAGGGTTATTTATTTTTGGGGATGCATGATTTAATAGCATTATATCAGTTATCAGCCAGTGATAGATATTTAATAGTTCATGCTCATTTCTCCTATACTTTTAGATTAAGATTACCATTGCTGCCATTTAACACTCAGTTTATCTTTATAAAAGATGATTATTAACCTTTAATCTAAAAATTAATATACTGGACATGAAAATGTTGTGATGCCTAAATTATTTTATGTAAAACAACTTAGTGTTTTAATTTTTATTAGTATATAAGTTTAATATAGGTCATGTATATTTATTATTGACCATACAATCAGTACATCCATGGAAATATATCACTTTGTGTATATTAGTTGTTTAAGCAGATTGTGTTTGTCTTTTATTGTGACCTATAGTTGCAGATCAGATCAAATTTTATGACCAATTAACAATACATATATGCAATGTAAATCCAAGAGTTCATATACTTTTCCTGCAACTTTCACTTTGATGAAAGTAAGCATTGAAGTCATAAATCATCAAATTTGCTGTTTTATTTTGACATGTAATGTAGCTTTGTCTAGTGATTTGATCTGTTTGTTGCTGTCTGATACTGTAAAGTGGTGGGAGCTGCCTGAATTACAGGATCTGCAGTAACCATGAGTTAGCAGGCGCACTCACTGCAGGAAATTAAAAGCTAGAGCTACTTCCTTTCAACTTCCCGCACGGCCTCTCATCTTGTGCCAGTGCCCTATTGAATAGTAAATTATTAGTCTCTGGCTTCCTTTTTGTCACAGACAGTTTACAGGAGACATTTACCTTGAAAAAGACATTTCATGCTATTGTTCACTCTAAATAAACATATGGGATGCTGTGCACTATGCACACCACGGTTTCATATTGTTCAACTGACATTACAGATGTAATGGTATCACACTTTCCCTATTGTTAGATGCTAACTGGTCAAAATTACCACAGTAAAGCCACAATAGCTGTAGCTTTCTGTTCAGAATAAGTGTCACACAATGTATTGTGATGTCCACAAAAATATTAAGCAGCACAGCATAGTTTTCAAATGTTTCTTGAGCAGGAAATCAGCATATTAGAATGATTTCTGAAGGATCATGTGACACTGAAGACTGGAGTAATGATGCTTTGCCATCACAGGAATAAATTACATTTTAATGTATATTAAAATAGAAAACAGTTATTTTAAATTGTAATATTTTACAATATTACTGTTTTTAATGTATTTTTTATATTTTTTTATTTTCATACATGATGTTTTATTCTCATTATCAATGTTGAAAACTATGTCGTGCTGCTAAATATTTTTGTGGAAACCACGATGCATTGTGTGACGCTTGTTCTGAACTGTATAGCAAACTACATTGTTCTCTCTGATGCTACTTGTATAACAACCACACTTTCACATCTTCCAGATATTTTATATTTATGTTTGAGTATATATGGTAACACATTTAAAAACCACACAGATAATTTTGGTGTCAAACCACGACATTTACCAGGCTAAATTACTGCTCAGCAGTTTTATATAAGTTATTCTCAACAGAAATAATCCAAACATTGGAACTAAAACCTCTGTCTGTTGAACAGAGCGGTATTACTGTTTTTACCGCCTCAAAAAACAACCTCAAGATTTATATTTAACCAGACAGTACCTCAGACATTTTGAATTTACAGCTTCTATTCATATAGCAAAAACGTTATTTTTATTGCACGTTTATTTAAGCCGTAAATATGAATGGGAGGCCTGACCACAATGAAAACAATGTAGGAAAGTTATGGAACACGACCAAAAAAAGCAGACTTAGAAGTAGACCCTCCCAGTAAGCAGATCATCTCCATGATATATACATATCATATTAAGGTCTCTCTTACAGTTTTTGCCTGTTGGACAACTAATACAAAGGCCAATTTTGCAATCTTGTGCCCATGATTGTCTCTGGATCTCCAACGTAACTCTGAGATCTTCTCTAATCCCTGGCCAATGTGATATGAATGTGTTTACAGACCCGCACCTGTCAGAGGAGCACTAAATCAGCCAGATCTGTGTTGAGTAAACCCAGAATGCCACACAGTGGGCCAGGGAGGTTCACTCTCTCCCCACAGGCGAGTGAGGAATTAAAAGATTAACCCTGAGGAGAGGCGCTGCTGCAACATTCCACACTTCTTCTGAAGACATGTATGCCTGTCTTTAGAAAAAGGAGGTGGACTTGTCTCAGCCTTCAACTTGGAACTAGCGTTGACCTTGGTCTACAACATAATCTATTTTGAGTTTTTATAGGGTATTTCTGCCATGAAGCAGTTTGCTTTCAAGCACATGTTAGGGCCAAAGATGCCCTTTATGAACTTGTTTTATAATCGCTTTGACCTTTCGTGCCATGCACAGATGATTTCAGTCATTTTGACTTGCATTGGCCCAACTATATTCTCACGAGACACAAACACGCAGTAATAAAAAGCAGCCACAGCCAATAAACATCTGTTTTACAATGTCTATAATCTGTTTATTATTCTGAAGTATGTACCAAAATAATTGCTATAACATAAAAATAGCATTGTGTAACTAAGTCAAAATGTTTACAGTCGAGCATCACTAAATGTACAAAAATAACAACACAATAAAGATACAAACAATGAAGAACAGAACATCCTCACGTCAGTGTGCAAACTGTTTATACAGATGGAAATGCGTCCTTCTCAGGTGGCATTCCATGATAAATTATTTAAATAGCATTTATCTACACACACATATGAAACAGTCTTACAAACAGAAACAGAGACAACAAATAGAGCAATAATTTATCAACTTTAAAAAAAAAAGTACTGGACATTGAAGCACTGGCAAATGTATTCCTAAAAAAATTTTGTTGTCTCCCATTTTACTCTGTTTTCCATTGGGATGTGGGGCTGGCTGTTTTTTCTATATACTATTTACAACTTGTGCTACAGTAGCAATAAGGCAACCAATTTGTTTTCTTTAAGCAAAGGAAAAAGTATTTAAAAGGTTTTGTTTGATCAAATTACAAAACAGCAATGAGGTAATATTTGTACATTAAGGTTTTCCTTTATCTCTCTCTCTAACAGAAAAGGCAAACAGGTCAGAAGATCATCTCCTTTGGAAGAGATGGATGAATGGTTTTTGACTGGAAAGGCTTGGATGAGTAGTATTGGACAGGCCCTTGGTTATGAAGATTTTTTCTTTTAAATGTTGAAATAGTTGTTTTTTAACGAGGCTTATCTTTAGCAAGACCCTCTCTCATGCTTCTTGAAGCAAAATCCCAGCACAGTCTAGCCAACGTGTAAGTGCTACATATAGAAGTCTAAAAGACTTAAACTCAAATTTCCCTTAGAAATTAGCATCTCAAATAAAACCTCGCATTTTATTTGAAAAGAAGGCTAGAGTACTTGGTAATCTAGTTTCCGTATGTGGCTAAATTTTCTGTAACGGAGAATCTCCAATCCTGGGTCTTTCCAATTGCTCTTCATACAACCTTTCATTACGCCATTTCTAATGTATTGTTAAAATGGTTTAACCATCTAGCCCTGAGAAAACTATGCCCACTAAACCATGAGTTATCTCCTGCCAGACCTGTATGAATTTACATTATACTGCCAAGCAAAGACAAACAGAAATTTAGATAACATTCAATAAATGACAGATTGGTCCTCTTAAAAATCCCCTGCTTTCAGCAACTACAACAAAATATATATATATTCTTTTACCTATACGATCTTTAACATGTTTATTGCTTCAATATCTTAAAACATTCTCATTGCTTTGTTCCTAGTCAAGAAATCGGTTTAAGGTCTTGAGGAAATACTGAAAAGTCAAAAGGGTTTTGCTCTCTCTTAAGTAGCCATAATTTGGAGATCTTTTCCAGAAGAGAGCATGAAAACAAACGAGAGAGAGAGAGAGAGTAAAGGTTTTGAAGTGCATAGCTGTCTGTTGGGAGCTCTTCCCACACAGAGCCGAATGAGGTTTTTCAGAGAGAGATCTCAGTCTTCCCAATTAAGCAAAGCGAGGAAGACTTTCTTCTGCTCTACCTGCTAATGGTGGAGGAGTCCAGATATTCTGAATCGGCAGCCACGTGTTTTCTATCCCAACCAGTGACAATTACATTGAAATTGACCTCCTGCTTTCTCACTCCACCAGAGTGTGAGCAGAACAAGTAACGTCAAACCAGTCCCTGGACTTTGCCCGGAATACATAATTATATGGAAAGGTGCATTCTTTCATAAACTTCCTGTGCAATTACACATCTGAAAAAGAAGCGAAAGACAGAAAGTTTTAATACCGAGGATGTAAATATAAGTAAGCGTTTATTTAGATGCCAATGCAATGTGTTGATCTCACCTCTGCATTCATATTTGAGGTCTGAGAAGTACACCATCTCTTGTGAGAAGACAAAGAGACCAAGTCTTCCGCCTGCATACGTTTTGTCATAAATTCTGCCAGAATCTGCCATGATCTTTTTACCTTCATACATGACCACCCTGAAATTTGTAGAGAAAATGTTGTTAGCACATTCAAATATCACCAGAGGATAAATCAATAACAATATATCCTCTGGAGATATAAGTTCAAATATACCTTATATGTCCAGTTCTTGGCCTATGAGTCAGGTGCCATCTGTAAGCAGTGAAGTCCTTCCATCCCACGTTCTTCGGGTCATGCCACAGTGTGCGCACCTGAAATGAATTGAGGTCAGAAATGTTAGTACTCATACACAGCTTTCAACCCTGAATTCATTACAGTGACTTCAGTGAGATTTACCTGTCCTGGGGTGTCTCCGGTGTGCCAAAGGGCGTTCCTCAGATGCTCGCCTGGCCCTGTGGTGGAATTAACCACTTTGATTGATAGCCCAGAGTAACCCTGTGCTTTGGTTGGTGTGCTGGACCAGTAGGTCTGTGTGATCTGTTTCCACATGACCACATAGAAGCGAGAGCTGGATTGGTATCCGAAAACAAAGCCGGCATAGTCATCATCCCTCTCTGTGTTGATGAAGAATGTTCCACTGAAGTCGACTGAATTGAATTCATCAAAACCTTTGAAGAAATTTTGAAAAACAGGTCAGAATTTTGTTTGGAATTATGTATGGAAGCTTGTTTCCACCACAGAAATATAAATATCAAAGGGAATTCTGACTTTTCTTGCAATCGATTAAATGTTTTCAGTTGGTTTTCATTTTAGTTTCCGTTGAAAACTGAATAGTGACCAAAAAGTTGCATTAATATTGTCTGTTTTGCAAGCTATGGTACTGTGGGATTTTTTTCTTCTCTATTTATGATATTAGTTTATATCTTACACACCGCCCAGGTTTTCTATTTATTGTTCATTGTATTTTTTTAAAGACTAGACGTACCAACAGCAATGCCAGGGTCGCAGTTGACTGTCTGAACCAGTTCTTTTCCTTGGTGGCGCACCACCCAGTTGGGGTCAATCTGAGAAGTGCCCTTGGGATCCAGAGGTACCATCTGGAATTTGCGGAAGTCCGTTACACTAATGTCAAAGTTCTCAGGACACACGTCATAGATATCTAGGACATTGTCCTGGTCAAAGTCGTCTTTACAGGCATCGCCGCGTCCGTCGCCTACAAATGAAGAAGTTAAACTCATAAGTATGAATCTTTACATGAATTAATGCAATAGTTATGCATATTCAGAGGCAAAACTGACCATCAGAATCCAGTTGATCTGGATTGAAAACCAATCTGCAGTTGTCTTTGTCATCAGGGATGCCATCATTATCATCATCGTAGTCACAGGCATCTCCTTTACCATCCTTGTCGTGGTCAGCCTGGTTCGCATTAGGGATATACGGGCAGTTGTCAAGGTTGTTTTGGTGACCGTCCTCATCGATATCCTGGTTGCTGTCACATTTGTCTCCAACACGGTCCGAATCAGAGTCAAGCTGTTAGGGTGAGAGTGCAGAATCAGTAGGCATCCAAATCCCAGTTTTTCAAGTGAATCTCTATGGCTTTCTCAATTAAAATATTCCCTCTTTTTCTAAAAGGCAAAACGTTCTGTCCTAGTTGGCCCATCTGTGTAAGATTTCTCAAAAAGTAATCTCACGTTCCTGAAGCTTGGCAGTACCACAGTCACATTTCAGAGTCTAATGAGGAAAGGAGGGGTGCATTCCTTCTCTTCAGTTAACCATGGCACAGGTGTGATCCGCAGGGATTGAGTGCCGACAGGGCATGCATAAACCCAACGGCAAATCTCTCGCTCCTCACTAATAACCGTTCTTTACCTCCACATATCCTTTGAGTTAATTGAACACTAGTGAGTATCCCTGAAAAGCCTCCTATTGCTTTATTGTGTGGCTATGGCTTCAAGGAGAAGAGGATTTACTCCTCCCATACATAGCTTAGTAAAGACTGAGACTACCCTCTGGGTATTTTTTTAGCAGCTGAACTGAACAGCACATAGATCTCTGATGATTATATAATGGTTTGAAAACACCTGCTATATTCACTCACTTGTTATAAGTCTCACATACATGTATATCTATATATATGTATATACCTGATCTGGGTTGTGTTCCAGAGGGCAGTTATCACACTGGTCACCAACTCCATCGAGATCAGTGTCTTTCTGGTCGACATTGTATAGATATGGGCAGTTATCGTTCTCATTCAAAATACCTGTCAAAAAAAGGATATTATGATGAAGATTGAATTACATTTATCTTTAAACAAGAGAGGATTCTCATTAAACATGTCAAGAAATATCCACATCATATTTCACTTAAAAAAATAGGATTTACAGTATTATGAAATTGATAATTGCTGGGATAAAATATGCTGAAGAGTCTTGAGCACTTTATTTAGTTTATTTTTTGATTATGGAGTGAATTATGAATATTTTCAAGGCAGTTTGTCAAGGAATGGGCCATGTATGGATATATAAACAGCAATTTCGTACCGTCTCCATCAATGTCCACAGCACAGGCGTCTCCTTCACCATTGTTGTCAGTGTCAGTTTGGTCTGGGTTACTGTTGTACGGACAGTTATCGCAGCGGTCTCCCACTTCATCGCGATCATAGTCGTACTGTCTTGGGTTGAAGATGAGTGGGCAGTTGTCCTATTTTAAAAGAGACCACAGTTCAGATGGAGAAATATGGCAAAGCAACTCTTCACAGGGCCCTCTCACACGAAGGTTATTACTTTTAGATGTTAGGCTTGTAATTTGGCTGCGGCTGTGTAGGTCTATTTAGAGGAGCGCAACGATAAAAGCGAGCCTTATTTTAGGATTTGGACCAAGGATAATATTGGATTAGCGAGATACACTGCAGGTCTTTCAGAAAGGTACTTTGGTGGAATTTGAGGTTTGTCTCCAAAAGAAACTGAGTTTACTTTACACAGCACTTTTTTCCACACCTCAGCCTGAATTTCAAACGGCTTTACTTTTTCTCTTCATTCATGCACTGTGCAAAATGAACAAATATTCACTTGACTGGATTGAGCATCTGTGGAATATATACAGTGAACAGTATTGCAACTATATTTTTTACCCTGTCATCTGGAATGCCGTCGTCGTCGTCGTCATCATCACAAGCGTCACCAATTCCATCCTTGTCGTAGTCCTCTTGCCCAGAGTTGGGAAGATTGGGGCAGTTGTCCTTCAAAAAGAGTAGAGTATGAAAATTAAAAATAGCCACAATTATGTTATTTGTATTTTTTAATAACAAATGACGCCATAATATGCCAACCTTTTTGCAGTGATAGGTTGCGTTCTCCACACAAACAAGATCAGCATTAGGCCAGCCATCAAGATCCGTGTCCTCTCCACAAATGTGTCCATTTCCAGCGAAGCCAGGTTTGCACTCACAGCGGTACATAGGGTCTGAGAAATGGCCCAGGTAGTTGCAGCGTGCGTTCTTATTGCAGTCGTGGCTTCCATCGAGGCAGGGATTACGAGGCGTGCACACCTGCAGCAAAGACAAATCAGTCAGCATGCATTAGTTCATGAGCAGGTGCACGCTGGTAATCTGTAATCTATCTGTGTGCTTTCATTTACCTGTTTCTTGGCAGCAGCGTCCTCCACTCCTCGACCAAATGGCTGTGGACCGGTGTAGCGAGTGGGGCATGGCAGGCAGTTGTAGCCCGGCACTGTGTTCTCACACCTATGGACTCCATTAAATTCAAAGCAGGCATCAGGGACTTCCTCACACTGCAATGAAGAGAAAATGAATAATGAGATTTTTGCATCCCAATGCATTGTAGTCATAAGAGCATAAGCATAAATAATTAAAAAAAGAAAAAAACAATAGATTTAATTTTTTTTTACAAAAGTAGGGATACATGATATATTAATTATTATTTTTCAAAATGTATTATTTATTTTTTATTTTATTAAATGTATTGGTTTCGGTTGATTTTGGATCTACATATCGGATGATATTTGACATTTAACAATGCATGCTGATTTTCTCTATTTTTACATTTCTATTACCTTTAACCAATGCAAGGCCTAAAACTAGGCTTAAAGGAGAACTCCGGTGCAAAATGAACCTTTGGTATAATAAAACATTGGTACCCAGTCAACCGTTCTCTGAGATTTGTTTTCATGATAATCGTATCTAAAGAGTTTTATCTCTAAAAACTGTTGCAGATAACGCTAGTGTACTGTATGGGGGCATTTAATAAGTAAAAAGAAATCGCTGGTTAAAACCACTAACAAGGCTCAGAATAGGCCTACACTAACACAGTAACTTAATGAGGGTCCTGACATGCAAAACGAAGAACTTTTTACGTGTACAGACCGTTTAATAAGAAGATACTTTATAAAGACAGCCCACTTTGTGTATACAGGCAGGAGCCATCTTTGGAAAACAGTCTCGACGAGTCGAACCACGAACAACGTGCCAAGTGTGCTGAACTGTATGAAGTTCAGCGAACTTCTAAACTGTATGAACGGCGTTCGTGGTTCGACTTATCGAGACTGTTTTCCAAAGATGGCTCCTGCCTGTAAATTTAAAAGTGTCAACTGATTTGACTTTTTGACTGCACCTCATTGATATCCTTGCAGTTGATCCCATTGCCAGTGTATCCTGGGGGGCATTTTCCACATTGCCAGGAGCCATCTGGGAAGCTTGTACACTGGGCTCCTTCAAAGCATGGACTTGAAAGACATCCATCTGTGGAAATGCACATAAGTGATTGATTTAACTTGGAAACACAGACTAGTACCATCTAAAGAGTTGAGTGACACTATAACTCACCAATTGGACAGGCTTGTTTGTTGCAAACCTGGCTAGCTTTTGCGTCTCCCAGGCAGTCTTTGCCGTCATACTTGGGCACTGGATTATTGCAAAGACGCTTACGATTTTGGACGCCACCACCACAGGTGGCGGAGCATATGTCCCAGGGTGACCATGGTCCCCAGCCACCATTGACTATAAAAGATAAATTTTTTTTTAGATTTTTCAGTTGAAAAAAAAAACAAAACAACAACATTAAAACCCTACACACGGTGTTCACTTACTCGGACATGGTGATTTCTCACACCTCTCAGTTTGCCGACCTTCACCCTGGCAGTCTTTGCCTTCCATTTGAGGCGTTGGAGAGTTACAGAGACGAATGCGAGTGATAACACCAGCACCACAGGTGACCGAGCAGGAGGACCAGGGTGACCAGTGACTCCAGCTGCCATCTTGCTTAACTGTTGAAAATAAAAGATGGAAATTGTTACTATTTCCCTAGACTGTGAGGAAAAACTGCAGACGCTATTGTCGTTGGACACCACTCACAGCGCTTGTCACACTCCTGGAGGTAGCAGTCTCTCGTCTGCACCGACGTGCCCTCGCAGTTGTTATTGATGCGGTCGCAAGAGCGGCCGCGCTGCTGAATGCCCCTTCCACAAGACACAGAACAATGGGTCCATTCAGACCAGGGGGACCAGCCATCCTCAGCGGAGTCGCTCGCTGTCGAGAGAGCGAAACAAGACAATAGCAGAGCTATTCCTTCTTTCTAAAGCAGCAAAATGGAGAAAAGCTTTTAATACTGGGCCTTAATGGACTCAATTTAGCCTGGGCAGCTCGAGACGGAGCTCTCCAGGGAACCCTGGCATGAACTATTCAGTCGGAATGCTGGGCAAATGTCAGTGTACTTAATGCACAGGGATACCTTTGAGTCCTTCTCCAAATGTGGAAATGGTATTTGCAAACACCCTTGATTATGCCATAAGTTCAAACACTTAAGGTTGATATTATTGTAAATTGTTGCTGTGCATGGCAAGGCCTCAAGACGTGAGGAGAATACTGTTTCTTTTTTGAGTCTCTGCCAAACAGCACCAATTTTCCACCTCTCTTTAACCAATTTAGACAATTATGGCCATTTAGCGATTCAGTGATGCACAAAGCTCTAGTGTTCCATTCATTAGTTAAACTCCAGTTGAATTCTATTGTGTGATGCTACAATGACTGCAGATGTTTGGGTAGCAACCGCTCTTTCAATACAAAAGCTTTTAAATGTCAAAATGTTGCTCTTTTTACAATACATTTAAGTTTACATCATTTTTTTTTTTTTTTTTTTTTGCAGTTGTACATTTACAGTCTGTGCACATGGCTTTTAGCCTATGGATAAATCTCGTGCTCTTCAAAACTGCATTTATTTGATAAAAAATACAGCTGCTCTCCAAAGCTGCATTTATTTGATTAAAAAATACAGTAAACTGAGTAATATTTATTTTTACTTACTTATTGATTAAAATAACAGTTTTCTAATTTCATATATTAAAGTGTAATTCATTCCTGTGATGGCTAAGCAGAATTTTCAAATGATGAGCAGAAATTATTTAAACATCCCGATTTGGTGATTGAAGAAACTTTTATTATTTTAATATTGAAAACAGTTGTGCTGCTAAATATTTTGAGGAAACTGTGATTCTTTGATTTTATTTTAAATAGAAATATTTTGTAACAATTGGAAATCTGAAATATATATATTTTTTCCAATGTAAATATCTTTTGATTACTTAATGTGTCCTTGCTGAATTATACGTTTTTTTTAATTTACTGACCTTAAGCTTTTGAACAGTAGTGTATATATAGCCAACATATAGATTATATTATTAAAATAATTTCAATTATAAGTGTCTAAAATGTGTTATGAAGAAGCTCAGTTGCACTTACGGGTTCCACAACGAGGGCAGCATTCCCCATCAGGCACTGTGGCGTTTGCACACGGGATTAGGGGACATGAAATCTTGCGGCACACCGTTGCAGATTTCTGTGGTTGATGAAATGACTCTCATTAATAATTCGTTAAAGGATCTGCCACAACTACTGCATATGACATTAAAAACCATAGTCTCTTGCTGTAGTGCGACACCACATTCAACATTACAATTTTGATTTAAGTAAAGTGGATAATATGGTTATGTTTAAATCTGTGTAATTAGCCAAGCAAATATTTCTCAGTGTTGATATGATGTGGCACTGCAGAAAAATTAGGCTGAAGGCATGAAAATAATTTTACATTACGTTTATAAGCTTTTGTTCAGTTGACTGTATTTCTTTAGTTACTTACATCCATGTCCCACTTTTAATTAGAGACTAGGCAGTTTAGGGAAATGGATACACCCAGCTTATGTCTGTCATAATGGACAAGACTAAGACCAGAACGGTGTATCATAGCTCCCACAGTGACGATGGTCTCCTCTCGCTAACACACTAATCAGTGGTTCAATGACAGAGTAGGCAGTTTTGAAAGTCTAACATGCCTTGGGTTCTTACCTGGCAAGTGCACTCTGTGCAATCGTCCACCGTCCATTCGTCCTTGTTTTTGTGCACAATTCCATTGTGAATACAGACACCAGCATGAATGCCAATGTGATTCATGAGCATGTTTTTCTCATCCGTCTGGAAAACCAAACAAACATTGGGGTTTGATTATGTGGAGTGTATTAATCTACAGCGTGTCCACTACACAACTTCAATATATAGTTTAATATATCTACATGCAGAAACTTTTCTCCTCACCACTTTGCTGAGTTCTTTGGACAGTTTTTGCACCACCACACCAAGACCTTTCAGTTCCTTAAACATGCCAGCCAGTTCCTCACAAGAGAAGCCACAAATCATCTGTAGATCTACATAGGAGAAATATGCAGTTTGCAAAGTTTAAAATTGCATTCACGTGCTCAACTTACATGTATATTTTGTATGTTTTATTTGTATGGATTACTGAAATGGGAGGATTACCTTTTGTTTTGTGGCCAGTGTAATCAGTCCTGATTGCGGGTCTGGATCCATTTATGGGATTGTCAAGGGTGATGATATCAGTCATAATTGCTGCAAGAGGAAAGGGCATTCAGGTGGATTAAAGTATATTCTAAAAATTATTGAGCTAATGGAAAAGTTTAGTGAAAAACTAGTGACAGTGAATAGAGGCAGCTTTACGTTTTTATCTTGTATTACTATTGCTCATTCACTGGCACACAATAGTGCAAGTGGAATGATGACGTGATCTATTAAATGTCCGGATCTATTTTCTATCATTTTCTGTCTTTGGCCTATTTCTTTTTAAAATATTATTCAAATTTAAGAAAACTTATAAACATGGGTACAACGATTTAATTTATCATCTTTTCGTCTTCATTCACATGCATGTTTTCGACATTGCACTTACAGTTTTGGCATCCTTTATTCCTCAGAATCGCATCCAGTGTGGTTCCGAACACAAAGCGCACGTTTTGCAAAACCCCCTAAAAAAATCCACAAGTTATTAATGCTTCTCGCTGCATTTACCATGAAACAAGACTCATACAGTGAACCGTCCACTCACCATAAACCTGTCCTTTACTGCGCCCTTGCCGATCCTCAAGCTCGCCACACCTGGGGTCTCCTGAGTGAGGATCGACTGGATCGAAGCATCGAGCTCCGCAGTGTTCACCTCTTCACATCCCACATAGAACTGAACCCTGTCCTCCTGTACGAAAAGAGTGATGTTTTTCCAGTGTCCCACCGCCAAATCCGCTTCCTCGATGGACACGACCTGTTGCTTGTTTTCAGTGGAAAACACAATGTCCAGAGTGTTGGCTTTTCCGTTGGAAACGATTTCAAAAATGGGTCCAGAGCCGTCATTCTTTTCCACGGTCAGAAGGCTTCCCCGTGTGTGCTTGAACTGCTTGAAATTGACCAGGAGCAGAAATCCTCTCTCGGCATGAATGGAATCGATTAGGTCCCTGAAGGCGCTCTCGGGAACCGGGGGAATCAGGTCGGGGTTCAGGATCTTGTAGGCGGGGCTGTACGGGTCGTCGCCTTTCACCAGGGTGACCCCGTGGTTTTTCCTGGGCACTTGGACGAGCTCAAACAGATCGTAAACACTGTTGTCGTCTCGACTTTCTACCAGGGAATTCAGAAGTGAACGAAATCTCATTATAATGTGCAAAACTGTAACGTAGCCTATATATTTTTAATTTATTACATGGCTCTTTGGAATGCTTGATTCTGAAATGTTATGAATAAATATATCTGACCGCTCATGCGGTTTCCTTTATAAAAAAAAATGAAGATGAATCAGTATTTTATTATAATATTTTTTGTTAAGTAGCCGTAAAATAAGCCATAATGCACAGATAGCCAAAAAGTAGCCAATTATTGCGATAATTAAAAAGTGACTGTATTATTTTAATACGTAACTAACTGCTAGTTATACTAGTAAACCACAGCAGCACTCACAAACGCTAAACGACATCAGTTGGTCTAGTTCGCTCACCTGCGACTCTCGCGCTCTCGCAGTTCCAAAGCATCAGTAGCAAAAAGATTGCACTTGACTTCATTTTGTCACTTATTCGTTTACCAATCTGGAATCATAAAGGTAAGTTAAAGAAAAATCAGTAAAACGTTACCTTAACAGGTTGATCAATCAATGGTAAAAAAAGGAATAGGAAAACGCACCTTTAACACGTTTAAAACATCAGCAAATCCAGGGAAAAGTGATATAATTCCTACGATTCGTCAATCAGATGTTTCAAAATAATGATTTTCCTCTTTAGTCGTGATCTACAGCACTCAGTGTTACTTTGTTGTAGTTACAGTGGTCAATCTAACTATCACTAAAGAGAACAAAGTGCTATTTAAATAGTTTCATGACATTCCTGAGCACGCGTCTCCTCCAATCAGATGCTGGAAGGAAAAAGGGACGAGCTTGCGTTACCTCACAGAGAGTTTGTGTGAGTTATACACGAGGGGAAAAACGCACCACATTCCAACGAACACATTCCATAAACATGCATGCTTATGATTTAATGACCGCTGCTTCCGTTTAGTGCCTTTTTATTTTGCCGCGATGCTGATTATTTTGTATCGACGTTCGGCTTCTTGCAAAGTTATTCAATAATTCCTGTTATTTCATAAAGGCACAGAAGACGGCTCTACTCTGCCCTTGTATTGTATTTTATTTCAAGCCATCTAAAACGAATGACCAAAGCTACGTTTTCATGTTCAAGAGGCTAATTTATTTGGCTAATGTTTCTTATAACTTTCTTTTAACGCTTTATCCGTGTGCTCGGTACCATTCGCAGCATCTGATAGAGGATGCTCGTGGAGAAAAGGCTGCAGTTACTTGTATCTCCGCTAGAGGCCGTTCTGTGTTTATTTGAGCATTTGGTTCTCCTCAAATGAGTCCCAATGTTGATTTCTATTAATATTGCTGTTGTTTTTAGGTTAAAGCAACTTAAAAATCTATAAAATCAGTTAATAACGCGGCATTTTGTCACATTAGGCTATATGTAGGACGTTTTTAAGCTGCTATGAAGTTGCCTTTTGATTATTTGCAAAAACACTTAAAACAATTATAATACACAATTTACAAAGTTGTTAAAAAAACGTAACCTTAAAGTAACCATGACATTAAAATGACGTCAGATGTAACTGATGATACAAGAGGTTATACATCAGTCAGCCCTTGTGTTGACTCTTTGTGCCCCGTGGCCACTCAGGTCTATTGTGCTCACAGATACGGCACCCGGACTCAAGAGATGCTGTCAGTCTGATCGTCTCCGACATAACTCGGCTAAGTGGCTTCCAAAGCTCTGTCATGGAAACCATACTTTCTCCCAATGACACGCACAAGCTTCAAGTGTGGAACTTGTGTGGACCGGTTCCAAAGGTGAAGGAGAAAATATTCTAGTTATGGGGCAGCTGCTTACATTTGGTGTAAAGCTTCATAAATAAAGACACGACTAGAAGAATCCTTCCCGAACGATCACATTTTTACGGTTATGGATATTTTCTGGATTCTTTTTTAAACTTACTTAAAGCAGTATGTCTGAGCTGTCATGGCATGCACAAGTCCAGGAGATAAGTGCGTAAGATATGACCCATCAGACTGAGTAATTATCTACTCACTGTCCTATAAATACAGGAGGGGCAGGCGAATTTCAGTCCTGTTATTACTCATCGTAGTTCTTCCAGATTTAAAAACAACCTTGCACAACCACCATTTCACCAACCTTTTTTGCCTCTTTGCAGAAAGTGCCATGGGGTCTATTTGTGAGCTTGTTTGGACACTTACATGCAAAAAAACTCAGATCATTTTTGTGAAGTGGGCTGTGTTGAGGGGGTTACCTAATGTTCTGAGTAGCTTATTCCTTACAGAATAAACTATGAGTTCTATGTGTATAAATAAAGCATTTTTTCTTCGCTAAATATGTTAACCAGAGAATTCAGAAGTAGATCAACCAATAAACAACAAAATCATTATAAGACATCAAATACTATATATATATATATATATATATATATATATATTCTGATGCTGTTGTTTTGGTTTTATATATTGTGTATATATAAACTGTAATAAAATATATTGATATATTTAAATATAAAATTTAATTTAAAAATTATACGTGTGTGGCTATAGATCATTTTAAATCATTCATAAACTGTAAAAAAAACTTGCTGCCATTTTTAAGTGCAATCGACTTAGTAATTTCAACTTTACATACAATTTGAAATTACATTACACTGACTTAATGTAAAAAAAAGTTTAAAAGAATATAGTTAAAATGGTTTTGAGTAACTTAAAGTAATGTAAAAACATAACAGAATGATTTTTATTATTTGTCACGATGAGCAGTATTAAGCCTCACTGTCTTAAAGGAGTAGTTCACTTTTGAAAAACTTTTGCTGATAATTCACTCACCCTTCATATCATCCAAGATATCCATGTCATTCTTTCTTCAGTCAAAAAGCAATGAAGGTTTTTGATGAAAACATTCCAGCATTTTTCTCCATATAATGGACTTCAGTGTGAACCAAACGTTTCATGGTCCAAAAGACAGTTTCAGTGCAAACTGCAAACTGTTCAAAGGGCTTTAAACAATTCCAGGCGATGAATAATGGTCTTATCAAGCAAAACGATGCTCATTTAATAAATAAGTAACAAAGATTAAGTTTTATAAGCTCAAATGCTCGCCTTGCTCTGTTTTGTGACGCACGTTTGTGACTCTCCTGTTCGAACTCGTTCATTGCAATGAACAAATCTTTTTCCAAGTCATATGGTTCATTAAACGAACAAAACGAACGAATTGACTCGGAAAAAGATTCGTTCAGAAAAAATGTTTTCATCAAAAACCTTAATTTCTTTTCATCTGAAGAAAGAAAGACATGGATATCTTGGATGACATGGGGGTGAGTAAATTATCAGCAAAAGTTTTTTGAAAAGTGAACTACTCCTTTAAATCTTCCTAATGGACTGGAATACCTTCCCATACTGAACCAAAACAACTTCTGTCTGAGACCAGCCATGCTTTGGAGTGTTGATTCAGAGACACTTAAGCATCTTGTTTATGTCTCTCAGCAAGTTGTGTGCAGGAAAATCTGTATTGAAGAGCATTGAATCAGCAGAATGGCATGTTCAGATGAATTCATCTCTAACCCGAGGTCACAGGCCACACAGGATCATTAAGTAACTAAAGAGGCAGATTTGGTCTGCATATTTTGTCTCAGACTATTTTGTATGAGTTTTTTGAGCCTGAATGTAGGAATTCATCCTTAAACCGATCTTGAATTAGAACAAAACAGCTGGACCGTTTCAGATGTAGGATTAGGGCGGACTGTGACCACCTGTGCAGCTGTTCCAGTAATCCACACTTTACCTGACACTCGGTGAGCGTGCCAGGATCATGGCCAGCAGATCTCACAGATGAAAGGAGATTTGTTTCCACAGGTCCCCATATTATACGAGTTGCCGACTATCTTTCAGTGTCAGAGAATGCTTTCAGCCTCTGTTCCATCATCTCTCTAGCAGAAGGTAATGGTGTGCCAGCTTTCCTTTAATGTGTTTCCATGCACAATGTAATTTGCATTCCTGAGTCTAGTTAGCGGTAAAAGAAACACTATGTTCTGAATAATTTTGCAGTGGTTGCCTGAGAGCAAGTCACTTCATTCCACTCCTGAAGATTCACACCATATTTGGCCAGTCTGAAGGGAACGCTTTGTGACATAAAAGTCGTGATAATTGCACCTCTGATTTGCATTAGCTTAAGCACAATAACGTGAGGACATTAACTGAGGCAAATATTGTTAAACATAAATTCATAAATCTAGAAATAAATTGCAACACTCTTGGCAAACATAAACTTTGATTGTCATCGTTTTAAAGGAATAAAGTGAATGTTGCTCAAATTTGAGATTTTTGCTTGTATCATCTTGTTAATTTCATAACCAGAAGTTTATTGACCTGGGTGTTGTGGTCTATTCTCAGGATGTAGTTAAAATTACTCTCGCTTAGAGTGTTACTCGTGTAACTCAAAAATGGACATGACATCATTGCACTCTGGCAAACTGATTAATTCTCATCTGCTAGTTGCTTATCACAGTATTAACTTTCCCAGAGAAGTGGAAGCATCTGTACATGTTACACAGAAGCACAACCTTGTTGACCCAGGTGCCAGGAGACCACATGCCGTCATCATTAAGAGCTTTAACCATTCTGCTACCGTTGTCCGTGATCTTATCTCTACAAAACCAGACACACGTCATCAGTGATGTTTTACAGACATACTGTAGACGGCCATCACTTGACTCCATCAAACCAGACAGAAGCATACACCGTTTCCTTATAACCTTTAATCAACCTCAATCTGATCTGAGCAACATTAATTAATATATAATTGTATACTTCTTTAATTATTTGAATTAATCCAGTAATTTAATAATTCAAATAAATGTAATAATTACAATGCATTTAGTAATTACATTTTTTGTTTATTTTATAATAAATAAGAATAATACGTTTATATGGTTTATAATAAAAATAATTTGCATGTCTTTTTAGTTAATTTAAATAGTGTAAATTAAAGGGATACTCCACTTTTTTGGGGAAATTTTACTCATTTTACTCATTTTACAACTCCCCCATAGTTAAACTGTTGAATTTTACCGTTTTTGAATCCATTCAGCCGATCTCCGGTTCTGGCGGTACCACTTTTAGTTTAGCTTAGCATACATCATTGAAGTGCACAAGACCATTAGCGTTTCTCCAAAAAAAATGACCAGTGTTTTGATATTTTTCCTATTTAAAACTTGACTCTTCTGTAGTTACATCGTGGACTAAGACAGACGGACCAAAGTGTTTTGATGTTTTCATTTTTTTATTTAGAAATGCTAATGGTCTTGTTCACTTCAATGATGTATGCTAAGCTATGCTAAAAATGGTACCGCCAGAACCGGAGATCGGCTGAATGGATTCAAAAACGGTAAAACTCAACAGTTTAACTCTGGGGGAGTTGTAAAATGAGCCTATTTCCAAAAAAAGTGGAGTATCCCTTTAAAAGGATCTCTGCAGCATGGCTCAATTTTCTTTAATTTATTTATTTATTCAAAATGAATATCATAAAATCTCACGTGTTTGCCTTTTATTATTTGTAGATCAGAACACAAGTAAAATAAATATACTGCAGTACTGTATGTACTATGAGCTGGTTTACTAAAATATTGGTTCACTCCAGTGTTGTCCCACCCTCGCGACGTAAACGCCATCAGAGAAGACATCGCTCCAAGTTATTTTGAAAAACGATTGAATTAAAAGAAAACATTATGTGCACAGATATTATAATTCAATGTTACAATCAAATCAAGAATTGCCCATTTTGGCTTCATGGTGACTTAAACATGCATCGACAAGGAATGTTAAGCCATTTCCTCTCGATATGTACGACTGAACATTCCACCTACACATACACAAACACTCCAATCCCAAAGAACCAATTGTAATAAACATGACTGCGCCACCCATATTTGGGGATATTAGAAGTTCACCTGCCATGCCCACATTCCTGGCATTGTTGCATACTATAGGAAAGTATTCTAGGAGACATTTACACACAATGAGTCATTCCAAGCTCAGAGCAGCAGACAGAACATCACTTTTATTTATCCTGCCTGACTCAGGACGTTTCAAAAGTTGGAAGGTAGTCGTCTCAGTGGGATGGTGCTCTAGCGTCACTTCTTCATTTGCCTCTGGGTTCATACCTACTCAGAATTGCGCTGTCCTGCAAACTGTTTTCGGGAAGAACCGGCCCAGACGTGTTTGACATCCCAGGGCCCAGCCACTGAGAATCAACAAACACGCAATTAGCCAGAAATCTCCCACCTGTCTTGCACAGACTAGGCATGAAGGGGTGTCAACCTTGTTCTCGGTAATCGTACACCGATATAATTTACTCAGGTACACACTTGTATTCTTTTTTACAAGACATGTTGCTAAGTTTGAGCTTCATTAAACATGTTGGTGTACATGATGAGTAAGTGCACAGAATCCATGCCCTCTGATAATTACATTTTTGAAGAAATGTTGTTTTTTATGACATTTTCTTACCAGTTATTTCTCAGTGATTAAATATATTTGCTGATATTTGGGACTAATGTGGCGTTTGGTATCCTTTCAGGGTCACATCGCTTGTAAAAATCACACTTACAGTAGAGGTTGGCAGTAAAGAATTTACAAAAATTGGGGTATGTTTTTGACATGAATGAGACTTTTTATGCTAGTAAGTTCATATTGGAAGTATGATACTTAATGGTGTCTTGTGTGGCAAAAAAGCTTGGCAAACATATTACAGTAACATATAAAGTATAAGCACTGATCATTTTTAGACATTTAGCACATGTCTTTAGCTTTGAATATGAATGCTGAAAGATTTGGCTTCCCAAGGTATTTTTCTGTGATATATTACTCGTCATCATAATATCAACAGCACTTTTGATTAAGATGACCTTTGTTCTCTGATATCGTTGCTCTGTCAATATTTAGGCGTTTCATTGTTTTTTTATGGAAGAAAGTTGTTTTATTTATCAGCAAACCGTGGGAGTATTTATGTCATTGCTAAGGGTTACTATGACGTGAAGATCTAACACTGCGAGATACCTGACAGAACAGAGACACCCGGGAGACCAAGGCAAGGTCATTAGATAAGAATGCTGGCAGCTGTGAAAATGAAGTGAAATTGCTATATAGCTTTTAATTGATACCGGCTACTTTAATAAATAAAAATATGGAATAGTAAAATACAATTGATTTATAAAAGTGTGCACTGTGCATTTTTTAGATTACAGATAATATGACAATCTGTTGCAGTGTTGAAATATAGTATGATTTATGATATGATTTATGCACCAAATTCATCAGACAACCTGACAACAGACAACCTGAACCTCACAGCAATTGGCTGCTTCCGGCTTTTTTCTCTTTATTCATTTGTATGAAGGTTAGCATTTCCTTTTCAACTTTTGATTTACAACAGGTGCGCACAGAAATATGTTCTTACAGTTTAGTGTTGCTTAATCCTATTCAAAGCTAGTTATTTGCATAAAACATGTCTTAAACCATGTGCATGTGTTCGACCTCACCTCGCTTTCTTCTGCTGGCTCTCTCGTGCACCATTGTCATAACTTAAAACACAATAAACACTTTTATGGCGATACACACAATCACATTTCAGACTCCAGATTGCCATCTATGTGAATACACCTATACAGGCCACATTTTGTCATGCCATTTTTATTTAATTGTTATTACTTAGAGTTATTGATTTTGTAGAGACATTTGGTTGTTTGGTTACATAAGTCTAAAGAATAATTCTGTGTGAAAACATTCCTGTTCAGATTTTATCCATAAATATGTGCATGTGCATGAGACTCTGCAAGTAAACTCACCCATAAAACTTACTTTCTGAACATCTGCCGAGCTTAAATAAGATAAAAGATTCTGAAGAACAACACCCCCATGCTGAGTAGTGTTGTCTCACTTGTGGTTTTCCCCTGTCAAACTATCTTTTTCTTTTATCCTTCCTGCTGTGTCTGAGAGGAAACGATGAGCTGGGGAAGGGGTGTAATGAATAATGCGTGAGAATATTTTTTTCTTGAGCACATGTACTGTCACGACAGGTTTAGATCAAACTGTTGTTTTTTGGACGACGAGTGTCTTCTGCACAACAACAGACAAATGAGTTGTGGTGAGTATACTCAGGTCTCCGCCATGTAGCATTTTCCCCCCAAAGGCATGTATCCTTCAACATGTTGATTCTTGGGGCAGCCAAGCTTTCATCAGCTTTATTAAAGACATTTTGATGAAAAAAGTGGTCCCACCCTTTGAGAGCGAGAGCACAGCTGGAGCATTGTGTCTGTCCATGAGGGGTCTTCCTGAAGATTTAATCCAAAATAGGCATTCGTCTCAGTGAATAATCCCAGCTCACTGTTCTCTGCTTACCATCTGCATTCATGAAAGATTGCATGTTTGAGCTTCGCTTTTGTATATACAATGGCAACCAAGGATGCAGTGGGTTTTGTCTGCAGCACATGGAGAATATAACGTTCATTAGAAAAGCGTGTTTTTCCAAGGAACACATTATTGTCGCCAGAAAGGTTTCACTTACCGCAAGTCCCACTGCTCTGATGACCCTTGTTAGTGACTCTTTTGATCATTTACTACATTGGAATTCTTTAGGAGGCCATATATCCATTCACACATTCCTCGATATTTAGGTTAAGCAAACATAAGTCACACCTATGGTTTACCTTTTATAAATTTTATTCTTTTCATTCCGTTTTATTCTCCTATTGTTTCTTTTTAAATTATTCTTTGTCAATCATTATAGTCCTTTGTAAATGGCACTATATAAAGTTTCACCATTTGTCTGTTGCTTCAAGTACATTTTATATGAGGAAAATCCTGTAGATTCAACATTATAGATCTGCAAATGTTCTTGCTTGTTCTGGAAATGTGAAAAGGTGACACAAACTTTTAATCGATAACATTTAAAGGGTCACTTCACCCATTTGCATTAAGCTTTGTATCTTTAGAAACCCAGTCATATTTTTGAATGGTCTTGGTTTATTCCATTATTTTCCCCTCATCCCCGCCCCCACACTCACATCTACACACGTCAAATACACAGGATCGGCCTGTTCACATATTTTGACATCGGAAGGATACCAATGTGTAAAAAATCGACCATATCGGCCGATATTATATTGGCGGTTGATATTGTGCACCACTACTTTGGTGCCATTGTCATACTAACTTTTAGCAGCATGCTGTGGCACATAAATGCATTCACGCATTGTGTTTCTAATGGTCCATTCCCAGTGGATGTCATTGGCAAGTATCGTTGGGTCTCTCTTCAGTGGTGCACTCAGATGGATCTTGTTTTCATTTACTTAATTGATCTATTGTGCAGAAAACAAACATGTCTGCTGCTTTCAAAATGCTTCACATAAAGCAGATGACCATTCACATATCTCAAAAATGCCAGAGAAAAGAAAACACCCTTGACCTATTATTTCAAGTCACAGTACAGAGGATAATGAGCTCAAAGTTAAGTGTGTAGCACAATGTTCTCTATTGAGGATGGACAACTAACCAGTCATGAATGTTCTAGTACAGTGGTTTTCAAACTGGGGTCTGGAGAAAAGTTGCAAGAGGGGCCGAAAAAATAAAGTTAAAATTTTAAAATTAAAAACAGAGCACAACATAAAACAAAACAATGGCAGATTCCCTGATAAAACATGAAGTGTCTTACTAATACCAACTGATCTTAGCTTCCTCAAAAAGAATAATCTTGATTGTGAAAAATATTTGTAAGACTAAACTATCTCTAAAAGTAGGTAAAAGTACTAAGCTTTCAGAAAAAAAGGTAAACAAGATGTCACTTGGCTGATACCTGTTCAAAAGGTACTTTATTTGCCCCTTAAAGGGATACTCCACTTTTTTTTGGAAATAGGCTCATTTTACCACTCCCCCAGAGTTGAACAGTTGGGTTTTACCGTTTTCGAATCCATTCAGCCGATTTTCGGATATTTAGAAGAATATCACTTACCAGACAGTTTCTGGTCTCATTGACTTCCATAGTATATTTTTTCCTACTATGGAAGTCAATGAGACCATAAACTGTCTCTTTAATAATATTTTTCTAAATATCCGAAAATCGGCTGAATGGATTTGAAAACGGTAAAACGCAACTGTTGAACTCTGGGGGAGTGGTAAAATGAGCCAATTCCCAAAAAAAAAAAAAAAATTTCTTTAAGGGTGCATATTGGTACGGTGTACATATTAGTACTTAAATGGTATTACCTTTTGAAAGGATACTACCCCACGGACCGTTTTTTTTTTTTTTTTTTTTTTGTAGTAAGGGCATCATCTTATTTTGGAGGGTCTATGGCATTTGAAAACCCCTATTCTAGTGAAAATGCTGTGGCCCAAACTAGGTTGTCAAGTAGGCCCTCAGTGCCATCTCAGAAGTGTTCATCTCTAACATTTTTTTGACTCTGCTAGGATACCCATCAGTGGAATGCTTCTCATTTAAGAACACAAAGCTGTAATAAATTACTCTTTTTTACGACTGTAGTAATTCTTGACCGGGGCTATTATTACTGTTGCCTGTAATCTGACCTTGCCAAGCACATAATCTTGGCATTTTTCCACGTCCTCATGCCTCCAGTCACACTGTGTACCCAAAGACCCATTATCACACTCATCACAAATAAGTCTGTATTCACACTCCTAAATTTAATCTCATTTGCAGTTGTGCATCAGTGACTTCCTTGACATAGTAATTTGTGGTATTACATCCCGTCCACATTTTATCACTTCATTTATTTATGAGATTAAATTACTTTTAAGAATGAATTTTCAGTGTTGCCGTCTGGATATTTTTGGTCTATAGGATAATGCTTTATACAGGCACTCTTGATATGCTATTATAATGGTCTGTGGTGAATGTATGACTATGAAAGTCTGTGCTCTCACAGAGCAAATTTTTAAGTATTTAGTATTAAGTATTATCGTAGTAAAAACCTCACAGTTCCTAGATTAGCTATGAAAAACTTTGTAAGGAAGAGTGTGATCCAGATACTGTTCTGTCCTTTTCAAATAGTGACCAAATTGCAAATGTTTGCCAAGCGATAACACAACCAGTTTTTTTGATCTTTTTTTCTGGTTTTTGGCATCTTGAAATACTTCTCCTGACTCACTTCCCAAGGAAAACAAACAGGAAATTATAAAAAGACTTTCCTGATATAAAGACACCAGGAGATAGCTGACATATTAGACGTTGCGCATTAAACATGCAGGCCTTAAAGATGTGTTTGCCTGTTTCATTATTACTTTCATTATTTGAAACTTTTGATCATCTCATCTTATATTTTCTTGAGCCAGACTCTTAAAACTTGTCAGCATGATTGGTTGGCAGGATTTCTAGATTACATAATGCAATTGTCTATCCTGGCGGTAATTGCAGACTTGCCACTGCTGTAACAAATTGAGCCCATTCCATGAAAACCTCTCTTTAGCCACAAATTAGTTTCATTTTCTTGCCCACAGGGGCAGGGGAACCAAGCCAAATTATAACTTTATATGGAAATCTGGACTTTCTCCAATACTCTTAATGGAGTCATAAACGGACAAGGGGTCCTTTCCTTCTCTCCCGCAGTGTGTGGAGTCACAGAGGTCATGTTTGCTTGGGTTTCCAAGCATAAAAGCAGTCAATGTCCATGCTTCACTTACAAACTTTTACACCTAAATACATGTACATTTTTGTCTGGGCAAGACTACCATTGCTTTGATCGTGGCAATGAATAAAAGGAAGATCAAAACAAGATATGGAAAAAAAAATACACAACACTAACAAGTCTCAAAAAGTGTCAACTTGCTTGCTTATTAAAAACATTTTGTAAATGAATTATTTTCCATCCAATAAGCACGAAAACATACCAGCTAAGTAACAAACTAAATTTCAAAATGTTATTTATTATATTTTATGTATAAATAGAAATATTTCTACAGCAAATATAATTCTAGCCAATTGAAAAGGGGACTGTTTAATATCAACTAAAAGCTAAAGTAAAAACAATGTACTTGAAGTACTCTGATGTAATCATTACAAACGCCCACGATTGAATGAATCTGTACATTTTGTCTTCATTTTCTATTATTATTGGGAAATATGACGTGGCAATCACTGGCTTATAAAATTGTTTAATAACACTAGAAATAATTGTTTGTACTTAAGCCAAAGAGCCTGCAGAGACTCCTGTTTTATGCACACACCTAATAACTTTCTACAATAAAATTCCATTGTATTAAATTCCTGAACATATTAACAATTTCCTCTTTGGTTTCTAACATCTGTAATTTTCACTTAAATCTTGTCACTTGGCAATATTATACTACAGACAGTTACAGACGCTTATGTTGGTAGGACACTTTATCAAGACACACAACAGACGCACATGTGCACCATCTGGGCATATTTATGGGAGAAATAGCTGTCTTGGTTCTTTTCCTGTTTGACCTTGAATCGCAGGGTCATCCTTCAAGATCTGATCGCTTTGTCCTCTCAATGGTCAGTCACGTGACTCCCCTAAATCACCTAATTTACATTTGTTTCCTCTCTTAGCAGAGGAATACCTCTAGAGATGAAGCGGAATTAAAAATTCATATCCCCATGACTAGTGACATTTCCTGCACATTTTACTGTAACAATACCATGATCAGTTTAGTCACTAGTCATGGGGATATGAATTTTTAATTCCGCTTCATCCCTAGAGGTATTCCTCGAGATATTGCGAATGTGCTCTACTATGTAAGAACGAGCCTATGATTGAATCTGGGAATAAAGCAAAATAACTGAGAAAAAATTTAAATATTCATCAGTTGCCATGTCTGTAAGTTATATATCCAAACATCTAGTATTATTTCGACCTCAAATAGTTTCATTAAAATAAGTAATTACTCCAACACCAGCATGACATCATTAACCAACGTGGTTAAATGACAACATGGTTTCGGGAAACAGTTGTGACTAGCTAGTCGATTTCTCCAACAATGCATCGTACTATAGTAGTTTAGCAGCGAGTTACGTCATTGTATGGGAAACATAGTTTCCCAAAGCCATATGGTCGTAAGTTCCGTCGTTACCAATAGGGTTCAATGGAAGTTGCGTTCATAGTTGGCCAACAATGCTTTTCGGAAAATGGTCGAAAGTTCCATTGATCTCTGTTGGTAACGGTTGGTGTGACGGACCATATGCTTTGGGAAAATGCACCCATTTGTTTTGATATAAATTACAGGCATAGCAACTGAGGAATATTTAGAATTTTTCTTAGTTATTTCGCTTTATTTCCAGATTCAATCATATGCTCGTTCTTACATAGATCTACATTCTAAGTCTTGGTGAATAATTATCGTTTGTCTGACTACCATGTACACATAATGACATTGAACCTGCAATTCACAACCAAAGTAGATTAGTACTCTGGCTATACAGGATATGTGTTACACAGTCAAGACGTTAAGCTGATTTCTGAAATCTCACAGGAAATATTTTAGGCTTAACAAATTCTGCTGGTATATTTAAAGGAATACTTCACCCAAAAATGAAATTGCATATCATTCCAAACCTTGTGATTTTATTTTATTTTATTTTTTTATACAATTTGGAACACAACAGCATATTTTTAATAGAGCAAATGTGCTCTTCTCGTACATAGAATGACAGTTCATGGTAAATGCCTGTTCACACCAAGATGAATGCTTGATGTGAGAAGTTTTGGTCACACATGATGGTGCTTGAAAAGATGTAAATACTGTTTTACTTACTTTCTTCTTCTTGACAAGCAGGTGTCAGAAATGAAAAGTTGAATTTGCATTTTCACTCAACCCATTTGGTCTGCAGACAAATTGCATTAAAAACTCACACCCAATTTTTGTGCCAGTGTGAACTTATTGCTGTCAAGTGATAAGCTCTGAAATGGCCAATAAAATAAACACACATACAACATTTTCTGAAGTCGATATAATAATGTTCCACAGTAATGGGTATAGCTGATTTGTATTGACTACTATTGATACTTTTATAGTGTTATTTTGTCCCTTATAGTCTGAAAAATAAGCTTTTGTATGTTCTTTAACAATTTTCTTTTTATTCCTCAAAAAAATGCAAACATAAATAAATGCAAATTGGTTTGGAATAACATGACGATGAGTAAACAATACCAGTTTTTATTTTTAAGTGAAATATTCTTGTAGCACCATTCATGGTCATCAGTTTTGACTTTCCAGCCTCCTTACCAGAATTGCAGTAAGTGTCTCCTTTTACAACCGATTCAAAGAGCCTGTTGGAAAGCATGGTCTGTTTAAGGCAAGACTAATATTTAGATAACATTAACAGCCAGATCACTGTTTGAGCTTGTTTAGGAAGTGATTAGAGACTGGAGAGTAGCTGAGATGCACAAGCTGGGATGGAAAAGCTGCACATGTGGTCCACATGTGTCTTTGTAAATGAGAGCTTCTATTGTTATGTGCTCTTCGCATACAAATGGACAGATGAAAGTGTGAACAAACACAAAGTAGATATCCCAGAAGATACTTGACTGTGTTTGGAGGGAAATGCCCAAGAAAAACAAAAATAATATGGGGTTTGGATACTGAAAAAGTATCTACTGGCATGGCTAGGAATGTCTGGAATGTCTGCTTTCTGCGTTCGTCCTTGTCTAAAGGTGAATTTACCAGGCGTGTGAGCTAGAAAATGGCTTTGTCATAGGTATTTTGTGTCTTTGCAAGTTTGCTGGGAATCCCCTCCCTCCCAACTGTCTTCCAATATCTGCCTCCCTCGACTGCAGGTGAGTCAACCTTCAGCTGCTCTGGATGGAGGTCAGAGAGTGTGCTGGAAATAGCAGCGAAAGGGAACATAGCAAGTCAGGTGGGATAGATGTTGGTTATGAAACATTAAGCCCGACCCCCTCACTATTTCACAGAAATGCTCTCATCTGGATACCATGCGTACTACTGACCACATGCCTCCAGTATTCCAAGACTTTTTGTTTAAACGTCACATGTTTAAAGTAATATTCATTCTTTTAAAATTATTTTTTTTTTTAAAACTGGGGCTGATCTATCATTCTTAACCTTACAATTTTTTTTTTACCTTTGAATATACAGTGAAATGTGTACATACAGTACATTTACTATCAGTTTGGGCAACACAGAAGCTCTGTGCAGTTTCACTACATGAACTAACTCGAGCCCCACAGAGTAGGAAATGAATAGTTGCATAAAGTCGTTATTTTTGGAGGGGTTTTGCGCACAAAAGGTATTCTCGTCACTTGATAAACTTAAGGTTGAGCCACTGTAGTCACTTGGACTATTTTAACAATGTTTTTAATAACTTTTCTGGGCCGGCAAGTTCCAGGAGAGATCCAGCTCTCAGATTTAGTCAAAAATATCTTAATTTTACTTTAATTTAACTATCCCTTTAAATATGACACCAGGAATCATACAGAACACTTATAATCATACAGAACGGTTATAATGTTAATTTATGTAAATTTGTTAAATAAATGCGATGGCACTACATTGTAGACAAAATAAAGTTAACTTATTCCATGATTTCAATTTTCTATGAACCTTCATAATCATGTCTCTAAACTAATTTGTACATAATATGCCATGTTATGTCAGTATGTACATTTCATGTTCCATGAATTTATTTACAAATGAATACGAATTAGATCATGTTGGAAATATACAAAGAAAGTAACAAAGGACAGTATAAAAGTTAGAAATAGCTGTACGCTTAAAAAAAAAAAACGATTCACAAAATGTTTTGTTAATACCATCCTGGATTAAAAAGAGCTACCATGGTGGAACCATGGAGATCAAAAGGCTACTGTTCACCCAAACTCATTGAACTTGGACTTACATCACTTCTTGTGTTTTGTATGGTCATTTCTCATCAAAATACTTTAACCACTGACCCCTAACTGTGAGCATTTATCTGTGCCGTTCAAGTATTTCCTTTTTGAGTTAGTGGAGTCCACCAGAATTAAGCAACAAGTCAAGCTTGAAGGACCACCAGCTCTAACTTGGCAGAGAAACTCACAGGTGCCCTGGGACATCGCACAGGCGAATGTTTCAAATCAGTGATTAGATAACCTGCCATGTCAGAAAGAACCATGTGAATACATTAGTCATCATCATCATCATCATCGCTCCCAGTGTGGACAAGACGTAGGTTTCAGTAGTTTTAATGAGAGAGTGAAGCCATTACTTCAGGTTCGTTTGCTTTAATGTTTAATGTTTTTACTGCTTCAGGAAGTATAGTAAGTCACGTTGCATCCATTTTGCATAAAACTGGGATTCTGATACCAGCTGCCAGCATAGTTGAAGTTGATGTGGTAAAATTGTGCAGGAAGATGTTCTGTTGTGAAGTCTGTGTGTGCAATGTCTTGTGTAATATGCAAATTCTGCATGTAGCAGCAAGCAGACAACACTTGAACATTTGAAGCAGAGACAATTTATATAGAGACATGCCACTTCCTAAATCCTCAATACAACTGTATAGGGAAAACCCGTTATGCCAAAGATGGCGGTTGTATGCACATGTCCCGCCCCTCCCGCTGAAAAACGAATCGTCGTTTAACAGTCAAGCCGGGAAACATTTAAGCCTATCGTCTGGTTCCACTGACGCATGCGCACAGTTGATGTCTGCGACATCGGAAAAGTATAACCTGTGGGGAAAAGGGTGTTTTAAATGTTATTTTGGGGCAAAGTCATCCAACTTTTTGTTTTTATGTCCCTCTCTGCCCATTCATTTATATAGGAGCCTGGTCTTGTCAGTCTGAAATAGCAGCCCAGAGGCATTGCCAAAATGGCAGCCGAGTGGCATGACTTGGCTAAAAGGACTTTGTTTGAAGTCAGTTAAGCTTCCAAACAGAGCGCAGATGGAGGATTGCAGGTGAAAGGTGTATGACTCTGGTATGAATGTGGTGTGCCACAAGCTATATTTCATGGCCATGTTCACAGGCTTAATGATTAATTTTACTACCACATGCCTGGAGTACTTGACTCCATATGGCTCCACAGAACATGTGATGACAGTATACCGTCAAGGCATCGCTGATATACATTTTTGTAATATTAAGGCAGAACAGATGTAAAAAGTGGCCTTTTAGTGATTTATTGACCATGTCTGCCATTTAAGGAGATTCAGTGCCGGAGAGGCCAGGGCATGTTGCTGTGTCATCGATCAGCGCCTCGGGTCGAAATAGAGAACAAAATGTTCTGTGTAAAAAAAAAAAAGAAAGAAAGAAAAGAAAGGTGAGACACATTTTGACATTGATATGTTGGGTTATGTTAAGAGTTGTTTCCTAAGGCCTGAATTTGAGTTGACATAAAGGGTCAAGGTCTCTACTCGATAGCAGCTTGGAGTCAGTGATACAACCCTCATTATCATCAATAACAAGACATGGTGCTGGCAGGTTCTCTTTCCACCTGAACACATGATTGCACACTGACTACTGGTCTTCCGGGCAATCTTCTCACTTCTTACTACTCATATGAGTAATTGCAGAATATAAAGTACATTTATTTTCTTTATTTCACAATTAGGAAAATATATTAAAATTATTCATGGAATGGAAATGTAGCATTGGATTGAAATGTTTTCACCATGTTTTAAAATAATATTTTATATTTAGTTAAGGTATATGTGCTTTATTATATATATATATATATATATATATATATATATATATAGAGAGAGAGAGAGAGAGAGAGAGAGAGAAATCTCTTTAAATGCTTTTTAATGCATAAGTCTAGACTAGATATATTTTACCCTACTCTCCCCATTATAATACTGTATTTATACTAATAAATTATACAAATATATATGTATATTTTTAAATACATGTGTAATCTTTATTTTTTTTAGAAATGGAATTATTATAATAATAATTAATCATTTAAAATATGAAAAAATAATAATTTTCTCATACAGCTTTGGAACTACATTAGGGTGTATAAATGATAACATAATTTTTATTTATGGGTAAAACATTCCTCTAATATGGATAATAAATTTGTATAAAGCAATTAGATTTTTGAAGAATTGACTAGATAAAGTGGAAAGCTTAAACCAGAGAAGTGACAGAGGCATGTGGCCAGACAGAGCAGGTCAGATTACATCTGTCTGCACCTACTGTTTCTTAAACTTTGTCTGCCTTTGGATTGAGCAGGATTTCAGGATTGAGCAGGATCACAGGATTGAGGCCGTTTCAACAACAACAAAAAAAAGCTGGTGTACTGTATGTGTTTAGTCTGGGATTTTTAAAGACATCAATACGATCATGATGGAGGAAAACTTTGTGGCTTGGGCTAAACAGATTCTCATTAGAGACTCTAAAAGACCCAAAAGGGCTCAAAAGAGCAATAGCTTGCCTTCTACGCAAAACAAATGACATAGCCTCTCAGAAGCACACCACAGTATAGCAGTGGTTCAGATCGAATGCTCGGCTAATGAGATATATTAAACCTTGCGTGTTTTCAGTGAAAGCGGCGTTGAAAACTGCAGTTTATAACAGACATTTAGGCAGAAACCGATTTCCACCAAACATAAATGTTTTATTCAGCTTCCTATAGTGTGGGGTGGCTTAAACAGCCCACATTAAGCAGAGTACTTAGTAGCACAATTTTGCTCTTCAATCGTGAATGTTTCTCTGATGTGCTCACAATATTTTTGGATGTTGCTGAAAAGATCAAGCTCTTATTTCAAAAATAAGACCTGCAGGACATAATAAAATTCTTATTATCCAGCTCATTGGTAGTTCCCAGCCAAAATCTTTTGAAGCATTTTTTTTATTATTAACAACAGGTTGTAAACATTAATTTACTAAAGTGTGCAATGGTGAAAAGGTTTCTTATAGATAACTCTCAATAACTCTTCATTACACAGACCAAAATGACATTTGAGAGAAGCACATGGCATTGCATAACAGAGACACAGAACTATACTGCAGGAGCCAAGCATTCCAGCCAAAACCTCTTACCCTAACCCTAGTCTCTGCCGGCAGAGAAAAGTATTTTTCTTTCCACCTTTTTCACTTTTGAACAATTTAATGCATTTTTGTGGAATAAAAGTATAATTTTTTTATTCAAAAAATATAGACACCAATTTCTTGAACGGCAGAGTATGCTATAAATATATAAAAACAAAACAAATACATGATACAAATATAATATAGTTTCAAAATGGGTTAATTGGGCCAGATATTGAGGAAAAAAGAGTGCCAGCATATAGAGAATAAAATAACCATTAAATTTATAGGATAGTTTCAAGTTACTTCGGCCACTATTTTGACATTCATACCCTGTAATCTCGTTATGTTTACTGAAATCATCTGTCCATTGTGGTCCTCTTATTGGCAGTTGTCTGTAAGTCAGCAATGCTCAAGTCATTAGTCAGCATTTTACGTACTATTAACATCAAAGCGATGGAAAACAAGTGCGGAGCCTCATTAGCAGCGCTGATACAGTCAAAGTTTGTTCATGGAATGTTCCAAATAACAGGAAGCCCGGAGAAATTAAGAGTCTGATAGTATTTTTTTTCCATGAGACACGTCTGACACAAGAAGGTCAAACGGGTGCTCAAAGACAGGAATGCTATGCTAAAAATGCTAATGGGATGAGAGAGGGGATATGAGGCTGATTGCAAGTTATTCAGAATTTCCTGTCCGAGGTCTGTTTCCCTTTACAGATCTCTAAAATCCATATTTACACAGGAAGTTACTTTTTTCAGTAGTCCCGCAATGGAGCGGCGAGGGATCTCAGAAAAACAGAGCTGTGCTGACAGACAAGCTGTTGGATGGTTTGTTACGGTGTTGTTCAGGCAGTGAGAAAACTCCAGCTGCGCTCTGCTAAGCGTCGGCTGGTGGACGTGGTTCTCTGTTGGCCCTTTGGCCCAGGACGGAGTTGAAATGAAACCAGAGAGGGTTAGACGGGAAGGAGCAGCACCATGTGACAGTGTGTTTACTGCTTGTGCTCTCTCACCTTTTAGTCTGGCAGACTGGAATGTTCCACTTTCACTCAACCACATTGAAAGGAAATAAGATTTGGGAGTGTGGGTGTGTTGGCGCTCGAGGCTAAGGATTGGCCTCGGCCTAATGCACATGATGAAACTTTGTCTGTGTCATGGGCGCAATTCTTGAGATTTTAGGCTTATAAAAAAAGGATGTTGAAGTTGAAGACCACCGTAATCAGAGATGCCCAAGAGTGTCTGTCATTCACAAAACATCTGGTGAACTAAATGAGCTACACCCAACCATCTGCTACGGTTTCACTCGTGGAGCACTGTTTTATAAGTAGACGGTCAGGATGGTATTGGGAAGACACCAGTATAACACCTTGTAAGGTGCATTTGAGTGGTCAAGGCTTTTCAAGTGAGGCCAAAGGGTAACTCACCAAATTGACGCCAAAGAACTAGTGCTGATGAAAGCCTGTGTTGTCTCTTGTGTCAGGGAAAAAAATCTGTGCTTGAACTCACTTAAAGGACTACAGGTGACTTTCAACTATAGCACGCCTGTGTGTAAAGGAGATAACTGTCTATTTAAAGCTACACTGTGTGAATTTTACCCCCATCTAGGTGAAAAGCTATGACCATCCAGTGAATATTAGTTTCTGTTCCTCTCAATTCCGATTTCGTTTTAACTCCTATGGTGGCCAATGTAGTCCAAGATTAACATGGCTTCCAGTTCGACCTCGTCCATAATAACTCAAACCTAAATGCGAGGGTATGTCCCTCAATTCTATATGTTGAATCAACCAAGAAAAACAAAACCAAAAAAAAAAAGAGCATCCGACTAGAGCCAACAGTGAAAAATGGCCCAAGGTTGTCCAAAGGCCAACTGCCGGCTTTGTCTCTCCCTGGCTTAAAGGGATACTCCGTTTTTTTGTTTTTTTTTGGAAATAGGCTCATTTTACAACTCCCTCAGAGTTAAACAGTTGAGTTTTACCGTTTTCGAATCAATTCAGCCGATTTTCTGATATTTAGAAGAATATCAGTAACCAGACAGTTTCTGGTCACATTGACTTTCATAGTAGGAAAAAAATATATACTATGGTAGTCAATGAGACCAGAAACCGTCTGGTTACTGATATTCTTCTAAATATCAGAAAATCGGCTGAATTGGTTCGAAAACGGTAAAACTCAACTTTTTAACTTTGGGGGAGTTGTAAAATGATCCTATTTCCAAAAAAAGTGGAGTATCCCTTTAACATGTAAGAGATTTTCACCCAAAAAAAATTGTCATAATTTATTCGTCCTTGTGTTGCTCCAAACCTTTTTTTCTTCTTTCAAGCTTCAAAAAGTACCATAAAGGTATCATAAAGTAGTCCATATAACTTGTGGACAATATCACAGTTCTACTAAAGCTGTACAACAAGAGCTGAAAAGCCAATCCTTCTCTCTTGACCTCCAGCCTCTTGAAAGAAAGATGTGCTCTACAGTCAGCGGGGTTCCGCAAACGAACCCTTTCCAAGTCATGTGGAAGATCTCAGGCTACTTCTCATGGAGAGCTCAGGGCCTCGGCAAAGATCTGACATACAGTAAAAAAAATTATGTCACAGATCAGTAAGCATGTTAGATGGTGTGTAACAGAAGTCCCATTGAGAACTGAAACATCTCACATCAGCTGTAGCAGAGTTATTCGCAACTCATTTGGCGTCTATACAATGATTGCTGCTATTTGGTACATTCAAAAAAATTATTTGAAAGATTTACAGTTATGGTTACAAGTTTTCTCTCTGCTTCCCTGTACTCACATTTTTAATGGAAAAGAAAACACAAATGAAACTGTTAAAGATTAAAGGTCATCATTTAGCCTACTCACCTTCATGTTGTTCCAAACCCGTACACAAATATTTTTAAAATATTTTTAGGGCCCAAGCCCTGAAAGGGCGAAGGCCCTATTGTTTTCCTTAGGATTATTTTTTTTTTTTTTTTTTTTTTTTTTTTTTTTTTTTTTTTCTAACGACTATCCGGGCACTTTCGGGGCCCTTAACATGCTCAAAAACTCTTGAAACTTTGCACACGGGTCAGAACCCGCGGCCATCAGAGCCGGGCTGAAGCTGGTACACGGGCGCGGCAGGGCGGCTCGTCAGCGCCCCCTGGAACGGGGTCTGAACACTTTGTCCATAAATCAAACACGCTTGCATGTAATAATATGAAACTCGGTACACATGTCGATCTCATCGTTTCATATATACATCGCGCTTTTACTTTTTACCCCAGCCCAACAGGAAGTCAGATATTTACGGTTGTTTTTAAAACGCGTGCAATGGAATTTAATGTACTCGTCCTAGAGCATTCATCCCCATGGAACGAAACTCGGTCAGCCTGAAGTCAAGACATAGAGGATCAAAAATTGCGAGGGGATTTTTGATATCTCGAACGGTTTGGCTGTGGCGAGGAAACAAAATTATGGTGAGAAACGTGAAACAGGAAGTGTGTCCTAACTTCAGCATACATCAACCGATCTTGATGAAACTTCAGGAGTGTGTTCGCTGTAAGAGGACGATCACTAGGATGTGACTATTGTGTGTCAAAGTTATAGCGCCACCAACTGGCAGCAGGAAGTGTGTCACTTTCAAAATGCTTTGAAATCACCCTCTTATTTTAACCCGATTTGCTTCAAACTTCATCTGTATAATGTAAACATACGGCAGATGTAGACCTGTGAATGGATTATTGATGTCTTTGAAACTGTTGCCGTGGCGACGCATCAAACTTTACCATTCTTTTAGGATGCTTTTGAGACCCTTAGCATGCTTCAAATTGCATGAAACTCCTCAGACACATCACATTTATTAGCCAGTAGACATGTGCAAAGTTTCAGAAACGGGCGTGGTGAGGGCTCAGTAGCGCCACCTTTTGACAAAAGTTGGGTTGTTAGTTTTATCTACAGTTACAAAAATCGGTATGTATATTGTACTCCTCGAGCCGGACAACTTTCTAATTGACACTCATTACCTAGGACCCACAGAAAATAAGATATGTTTGTTTGAATCTGGTCATGCTCCCTTTGAACCTACATCTCTGTCTCTGTCTGTGTGTGTGTTAGTAGGGGAGGGGCTTAACCATTTCACTGCTGTGTGTTTTTTGCTGTGTAATTTCTTAATACATTTCTTAAGCCTGGTATGTTTTAAATAAGTTTTTATTTTAATTTTTATAAGTGAAGGCATAATATAACCCGTTAAATTGTAGTGCATTGACAATAGTTTTATATAATTAGTTTATTAATTAAATTAACTTGGTCCATAAACTTGATCTGAAAATTGGGTCCATAAATCAAACACACTTGCATATAATAATATTAAACTCGGTACACTTATAGATCTCATTAGCCCAAACAACTTTAAGCCAGCCCAACAGGATGTCGGTTGTTTCGGTCACTGTATGTGAATGTTTTGCAAAACCAGCCTTTACATTTTTATTTCCCCCCTCTTAAGTAATTTTTAATTATTCCCACACCAAACTTCTTCAAAATTATGAAAATATATTAAAGATACTAAATCAGGCATATGTACTGGCCATCGGGACTACCGGGAGATTCTCGGTGGGCCGCGGTCTGGTTTGGCCGGCGGCCCGGCGCGTTATGTATTTTGTTTTTAAATCATTATTAATTTTAAATATATTCTATCGTAAGTATTTGTTAAATCATCCAATTCCGGACTTATGCGTCTCTCTCATGAAGCCGCATGAAGCGGACGCGAGCTGAGAGACTGACAGGTCTGACTGTCTGACACTGGCCAATCGGAATCAAGAGCGGAGAAGCGGCCGCTCCCATAGGCAGTATCTCCCCGCCCTGTGGAGGCTTTCCGCCGTTCTCGTGAAGTTTCTCGCCGGTCTAGTCTCTGAGACCCCTACCAGTAGCGGTTCTAGGCACGGGCGAACCGGGCAGTCGCCCGGGGCGGCATTTCTTTATGTCACATGGGGGGCGGCACGAGCAGTTAAAAAAAATATCCTCGGTGCCGCGAAGGTTTTCTATTTTTCATAATTTCGAATCAATTATTGGCAATGGCGCCCCTGCTTGCCGAGAAGGTGCCGCGCACAGAAGCAATGTCTAGGGGGTCTCTTGATAAAGTTCACGTATCGCGTCTTTTGCGCGCTCGAGGTCATTACCTCAAATAGGTGATTAGGCGCACGGGAAGCGCGCTCATTGCGCGCTCGCGGGAGGCGCGCTCATAAACTTTTCAGTATGGAAGTGTGCACGTGCACCCAAACACTTGGGTGTTTTTTCTCTTCTTCGTAAATAAATCTTTTAGCAGAGCTTCAGCAAGCGTTTTTCTGTGGTGGAAATACATTACTAAAACTTCTTTGTCATTGTGGAGAGCGCAGTGCATGGTTGTATAGCAACGACAGCCATGGGGAAATCGGACCGAATTTTACTATTAATAATAAGCTACTGTGCATTATAAATGTCAGGAATGTATCTTTATTGATGCATTCTTTTTATAGAGATGATTTAAATGCTGAAATATGAGGTATTTTTATAAAATCTTTTTTGTGTTAAGCTTAACCTTCAAGTTTAGTATAGGTAAAAGACACTCATTTAAAACAAATCTTTAATGTTATTAACTTGGTGAATTGATTTCATTGTGTATTGGGCTTTTTGAACAAGATTCTGTGTATGTGATCATGTTGGTCAATATTCATGAAATGAAAATAATTTACATAATGATCAACTTTATGAGTTTTTACTGTAGCCTATAATATTCAAAGTTCAATTTTCTATTTTCTAAATAATCTCTGATTCTGTCCTTTTCTCTGACATTTTAAGAGTGGCATAGGGCTACAAAAGCTATTTTAGGTCTAGTTTGGATAGTTGTTAATATGAGAGCTGTTCAAAATTATTTAAGAGATAAGTGTAGTGTTACTAAATAAGTAATTCTCTGACCCTTTTACTTTTAAAAACTCCATCATGAAAAAGTATAGATTAACTAGTCAAAACTCAAAGTGTGGCATGCATATAATTCAAGGCCAATGTGCTAATGGTTACTTCCTCCCTTTAAAGTTAGAAAAATCTAGCAAAATAACTGGATTATATTAACTTTTTTTTTTTCTTCAAAGGAACGGAATGTAAATTTATTGTTGTTTTTTTTTTGTTTTTTTTTTTTTGGGGGGGGGGGGGGGGGCGCTCAAAGGGGGTCTCGCCCTGGGCGTAATTCAAGGTAGAACCGCCACTGACCCCTACACCTGGTATTAAAATGCGATCTGTATCCAGATAAGTTATCCGGATAATAAAAAAAGAAATGTTAATGCAAGGTATTACGTTGTGATCGGATTGTGATCGATATGCCTGACCATCTGGAGGTAGGCTAGTCTGGCTCGCATTGTGTTCGGATCTTTACGTGTAAACGCAATCTGGTTGTTGATATCACACATGTATATTTTACTCCTCCCAAAAATGCTAAAACATAAACGAGTGAGAGCGTTTACAGGCTATGTTATAGTCAGAAATGACGGCGCTGCGACACGCATCACCGCCGCAGATGAGCAGCAGCTGAGCGTCAAACCAACGTGCAAACATCGCAAATAAAAGTGAAAGTAAGTCATAGACACTTAATCATCTACACATTCATCTTCAAGTAAAGAAAGAAATGATCTCTTGACTCTTACCAGGGCTGTTGCCACTCTCTCTTATTGATATCTATTGATGAAATTAGCTGATGATCAATAAAATGCATGCTAATATCTGTAATAAACAACCGACAAAATTACTGTATGATGGTGTAAATAAAGAATCAGTCCAGCATCGCCATGTCAGTGTGTATTGATTCATCATTCCCAGCAAGCAATTTTACGTCCAAAAGACGTCTAATAGCCGTCAAAACATAGCCCAGACGTCTAGGCTAAATCAAGGCTAAATTTGGGCTGTCAGTGAAAATCTAATAGACGTCTAACCATAGCCCAAGAATAGACATCTAACCATAGCCCAAGAACAGACTATGGTCAACAATTAGACGGCTATTGAACGACTACATTTATACGTCTAATAGGCAGTGCATATGGGTCTAGGCTAAAACAAGGCTAAATTTGGGCTGTCAGTGAAAATCTAATAGACGTCTAAGCCCAAGAATAGACTAGTCATCAATTAGACAACTATTAAACGACTACATATACATGCAATAGACAACAAAATGGTTAAAAGATTCTTTTCACTCAAATATAACAGGTTCACATAAATAACAAGCCATTCCAAAAATATATATATATATATATATATATATATATATATAAAAGGCTTTATTTAGCAAAAGAACAACATTACGTAACTTCAAAACATAAAAATTACCACACCAATATTAAAATTAAAAATATAAAATTATTTTAACATGAACAACTTAAGATAGGCTAATAAAATAGAAAACTCTGTTGCTGCTGGGAAGTTGGTCATCACAGCATCTGCCAAATAAGAATAAAATAATTAGCACAAGAAAAGCATTGTTGAAAGTACATGTACGTTTTGTGTGTGTGTGTGTGTGTGTGTGTGTGTGTGTGTGTGTTCTTGTGTTCTGTTTAGGTTTTAATGCACATCGGAGCTATTTGCATTATTGATATACTGGCGGAGACTTTTTAGATTTGCTTATTTTATATAGCCAATCATTTGTATTTTTATGCTGTATTATAAAATTAATTTGAAAGTTTCAAACTTGAATTAATGAAGGCATTTTGAATGAAACTTCATCTTACTTTGCTTGTACAATAACAAATATTATTCTACTCTATTTGCTTATGCTCTCCAACAAGCCAATGTTCAGACAAATTCAATTTTATAATTTATATCAATGATGGACTTTGTCAAAGACGAGAGATTTAGTGAGGAAATGCTATTTTTATATCACAATGATCTAAAGAAAAGAGCCAAATATAAGTGTGGCTTTCATAACACTTTATAATAGATTGCATGTGTTTCATGTTTACAGCTTTGGATTCAGTAACGTTAGGCCTACACGTGCATGTACCATGACACACCCGCTAAAATGTCACGATTCCAACAACACATGATAACAAATAATTTATCTAAAAAATTAACACGTCAAAATGAAAACACATATGCTTAAAAGACAAAAGTGGGAATGTATTTTACCTGTTGTCGTCGACCGTCAGCTGAATGCAATGCTCTGCCTCGTTTAAAATATTTGAGAATGGTCGATCGGCGATCGCGTGACCGGTGATCTGTGCTATCAAGACTCGCGTTGTCAGCAGTCATGTCTCAGTAGGGCTGTTGCCATCTAGCGGTTGATAAATGTAATTGCATTTTTATTTAATTTAAAATGAAAAACAGTCAAATAAAACCATAGATTTTTAATTAATGTGTGACTGTGACAGCAAACATGAAGCTGCGTGGGTGAAAAACAAGAAAACAATTTTAAGATTTATTTTGGCAATAGCCTACTAATCGCTGGTCTAAATCAGGGCTATAGCCAAGCCGTTAAACGTAGACCACTGATAGCCTCGATTTCGCCAGTGGGCTAAAAGCAGACTGCACATAGCCCATCCAATTCAGAGGATCGTGACTACAAATCGACCATGTCATGATATGACACTGGCACCTTGTAGATATGTTTACCAATGCGAACATGATGGGATATCAACTATCTCATGCGTTGCCTGCCCAACAATTCATTAAAACGACAATTAATCAGTTTCGACTAGAAGTGGGCTATAAATAGCCGGACAGACTATACGAGCTAGATCGCGTCTTCACACAGCCTACACATAGAAAATGTCAAAGAAATCAAACCAAACACCTTGTAATCACAGTTGACTTTGCTTACATGATGGAATATAATACATTTTGCAAGTTATTTTGGAAAAAATACATTTAGCCATGATTCAATGTGGGTTACACATAGCCGGACTATATCGGGTCTCTATTTAACCTAGACGGTGAAATGATGGCTATTGCTTGCTGGGTTGTCTCTTCATAGTTTGCAAGAGACATTTAATAAACTGAGCGTATTTGATAAACTGAGCGTAGCCTATTCATCTATCAATATATATAGGCTAACCTCATTCTTTTAATGAACGGAAGAACGCTTATCGACCACCGTTACAGTACAATATGCACGTATGTCCATTTAAACTCGATTTTGGGTCAAATATGGATTATATCATGACACTGGCAAGAATATGGTTACATTTAAAGATGTTGTGCCAAGCATGAGAATGCTACGTTCAGCTGCTTTTGAAATAACATGTTTTTTTCCACTTCCTGAAAAGTAACCGTTTTGGACATACTTGAGTTTCATCGGGCAGCGACGATATATTAAAGATACTAAATCAGGCATGTACTGGCCATCGGGACTACCGGGAGATTCCCGGTGGGCCGCGGTCTGGTTGGGCCGGCGGCCCGGCGCGTTATGTATTTTGTTTTTAAATCATTATTAATTGTAAATATATTCTATCGTAAGTATATTGTTAAATTGTCCAATTCCGGACTTATGCGTCTCTCTCATGAAGCCGCATGAAGCTGACGCGAGCTGAGAGACTGACAGGTCTGACTGTCTGACACTGGCCAATCAAAAATCAAGTTCAGATTCTAGACCTGAGAAGCGGCCGCTTACACCGTGTCCTAACTACACACGACGCCGCGACACGCGATAAAAGGTATCTTTTCCATGTAAATCAGAGTTTTTGTCCTAACCAGACGCGACGGCGACATGCGAAGTTTCTAATTTAGAAACGGTTCCTATTTCTGCGACGTCGCGGCTGACAGAATGAAGAAATTACACTGGTTATGAGTAGCTACACATTATTTATTTTTAGTTAAAAATAGGTCACTGTGCCACAAGCCATAACGGATAATTTACCTCAGATTTTGAAAGCATGTAATATTATCGTGTTCAAAATGAATTCTATGCAAACATACGACTGTATTTCATAACAACGCTAACTTGAGGCAGATGCCACCAAATGTGTTAAATAAATGAATTATTTGCTGGACTTAAGTGAAAAGGATAGCCATTTAATGACCATAGCACATAGTTGATGTGAAAAAGGAGTATTTTGCATATAAATATGCACATAAATACATATTTTTTCAATTTGTATCCCTGAAAGTGCCTGGCAGAAGCCTATACTGTCTGTGTCATAAATGTGAACATAATATTATCTACCGTCTGTGTCATAAATGTGAACATGATATTGTAACAGAATATTCTTATGCTATATTATATAAACTATATTTCATGAGGTGAAACATCACTGCCAGGAGCTACAGAATATATATTTCTGTAGGTCCTCACCGTGATGTTGTACTTCATGAAATATACGTAGTATAGCCTAAGAATATTCTATTAGAATATTAAGTGACACATAAACAAGCTCTTCGGCACACTTCTTTTTGACAGTCAAAGCGGGGGTTATGTTTTTGCACGTCATGTAGAATAACCCTAAAAGCACCAAGGTGGCGGTGCCACCGGCTTATATATATATATATATATATATATATATATATATATATATATATATATATATATATATATATATAAATATAGCTGCGAGCAGCGATTGCGGGCCCAAGCCGGCGGTACCGCCATCCCGGTGCCTTTTTATTAGGGCCCAAGCCCTGAAAGGGCGAAGGCCCTATTGTTTTCCTTAGGATTATTATTAGGGCCCAAGCCCTGAAAGGGCGAAGGCCCTATTGTTTTCCTTAGGATTATTTTTTTTTTTTTTTTTTTTTTTTTTTTTTTTTTTTTTTTTCTAACGACTATCCGGGCGCTTTTGGGGTCCTTAACATGCTCAAAAACTCTTGAAACTTTGCACACGGGTCAGAACCCGCGGCCATCAGAGCCGGGCTGAAGCTGGTACACGGGCGCGGCAGGGCGGCTCGTCAGCGCCCCCTGGAACAGGGTCTGAACACTTTGTCCATAAATCAAACACGCTTGCATGTAATAATATGAAACTCGGTACACATGTCGATCTCATCGTTTCATATATACATCGCGCTTTTACTTTTTACCCCAGCCCAACAGGAAGTCAGATATTTACGGTTGTTTTTAAAATGCTTGCAATGGAATTTAATGTACTCCTCCTAGAGCATTCATCGGCATGGAACGAAACTCGGTTAGCCTGAAGTCAAGACATAGACGATCAAAAATTGCGAGGGGATTTTTGATATCTCGAACGGTTTGGCTGTGGCGAGGAAACAAAATTATGGTGAGAAACGTGAAACAGGAAGTGTGTCCTAACTTCAGCATACATCAACCGATCTTGATGAAACTTCAGGAGTGTGTTCGCTGTAAGAGGACGATCACATGGATGTGACTATTGTGTGTCAAAGTTATAGCGCCACCAACTGGCAGCAGGAAGTGTGTCACTTTCAAAATGCTTTGAAATCACCCTCTTATTTTAACCCGATTTGCTTCAAACTTCATCTGTATAATGTAAACATACGGCAGATGTAGACCTGTGAATGGATTATTGATGTCTTTGAAACTGTTGCCGTGGCGACGCATCAAACTTTACCATTCTTTTAGGATGCTTTTGAGACCCTTAGCATGCTTCAAATTGCATGAAACTCCTCAGACACATTACATTTATTAGCCAGTAGACATGTGCAAAGTTTCAGAAACGGGCGTGGTGAGGGCTCAGTAGCGCCACCTTTTGACAAAAGTTGGGTTGTTAGTTTTATCTACAGTTACAAAAATCGGTATGTATATTGTACTCCTCGAGCCGGACAACTTTCTAATTGACACTCATTACCTAGGACCCACAGAAAGTAAGATATGTTTGTTTGAATCTGGTCATGCTCCCTTTGAACCTACATCTCTGTCTCTGTCTGTGTGTGTGTTAGTAGGGGAGGGGCTTAACCATTTCACTGCTGTGTGTTTTTTCTGCTGTGTAATTTCTTAATACATTTCTTAAGCCTGGTATGTTTTAAATAAGTTTTTATTTTAATTTTTATAAGTGAAGGCATAATATAACCCGTTAAATTGTAGTGCATTGACAATAGTTTTATATAATTAGTTTATTAATTAAATTATCTTGGTCCATAAACTTGATCTGAAAATTGGGTCCATAAATCAAACACACTTGCATATAATAATATTAAACTCGGTACACTTATAGATCTCATTAGCCCAAACAACTTTAAGCCAGCCCAACAGGATGTCGGTTGTTTCGGTCTGTACTGTATGTGAATGTTTTGCAAAACCAGCCTTTACATTTTTATTTCCCCCCCTCTTAAGTAATTTTTAATTATTCCCACACCAAACTTCTTCAAAATTATGAAAATATATTAAAGATACTAAATCAGGCATATGTACTGGCCATCGGGACTACCGGGAGATTCCCGGTGGGCCGCGGTCTGGTTTGGCCGGCGGCCCGGCGCGTTATGTATTTTGTTTTTAAATCATTATTAATTGTAAATATATTCTATCGTAAGTATTTGTTAAATCATCCAATTCCGGACTTCTGCGTCTCTCTCATGAAGCCGAATGAAGCGGACGCGAGCTGAGAGACTGACAGGTCTGACTGTCTGACACTGGCCAATCGGAATCAAGAGCGGAGAAGCGGCCGCTCCCATAGGCAGTATAGTATCTCCCCGCCCTGTGGAGGCTTTCCGCTGGTCTCGTGAAGTTTCTCGCCGGTCTAGTCTCTGAGACCCCTACACCTGGTATTAAAATGCGATCTGTATCCAGACAAGTTATCCGGATAATAAAAAAGAAATGTTAATGCAAGGTATTACGTTGTGATCGGATTGTGATCGATATGCCTGAGTCGCCATCTGGAGGTAGTCTGGCTCGCATTGTGTTCGGATCTTTACGTGTAAACGCAATCTGGTTGTTGATATCACACATGTATATTTCACTCCTCCCAAAAATGCTAAAACATAAACGAGTGAGAGCGTTTACAGGCTATGTTATAGTCAGAAATGACGGCGCTGCGACACGCATCACCGCCGCAGATGAGCAGCAGCTGAGCGACAAACCAACGTGCAAACATCGCAAATAAAAGTGAAAGTAAGTCAGAGACGCTTAATCATCTACACATTCATCTTCAAGTAAAGAAAGAAATGATCTCTTGACTCTTACCAGGGCTGTTGCCACTCTCTCTTATTGATATCTATTGATGAAATTAGCTGATGATCAATAAAATGCATGCTAATATCTGTAATAAACAACCGACAAAATTACTGTATGATGGTGTAAATAAAGAATCAGTCCAGCATCGCCATGTCAGTGTGTATTGATTCATCATTCCCAGCAAGCAATTTTACGTCCAAAAGACGTCTAATAGCCGTCAAAACATAGCCCAGACGTCTAGGCTAAATCAAGGCTAAATTTGGGCTGTCAGTGAAAATCTAATAGACGTCTAACCATAGCCCAAGAATAGACATCTAACCATAGCCCAAGAATAGACTATAGTCAACAATTAGACGGCTATTGAACGACTACATTTATACGTCTAATAGGCAGTGCATATGGGTCTAGGCTAAAACAAGGCTAAATTTGGGCTGTCAGTGAAAATCTAATAGACGTCTAAATGTAGCCCAAGAACAGACTAGTCATCAATTAGACAACTATTAAACGACTACATATACATGCAATAGACAACAAAATGGTTAAAAGATTCTTTTCACTCAAATATAACAGGTTCACATAAATAACAAGCCATTCAAAAAAAAAATATATATATATATAAAAGGCTTTATTTAGCAAAAGAACAACATTACATAACTTCAAAACATAAAAATTACCACACCAATATTAAAATTAAAAATATAAAATTATTTTAACATGAACAACTTAAGATAATAAAATAGAAAACTCTGTTGCTGCTGGGAAGTTGGTCATCACAGCATCTGCCAAATAAGAATAAAATAATTAGCACAAGAAAAGCATTGTTGAAAGTACATGTACGTTTTGTGTGTGTGTGTGTGTTCTTGTGTTCTGTTTAGGTTTTAATGCACATCGGAGCTATTTGCATTATTGATATACTGGCGGATACTTTTTAGATTTGCTTATTTTATATAGCCAATCATTTGTATTTTTATGCTGTATTATAAAATTAATTTGAAAGTTTCAAACTTGAATTAATGAAGGCATTTTGAATGAAACTTCATCTTACTTTGCTTGTACAATAACAAACATTATTCTACTCTATTAGCTTATGCTCTCCAACAAGCCAATGTTCAGACAAATTTAATTTTATAATTTATATCAATGATGGACTTTGTCAAAGACAAGAGATTTAGTGAGGAAATGCTATTTTTATATCACAATGATCTAAAGAAAAGAGCCAAATATAATTGTGGATTTCATAACACTTTATAATAGATTGCATGTGTTTCATGTTTACAGCTTTGGATTCAGTAACGTTAGGCCTACACGTGCATGTACCATGACACACCCGCTAAAATGTCACGATTCCAACAACACATGATAACAAATAATTTATCTAAAAAATTAACACGTCAAAATGAAAACACAGATGCTTAAAAGACAAAAGTGGGAATGTATTTTACCTGTTGTCGTCGACCGTCAGCTGAATGCAATGCTCTGCCTCGTTTAAAATATTTGAGAATGGTCGATCGCGTGACCGGTGATCTGTGCTATCAAGACTCGCGTTGTCAGCAGTCATGTCTCAGTAGGGCTGTTGCCATCTAGCGGTTGAGAAATGTAATTGCATTTTTATTTAATTTAAAATAATAAAACAGTCAAATAAAACCGTAGATTTTTAATTAATGTGTGACTGTGACAGCAAACATGAAGCTGCGTGGGTGAAAAACAAGAAAACAATTTTAAGATTTATTTTGGCAATAGCCTACTAATCGCTGGTCTAAATCAGGGCTATAGCCAAGCCGTTAAACGTAGACCACTGATTGCCTCGATTTCGCCAGTGGGCTAAAAGCAGACTGCACATAGCCCATCCAATTCAGAGGATCGTGACTACAAATCGACCATGTCATGATATGACACTGGCACCTTGTAGATATGTTTACCAATGCGAACATGATGGGATATCAACTATCTCATGCGTTGCCTGCCCAACAATTCATTAAAACGACAATTAATCAGTTTCGACTAGAAGTGGGCTATAAATAGCCGGACAGACTATACGAGCTAGATCGCGTCTTCACACAGCCTACACATAGAAAATGTCAAAGAAATCAAACCAAACACCTTGTAATCACAGTTGACTTTGCTTACATGATGGAATATAATACATTTTGCAAGTTATTTTGGAAAAAATACATTTAGCCATGATTCAATGTTATTTTGGCTAGAAGTGGGTTACACATAGCCGGACTATATCGGGTCTCTATTTAACCTAGACGGTGAAATGAGGGCTATTGCTTGCTGGGTTGTCTCTTCATAGTTTGCAAGAGACATTTAATAAACTGAGCGTATTTGATAAACTGAGCGTAGCCTATTCATCTATCAATATATATAGGCTAACCTCATTCTTTTTAATGATCGGAAGAACGCGTATCGACCACCGTTACAGTACAATATGCATGTATGTCCATTTAAACTCGATTTTGGGTCAAATATGGATTATATCATGACACTGGCAAGAATATGGTTACATTTAAAGATGTTGTGCCAAGCATGAGAATGCTACGTTCAGCTGCTTTTGAAATAACATGTTTTTTTCCACTTCCTGAAAAGTAACCGTTTTGGACATACGTGAGTTTCATCGGGCAGCGACGATATATTAAAGATACTAAATCAGGCATGTACTGGCCATCGGGACTACCGGGAGATTCCCGGTGGGCCGCGGTCTGGTTGGGCCGGCGGCCCGGCGCGTTATGTATTTTGTTTTTAAATCATTATTAATTGTAAATATATTCTATCGTAAGTATATTGTTAAATTGTCCAATTCCGGACTTATGCGTCTCTCTCATGAAGCCGCATGAAGCTGACGCGAGCTAAGAGACTGACAGGTCTGACTGTCTGACACTGGCCAATCGGAATCAAGTTCAGATTCTAGACCTGAGAAGCGGCCGCTTACACCGTGTAGAGCTGTCACGATAACTACTTTTTGTTGTGCGATATATTGCACCAAAATTAATTGCGATAAACGATATTATTGCAATTTTCAGAGCATTTTATGCCACTGATTACCTAATGACAATAATAATGCAAGTACACTGTTTCAAAGAACAAAGAACCTTTCTTCTTATTTCTATTCAATATTTAGACATGGTGAAATGTGAAAATATATATCCCACATAAATAAAACAAGTAAATAAATGCACATTTGTTAAAAAAGTGAACTAGATCAAAACAAAGTAGGCTAATATGTCAATTTAAACTTTTAAAGTGTCTCACAAAAAAGGCACAGATCAGGCATCAGCATCAACAGGACATTTAATATTTTTAAATGCTGGTTTTTCGACCGTGCATAATGGCTGCATCTGTTGTGCCCGATTCTGAACCTGTTCAATGAACGATAGTTCATGAACGCGTTCATATTTGGGTGAATTGAACGTACGGTAGCTATTACTGCCTGATGAACGTTACTATGAACTCTTAAGGGTGCCAGATTTGTATAGAGCCTTCCAGGCGAAAACCCGGATAAAACACATGTAAATAGGCCTTAATATGTTGCGAAAAAACACCCAATCTGGCAACACCAGGCAGCAGTGTTGCGACACGGCCGACAAAGCAGCGCGTGAGATGTATGATCATTCAAACGGATTTCATGACGAGGTCGGTGAGAATGGGAAAAATCTTACATTTCTGTGCAAACTGCCCATCGATAAAATAATTGTTGTCTGTGGTTGTATATGGGCTGTGGCAATAATAGCCTAAAAAAAAAAAAAACTCACAACATAGGGACAAAAAGAACTATAAATGAACTAGTTCAGTTTTTGAAGTATGAGCTATGAACTGAACTAATTCATTTTAAAATGTGTGAACTGAACTTTGAACTAGGTCATGTAGAAAGTACACTTTCCCAACGTGCTGTCACGTTATTTGCACTGTCGGGAAAAGGCATCGTAGCGGCAACATACCGGCTCGTTCACGTTAATTATCTCTCTTCTCTCGTTCGGCTTATGTTATGTTCCCACACCGGAGCTGTGTATTTGAAATCAATTCCATGGACTCGTTCTTATTAAACTGGCTCGAGGTAACGTTAGATGTCACGAAATAGAACACTTTAAAATGCAGTTGGTTCACGCCTTCTCTTCACCTGACGGTGTCCGCTCTCCCTCTCTCTCTCTGTGTGTGTATGTGGAGACGCTGCCTGAGCCCCACCACCGACACAGAGTGCAGACAAGATGACAGAGGCAGCGCGATCAACTAAAATGTTGATGACATTCATTTTATTGTGAAAATGAATCCAATTATTATTTTAATAATAAAACAAATTATCTGTTGCAATATATCGCGGCACCAAAAATTATCGCGCTCATTTACATATATCGTGCGATAAGTCGATATATTGACTATCGCGACAGCTCTAACACCGTGTCCTAACCACACACGACGCCGCGACACGCGATAAAAGGTATCTTTTCCATGTAAATCAGAGTTTTTGTCCTAACCAGACGCGACGGCGACATGCGAAGTTTCTAATTTAGAAACGTTCCTATATCTGCGACGTCGCGGCTGACAGAATGAAGAAATTACACTGGTTATGAGTACACATTATTTATTTTTAGTTAAAAATAGGTCACTGTGCCACAAGCCATAACGGATAATTTACCTCAGATTTTGAAAGCATGTAATATTATAGTGTTCAAAATGAATTCTATGCAAACATACGACTGTATTTCATAACAACGATAACTTGAGGCAGATGCCACCAAATGTGTTAAAATAAATGAATTAATTGCTGGACTTAAGTGAAAAGGAAAGCCATTTAATGACCATAGCACATAGTTGATGTGAAAAAATGAGTATTTTGCATATAAATATGCACATAAATACATATTTTTTCAATTTGTATCCCTGAAAGTGCCTGGCAGAAGCCTATACTGTCTGTGTCATAAATGTGAACATAATATTATCTACTGTCTGTGTAATAAATGTGAACATAATATTGTAACAGAATATTCTTATGCTATATTATATAAACTATATTTCATGAGGTGAAACATCACTGCCAGGAGCTACAGAATATATATTTCTGTAGGTCCTCACCGTGATGTTGCACTTCATGAAATATATGTAGTATAGCCTAAGAATATTCTATTAGAATATTAAGTGACACATAAACAAGCTCTTCAGCACACTTCTTTTTGACAGTCAAAGCGGGGGTTATGTTTTTGCACGTCATGTAGAATAACCCTAAAAGCACCAAGGTGGCGGTGCCACCGGCTTTATATATATATATATATATATATATATATATATATATATATATATATATATATATAAATATAGCTGCGAGCAGCGATTGCGGGCCAAAGCCGGCGGTACCGCCATCCCGGTGCCTTTAGGTAACTAAAGGCACCGGGGTTGCGGTGCCACCGGCTTGGGCCCGCAATCGCTGCTCGCAGCTATATTTATTATTATTATTATTATTATTATTTATACGACTATTTGGGCACTTTTGGGGCCCTTAACGTGCTCGAAAACTCTTGAAACTTTGCACACGGGTCAGAAGCCGCCGCCATTAGGGCCGGGCTGAAGATGGTACCCGGGCGTGGCAGGGGGGCTCGACAGCGCCACCTGGAATGGGGTCCGAACACTTGGTCCATAAATCAAACACGCTTGTATGTACTAATATGAAACTCGGTACACATGTTGATCTCATCATTTCATATATACGTCGCACTTTTACTTTTTACCCCAGCCCAACAGGAAGTCAGTTATTTAAGGTTTTTTGTAAAACACTTGCAATGGAATTTTTAATACTCCTCCTAGAGCTCTTATCCAAATTCTACGAAACTCAGTCAGCGTGAAGTCAAGACATTGAGGATGAAATTTTGCGAGGGGATTTTTGATATCTCGAACGGTTTGGCCGTGGCGAGGAAATGAAATTATGGCGAGAAACGTGAAACAGGAAGTGTGTCATAACTTCAGCATACATCTACCGATCTTGATGAAACTTCAGGAGTGTGTTCGCTGTAAGAGGACGATCACATGGATGTGACTATTGTGTGTCAAAGTTATAGCGCCACCAACTGGCAGCAGGAAGTGTGTCACTTTCAAAATGCTTTAAAATCACCCTCTTATTTTAACCCGATTTGCTTCAAACTTCATCTGTATAATGTAAACATACGGCAGATGTAGACCTGTGAATGGATTCTTGATATCGTTGAAACTGTTGCCGTGGCGACGCATCAAACTTTACCATTCTTTTAGGATGCTTTTGAGACCCTTAGCATGCTTCAAATTGCATGAAACTCATCAGATACATCACATTTATTAGCCAGTAGACATGTGCAAAGTTTCAGAAACGGGCATGGTGAGGGCTCGGTAGCGCCACCCTTTGACAAAAGTGGGGTTGTTAGTTTTATCTACAGTAACAAAAATCGGTATGTATATTGTACTCCTCGAGCCGGACAACTTTCTAATTCACACTCAATAGCTAGGACCCACAGAAAGTCAGATATTTTTGTTTGAATGTAGTCATACTCCCTCTGAGCCTATGTCTGAGCCTTTGCCTGTGTGTGTGTGTGTGTGTGTGTGTGTGTGTGTGTGTGTGTTTGCAGGGGGAGGGGGTTAACCATTTCACTGCTGTGTGTCTGGCCAGCATAAAGAAAATACATTTCTTAAGCCTGGGATTTTTTAAATAAGTTTTTATTTTAATTTTTTATAAGTAAAGGCATATAGCCAGTTTAATTGTAGTGCATTGACAATAGTTTTATATAATTAGTTCATAAATTAAATTAACTTGGTCCATAAACTTGGTCTGAAAATTGGGTCCATAAATCAAACACACTTGCATATAATAATATTAAACTCGGTACACTCTCATTAGCCCAAACAACTTTAAGCCAGCCCAACAGGAAGTCGGTTGTTTCGGTCTGTATGTGAATGTTTTGCAAAACCAGCCTTTACATTTTTATTCCCCCCCTCTTAAGTAATTTTTAATTATTCCCACCAAACTTCTTCACAATTATGAAAATATATTAAAGATACTAAATTGTGAACGGATATCGAATGGCGAGGGATTATGTCAAAAAAAGAATCAGGAAACGTCTCATATCTTCTAAAAATTTTATTATTCACCATTTATTTTCTATAAGACCAGTTTTGGGGGTAACGAGTTACAAAGTAACGAATTACAGTAACGATATTACTTTTTTGGGTAAGTAAAGTAACGCATTACACTGAAAATATTGGTAACTACACTACTTTACTATACTAAAAGGAACGCGCTTTCCTGCGTTACCCAAGCCGTGTTTGCCTGTGTGGAGAGTTCCGCCTAGTGGTGCGTGCGCGCCGTTGCCATAGAGACCGATTTGAGTGAAGGAGAGAGAGAGAGACGGGTTTCGGCAAATGGCAATATTCACATTACTTTCAGTTTATTGCTCGAAAGCACAAAAATATTTGAGTGAAACTGTGAAATGTAGGCTATAGTAAACCCTAAGATTATTATTTGTGACATTAGAACAAAATATGTGGATATAAAAACATGTATATATAGGCTAAAGAACTAAATGAACGATCTCTATTTTCTAATTTCACTAAACATTTCATTAAGTTTCGTGGACATTTTATAAAACATGGATCTTAGGCTCATTTTGTAAACATAAATAACTGATTTAGATGCGCAAACTGGGTGCCGTTGCGGAGATGTAGGCTCCATGTTCGGTGCAGGTTCGGCTTCTTGTCGTTCATCCTCGGATGCGGCATCGCGTGCGCTGTTTGCCGCGCGCACCTTTCCGCTCGTTCGGACGCGTCAAGTAAAAACAAGGCTCGAAAGTCTTGGATAACACAAAACGAAATGAACAGGATTGTTGCAGGGTTTATTGTAGAAGACATGCTTCCCCTGTCGACCATTAATCCCCCAGGTTTAGAAAAATACATTTTAAATTAGGATTAAGAATTTTATGGGATAAAGTGACCTTTATTTTATTATTTTTCATTGACATCTTTTTTTTTTTTTTTTAATTATTATTATTACCATGAGTCGAATAAAAAGCTGGTTTTGTTCTCAGGAGAAGAGTTTTATTCTCCCAGCCTGTTTTGAAACTTCTGTGATAAACACCATTTTAAAATTTTGAATTTTGAACCCCATTTTGTTTGTGAATTTTACAGTGCGGCATATTTATTTGTGCAGACAGGGATATTGTTCTTTCATGTCATTTTGTATACATTTTTACAATAAAGTGATGATAGGGCAAAAACTGATATGATGTTTGTCCATGTAGGCTACACGGTAAATTAAGAAACGGGAAAGTAAAGTAATAAGTAGTGAAGTTACTTTTCCAATGCAGTAACTAGTAAAGTAATCTCATTACAATTTACAGAAGTAACTAGTAACTAGTAACTAATTACTTTTTTTGAGTAACTACACTGTATAAGACTATACCAATATTGGAACTATAGCCATTTTATTCATTTTTTTAAATTTAAGAATTATGTTTAAGTTTAAAAACAGACAGAATGGTTTAGTCAAAAGAGAAAAAAATCATTCATAGTGCTATACTGCCCTCTTGTGTTCAAATTAGAACTATTGGATCAATATCCACACATTGATTAGGTAATACAGTAGGATTGGGGCCTTAAAAATCGCTAACTTAAAAAGTGAAAGTAACGGACGTGCACACAAGAACAGGCTTGGGAGGGTTACTTTAAAAATATATTCCGATACAGTTACAAATTATTTCATAAAAAAGGGTCCCACTTTATATTAAGTGGCTTTAAGTACTTTTTCAAAAAGTAACTACAATCTGATTACTACTTTTTTTGATGTAACTCACTGGATTTTTGTATCCTGATTACATAATGCCGTTACATGTATTCTGTTGCTCCCACAAGACATTAGTCTGAATATTTTCCTGTATGAACAAAATGGAGTTTCCATTGTTCGCACACAAACACACACAGAGTTCGATCGCGCCTCTCTCGTGACTGTGTGTGCGTGTCATGTGTTCTAGGCTGTGTGCATGCACTTCTGAAGCTGCTCAGAAAATAATAAAATGCCATGCGGAGGACTAACGCAAAATGTGTGAGAAAATCCATTTAATTGTAGTTTAAGTGAGAAATAATTTCAGTGCTCTGGTCAACAGCTGTAGAGTGAAAACTGGTGAGTGCAGTATACAGCTTTCACAGAAAGAGAATGATGTGAGCACGTCCGATTGGCAGTGAGTCCTGTGTGTGGACAAAATAGCTCAATAAGAGTAATAAAATACATGTGAAAAAAATCACATCATAATGTTTTAAAGAAGAGTGGTTTGATTAAAGGACAAGTTCGGTATTTTACAATTAAAGCCCTGTTTTAAGATCATCCCTGATGAAATAGAATAGTTAAGATTGTTTTTGAGACAAATGCTCCTGTCACGAGAATTTTAGGTTTCTGTGTTAGCACCCCCCCACCTTTATAATGAAACCATAGGTGCACTCGAACAATCATTCATAAAAACGCATAAAACTTTAGTTTACAAAGACGTGAAACTCACCGAGTGGTCTGGGGTGTTCACTGATATGCTCACTCAAAAATCGCTGCAAAAGATGCTTTTCCAACAGGTTTTATCATCGTTTTTGTCCAAGTCTATTTTCTTCCTGTTTTTGGTTGAAGTCCACATTAGTCAATTGTCGAGTTTGCGTGCGCGATCCTTAGTTATCTAGTTACCAATGATCGCGCACGTGAACTCGACAATTGACTAATATGGACTTCAACCGAAAACAGGAAGAAAATGGACTTGGACAAAAACTACGATAAAACCTGTTGGAAAAGCATCTTTTGCAGCGATTTTTGTGTGAGCATATCAGTGAACACCCGGTGAGTTTCACGTCTTTGTAAACTAAAGTTGTACGCGTTTTTATGAATGATTGTTCGAGTGCACCTATGCTTTCATTATAAAGGTGGGGGGGGGGTGCTAACACAGAAACCTAAAATTCTCGTGACAGGAGCATTTGTCTCAAAAACAATCTTAACTATTCTATTTCATCAGGGATGATCTTAAAACAGGGCTTTAATTGTAAAATACCGAACTTGTCCTTTAAAGTGGTGTAAATATACCCGATCCGGCAAAGATGGCAGTATCGGAGCTGATACCGATCCTGAGTATCGGATCGGCGCATCCCTAAATACTATAATGTAAACACAGTACAGATGTAGACCTGGATGTACACCTGACCTTTCAGAAGGTTGCTCACGCATACTTTGTGGTTAAAATGTGCCCTCAATGTGCACTTTTGCAGAGCCTTCACTGATGCAAGCTCTTCAGCACACTTCTTTTTGACAGTCAAAGCGGGGGTTATGTTTTTGCACGTCATGTAGAATAACCCTAAAAGCACCAAGGTGGCGGTGCCACCGGCTTTATATATATATATATATATATATATATATATATATATATATAGCTGCGAGCAGCGATTGCGGGCCAAAGCCGGCGGTACCGCCATCCCGGTGCCTTTAGTATTATTAGGGCCCAAGCCCTGAAAGGGCGAAGGCCCTATTGTTTTCCTTAGGATTATTATTATTATTATTATTATTATTATTATTATTATTATTATTATTATTATTATTTATACGACTATTTGGGCACTTTTGGGGCTCTTAACGTGCTCGAAAACTCTTGAAACTTTGCACACGGGTCAGAACCCGCCGCCATTAGGGCCGGGCTGAAGATGGTACCCGGGCGTGGCAGGGGGGCTCGACAGCGCCACCTGGAATGGGGTCCGAACACTTGGTCCATAAATCAAACACGCTTGTATGTAATAATATCAAACTCGGTACACATGTTGATCTCATCATTTCATATATACGTCGCACTTTTACTTTTTACCCCAGCCCAACAGGAAGTCGGTTATTTAAGGTTCTTTGTAAAACACTTGCAATGGATTTTTTAATACTCCTCCTAGAGTTCTTATCCAAATTCTACGAAACTCAGTCAGCGTGAAGTCAAGACATTGAGGATGAAAGTTTGCGAGGGGATTTTTGATATCTCGAATGCTTTGGCCGTGGCGAGGAAATGAAATCATGGCGAGAAACGTGAAACAGGAAGTGTATCATAACTTCAGCATACATCAACCGATCTTGATGAAACTTCAGGAGTGCGTTCGCTGTAAGAGGACGATCACATGGATGTGACTATTGTGTGTCAAAGTTATAGCGCCACCAACTGGCAGCAGGAAGTGTGTCACTTTCAAAATGCTTTAAAATCACCCTCTTATTTTAACCCAATTTGCTTCAAACTTCATCTGTATAATGTAAACATACGGCAGATGAAGACCTGTGAATGGATTCTTGATATCTTTTAAACTGTTGCCGTGGCGACGCATCAAACTTTACCATTCTTTTAGGATGCTTCTGAGATCCTTAGCATGCTTCAAATTGCATGAAACTCATCAGACACATCACATTTATTAGCCAGTAGACATGTGCAAAGTTTCAGAAACGGGCGTGGTGAGGGCTCAGTAGCGCCACCTTTTGACAAAAGTGGGGTTGTTAGTTTTATCTACAGTTACAAAAATCAGTATGTATATTGTACTCCTCGAGCCGGACAACTTTCTAATTGACACTTATTAGCTAGGACCCACAGAAAGTAAGATATGTTTGCTTGAATCTGGTCATGCTCTGTTTGAGCCTACATCTCTGTCTCTGTCTGTGTGTTTGCCTGTCTGTGTGTGTGTGTGTGTGTGTGTGCATGTCTGTGTGTGTGTGCAGGGGGAGGGGCACACACACATTTCACTGCTGTGTGTGTAGCCTGCATAAAAGAAAATAAATGCCTTAAGCCTGGTATTTTTTAAATAAGTTTTTTATTTTTTATAAGTAATGGCATATAACCAGTTTAATTGTAGTGCATTGACAATAGTTTTATATAATTAGTTTATTAATTAAATTAACTTGGTCCATAAACTTGGTCTGAAAATTTGGTCCATAAATCAAACACACTTGCATGTAATAATATTAAACTCGGTACACATATAGATCTCATTAGCCCAAACAACTTTAAGCCAGCCCAACAGGAAAGTCGGTTATTTTGGTCTGTATGTGAATGTTTTGCAAAAGCAGCCTTTACATTTTTATTACCCCCTCTTAAGTGTTTTTTTTAATTATTCCCACCAAACTTCTTCAAAATTATGAAAATACATTAAAGATACTAAATTGTGAACGGATATTTATTATGTCAAACAGTTTTACTATGGCGAGGGATTATGTCAAAAAGAGAATCAGGAAACGTCTCATATCTTCTAAAAATTTTATTATTCACCATTTATTTTTCTATAAACGATACCAATATTGGAACTACAGCCATTTTATTCCTTTTTTAAATTTAAGACTTATGTCTAATTTTAAAAACAGCCAGAATGTTTTAGTCAAAAGAGTAAAAAATCATTCATAGTGCTGCTATACTGCCCTCTTGTGTTCAAAATCAGGTAGAACTATTGGATCAATATCCACACAGTAATACAGTAGGATTGGGGCCTTAAAAAGCGCTAACTTAAAAAGTGAAAGTAACGGACGTCCACACAAGACCAGGCTTGGGAGGGTTACTTTAAAAATGTATTCCGATACAGTTACAAATTATTTCATAAAAAAAGGGTCCCACTTTATATTAAGTGGCTTTAAGTACTATATACTTTTTCAAAAAGTAACTACAATCTGATTACTACTTGTTTTGATGTAACTCACTGTAACAAATTACAGTTACTGGATTTTTGTATCCTGATTACATAATGCCGTTACATGTATTCTGTTGCTCCCACAAGACATTAGTCTGAATATTTTCCTGTATGAACAAAATTGAGTTTCCATTGTTCACACACAAACACACACAGAGTTCGATCGCGCCTCTCTCGTGACTGAGTGTGTGTGCGTGTCATGTGTTCTAAGCTGTGTGCGTGCACTTCTGAAGCTGCGCAGAAAATAATAAAATGCCATGCAGAGGACTAATGCAAAATGTGTGGGAAAATCCATTTGATTGTAGTTTAAGTGAGAAATAATTTCAGTGCTCTGGTCAACAGCTGTAGAGTGAAAACTGGTGAATGCAGAACAGCTTTCACAGAAAGAGAATGATGTGAGCACATACGATTGACAGTGAGTCCTGTATGTGGACAAAATAGCTCAATAAGAGTAACAAAATACATGTGAAACAAATCACATCGTAATGTTTTAAAGAAGAGTGGTTTGATTAAAGTGGTGTAAATATACCCGATCCGGCAAAGATGGCAGTATCGGAGCTGATAACGATCCTGAATATCGGATCGGCGCATCCCTAAATACTATAATGTAAACACAGTACAGATGTAGACCTTGATGTACACCTGACCTTTCAGAAGGTTGCTCATGCATACTTTGTGGTTAAAATGTGCCCTCGATCCGCACTTTTGCAGAGCCTTCACTGCTGCAAGCTCTTCAGCACACTTCTTTTTGACAGTCAAAGCGGGGGTTACGTTTTTGCACGTCATGTAGAATAACCCTAAAAGCATCAAGGTGGCGGTGCCACTGGCTAAATATATATATATATATATATATATATATATATATATAGGGCTGGGCGATATGGCCAAAAAAATTTTCACGATAATTTTTTTTATATCAGTCGATATCGATAATTATCACGATATATGTCAAATCTTTATTTCTTTCAAGTTTAAAGGCAGATTTTTGCTCCTAAGTGAAAGTTGTATTAACCAGAGTGTAAATTGTGGTTTTAAACTTCTCTTTATTGTCAGAACATATCATGACAAACACTTGCCAAACAGGTGAACGTTTCACAAATATGAGGTAGAACATTCAAACATTTTTTCCTTAAAATAAATATATGAATAGAAAAATATTTCTTCAGCACTGTTTGCAGTGCAGGCTGCAATATTAAAATTACATGTTTTATTTCAAAATGCATATTAAGTTGACAGTGAGTTGACAGTAAATATGCATCCTAACTCAAGCTAATACTAAGCTAATGTTAAATTTATGCTCATTAACAAAAACAGTAACATCTGGGGTTTTTTTAATATAACGACCACAAATTTTTATTTTGTAAAATGTAATATTCTGACTGAGTTGTATTAAAATTAACCATTGGTCATCCAGTCTCATGCATTTAGATGATGATAACCACAGATAAAACCAGGTAACGTTATAGCCTATAACTTAGCACCTCACTATCATGGCAAAATGTAACTTTATGGTTTCTGTGGTATTTGTATGAAAACAGTGGCCTAACAGTTAAATACATTATTAAATGCTGTACTTATAAGACATGTACTTAAAAAGAAATTTAATGAATTGTCTACATTAATGATATTATACAATTAAATATGTATATCCCATGCACATTTCAAGGTGCAGTTAATATTACTAGGCTAACCTTACAGTAAATCCATGGCTAAATGGATTCAGTATCAATTCAGATTCTGACTGGATCGTTGCACGCAGTGTTTCTCCTTTTTGTCAGCAGTGTTTTATCTGCCCTAAACTGGTTTAAACTTGACATTTGTGTTCTTCGCTGAACTCAAGCGCTTCTCGCTGGATGTCTTGAGCTAGACGATCAAAGCAATCGCGTCTACTCTAGCGAGCTCGCGCTGCACTCATTGCAGTTTCAGTGCAGTTTGGACTTTGACCCGAGCGGTTAAATGCTCCGTGTGGCGCGCGCGGTTCAAATGAGTTTAGTTCCGCTTTTGGGGCATAAACATTATCGAACATTTATCGACCTCTTGATATCATTTTATCGAGAAAAATTATATCGCGATAATAATCGTTATCGTTTTATCGCCCAGCCCTATATATATATATATATATATATATATATATATATATATAAATATAGCTGCGAGCAGCGATTGCGGGCCAAAGCCGGCGGTACCGCCATCCCGGTGCCTTTAGGTAACTAAAGGCACCGGGGTTGCGGTGCCACCGGCTTGGGCCCGCAATCGCTGCTCGCAGCTATATTTATTATTATTATTATTTATACGACTATTTGGGCACTTTTGGGGCCCTTAACGTGCTCGAAAACTCTTGAAACTTTGCACACGGGTCAGAACCCGCCGCCATTAGGGCCGGGCTGAAGATGGTACCCGGGCGTGGCAGGGGGGCTCGACAGCGCCACCTGGAATGGGGTCCGAACACTTGGTCCATAAATCAAACACGCTTGTATGTACTAATATGAAACTCGGTACACATGTTGATCTCATCATTTCATATATACGTCGCACTTTTACTTTTTACCCCAGCCCAACAGGAAGTCGGTTATTTAAGGTTTTTTGTAAAACACTTGCAATGGAATTTTTAATACTCCTCCTAGAGCTCTTATCCGAATTCAACGAAACTCGGTCAGCGTGAAGTCAAGACATTGAGGATGAAAGTTTGCGAGGGGATTTTTGATATCTCGAACAGTTTGGCCGTGGCGAGGAAATGAAATTATGGCGAGAAACGTGAAACAGGAAGTGTGTCATAACTTCAGCATACATCTACCGATCTTGATGAAACTTCAGGAGTGTGTTCGCTGTAAGAGGACGATCACATGGATGTGACTATTGTGTGTCAAAGTTATAGCGCCACCAACTGGCAGCAGGAAGTGTGTCACTTTCAAAATGCTTTAAAATTACCCTCTTATTTTAACCCGATTTGCTTCAAACTTCATCTGTATAATGTAAACATACGGCAGATGTAGACCTGTGAATGGATTCTTGATATCTTTGAAACTGTTGCCGTTGGGACGCATCAAACTTTACCATTCTTTTAGGATGCTTTTGAGACCCTTAGCATGCTTCAAATTGCATGAAACTCATCAGATACATCACATTTATTAGCCAGTAGACATGTGCAAAGTTTCAGAAACGGGCGTGGTGAGGGCTCGGTAGCGCCACCTTTTGACAAAAGTGGGGTTGTTAGTTTTATCTACAGTAACAAAAATCGGTATGTATATTGTACTCCTCGAGCCGGACAACTTTCTAATTCACACTCAATAGCTAGGACCCACAGAAAGTCAGATATTTTTGTTTGAATGTAGTCATACTCCCTCTGAGCCTATGTCTGAGCCTTTGCCTGTGTGTGTGTGTGTGTGTGTGTGTGTGTTTGCAGGGGGAGGGGGTTAACCATTTCACTGCTGTGTGTCTGGCCAGCATAAAGAAAATACATTTCTTAAGCCTGGGATTTTTTAAATAAGTTTTTATTTTAATTTTTTATAAGTAAAGGCATATAGCCAGTTTAATTGTAGTGCATTGACAATAGTTTTATATAATTAGTTCATTAATTAAATTAACTTGGTCCATAAACTTGGTCTGAAAATTGGGTCCATAAATCAAACACACTTGCATATAATAATATTAAACTCGGTACACTCTCATTAGCCCAAACAACTTTAAGCCAGCCCAACAGGAAGTCGGTTGTTTCGGTCTGTATGTGAATGTTTTGCAAAACCAGCCTTTACATTTTTATTCCCCCCCTCTTAAGTAATTTTTAATTATTCCCACCAAACTTCTTCAAAATTATGAAAATATATTAAAGATACTAAATTGTGAACGGATATCGAATGGCGAGGGATTATGTCAAAAAAAGAATAAGGAAACGTCTCATATCTTCTAAAAATTTTATTATTCACCATTTATTTTCTATAAGACCAGTGTTGGGGGTAACGAGTTACAAAGTAACGAATTACAGTAACGATATTACTTTTTTGGGTAAGTAAAGTAACGCATTACACTGAAAATATTGGTAACTACACTACTTTACTATACTAAAGGAACGCGCTTTCCTGTGTTACCCAAGCCGTGTTTGCCTGTGTGGAGAGTTCCACCTAGTGGTGCGTGCGCGCCGTTGCCATAGAGACCGATTTGAGTGAAGGAGAGAGGGAAGTGGAGAGAGAGAGACGGGTTTCGGCAAATGGCAATATTCACATTACTTTCAGTTTATTGCTCGAAAGCACAAAAATATTTGAGTGAAATGTAGGCTATAGTAAACCCTAAGATTATTATTTGTGACATTAGAACAAAATATGTGGATATAAAAACATGTATATATAGGCTAAAGAACTAAATGAACGATCTCTATTTTCTAATTTCACTAAACATTTCATTAAGTTTCGTGGACATTTTATAAAACATGGATCTTAGGCTCATTTTGTAAACATAAATAACTGATTTAGATGCGCAAACTGGGTGCCGTTGCAGAGATGTAGGCTACATGTTCGGTGCAGGTTCGGCTTCTTGTCGTTCATCCTCGGATGCGGCATCGTGTGCGCTGTTTGCCGCGCGCACCTTTCCGCTCGTTCGGACGCGTCAAGTAAAAACAAGGCTCGAAAGTCTTGGATAACACAAAACGAAATGAACAGGATTGTTGCAGGGTTTATTGTAGAAGACATGCTTCCCCTGTCGACCATTAATCCCCCAGGTTTAGAAAAATACATTTTAAATTAGGATTAAGAATTTTATGGGATAAAGTGACCTTTATTTTATTATTTTTCATTGACATCTTTTATTTTTTTTTTAATTATTATTATTACCATGAGTCGAATAAAAAGCTGGTTTTGTTCTCAGGAGAAGAGTTTTATTCTCCCAGCCTGTTTTGAAACTTCTGTGTTAAACACCATTTTAAAATTTTGAATTTTGAACCCCATTTTGTTTGTGAATTTTACAGTGCGGCATATTTATTTGTGCAGACAGGGATATTGTTCTTTCATGTCATTTTGTATACATTTTTACAATAAAGTGATGATAGGGCAAAAACTGATATGATGTTTGTCCATGTAGGCTACACGGTAAATTAAGAAACGGGAAAGTAAAGTAATAAGTAGTGAAGTTACTTTTCCAATGCAGTAACTAGTAAAGTAATCTCATTACAATTTACAGAAGTAACTAGTAACTAGTAACTAATTACTTTTTTTGAGTAACTACACTGTATAAGACTATACCAATATTGGAACTATAGCCATTTTATTCATTTTTTTAAATTTAAGAATTATGTTTAAGTTTAAAAACAGACAGAATGGTTTAGTCAAAAGAGAAAAAAATCATTCATAGTGCTATACTGCCCTCTTGTGTTCAAATTAGAACTATTGGATCAATATCCACACATTGATTAGGTAATACAGTAGGATTGGGGCCTTAAAAATCGCTAACTTAAAAAGTGAAAGTAACGGACGTGCACACAAGAACAGGCTTGGGAGGGTTACTTTAAAAATGTTTTCCGATACAGTTACAATTTTTTTCATAAAAAAGGGTCCCACTTTATATTAAGTGGCTTTAAGTACTTTTTCAAAAAGTAACTACAATCTGATTACTACTTTTTTTGATGTAACTCACTGGATTTTTGTATCCTGATTACATAATGCCGTTACATGTATTCTGTTGCTCCCACAAGACATTAGTCTGAATATTTTCCTGTATGAACAAAATGGAGTTTCCATTGTTTGCACACACACAAAGTTCGATCGCGCCTCTCTCGTGACTGTGTGTGCGTGTCATGTGTTCTAGGCTGTGTGCATGCACTTCTGAAGCTGCTCAGAAAATAATAAAATGCCATGCGGAAGACTAACGCAAAATGTGTGAGAAAATCCATTTGATTGTAGTTTAAGTGAGAAATAATTTCAGTGCTCTGGTCAACAGCTGTAGAGTGAAAACTGGTGAGTGCAGTATACAGCTTTCACAGAAAGAGAATGATGTGAGCACGTACGATTGGCAGTGAGTCCTGTGTGTGGACAAAATAGCTCAATAAGAGTAATAAAATACATGTGAAAAAATCACATCATAATGTTTTAAAGAAGAGTGGTTTGATTAAAGGACAAGTTCGGTATTTTACAATTAAAGCCCTGTTTTAAGATCATCCCTGATGAAATAGAATAGTTAAGATTGTTTTTGAGACAAATGCTCCTGTCACGAGAATTTTAGGTTTCTGTGTTAGCACCCCCCCACCTTTATAATGAAACCATAGGTGCACTCGAACAATCATTCATAAAAACGCATAAAACTTTAGTTTACAAAGACGTGAAACTCACCGAGTGGTCTGGGGTGTTCACTGATATGCTCACACAAAAATCGCTGCAAAAGATGCTTTTCCAACAGGTTTTATCATCGTTTTTGTCCAAGTCTATTTTCTTCCTGTTTTTGGTTGAAGTCCACATTAGTCAATTGTCGAGTTTGCGTGCGCGATCCTTAGTTATCTAGTTACCAATGATTGCGCACGTGAACTCGACAATTGACTAATATGGACTTCAACCGAAAACAGGAAGAAAATGGACTTGGACAAAAACTACGATAAAACCTGTTGGAAAAGCATCTTTTGCAGCGATTTTTGTGTGAGCATATCAGTGAACACCCGGTGAGTTTCACGTCTTTGTAAACTAAAGTTGTATGCGTTTTTATGAATGATTGTTCGAGTGCACCTATGCTTTCATTATAAAGGTGGGGGGGTGCTAACACAGAAACCTAAAATTCTCGTGACAGGAGCATTTGTCTCAAAAACAATCTTAACTATTCTATTTCATCAGGGATGATCTTAAAACAGGGCTTTAATTGTAAAATACCGAACTTGTCCTTTAAAGTGGTGTAAATATACCCGATCCGGCAAAGATGGCAGTATCGGAGCTGATACCGATCCTGAGTATCGGATCGGCGCATCCCTAAATACTATAATGTAAACACAGTACAGATGTAGACCTGGATGTACACCTGACCTTTCAGAAGGTTGCTCACGCATACTTTGTGGTTAAAAAGTGCCCTCAATGTGCACTTTTGCAGAGCCTTCACTGATGCAAGCTCTTCAGCACACTTCTTTTTGACAGTCAAAGCGGGGGTTATGTTTTTGCACGTCATGTAGAATAACCCTAAAAGCACCAAGGAGGCGGTGCCACCGGCTTTATATATATATATATATATATATATCGTCGCTGCCCGATGAAAACCACGTACGTCCAAAACGGTTACTTTTCAGGAAGTGAAAAAAACATGTTATTTCAAAAACAGCTGAACGCAGCTTTGTCATGCTTGGCACAACATCTTTAAATGTAACCATATTCTTGCCAGTGTCATGACATAATCCATATTTGACCCAAAATCGAGTTTAAATGGACATACGTGCATATTGTATAGTAACAGTGGTCGATACGCGTTCTTCCGATCATTAATTAGAATGACCAAATCGCGTTTCTTATTGACAGATGAATAGGCTACGCTCAGTTTATTAAATGTCTCTTGCAAACTATGACGAGACAATGAATCATACAATGACATGGCGATGCTAGACTGATACTTTATTTACACAATCTTACCGTAATTTTGTCGGATATGAACAGCATTTTATTACAGATATGAGCTGAATTTTATCATCAGCTAATTTCAAAATCAAAGACATAGGCTACGAGCTCGGCAACAGCCTGCCCTGGTAAGATCACTTCGTTTCTTTACTTGAAGATGATTGTGTGTGTGAGATGATTGTGTGATTGTGAAGATGATTGCGTCCGTGACTTACTTTCAGTTTCGCTTTCTGCTCATCTGCGGTGATGCGTGTCGCAGTAGCGCCGTCATCTGACTATAACGTGTCATATAGCCTATATAACACGCTCTCGCTCGTTTATTTTTTTTAGCATTTTTGGGAAAAGTAAAATATAGGCCTACATATGTGGTTTCAACAACCAGATTGCGTTTACTAGTAAAGATCCGAACACAATGCGAGCCAGACTACCTCCAGATGGTCAGGCAGATCCGATCACAATTCGATCATAACGTATTTATACCTTGCATTAACATGCCTTTTTTATTATCCGGATAACTTATCTGGATACAGATCGCATTTTAATACCAGGTGTAGGGGTCTCAGAGACAAGACCGGCGAGAAACTTCACGAGACCGGCGAGATGCCTCCACAGGGCGGGGAGATACTATTCTGCCTATGGGAGATACGCTGCGTGATGGACAGCTTTGACAGCAAATGGAAATACGTGGAAATCAGATGACATGATTTCACAACTTTTCATTGGTCATTTAGATCATGTGACGCATGCAGTACACGGAAATGAACCTGGACATTCTATCTGTCAAAAAATCTCAAAATCGCCAAAAATGGACATACGCGGTTTTCATCGGACAGCGACGATATATATAAATATAGCTGCGAGCAGCGATTGCGGGCCAAAGCCGGCGGTACCGCCATCCCGGTGCCTTTAGGTAACTAAAGGCACCGGGGTTGCGGTGCCACCGGCTTGGGCCCGCAATCGCTGCTCGCAGCTATATTTATATATATTTTTTTTATTTTTTTTTTTTTCTAACGACTATCCGGGCACTTTTGGGGCCCTTAACATGCTCAAAAACTCTTGAAACTTTGCACACAGGTCAGAACCCGCGGCCATCAGAGCCGGGCTGAAGCTGGTACCCGGGCGTGGCAGGGCGGCTCGTCAGCGCCCCCTGGAACAGGGTCTGAACACTTTGTCCATAAATCAAACACGCTTGCATGTAATAATATGAAACTCGGTACACATGTCAATCTCATCGTTTCATATATTCATCGCACTTTTACTTTTTACCCCAGCCCAACAGGAAGTCAGATATTTACGGTTGTTTTTAAAATGCTTGCAATGGAATTTAATGTACTCCTCCTAGAGCATTCATCCGCATGGAACGAAACTCGGTCAGCCTGAAGTCAAGACATAGACGATCAAAAATTGCGAGGGGATTTTTGATATCTCGAACGGTTTGGCTGTGGCGAGGAAACAAAATTATGGTGAGAAACGTGAAACAGGAAGTGTGTCCTAACTTCAGCATACATTAACTGATCTTGATGAAACTTCAGGAGTGTGTTCGCCGTAAGAGGACGATCACATGGATGTGACTATTGTGTGTCAAAGTTATAGCGCCACCAACTGGGAGCAGGAAGTGTGTCACTTTCAAAATGCTTTGAAATCACCCTCTTATTTTAACCCGATTTGCTTCAAACTTCATCTGTATAATGTAAATATACGGCAGATGTAGACCTGTGAATGGATTCTTAATATCTTTGAAACTGTTGCCGTGGTGACGCATCAAACTTTACCATTCTTTTAGGATGCTTTTGAGACCCTTAGCATGCTTCAAATTGCATGAAACTCCTCAGACACATCACATTTATTAGCCAGTAGACATGTGCAAAGTTTCAGAAACGGGCGTGGTGAGGGCTCAGTAGCGCCACCTTTTGACAAAAGTTGGGTTGTTAGTTTTATCTACAGTTACAAAAATCAGTATGTATATTGTACTCCTCGAGCCGGACAACTTTCTAATTGACACTCTTTAACTAGGACCCACAGAAAGTAAGATATGTTTGTTTGAATCTGGTCATGCTCCCTTTGAGCCTACATCTCTGTCTCTCTCTGTGTGTGTGTTAGTAGGGGGTGGGGCTTAACTTAACCATTTCAGTGCTGTGTGTTTTTTTCTGCTGTGTAATTTCTTAATACATTTCTTAAGCCTGGTATGTTTTAAATAAGTTTTTATTTTATTTTTTATAAGTGAAGGCATAATATAACCAGTTAAATTGTAGTGCATTGACAATAGTTTTATATAATTAGTTTATTAATTAAATTAACTTGGTCCATAAACTTGGTCCAGCTGCGAGACTGACAGGTCTGACTGTCTGACACTGGCCAATCGGAATCAAGAGCGGAGAAGCGGCCGCTCCCATAGGCAGTATAGTATCTGCCCGGCCTGTGGAGGCATTCCGCCGGTCTCGTGAAGTTTCTCGCCGGTCTCGTCTCTGAGACCCCTACACCTGGTATTAAAATGCGATCTGTATCCAGATAAGTTATCCGGATAATAAAAAAGAAATATCAATGCAAGGTATTACGTTGTGATCGGATTGTGATCGATTTGCCTGACCATCTGGAGGTAGTCTGGCTCGCATTGTGTTCGGATCTTTACGTGTAAACGCAATCTGGTTGTTGATATCACACATGTATATTTTACTCCTCCCAAAAATGCTAAAAAATAAACGAGTGAGAGCGTTTACAGGCTGTTATAGTCAGACATGTCGGCGCTACTGCGACACGCATCACCACCGCAGATGAGCAGCAGCTGAGCGTCAAACCAACGTGCAAACATCGCAAATAAAAGTGAAAGTAAGTCAGAGACGCTTAATCATCTACACAATCATCTTCAAGTAAAGAAAGAAATGATCTCTTGACTCTTACAAGGGCTGTTGCCACTCTCTCTTATTGATGTCTATTGATGAAATTAGCTGATGATCAATAAAATGCATGCTAATATCTGTAATAAACAACCGACAAAATTACTGTATGATGGTGTAAATAAAGAATCAGTCCAGCATCGCCATGTCAGTGTGTATTGATTCATCATTGTCTCTTCATAGTTTGCAAGAGACATTTAATAAACTGAGCGTATTTGATAAACTGAGCGTAGCCTATTCATCTGTCAATATAACCTCATTCTTTTTAATGATCAGAAGAACGCGTATCGACTACCGTTACAGTACAATATGTCCTAACTACACACGACGCCGCGACACGCGATAAAAGGTATCTTTTCCATGTAAATCAGAATTTTTGTCCTAACCAGACGCGACGGCGACATTCGAAGTTTCTAATTTAGAAACGGTTCCTATTTCTGCGATGTCGCGGCTGACAGAATGAAGAAATTACACTGGTTATGAGTACACATTATTTATTTTTAGTTAAAAATAGGTCACTGTGCCACAAGCCATAACGGATAATTTACCTCAGATTTTGAAAGCATGTAATATATAGTGTTCAAAATGAATTCTATGCAAACATACGACTTTATTTCATAACAACGACAATAACTTGAGGCAGATGCCACCAAATGTGTTAAAATAAATGAATTATTTGCTGGACTTAAGTGAAAAGGATAGCCATTTAACACTAGAACTCCCAAGGCGGTCATTTTGACCGTTTTTAAAATTTACAGTGTAATAACTTGTTAAAATAAAATCAATGTGGCTGTAGGACTCTGACTTTTCCTAAATATGTGTATATTTTATTCTGGCACTGTTATTTTATTACAATCACAAAACACAAAACAGTTGCGTCCTATTTCTACCTAGAATGGCCATGGCGGTCATTTTGACCGCACGCATTATAAATATCATAAGTCCGCTATATTTCCCGCGATCAACACGCACATATTGTAGAAGTGCACAAATGAGCAAGTTTCGCGTCCATCACGCAACTGGCAAGCGAATTTCGCTCCGACAACATGAAATCAAAAGCCACTCAACTGGTGCGAGAGTCGGGTAGGCGGTCCGGGACGAAGATGATGAAGGCAGTGCCAAGTAAGGAGAAACTGCAAAAATTAAATCAAGGAGTCATGTGCCAAATGTCACAAAGTAGTGTGAGGGACTGAAGCTGCACGCGAAGCGGTGTTTTCCTATGTGTGTGTGCGTAACGTCAGTGAATGAAGCGGGGGGTTTCCACCGTTCAAATGAGCCCACATCTTTATTATCATCTATCGTAACATTGTAGATCTATTTATTTTTAGATTTCACATTGATTGTATTTGTATAACAGGGCTGTAGGCTACTGTATGAAGCTTTGACGTTTCCTAGATTTTTTGCATGTCTATTCACGTGGAGAGTGCGGTGAAAAAATATTTTTGACGCAAAACTTTCCTCGGCAGCACCTGTCGGGGAAATATTTTTGTATTGGCTTTATAATATGATATAATATTTTGCTTGTTTTAAGGGCGATGGCATTATAACATGACAACAGGAATTATAAGTGTCACTGGAAAACTTAAAGAGAAAGGTTCAAATGCAGATATGACATGACGAAAATGACGTTCAGTACAGCCAAATGAACGTTAAAGTTTGAACGGTCAGAATGACCGCTATGGTCGTTGTAGTAGTTATGGAATTCCGGTAGTTCTAGTGTTAATGACCATAGCACATAGTTGATGTGAAAAAAGGAGTATTTTGCATATAAATATGCACATAAATACATATTTTTTCAATTTGTCTCCCTGAAAGTGCCTGGCAGAAGCCTATACTGTCTGTGTCATAAATGTGAACATAATATTATCTACTGTCTGTGTCATAAATGTGAACATAATATTGTAACAGAATATTCTTATGCTATATTATATAAACTATATTTCATGAGGTGAAACATCACTGCCAGGAGCTACAGAATATATATTTCTGTAGGTCCTTACCGTGATGTTGCATTTCATGAAATATATGTAGTATAGCCTAAGAATATTCTATTAAAATATTAAGTGGCACATAAATTCAGACCAGTTATTTACAATAAAGCCTTATAAAATCATTTCCATTCCCTTTGTTTATTATTTTAATAGTTTTTTCTTGGTTTTGATAGTAAATAAAATCTAATCAGTAATTTTACATGCAGATTAATGCACGTATAGATTAATGCACATGTGTGTGTGTGTTTGCATAGTGGGCCGGTCTGGATGAAGTGTCCAGGGCTGATTTTTTTGTCCCAGTCCAGCCCTGAATGGCAATATTCACATTACTTTCAGTTTATTGCTCGAAAGTACAAAAATATTTGAGTGAAATGTAGGCTATAGTAAACCCAAAGATTATTATTTGTGACATTAGAACAAAATATGTGGATATAAAAACATGTATATAGGCTAAAGAACTAAATGAACGATCTCTATTTTCTAATTTCACGACGTCCACACAAGACCAGGCTTGGGAGGGTTACTTTAAAAAATGTATTCCGATACAGTTACAAATTATTTCATAAAAAAGGGTCCCACTTTATATTAATTGGCTTTAAGTACTTTATACTTTTTCAAAAAGTAACTACAATCTGATTACTTTTTTTGATGTAACTCACTGTAATAATATACAGTTACTGGATTTTTGTTTCCTGATTACATAATGCTGTTACATGTATTCTGTTGCTCCCACAAGACATTAGTCTGAATATTTTCCTGTATGAACAAAATGGAGTTTCCATTGTTCACACACAAACACACACAGAGTTCGATTGCGCCTCTCTCGTGACTGAGTGTGTGTGCGTGTCATGTGTTCTAGGCTGTGTGCATGCACTTCTGAAGCTGCTCAGAAAATAATAAAATGCCATGCAGAGGACTAATGCAAAATGTGTGGGAAAATCCATTTGATTGTAGTTTAAGTGAGAAATAATTTCAGTGCTCTGGTCAATAGCTGTAGAGTGAAAACTGGTGAATGCAGTATACAGCTTTCACAGAAAGAGAATGATGTGAGCACGTACAATTGGCAGTGAATCTTTTATGCGGACAAAATAGCTCAATAAGAGTAACAAAATACATGTGGAAAAAATCACATCGTAATGTTTTAAAGAAGAGTGGTTTGATTAAAGTGGTGTAAATATACCCGATCCGGCAAAGATGGCAGTATCGGAGCTGATAACGATCCTGAGTATCGGATCGGCGCATCCCTACATACTATAATGTAAACACAGTACAGATGTAGACCTTGATGTACACCTGACCTTTCAGAAGGTTGCTCATGCATACTTTGTGGTTAAAATGTGCCCTCGATCCGCACTTTTGCAGAGCCTTCACTGCTGCAAGCTCTTCAGCACACTTCTTTTTGACAGTCAAAGCGGGGGTTACGTTTTTGCACGTCATGTAGAATAACCCTAAAAGCACCAAGGGTGCGGTGCCACCGGCTTTATATATATATATATATATATATATATATATATATATATATATATATATATATATATATATATATATATATATATATAAATATAGCTGCGAGCAGCGATTGCGGGCCAAAGCCGGCGGTACCGCCATCCCGGTGCCTTTAGGTAACTAAAGGCACCGGGGTTGCGGTGCCACCGGCTTGGGCCCGCAATCGCTGCTCGCAGCTATATTTTATGATTTTTTTTCTGTCTGTACCACTTTGACACTTCTCAAAGTTCATAAAGAGATCATAAAATTAATTAATCCATATGAGTTGAGCAGTTTAGTCCGAATTTTCTGAACAGAAACAATTGCTGATGAACTGATTTCTTTTAAGCTTTTATTCACATAAAAAGCTATCATGAAAGCCTAAGTCTGAATTGATGAGTACATGTAAATTATTTATTTAAAATAACTTTATTTGTTTTGACATTACCTCAACTAATTTAACACTTGTTTTAAATGAACCCGTTGTTTGAGTATTAGAGTTTGAGTTGAGTTTGAGTTGTTGAGTATTTCCCATATTTTATCTTATTTTATTTTTTTTTTATTTAAAAATTCCAGCTGTGTATGCTAGAAGTACATACAGTAGATATACATCTAATAACTTTCCATTTAGAAATTAGATACTGTAGTTTTCAGTTTACAGTTGCAAGAAAGATATGTTGCTCATCTTTAAAAGGTTTGCATGCTTTTTAAACAGAAGCAGAGATGTAGAAAACACACTTGTACAGTAAATAACTGTATATAGTCTATCAACCGCTTTCCACCCTCAGACAAAGAACAATGAGGCTATGAGAGCAATTGAATTCCTCAGACTCTGTGAGGATGTGTAGACCGGTGTAACCCAAGCCCTTGTGATGAGCAGGTATAAGGTGCAGCCTCTGACATTGAGTCCTGGGAAAGTTTAGGTGACCCACAAATAGGTTCCATTGGGTGGCTTTGTGGCTCTGTTCTCATTATGAAGGTGGATGTAAATGCGCTAATACTAAGCTCTCAACACTTATCAAGCTTGTTTTGACATTGGTAAGATCCTGTGACCCTCTTCTCTCTCCACTACTCTCTCTGCAGAGATGAGCCTTTGTTTGAAATATTGAGCTGGATTAGAGTGGCCTACAGTATATCGCTCTGCTGGCTGAGTTGCTTTGTTTTAGTCTGTTCCGGGATAAGGATCAAGATAAAATGTGTTTGATGTTGAAAATTATTTCTTTTTTTTTTTTTTTTTTTTTTTTGGTTTCCAAATATGTAAGAATGGCTTGTTAGATTGTTGTGTACGTGTCTTGCTCTCTTAAGCGGTGGTCACACTTCAAGCATGCAAAATTTCTTCTGACACATGCATCTGTCGTCATATGACACTGTTCAGCATCATGTACTATATAAAAACATAATTCAACCTACAACATGTAATAATAAATGTAAAATGTAAAAATATACAATCTACTCCACTTTTTACAACACTGCAAACCAGCAGCTTTAATGTTTGTGTTATTGAGATTACAAATCTTCTATTGATCGTCTTCTAAATCTTCTAAATCAAATGAATTAAAAGTGTAGTGTGACAGTTCTTTAAATTGATCATTAAATGTAAAAAGTTGGCCAAATGTTTTTTTTTGTTGTTGTTGTAGATCTTGCTTTTTACCATTTAGCTGTCATTTGCATGCATGTATAATTAGAGCTAGAAAACACCTTAATTTAAACCCTACAGCTGATTTGTTCTTGCGGGCCACCCACATGCTTTACTAATTACTATTATTGTGTCATGCCAATCAAGGCTCTTAGACAGGAGCTTGTTAAAATAAACTGAAGCCTGCTGCACACAAGACCCTGCACTGAAGCAGCCCAGATGTTACATAACGCTCATGGAATGAGGAACCCCTTTTTTTGAGGATCATTCCTGTTAAAGTGGCTGAGGTCCACCAGACGGCCCTTTGTTTCACTCTTTCATGCTGTTAAGCAAGTCTGAATGTGGAACAGTGTAATGCTATTGGGTCATCTGCCAGTCACAACTTTTGATGATGAGATTATGTTGAGCTGATTTAAAGTTTAAGCTTTACAATGGATTCATAGACGTCCCAATTAGCATTAGGGTTTGGTAAGAAGGAGATGCATGGAGAATTACTCAGCAAGATTGAGAATAAATCTTTTATTGCATCCGGCCAGGAAAAAAGTCCACTCTCCTACACCCCAAGGACCGTTTGGACGTTTTAAAAAGACATGGATAGTTAAAATAATATTTCTCTGAGTTCTCTGAAATTCAGGTTGATTGTAAAGGCTCCCTTTCAAAAGGTGAAGTTTTACAAAATATCCTAAAGCTGTTTATCATTGTATTTTAATGCACATTGGAGCTCAACTGCTAAAAAAAAGATGTGTTTGTGTCATATGAGGTGCAAAAATGCAAAAAAACACACTATTGTCAGCTCCCTGTTAATAACATTGACTGAAATGTAGAACATTTAGAACTTCTGATTTAATTCCAAGGAATTTCCTGTGTGCTCGACATTGAATGTGTCACACTTCCGTACACACAGTTAAGGAGCTTTGGTGGGTTGTTTTTTTTTTTCAGAGCAAACTGATGCAGCTTATCTTTTGCATGGAAGGAAAGGAACATAAAACACATCATGACTAACTGTATTGATCTGTTTTATTAAGTACATTTTTAATGTGTGAATCGCTATCAGGATGCATTCAGATTGAGTCATTATTTACTGTATAAAACAAATTATTTAGAAATATTGTTTTATAAGTAGGCCCTGATGGAATCTGTTGACTTTTTTTGCAATGAATTCCTATTGATTGCCTAAGTTAATCAATTTAACCAATACATTTTATAAATAAACATGAGGATAATAATTTTCGGCAGTGCTAGCACTGATTCTATGTAGACTTCTTAATAAAGCTCACCTTATCCTGAACTCCTTGACAGTATTCTTGGCACTACTGATAAGGCTATTGACATAATTCACTGTACTTTAGTCATTACCACACCTTTATGAACTTTTATTGTAATATTCTAGGTATGTTTTCAGGCCGTTCATGAGGTAACAGCTAAAATCATTAGCAGATTGTACAGATGTGTTCAGACCTGAACACCGCAGACTTTGTAAGAGGGTTTGAAGTCGGCGTGATGTAGGCCAAATTTGCTAGTGCTATATGAGAACATATACACAATTAAAGGAATTATCAGGTCAGGATCCAAAGGTCACGGATAACAAATTAAAACAATGTATACTGTTCGTAAACATTTTAAACATTAAGTTAAAGTTGATTGATAAGAATTATTTATTATTTTGCTTGTTTGTTTGTTCATAATACATAAAAAATACATGTTAATTCATTTATAAATAACACTACTTAAAAGTTAATATAGTTTTAGTATATTTTACCAATCAAAAGGTTGGGCTTAGTACGATTTTTTATTTTTATCTCGGACGAGAGAGGAACATGCCTGGACTTATGTTGTGTTTTGTTATGTGTGACAGCAATCGTCCGTGAGGGGCTGCTGTCTTTATTTTTGCATTTTTGTATTTTTATTTTATTTTATTTTTTTTAATTAAAGTTTTATTATTTATTTTTTTCTTAAAAATTTTTATTAAAAGTTTATTTTATTATTAAATTTGTGGATTGTTCGCCGGTTCCGGCCTCCCATAACAACATACTGCGTTACACCCATATTTCCTGTCCTTGAGGTGTTTGGGTTCAGTTTTCTGGTACACACTCAAGTAGAGAAAAATACTTTCACACCTACCAAATGAACTGAACTTTGATGGCAAATAGACTGTGGTCCGCAAAACCCAACCGGAGTGGAGAGGAGTTATTTTTGCTTTTGGCTTGTGAGGTGAACACTTTTTGACATGACTAATATGGATATGTCATACTATGGTCTTTACCAGTTAGAGAGAGAAAGAGTTCATGGTTTAAACACACAGGCCCAGAAGCAAATCATGACCTCTTCGGCCTTCAAGGCATGGGCTTTGACACACAGGGAAATGTGACTGAGATGGATGAGTAGAACAGAGTAGACGTTGTTCTGCAAAACGGAGAATTATTTGCCTCTGTCGAGCTGAGTGCAAAAATCTTGTGCTTGGATAGTACAGCACCATTGTCTGAAGTATTTGGAAGTTCCTCTGTTGAATAAATAAGAAACCCATGTCTAAAAACTACTGTCTGCTTTGATTGTAACTGCCTGGTTCAAGTGTCATTCTCTATAACAGATTAAATTGATTTTCATTTGGAGAGAATTAGCTGTAAAAATACCATCGCAGTAAATTGATTGACAAGATTTTGATCTCTGTTGTATTTCTGCTATTCGAACATAGTATTGCCAACCTGAACCAGAAGCAGCATTTATGTGAAAGCTTCTAATGTGGCCGCACTCACTGCAGGGTTCATTAGGTCCAGATGTTATCAGAATTATCCCTGAGGGTATTGTGAGGAAAATATTTCAGTGGCAGCTCCGGCACAGATAAAGTTAATAACAGAAGGCTTTGGACTAACAGCAGAGAGCGGCTCTTCAGTTCACCCTTGGTGAGATCTGCTGGAATGTGTCCTTTTCAACGCTCCTGGTGTGATCTGATCAAAATCAAAATAGTGACTTGTGGATGGAGAGTAATGCTTTCGCTTCACCCGCCTTGCTTTCCTGCTACTATGTAATGGATCTAATGATATAAAAAATCAACAGAAGGTCTGGATTCAACATTAGAGTTCAAACGCAATATATATATATATATATTGCTATTTTTTTCTGTGTGCACAAAATTTTGTAATGTGGCTTTATCTGCATGCTCCTGCTTAAAGTTAAGTTATTTAAAACCAGTTTCCTCCACTGGCAGCATTGGCAACACTGGCAACATCTTGAAGGAATGTTGCCTTTGTTCTACACAATTGTCTTATTAGCTTTGTTGCTCCACAACAAAGGAAAAACGCTTTGGTGGACACACGGCCTTATGCTTACCAAGACTGCATTTATTTGATACAGTAAAAACAATCTAATAGAACTGTTTTCTATTTTAATATATTTTAAAATATAATGTTTATGTGTATAAACCTAATGACAATGCTTTTAAAGTTTTGAGTCATCGAAATCTGAAATGTGTTTTTGTTAACATGGTCACAGTCACAAAATAGCACATATTTGATTATTGACTTAGAAATTTAGCAAAATCTTAAACAATATATAAACAAAATATTCCAAAATTTGTTTTACATTATAATTTTTGGTCAAAACATTTTTTTGTAAAATTTAAAATGTCCTCACTGTGTACTACAGTTCAGAAAACTAATCACAGAAGTGAGAAAAGTTAGAAATGTCTCAGTAATTAATGCATTTTGTGAACTCTGTGGACTTATTAAGGATTATCACTTGTGTGCTGTTTACTGTTATTTCCCTTGTAGAATCATCGAGATTGTGTGTTGAAGTCAGGCCTTAAGATCCATTTCCTAAAAAAACTGTAGTATAATCATCTATAGACTGCTAAACCCTGCTTTCAGGGTTTAGTAGACAGTGTAGGGTCTTTGCTGCCTGTTGTCTCATAAAATTGTGTGTGTGGATCTCCGACTGGTAAAATTAATAAAATGGTGTCTAATGGAGTGTTTCAAATAAGGAAATTAGTTCATAAATAATTTCATATTTTTTTTTATTTTGATCCATGATTCCATTTAAGGCGAGACACGGCAGACAAAAACATAGATTTTTCATGCAGTGATCAGTTTTGAGATTTTCAGCTAGTTTACTCCATCAATATGTGTTATTTCAAGCTGCTATAAAGAAAACGTTGAAAATATTCATTCAAATGTTTATTTCATTACATTTAGTTTACTTGCGACAGTAATGTCTTAAATTGTATATATTAAAAAGTATCAAAAATGTATTAAATTCCCTACTTAAATCTTTAAAAGCCTTTTTGCCTTTTGGGGAGTCAATCATTGACTGAGGTAGCTTGATTTTGGACACAGTCAGTTTTCCCTGGAAATCAGACATAACCCGCTGACCTTCGTCAACAGACATTTTGTGCTTGGAGATTGAACATACTTGAGAGTGGAGTCCAAGACTGACACTCGAATAAGGACATACTGTATCTTTTAGTCATGTTTAACTGAGCATTTGGCATTGACTGGAACAGCATTAGTGTTAAAAGCCACCTTAAATTTACTAGCTATTTACTTTGATTTGAGACGCTGTTTTAATTGAGCAGCCCTCCTCTCCAGAGGTTCAGAAAGTGCTTCTCAGATATGCTCTTGGAGGTGCTGGAAGTCATTTTTCTGTGAATAACTGCAATCTACCCTGAAATATAGACCCTAGCAATTTCCTTTTTGCATGTTTGTTTTGGCTTTGGATGTAAGTGTGTGGCTATAGATGAAAATGTCTTTTTGTGAGAGTCCAGTGGCATCAGTTCTTTCTTGATGGAGCAAAGGCTGTTTGTCCTATTTTGCATCTTATCAGCTCAGAGTTTACAAGTAACACATGCACAATCAAGTGAAATGCACATTACTATTTAAATGGCTTTATATGGCCATCTAAGATCTAAAGACACTGTCTGCAACTTGCAGGATGTTAAACTTTTCAGAAATCACAACTCTCAGTCTGTGGTTCAAAGTCTGAGAATAGCAGCTTGAGTTTCCACATGCATTGTGTGCTCTTTGTGGTAAAGGACATGTGAATAGAAGCGAATGGCTTTGTGTTCTTTGGAGAGTGTATATTCTCTTCAGGTCCCTGGACTGACAATTTTATGTCTTTTGCACAGAATATCATCTGTTGGAAGATCTGAACCACCAGAATGCCGTTTAAGACCATAAATCCACAATGTACACTTGGCTCTGTTTAATGGAATTACAGTATATCCTGGGAGGCCTGATATTTCTGAAGAAGACCAAATAGACATTTTATGCAGTGACAGTTCATTCTCAGAAGTCATGTGGAACACAGGTGTTTCACAGTACCGGAGGTGCATTTGAACCTGTAAGAGACTTTAAAAATGTGGTTCACTGTTTATTTAGTGCTGTTTTGATAGAGCTATTTAATATATGCACAATTTAACCTGTTTGTCATCATCAACCATTAATGAATATTTGTTGCAAAAGATGCACAATACATACAGTAGGTTATCAGCCAACATTTTATTTCCCCCCCTGTAATATTAGGTAACCGATCAGAAGTTTGGGTCATTAAGATTTTTTTAAAGGTTTTAAAAAAGGAAGTTTCTTTTGCCCCCCCACGGCGGCATATTTAATTGATCATGCCTGTATATCGATTGATCGATATCATTATATTTCCACATTTGTATTAAAAATGTAAATTATTCCTGTGAGGTTAAAGCTGATGTAATGACTCACGGTACACAGAGGAATCCATTTGCAGCTTTATTAAACAGTGTCGTACAGGCAGGGTCAAAACGGGGCAGACAGAGCAATGCAGGCAGAACGATAGGGAAATCCAGATAACAGGCAGAGTTCGGGGCAGGCAGCAATAATCACAATCCAAAGACAGTCCAAGATCAGGCCAGGCAGATATCACTCGTAGAATAGTCAAACAATCCAAAGTCAAAACCAGAAAACCAGAAACAGGGAATAAACGCTCAGAAATGATCACCGGGGCAAATCAAGACTTCGCACTGGTGTGGTGTGTGGACGTGGCTTTTATGTGTGTGTGTTAATGGCGTGCAGGTGTGTGACGCAATCAGTCCCAGGTACGAGGCATGATGGGAATTTGAGTTTAAGGCCAATGATCAATACTCGGGTGAGGGCTCCCTCTGGTGGCGGAGAGGAGGCGGAACGGGAGCTTCCACTGTAACAGAGCCCCCCCCCTGCGAGCGGCTCCTGACGCGAGGAGGCAACTGACGTCGGGGTCTCCTACGAGGTCTCCCACGAGGTCTGGGGGCCGGTTTCTCCGGGTGTGTCCTATGAAACTCTTCCGTGAGAGTAGGGTCCAGGATATCACTCGCATTGACCCAGGACTGTTCCTCCGGACCGTAACCCTCCCAATCGACCAGATACTGGAGAACGTTACCCCGACGTCTGGAGTCAAGCAACTGGTGCACACGGTACGCCTCCTCGCCGTCGACCAGGATGGGTGGAGGACTCTGAGAAGCGGGCTCCTCATCCGCTTCTCCTCTCGGACCACCAGCGGGTTTAAGCAGAGACACATGAAAAGTGGGAGAAATACGGTAATTAGCGGGCAGGTCTAAACGAAATGATACTGGAGAAAGCTGTTTAATAATTTGGAAGGGACCAACATACCTGGGACTGAGTTTGCGACATGGAAGTCTGAGTCGAAGATCTCTGGTGGACAGCCAAACCCATTGACCGATCTGGTAATCTGGAGCGGGGCGTCGGTGACGGTTGGCCTGTTGTTCTTGACGTCTTACGGCGTGCCTTAGGTGTGTGTGTGCCTGATCCCAGACCTCCTCACTCTTCTGTAACCATTCGGTGACGGATGGAAGCTCTGTGGGTTCGCCGGACCAGGGAAAGAGGGGAGGTTGGAATCCGAGAATGCACTTAAAGGGTGTGATGCCAGTAGATGGTTTGACCAGAGAGTTTTGGGCGTATTCGGCCCAGAATAAATATCTGCTCCATTCTTGTTGGTGTTGTTGACAGTAGGTTCGTAGATAGCGGATCACATCTTGATTCAGACGTTCTGTCTGTCCATTAGACTGTGGATGGTAACCCGAGGTGAGACTGATATTGACGTTGAGATTTTTAAAGAAGGCGGACCACACTCGAGACGTGAACTGAGGTCCCCTGTCTGACACAATGTCTTCTGGTAATCCATAAAAACGGAACACTTGGTTGCACAGGAGTTCGGCGGTTTCAAAGGCAGTGGGAAGTTTGGTGAGAGGGATTAATCGGCAGGCTTTAGAGAAACGGTCTACAATGGTGAATATGGTGGTGTAACCTTGAGAGTTAGGGAGATCAGTGATGAAGTCGACGGCGATGTGAGACCATGGGCGTTGAGGAGTGGGTAGAGGACAAAGCAAGCCAGCGGGTAATTTTCGGGGTGTTTTCGAGGTTTGACAGTTGGAGCAGTTCTGGACGTGATTGATGGTGTCTGAGGTAAGCGTGGGCCACCAGAATCGGTTCTGTAGTAGTTGGATTGTGGCGTTAATTCCAGGATGACCAGAGCTAGGGGTTGAATGGACTTGATCGATGAGACGCGGACGTAATGTTTCTGGTACAAATAAGAGATTGGTTGGGCATTCTGTTGGAACGGGAGATTGAAGGTTGATTTGTTGAATCTCCGTCACGATATCCCACTGAACAGGAGCCACTAACAGCTTGTCATCGAGTATGTTTCCGGGGTTGAGATTCTGGGTGATTTCTTCGGATTGTCGGGATAGAGCATCAGCCTTAGTGTTCTTGGTGCCGGGGCGGTATGTGACAGTGAAATTAAATCTGGTGAAGAACAGAGCCCATCTGGCTTGACGTGGATTGAGGCGTTTAGCGGATCGGAGATATTCCAGGTTCTTGTGGTCTGTGAGAATAATGAATGGTTCAGCTGCTCCCTCTAGCCAGTGCCGCCATTCCTCCAAAGCCAACTTCATGGCTAACAGTTCGCGGTTTCCCACATCGTAGTTACGTTCAGCTGGTGATAGTTTACGAGAAAAGAAGGCACATGGAAACATTTTGGCTGGATCTCCCTGACGCTGCGATAATATGGCCCCCACCCCTGTGTTAGAAGCATCCACTTCAACAATGAATTGTCGTTCAGGATCTGGATGATGCAAAATGGGTGCAGTAGTGAAACGAGTCTTCAGATCTTGGAATGCTTGTTGTGCTTCGGGGTTCCATGAAATACGATGACTGTGACGCTTGGTGAGAGCAGTTAAGGGAGCGGCTATGAGGCTGAAGTTACGGATGAATCTCCGGTAGAAGTTGGCAAATCCCAGGAATCTTTGCAGTTCTTTTACGGTTTGTGGTAATGGCCAGTCGACTACCCCCTTCACCTTCCTCTCATCCATGGCAACCCCTTCTGGACTGATGATGTAACCCAGGAAAGAGAGGCTTGTTTGATGGAACTCACATTTCTCCATTTTGGCGTAAAGGTGGAACTGGATCAGACGTTGTAGGACTGTACGGACGTGTTGAATGTGTTCTTCGAGTGAATTAGAGTAGATCAGGATGTCGTCAATGTAAACAATTACCCATTTATCCAGCATATCGCGAAACACGTCATTCATGAAGGCCTGGAAGACAGAAGGACTGTTGGACAAGCCGAAAGGCATGACGAGATATTCATAGTGCCCACTGGTGGTAGAAAAGGCAGTCTTCCACTCGTCACCCTCTCGTATGCGAATAAGGTTGTAAGCGTTGCGTAGATCGAGCTTCGTGTAGTATCTGGCCTGACGAAGTTGTTCCAGTGCAGCTGGAACCAGAGGTAAGGGATAGCGATATTTGACAGTGATATCATTTAAGCCTCGATAATCAATGCAGGGTCTGAGTCCTCCATCCTTTTTCTTCACAAAGAAGAATCCGGCAGATGCTGGTGAAGTTGAAGGACGAATGAAGCCTTTAGCGAGTTCTTCCTCTATGTACTGCTTCATAGCGTCAGATTCAGGCTTGGACAGGGGGAAAATTCTTCCTTTAGGAGGAGTGGTACCAGGGATTAGGTCTATAGCGCAGTCCGTGGACCGATGTTCGGGGAGTTGTGCAGCTTTTTCTTTGCTGAATGCTTCAATCAGGTCCGCATAATCAGAAGGGACATTTTCCCGCTCGGGCTCTGGAGCAACGGACTCTGGTTTGGAACTGTTTACTCGAGTGACTTTGGACAGACAACGGTTGTTACAAGCTTCACCCCAGCGAACGATCTGACCCTCCTTCCAGGAGATGTGAGGATTATGAGTCTGTAGCCAGGGATGTCCCAGAATGATGTTGTGATGTTGAGAGTGAATGACATAGAACTGGATTTTCTCGGAGTGAAGAGACCCGACGTGCAAATGAATCATCTCCGTGATGTATTGGATCTTTCCTTTTCCGATGGGATGCCCATCTAGCGCCTCCACTGTCAAGGAGGAAGGGCACGGATTGAGTTGTATGTTGCATTGTTTGGCAAAAGTCTGAGATATGAAGTTTCCTGCGGCTCCAGAGTCGATGAGAGCAGAGGTGTCAATGGGTTGATCTTGAATAATTAAACGAACTGGGAGTGAGAAACTGGTGATGGGAGTTCTGGAAATGTCTGGTAAACTCACCGAGGTGTTACGGCTGGAGGGTCGAACGGGACAGGAGATTTTCATGTGTCCAGATTGACCGCAATACATGCACAGTCGGTGCTGAAGTCGACGCTCACGTTCCTCTGGAGTGATATGTGTGGCCCCTAGCTGCATGGATTCTGGATGGTTGGGAGCTACGAAGGAGGACTGAACTGGTAACCGGGGTTTGCGTCTGGATCGCAGGAGATTGTCGACTTGAATGGCCAGAGCGATATATTCGTTCAAATTCTTTCCCTCGTCACGACAGGCCAGCTCTGACTGAAGCTCATTGGTAAGTCCTCTTCTGAACAACGTTTTTAAAGTATCCTCTACCCAGTTGGTTTGTGCAGCGAGCGTGCGGAACGTGAGGGCATAATCAGCGGCGGTTTCTCCTCCCTGAATGAGATTTAACAGTTGATCGCCTGCATCACCCTTCTCAGTCGTGTGTTCAAATACTTGACGAAACTGTTGCGTAAACTCTTGAAATGTGGAAAAGGTATTACCTTCTGGTCTCCAGATGGCTGTAGCCCAGTCTAATGCTCTGCCGGTTAGCAGTGAACAAACGAAAGCAATGCGGCTCTCATGACTGGTGTATAATGCGGGTTGTTGCTCGACGAAGAGTGTACATTGCAACAGGAACCCCTTGCATTTCGTTGGCGTACCATCAAATTTATCAGGGAAAGCGAGTTTTGGATTGACTGTTGTACTCACGGTAGCTGGGGGAGCACTCGGTGGTGGTGGTGCAACAGGTGTGCTTGGTACCGTCCCGACAGCGGTGCGAAGCTCCTGTATCCCCTGTACAAGCTGTTCAGTGAGGGTAGTCAGGTGGCTGAGCTGTTGATGGTGTAAATCCAACCGGGACGCTTGGGAGGTAAGCTCGGTGGTCAGTTGCATGACGGCTGCTGGATTTGTAGACGGCGAAGTCTTCTGTAATGACTCACGGTACACAGAGGAATCCATTTGCAGCTTTATTAAACAGTGTCGTACAGGCAGGGTCAAAACGGGGCAGACAGAGCAATGCAGGCAGAACGATAGGGAAATCCAGATAACAGGCAGAGTTCGGGGCAGGCAGCAATAATCACAATCCAAAGACAGTCCAAGATCAGGCCAGGCAGATATCACTCGTAGAATAGTCAAACAATCCAAAGTCAAAACCAGAAAACCAGAAACAGGGAATAAACGCTCAGAAATGATCACCGGGGCAAATCAAGACTTCGCACTGGTGTGGTGTGTGGACGTGGCTTTTATGTGTGTGTGTTAATGGCGTGCAGGTGTGTGACGCAATCAGTCCCAGGTACGAGGCATGATGGGAATTTGAGTTTAAGGCCAATGATCAATACTCGGGTGAGGGCTCCCTCTGGTGGCGGAGAGGAGGCGGAACGGGAGCTTCCACTGTAACAGCTGAATTCAGTGTCACATGATCCTTCAGATATCATTACAATATGCTGATTATTATTATTTATTATTATCAGTGTCGAAAACAGTTGTGCTGCTAAATAATTTATGGAAAGTAATTTTTTGTAACATTACAAATATTGTTAGTGTCAATTTAATGCATCCTCGTCAAATAAAAGTATTAATTTCTTTAGAAACAACAATCTTATTGACCCCAAACTTTTGAATAGTATACTGTTTATTGATCAATATTGCACATTTTCACATTAGATTGTCTTTAAAAACAGTTAAATGTATAACTTTACTTGCAGCATTTAAAATAGTATAGAATTTTAATATTGGTAAATGAAGATTAGGTTTCTTTATATGAAGTTTGGGTGGTCGGAAGCATTATGGTTGTAGTTTTTAACTCCTAGGAGCATTTTACCACAGACTGTTCCTTATTTCAATAGAATCCCGCACCTTTCCAGACGGTAGCCTTTGAACTCCGCACTCAGTACCGCTAATTGCAAATTCACATGGTTGAAGCTGGCATCTGTCTGTGTAGTTCACCTCAGCGGTGCACTTCATGTAATAGCAGCCATATGTTTGTGTTGTACATTATTGCCATACCTGTCTGTTTCTGTCTCATATATCCTCTGAACCGCTCCTTGCTGGACCATTTAGTTTGATATTCACTGCGCAGAAAAAAATTGACTGTATGTGAAAGACAAATCCCACCTTTGCTCTTGTTGATGGAAAAGATGTCTAAAATTGAATACTTTTGATGTTTTATGTAATAAATAATTGATGTAATGTATATTTTAGGTTTAATATGGAACATTGTGTGATGAAAATATAAAGCCTGTCTTGAGCTAGGTTTAGTCTGACATTTTAACAGCTTAGGACACTCTTTTGTGACTTTGACTGAGACATGCCCCATCTTATACCCAATATATCCCATCCGAACCATCATATTGTTCCCTTCATTGATTCATGTGACTAAAAGATGCAGTTAAGTGACTGTCATTACGATCATGTTTAAAAGGAAGTATTTAGACTTTAGTTCAGTTACGATCACAAGATAACGTCACATCGGAGAGCTCAAATTTAATATTTCACCAGTTTTACCCCCTGTGGAGGATAATTTCAGGTCTACTAAGCATGAGGTCTACTAAGAAAAGCAACCTTGACCTGCTTTTCTAGTCCAGTTTTAAAAGTCTGAGGTTTGTAATTGCATATAAACTCTCTTACAAGACCATATACCTGGCAGTAAAAATCCTACACCTATTAGTTCAGTGAGCTTTGTGTTAGCCAGGGAAAACCATTCAGGTTTGAAGTCATAGGTACCATCCTACCTGGTGCATGTTCATATATTGCTATATATTGATCTTGCATTTCATATTCATATTTAAAAAATAATATTTTATTGTTTCCACTGTTTCATGAACAATACTGATTTGTATTACCAATTTGTACCGACAGAGCACTTACAGTAGATCTGTTCAAGTCTCAACCTGTCTATCAAGGCTTAGCTTGGTCTCTAACCACAAGTTTGTTTCTTTTTTTAGAATTGTTATTGACAAATCTGAGTTAAAAATGTGATTGCTTTGTCTCCTGCTAAACCAAGGTCTTTTTCCAGAATGGGGACCTCTTCTTTGAAAGAGCTGCATACTTTTGGCTTATTGTGACCAGATGTCCATGTCAAATTAAGCAGTAACTCAAAAGCAGGTGTAAAAAGGTAGTGCAGACTCCATCTTATATTTTGGGCACCTTTCAACATGAGGCTGGATTCCCGATCCATTTGCTAAAAAATATTTCATAGAATGACAAGCTGACCCTATTTACACTATATGTCCTATTTTAACATTCTGGAACGCAAGTATCAAACATGAACCGCAAGTAACATTTTAGGTGGATCTCTAATATGGGTTGATTAGCTACATTACTCATAAGTGTGGTTTGGGCGTATCATGCAATAAACCAATCAGACCGTCATCTCACATTCCCTTTAAAAGTAGATGCGCTAGTTCCATGGCGGATTTCTATTATAATGGTGGATTTGCCAGGCGCACACCAGGAATGTTTCACAGCCGAGGAGGGCTGTAAAAGACAGAGAAGTGACATTGTATGGGGATGGGAGAAACCCACCCAAATTAGCTTCGGTTAAACAGGCATATAATAATTTGGGTAAATGTGTAAGCTAGACTTATGCCTATTTTTTCACATCTTCATGGACACCACAATGATTTCCCTCGTGTGGTAATTCCCTTGTTTTCCTTGTGGTTTGCAAAAATGGGAACTGCTGCATTTGTGTAGATGAGAGTAGTGTGTGCGGATTGTGCACATGCTACATTTATGGCCAAGCATATACCCTTGAAATAGCATCTGAATAACCCGCCACTGACTTTAGACTAGGTTTTTCCTGGTCTGTGGCGGAATTGTTTTCTGGATCTGCAAAATAGCACCAGGGAACGTTTGCGCCGGAATATGCTGCCTCTTTTCGCTGAACCGCCCACGGGAGAGCAAGTTCATTCCCTAATTTACCTACGTGCGTCTATGGAGGGAAAAGTCCGATTTGCGTTGGGTCCAAAAATGATACATGCGTCGGTGTACAAAGTCAATTGTGCTGCATGGGTGCAAGATAGGGCCCTATACTGTATGTGATTGGCCTGTCAGGGTTAGGAAATGATAACTAATTATCTGGCACAAAACTTCACTTTTCATAATTCATGGTTAATCTCATGACAAAAAAAAATGCATAGGTCTCCACAAAAAACTGTTTTCAACTTTGATAATAATGTTTCTTAAGCAGAAAATCATCATTTTAGAATGATTTTGGAAGGATCATGTGACACTGAAGACTAGAGCAAAGGGCTGTACACACCGGTACGAATATCGGTGCGCATTATTCGCAAGCGCTTTTTCAACTCGTTTTTTGTGTTCACACCCAAACGATTTTCGCTGACGATGAGCCGAGTGAACATGCCAGTTCATTCCCTGACATTAGATGGCGCTTAATGTAAAACAGAAATAGTCCTATTTTGAAGTCGTAGTCGCGTTTGTCATAGTTCTTTATGTTCCGACACCAACGAGACCAGCAGCCCTATATTAAATCTGGCCTTGCATCTTCCTCGTCTAATTTTTTCCCGGCAGTATAGACGCTACTTGGCGTACATCTTCTTCGCCGTTATGCGTGCTCCCAAGTTTTGTGTTTGAGCGCTCCCAAGTTGTGTTTTACTGTAACTTCAGAAGCTCCAGACATGTGAGCAAAAGACACATTTTTTAGCAAAATTTAAATTCTGCAGTATTCCATAAAAAAACAAGAATTGTCTGTTTTGATTTCATTTTGACTTGTACAGTCTTCATGTCATACTAAATTCTTTTTAATACTGAAAAAACACCCCATTCTCCACAGATCTATGGCCTCCATATGTGTGAGACAGATATACTCATGGGAACGGTTGAGACGATAGGTACAGGCTCAATCAGACAGAGCAGACGAACTGGCGCTCTTTTTGTCCTGGTGATTCCATGACAGAAGTTGAGAGCTCACCAAGACCTTCGTCTGGGATGCCAGCCAAAAATGGCCAGAGTGAGATACACTGTCAGCACCACTGGCCAGGACTCAACATTCTGCCCTCCTTCAGCAATAAACTCATCTACTTTTCCTCCACAAGCCTGCAGAGATAAAACTAAATAATAATAATGAAAGGAGGAAAATAAATATAGTAATAATTTTCTTAATATGTTTCTCTAGTAAAATGATCTGAATCTCCTTTAAACAAGATGAATTTAAATGATAAGCATGCCTGTCCTGTGTTTCTCTGTCTAGACCACTAGAGCTTCTGCATGCCAGTTCTCACAGCTCTGTTACTCCAGCAACAAACCCTTAACGCATTTGTTTGTCAGAAACACTGAAGTCAAACGAGGTCAAAGCTCTTTCAAGCGCACAGGGCCAATCCTTTCCCCTGTCAATGTATCGCAGTAGTGCGTCACCTAGTATGTAAGCAATGCATTTACATTTGAACACATTTATCTTCTAAAAGAAATAGATCTGGGGATGGTTCATGACGAACAGCATTTTGTTAAGAGTAAGACGTGATGAATTATCTTGTCAGGCGCATGACTAAGACTGGGCATCTGTTTATGCTCCAGGGCCTCATTTATAAAGCACGCGTACAATCAGATCCATGAATTTGAGCCTACATTAAAGGGTTAGTTCACCCAAAAATGAAAATTATGTCATTAATGACTCACCCATGTTGTTCCAAGCTCGTAAGACCTCTGTTTCATCTTCAGAACACAGTTTAAGATATTTTAGAATTTGTCTGAGAGTTTTCTGTCCGTCCTTCGAAAATATATGTACGATATACTGTCCTTGTCCAGAAAGGAAATAAAGACATCATCAAAGTAGTCCATTTGACATCAGTGGGTTAGTTAGAATGTTTTGAAGCATCGAAAATACATTTTGGTCCAAAAATAACAAAAACTACAACTTTATTCAGCATTGTATTCTCTTTTGGTTCTGTTGTCAAGCGTCAGCAGCGTCTTACGTCACCAGCGTTACTTAACAAAACCTGAAGACAATACAATGCTGAATAAAGTCATAGTTTAGGACAAAAAACACAAACTTTTTGGACAAAAATGTATTTTCGATGCTTCAAAACATTTTAACTAACCCACTGATGTCACATGGACTACTGATGATGTATTTACTGTATTTCCTTTCTGGATACAGTATACTTTAGATACATGTTCAATTGAGGGACAGAAAGCTCTCAGACTAAATCTATAATATCTTAAACTGTGTTCCCGAAGATGAATGGAGGTCTTACGGGCTTGTGACGACATGAGGGTGAGTCATTAATCACATAATTTTAATTTTTGGGTGAACTAAGCCTTTTAAAGTGAGAAGCATGCATGCCAACATTTTATACCTTGATGCTGCTTGCTTTAAGTAATCAAAGTCCAAAGTGAGTAACTGAATAAATTGATAAATAAAAAAATAGCCAATTTTGGATTCATATCAAAATATTTTGTGCATATAGTATATGTGGTCACTCATTAATGTTCATTTAAACAATTATGGAAAATCTACTTTATTTGTTCATCATACGTACCATTCTGCCAAATTTTCTTTGACTCACTTAGGTTGTATTATTTTGATCCAAAATATATAATATAAATAACTATTATATTTTAATATATTTTAAAATGTAATTTATTCTTGTTAATGGCAAAACAGAATTTTCCGCATCATTACTTCAGTGTCACATGATCCTCCAGAAATCGTTGTAATATGCTGATTTGATGCTCAAGAAACATTTATTAATATAACCAATGCTGAAAACAGCCTTTATTTGAAATAGAAATCTTTTGTAACTTAATAAATGTCTTTACTGTCACTTTTGATACATTTAATGAATCCTTTCTTAATGAATTTCTGTCAAAAAATAAATCTTACTGATCCCAAACCTTTGAACAGTAGTGTGTCTGTGCATATTATCTGTAATTTGTATTTATGCTGTATTTGTGCAGGTAATTTTAATGGCCTATACTCATTCGACCATTTGTATGAAGTCAAGCACGCTTTTTTGGACAGAGAAAGACTTTCTAAAGTAAAGACTGTTCTAAAAATATAAAAAAGTAATAATAATATAAATCTATATTCAGACGAGCAAAAATGCTGCACAACATTCCAAATTTATCCTTCAGCCAGTTGTTTGCTCTTCTAAATAGCTCTAAATCGTTCATGGGCACATTCGGGAAATTATCATAAGTTCACATTTTGGCTGCTTACACACGTGTCTTTATAAATAAGGCCCCTGCTGGTGTCATTTAATAACAGGGCCCACGTCCATTCGTAAAATTACTGTTTTCTTATTCTACCCACACCTTTCCTTTTTCTGCTAGTGCTCTTTTGGCTGAGGCCCTGAACAAACACATGTATGTCCTTGCATGCACTTTAGAGAAAATTACACTGTATGTAAAAAAAAGTTTTACATACACTTACTGTACTGAACTCTTACAGCAAAAGCATCTCATTGTGAACAACACAGAACTCATGTTCTAATGAAATCATGGTCTGAAAGTAGATAACAAAAGAAACTGTGCATTACAGGCAGTGTCTGGGAGCTCATGCAGTGTTTAATGGTGTGGGAGATATTGGATCAGGCAAGAATGCTTAACTCGCTTTGATAAGTCTCGAGCTGACATGCTTTCTGAACTTGTCACGCTGCTTCCTGCAGCTTCACACGCGTGCTGTTCTTATCTCCTGTGCAATGTCAGCCTTCAGATGATTAAAAAGCTTAAGCTGTCACAGAAAGGAAGCACACATATTTTGTAGGAACTGAACCAAACTATCAATCAGTTACAATAGTTTATATCTCATGTCTTTCTTACATAAATTTCTCTTGTAAGTTGATGGATTTTGTTTGAATAATATTTAATACAGCTGAACTAATCTTACCATAATAAATTGTGGAAAAGGTCTTTGTCTTCCTCCAGAATATTACCCTTCAGTTCCTAGACATGTTTTAGGGAATAACTGAGGAATTTAGCTCACAAAGATGAAAGCAGTTTCTGATGGAAGCAAAGCTCATGAATGCTTTGTAGTCTGAACAATTGAGCTTTTTTCTTTTTGATTGTGTTTATGTATAATGTTTCTGCATAGTCTCATGTTTTATCCGTAACCTCCCCATAGCTCTGAGTGTCAAATATTGTTGAATTACGCCTCTATACAATGTGCATCAGACCTATTATGTTACCTGATAATATACTGTACATGACTATAGTACGGTTATCATTAGAGGTGCAAGACAATCTAAAAACTGGAGATTGATGAGAAAGGAAGGAGAAATGTATATCTGTGGCACTGGATCTATTTTAACACTGTCAGCGTCCTTACATCCGCTGCATAAATCACAAAACGGTAATCAAGAATACCTTTGATCTGCTAAAGTCAACATTTAATACTTAAACATCAGAGAGTCTTTACATTTTCAAAGACATTATGGCTGCAGTAGATCCAGAAAGATTGTGTTCTTTTCAGTGTGTCTAATGACTTTGGATGAAGATGACGAATACAACCACTTAATAATAGTTGACTAATCTAGTCTTACACGATTACAGTTGACTGGTCCTTTCATTCATGCTTACTATAAGAACAGGGTGAAGACAAAAAGCGAATTAGCTGCAATCCACATTAATCACCGGGTAAACCACCATGTGAGGTCCACAGTCAGCTGACATGACTCAAATTGTATTGCTAAGGTTACAATTTCAATTTACCTCAGATTATTCCTTAATCCAAAACAATCCGTAATCACTTGACAGAGAAAAATAATTCAGCCAGTTAAAATGCGGAAAATAAAATTTAGCATGTTTTTTTTCTGCACATGCATGCATGAATTGTGGTCACAGATTAAGTAAAAGCTGATGTACCACAGAAGTCCTAACAATATCTTAAAGGCATAGTCCACCCCAAAATTGTTATCATGTCTCATGTTCCAAAGTGGTATGGCTTTCTTCTGTTAATACATACAAAGATCGTTTGTTACTTTGTTCATAAAGAAATTCACTAGTGTCCAATGTTGGTTGGAACAACATGAGGGTGAGTAAATATTCATTTTGGGTGCACTGTAAAAAATAATTTAAAAAGACATGGTAAACTACTGGCATCTGTGGTTACCAGCATCATATCGTAAAAGGGTGTGTTACTATTTTTAAAAAATAGTTTTTTTTACAGTTTTTAAAATTTACAGGTAAATACCATTTTGTCTGCTAATTTAACAGCATATACTGTAGCTGAAAAAACGGTATTTAGCTGTTAATTTTAAAAACAGTAAAAAAAAAACAGTAAACTACTGGCATCTGTGGTTACCAGCATCATACCGTAAAATGGTGTGTTACTATTTTTAAAATTAACAGCTAAATACCATTTTGTCAGCTACAGTATATAACTAATTTAACAGCATATACTGTAGCTGACAAAACAGTATTTAGCTGTTAATTTTAAAAACAGTAACACACCATATTTTTATGGTATGATGCTGGCAGCTAGTTTACCATTTTTTACAGTTTTTAAAATTAACAGGTAAATACCGTTTTGTATGCTACAGTATAATTTAACAGCATGTAGCTGACAAAACGGTATTTAGCTGTTAATTTTCAAAAGAGTAAAGCAATATTTTTATGGTAGGATACTGGCAACCACAGCTGCCAGTAGTTTACCGTTTTTTTTTGTTTGTTTGTTTGTTTGTTTGTTTGTTTGTTTTTTTTACAGGATTATTTTTTTACAGTGTGGACTATCCCTTTAAGCATGAAACCTACTTTCAGAAATTCTTTTTTTTCAGATTGTGTTACATTTTATGAAGAGTTATGGCCAATAAACACAAAACAATGTCATGCACCACAAGGCATTTTAACACAAACTGTTCAAAGATATTAAATCTCAAAGATTTCAGAGATAAGTAAATACAGAAATCAAATCTTGGTCAGATCTAATGGTGTATTGAATATCTGCCTCTGATGAATAAACTCATGCAGGAGCTGTTTTGCAGTCTCATGAGATTCTTTGTGGCTTGTCTGTCCATAAGGTATGACAAAACAGTCTGTGCTTCAGACTAAATCAGAGCCACAGCCACAGTGTTTGTAGGATTCTGTAGCATATGTTTAGCAATTATGTGTAATACCCTCCAGTCTTTAGCTATTACAACTAATAATAATCGAGAGTGACATTTCATTTTCCTTCACACAAATATTATGCAAGACTATTTTGAAGGCACAAAAGTATTTTACATTTTACCTTTCTGGTTCTCCAAATTACCAAATGTTTGCATTTGTGGTTGTCTCTTGAGGGAATAACTGATAAATGTTGTATTTTGAATTTAAGATTTGGCGTTAACCATAATGGCCATGTTTATGTAAGAGATGGATTTAAATACACAAGAGGATAAGACATTCTTCAGATGTGCGTGTGTGCATGTTAAAGCGCACAATTTAAGAGTAAAGGAGTTCATTTATTCACTATCATATTGTTAAAAACCCATATGACTATACAAAAAAATAAGTATTGTTATTATTATAATCACACAAACAAAGAAATATTTTCTAAAATATTTTTGTATATTTTTTATTTTTTAATCTATATGGACAAAAAAATGTGTGTGTGTGTGAAATGTATTTTTTGTCCATATACGTTTATAAATAAATAAAAAATATTGCTTTATGTAATAATAATAATAATAATAAAAATAATTATTATTTATTTTATATAATAGCAAAATGTATAACAACGATTTGCTGCAAAATAATATTTATAGTTTAAAGCCATCCACTCCAAATAAATTATATAACCCTTGGTGTTTTTCAAAAAAGCATCAAAGTATTCTCAAATTGACATTTAGTTTATTGTGGTGTATGCTGAGTATACATTTGTTTATTTTTTCGTTCACTTTCAAGTGTGACTAAAATTTGTCGGGCCCCTTTGCCGTGCATTCCTGAGTCCAGGGAATGTGCTCTGAAACATCACACCACCACATCAGACTTGGTCGTTTTCATGCTTAGGTTAAAAGCCATAAATAGATGTTCTCAGACCGCACAGAGTGGCTCTTAACTTCCTCGTCCCATCCCAGGAATGAAACCTTGACAAACGCGATCTGTTCTGTGTGCTAGTGGGTGGCCAGTGGAGGTCACTGCCCTGCTGAAGTTGAGGGGGAACCAGTGTGAGTTTCACACCTCAGTCAAACAAGCCATGCAGGAGATACTATCTCCTCTAAACAAGTCTGTAATCTCTGTTCATCCATAGAGTGAGAATATGAGCTGAGAGACGGGTCTGCAGGTCAAATGCAACCTTAAACTATAGAGATTAAGGGAAAGTGTATAGGCGATATTAGCAGGAAGGAGAGTTGAAGAAGAATAGTTTGACTGAGAAATATGTTATCAGACCAATAGGCAGTGAGTCACTTAAGACACACTTTGTATTCGGAAAGCTTGCATTTTGGCAAATAAATTGGGTGTTGTAAAAAGTAGCATGTCTCCAGTTTTAAATGTGCTTCCATTTACTCTCAAACTAAATCCTGAAAAAATGCTGATAACTTCAAGGGTAACTATCGATGTGCCTGCAGGCCTTTGGGAATCTAAATAACTAATGCCTCAGGGCTATTAGTGTGTAAACTGCCGTGGTTTGACTGGCAGCCATGGAAGGCATCATGGAGACAGATTAGAAGGATGATGTCACATTAATATTATTTCAAGTTCATCTTGTACATAGATTACGAGGTGCATAGCTGGACATCATCGGAGACGTGTCTGGATATGAAATAATCTAGATGAGTTTCATTTGGCTATAACAAACTGTTCGGGAATGGATACTTTGTGTTGATTTTGAATAGTCAAAACATTTAAATGTTTTTACTTCCTGCCCTATAGTGCAATAGTTTATCACTTTTAAAGTGAGCATAATTTAAAGCCCATTTTATCCTTTAAAAGCATTATAAAACACATTGTGGTGAAAACAATTTGTTGGAACAATTTTCCACCACATCTCAGATGCTGTCACTTGATTGACACAACTTTCCAAGTTTAAGCTCAGGAAGATTGCAGATTGTGTTGTTTAAGCATATAAGGAGGGAAAAATCATAAATCATGTCAATAAGTTTTATGACTGTCAGCTTGCTTCCTTATGCCACATTACATACTGTATGTTTCTCTTGGTAAGACTAAAGTATTAAGATTCGTTACTTGCTGTTGTTGCCAATGCGCATTATAATGCTATAGAATTAAATCACTGTGTACATGAAAATGGATGTGATATGGATAAAAACGATGACATCATGAAAGATATACAAAATAAAAACATTGCAGTTGTGAGCATTTCCTCTATAGCTATTCATGGACAGGCACTTATTCAGTGGGATAAGAATGACTCTTAAGTTTGATTACCCTTAAGTTAAACATTGTATTACCCTTAAAGGAGTAGTTTAAACTTTTGCTGATAATTTACTCACCCCCATGTCATCCAAGATATTAATGTCATTCTTTCTTCAGTCGAAAAGAAATTAAGGTTTTTGATGAAAACATTCCAGGATTTTTCTCCATATAATGGACTTCAGTGCAACCAAACGTTTCAAGGTCCAAAAGACACTTTCAGTACAAACTGCAAACTGTTCAAAGGGCTTTAAACAATTCCAGATGATGAATAAGGGCCTTATCAAGCGAAACAATCCCTCATTTAAAAAAAAAAAACAATGTTTAAGTTTTATAAGCTCAAATGGTCGCCTTGCTCTGTTCTGTGATATGCGTTCATGATTCTCTTGTTTGAACTCGTTTATCAAAATGAACGAATCTTTTTTCGTGGTTAAATTTAGTGTGTTTAAAAGTGACTACAAAGATAATCACAATGCTGAAAATCATTTTCAAGTTTTGGATTTGAAATCATGAATAAATGTTTGTGGTATACAGCCATAAATCAGTTGAGCGCTGCAAACGCGTCATATGTGAGCCTGTGCTGCTTCTGCAATGCATACGCACTACAATACATACTGAAAAAGGAGTGTGAACCTGGCGTAAGATGAAGTAGCCAGTGTTTTACTGTACTGATGCAGGCCACACCAACATAAGTCATCCAACATAGTTGTAGAGGCTGCTTTGTGGAGACGCTGCCCAACTGCAACCTTACAAAGGTCTCATTCTGTAGTAGAGGAGGTTCAGGAATGTCCATGGAAGGTATTAGACAGTGGACATGTAAATATTTCCACATCGCTTCAGTTAAACTTCCTGGGGGCAGTTTTCCTTTGCTCTAAGCATTACATTTGAAGGAAATGAATCCTGGCACAAACTATGGAAGTGTATTTTCTATGTAAAGGGTTGGGTTTTACTGAAGTTTATAAGACGAGAAACATTTTAGAGACAGAAATGGAGTTGGGTGTATAGAAGTTCAGATGGATGACTCTGAGGATGAGTGCAGGCTTTAGGCAAGAGGCCAGTGCAGAGAAACCACTGGTGTGGACAGATAGTGAAGAGTTACATTAAAGGAGGAGGAGGGCCACCATATATGAAAGGTGCTTCATAAAATTTGTAAACGTAGAAGTCCTCATCACTTCTTTTTTCATCAGCTGACTTTAATGATGAAAATGTGGGGAGAACTTTGTGAGGAAGCTGGGGGAAGTACCCTCACAGAAACTTCTTTATGAGTTTCACGCACGATGCGCACCTGCAGAGACACACACGGTGTGGAAATGCACTGAGAGCTGCAGATAAACACTCAGCCACAGAGTGCCTGTGTTTGGCTGATCGTTGCACATAGGAAACTCTGTTTATTGAGCCAATCGCTCCTCATGGATTGAAAACACAAGGGCAGTTCATGAAGAAAATTAACAGGAAAGTAAAAAAAAGAGCATATGTTTCCTATAAAAGCATGAGGAAATGTGACCAAAATTTAAAAAAAGAAAGAAAAAAAAGACTGCACTGGCTTAGAGTGTTCTTATAGATATTCACATTTAACAGTTCTTCAATATCTGATCAATTGTTAGATGATATTCAGAGGTAAAGTAACTTATTTTATATATTGTTTGAATAAAAGCCATTCATTCATTCATTTGACCCATTCATTATGACACGGACAAAAATAAATTTGAAAGCATTTTAGTGCTTAGTGATTAGTGATTAGCAATAATAATATTCATCATTTTTAGATGATCACAAATGTATATATTTTTTTATAATAAATAAAAATATGTTTGTGACCATCTAGATTATTATTGCGATTAGTAATATATTTTTATTATTATTCATAATACAGATGTATAATAATAACAATAGCAATACTGTTCAATCTCCAATCTCCAATCTCACGCCCGCCTCGCCACAAAGATATAATGACACCATTCAAGCAAATGTTACAACACAATATCTAATTATTAATAAATCAACACTATTAAAGCTAGTGAACTATTCAAATACATTCATTTTAAATGCCTGCATTCAGCTTTCTGCATGGCACAACATTGATGTGACCTGATGCTAGCAAACTAGACAAAGTAAACAACTGTTTATGAACATAATTTAGCATTTTAAAATATTTGACATCTTTTATTACATACAGTGAGATTCTCACATGCGTAGAACTCATTTAGTGTGTGGTAATCCTTCAAATGGGCCTGGCAGCATGGCCATTAATCCACCATAAGAGATCATCTACTGAATATTGATGAACTGGAAACCAACACTAGGGCAATGTTAGACCTCTTGGACGGTAATATTCTGGCATTATATAAGTTAACATTTCCATCTTGACATTGCCAGGTGGTTAAGGGAGGTCTGGATGATGATTTGGGGGCCTCACATTAGGTTTGTTTAACTATGTTTAAATACATCCAGAAATATCAGGAAGGAACTATTGGGAATAGAGTGATTAGAGCCAATCTGGTGTTTTGACTCAAAATTTAAGAACAATCTTGTGGTTAATGATCATGATAGACCTGAGAACCTATTTGTTTACATAAAGTGAATGGATGATGCCTCCCAAATAAAATGCAACTTTTACTTTTCCCTGATCGTCAATGGAGCTTTTCCAAAATTATAACTCTTAATTTTTGTGGGAAGGCCATAATATACAATAATGACTGGAGTCATAGAAACTCTCAAAAGAGGGAAAACACTCTTTGAGACACGTGTGGAGAAATCAGCCTCACGTGATGGGAAAAACAGAGCCACAATATTTTCAGACTGTGTTACAGCACTATATCATACTTTTCATAACCACAAAATTATAAAAAAGTGGGGCTCATGGGTAGAATATAACACACTTTTAGCATTAAAATACAGTACTGAGTCATGGTCACCTCTCACTTTCATTGTATGGACGACAGCAGCTTAGACATTCTGTTAAATGTCTTTTTTTGTGTTCTATTCAAAAGCGAAAGTAAAAAAGGTTTGAAATAATATTGGTAAATGTTGGATTTTGTATTGAATATTAGTCAAATGTATATTTTGGGGTGAACTAAAAAATGTAAATTCTGTTTTTAAGAATTTGCCTTGAGATCTGAAAGTAAGGGTGTGCTCTGTCAACTAAGATCACAGTCTGTGGTCAGAAGAGATGAGCACTGGAGTGGAGGCACATGCAGACTGCCCGCTGACAGCATTCATTCGCAGCAGAAACAAAGTAAACATCTGTAATGTGATTAACATGCATAGCCTCAAATCTGCTCTCTTTGGTGCCTCGGAAAAGCATTTCTTAGCAACTTTCTTAGCTTCTTTCGAAGCTCTTCTGAAAAAAGTCCACCATCACTGCTAACGTTTAAAAGTAGGGGGTCAGTACTTTTTTAAATTAATTAAGCTCACTATGGCTGCATTTATTTGATAAAAAAAATGTGTTAAAACAGTAATCTTGTGAAATCCATCCACCCATCTTCTTCCGCCTATCCGGTGCAAGGTCGCGGGGGCAGCAGTCTAAGCAGAGGGTAGGAACGTAGAGTCTGTCAAGTATAAATAATACTATAAACAGAATTTTGTGCTTTTAAAGAACTCCAATTATTAAGAATTATTTAAGGTTTTTAAATTTGTGATACTGATCTTGCAAACTGTCTTTGTACAGACAATAAGATGTTCTTGCTTCCATTGCACAAGCACAAGATGCTGTTTGAATCATTCTCAAATCACGAGAAAATCACAGTGCTGCTGTCATTAAAGCAAAAGAGAATTACATTATGATAGTCAGTCATTTTTAATGCAACTTTGTACTCAAACTGTCAATACAATCATATAATTTGCAATGGGAAAATGCAAAACTCCTACTAGTTGGCCCATATTTTTAAACCTCTAGGGAGATGGTAAATCTACGCTATCGGACGACCAATTCGTACGAATTCGTACCATTTGTCTAAACCCACGTGATGGTTAGGTTTAGGGGCGGGGAAAGGGGTAGGTCATTCAAACGAATTCATACGAATTGGCCAATTCGTAAAATATGTACGATTTAGCAAAATCGTACTAATTCGTACGAGTGAGGTCGTATGAATTGTTACGAATTAGCCACTTTTTAATCATTTGTCGAATTCGTACGATTTGGTCGTGAGATCAGGTTGGGTAAATTGGTCAAAGAGAAGGGTTTTAGCTATAGTAACTAAATACTAATAAATACTATTAATGTGCCAATAAACTATTGCCTCACATTTAGGGTTTTTTGGTTCACGTTGACCACAGAAATGTGGCTGACACAGTACGACTATGTGAACTAAATGTGATTCCAAGCCTTGTCTAACACAACACAGACTAAATCAGCAGTCCTCTGGTCCTACGTCAGAAAGATGGTTTCCGACAATAAAATGCCTTGTGTATTATATAAGACAAAGACTGAAGGCTTGTACTCATTTTTTAATCAGATGTTCATGAGAAAATCTTTTGATTCCAGTGCTATCATTCTTGTGACACCAGAAACGGCTCATGGTGAAATGGGGTGCAAATATGAAAAAAACAAAATGCAAATAGGCAAAAACAACATGTGATTTGAGCTTTGAGAGGGCTAGGAAGATCTAATTCAGCATGTGGAATCAATTCATTCAATCATCAGTTCACTAGTGGCTGTAATTACAGCCTCAGGGAAAAATGGATAAACTTTATCATATGTAAAACAATTTTTTTTTCAGGCTTCTTGAGGAAAATTGGACAAATAACAACTCTGAGGAGCATTTAACTGTCATAATTTAACAGAACATGTATAAGAGAAACATTCCAACAGTACTTGATCTGCTGATCTCTGACTCCTTCCTCTGAAGGTTAAGTTTGGAAAGCCCAAACACCTAAATAGGAGAGAAAAAGTTAGCTGACATTAATTAACCAGTTTCAAACTTTTCTTTCGAAATTTCTAGCTACATCAGATTATTATCAGATCTCTAAAATTAATAATTAGAATTATTCAAGAATACTTTAGGCATTCAATCTAATTGCATGATCGCACTGTATATAAAAAAGGTACATACAGTACAAAGCCCATCCCCGAGCAACTCACAGTAACATGCCTGAATGAATCAGTATTTCTGAAGGAAACTGTTGAGTGAATGATTTAGCGATTCATAAATGCTTTGTCTGAAATCGCATAAGAGTAGGTACTTATTTTGTTATTTATTGTTACTTATTGGTTACTTCATGACCGCGAAAAAAAGTCTGTTCTATATAGAACAAGCATATGAATGTAATACAATACGTACAATATGTAATATGTGATCTACCAGTGTCAGTTATGTCACTTCACTGCCATTCACAAATCCTCTCCTGCCTCATGGGATAGTAAAGTGTCCATTGAATGCATAATTCAGAACCTCTCCAGAAGCAATAGGTCATCTGGGCACTTTTTGCCTACTCTTTTATGAGTATTGTGAATTTGGACATACTTCTTTTGTCACATTCTGTTTTTCACCAATATATTAGGGAAGTATGTGATTTCGGATGCAGCCATAGACTTAAATTCCTGAATGAATCATTGTGTTTCAACAAAGATGAATGAATTATTGAATGAATTATTTAATGACTTATTCATAAAACATCTCTTGTCACCACCTGGGTTAAAAGAGTCACTGAAAAATCATCACCACTATTATTTTGACCGAAAGTAGTCTGAAAAACAAATAGAAACAGTTGAAGTGATACAAACAGTTGCTATGTTTCCATCCATTTTATGTGAATTTTGGGATATTGCAAAACAAAATGCTGGATGGAAATGCCAAGATGTGAATAAATTATAAAAACTTGCAAATATATATATATGAGCTCATTTTAAAATGGCAATTTGGTTGGAAACAGTCCGAGTGCTGTTGGACTGTTTTTTCAGCGCTCTTTAATAAAGATTTTCAAAGTAGAACTGATTCCTTCAAGTCTTTCTCTAACCTGAGCAGCTTTACAGTGAAGTGAACACAGCCTGACCCCATGCACAGAGGAAGGGTGTGTCAATGGAAGGATATACAGCAGCAGAGGGTGGAATATAATGGGACCTTTTTTGTGCCACATACCAGTAGCTTTAATTTTTGCTAAAGAATTGAGGCAACACAGAAATTCCTGTGTCAAGCTTTGCTGAAAGTACTGATGTCATTCCCCTACCACAAATTTTTTTTTTTAAAAATACGTCTGTTTTCTCATCGAAAGTTAGCTTCTGTCACATTGGATGTACAGTATAGTGAGAGCAATTAACATTTTCAAGAATATTAATATACAAACAGAAAATCCAATAACATGCCCAGGCTTATGACTTAAAGGTCTGGTTGGATATTTAATGTTACAATAACTACACAGTTTTATGAATTAAGAAACCCGGTACCCCATCATAACTAAACTATGTGGGTCTTGGGTCTGAAAAAGTCTTTTGGTTTGGGTGAAGTCAGTGAACAGTCAAACAAGAATAATGACCATCTGTAAAGATGTGGTGATGATAATATAACTTAGACATTTTATTTTTTCCCTGTGGATTTTTAAACCTGTCGTTTGGAGGTTTTGGTACCATGCGTGTATGCCGGCTTGTCACAAAAGGAGAGAATATCTATAACTTTACATATAATTCTTCAGGCAGGTCTGCATGAGACCATTTAATATGGTTTTCAAACTATGTCATTAAAAGGCTTATCCTACAATATTTCTATCATCGTAACTCATGACCTTATTTCCATTTAAAAAGACTCAGCAGAGTGTATTTCATCATGGCTGTGCAATAAATACTCTGTGAAAACCAATTCCTTTGGCTGGTTTATTATATTTTAAAAAAAAGTTCAGCTACAAACATTGTTTGTGATTCTTTATGTCATTGGAGTTTTACAGAATGATTTCTAGTTCAAATTATTTATGAAATAGTGATATAGCAGTACAGGAGCTCTAATACACGAAACCCTGCTGTAAGTTCAAATCTGTTTATATCTATTTTCTGTCCTGTGACCACACTGGTGAATGCGATTTCACTAAATACAACCAATATATTTATATCAAAAACTTGGAAGCACAGCTGTTTCTTCTTTAAACAAATACATATGAATTTTTTCCAAACTTCAATAATCTTTGGAAATAATCACGTAATCATGGTACAAGTTCAGTTTTACTATCCTCATGCTGAGTTTCACATAATATACAACCTAAATATTTACAAGAAACATAAGGTCGAGGTTCTTGTTGAATAAAACCCCCTCCCAATAAAATGTATGTGTTTGGGGGGACAAAAGCGTTACTGGAAGTTAGGCAGCAGGGAATGGAAAGTGAAAACGGAGACAGCATTAATGAATGACGGGTATGTGCCAACCATGGTCCATATTCAAACTTGGAAGACACAGCAGGAAGAGCAGCTCCTGAAGTTATACAGTAGAGTCGTGGGGGCTAGTTAGTTACGTAGGACTACTGAGTCTGAGGTTAGTCTTTAAAGGTGAATACTAATTGGTAATTTTAACAGTAATATAAAATTATTCCATTTTATAATTATTAAACAAAAGTTATATATATTTATAAATACATTTGTATATATTTTATTTAAAATATTAATATTATGAAACATATGTGCAATATTTTAATATTACTAAATGAACATGGAAGACATCTTCATTTTTTCAAAATATATTCCATTTAAGATCAATTGCCAGACCCCCTGCAGTACTGGATGCCCAAGGAAAACTTGTTTTATTACAGGAAACATGAAATGAAAAGAGAACATGGAGAAAACTCATGCTTCAAGGCTCTGAGCTGTGCCCCCCTGGATTGAAATTTCACTTTATTTCACTCATTTAACATTTTTTTGATGGTTTTAATTGTCCTTAAGTCATACCTGATAGATTTCTTCTAACCTCACCTAAGTCTCTAAGCATCTTGTCTTGGTTTGTCCAGGCCCAGAACCTCTATTATCTCTTTCAGCAGGGATGCAAGTAGACTAGCAATTACATAATGAGCTTATAAACTGCAAAAAGAAAAAGAGAATAGAAAGAGGGCTCCGTTCCATTCCATTGGGCTCCTCACCATGTCCCATAACAGAATGCCAGGAATGTCCTGAAATCTCGCGTTCCAGGGGGTCACCACAGGAACAACATGGCGTCAGTCCAGCTGAGAACAAACAGAGCAGTTATTGTTCTATTACTCAGCGATCCGTCAACCCCCTTCAAACGCACACAAACATATGCAAACAGTAAAATCCAACAATTTTTGTTTGAGGCAATGGCTTGTGTGCAGCAGCAGCTCCCCATGGGACGCAGGTGATGATATCTGGAAGATCAAATTCAGCGTTGCATATTATAAATCAGCAGCTCGTCCTAAACCCTTGTTAAAACTGGCAGCTTTTAAGAAGAGCGTGAGACATGACAAAAAAAAAACATAAAATGATCATTGCAAAATGATTAATTGTGAGCGGTGGTGTGGATCTTTTCTCACAGCTGCCTTTGCAAAACTATATTTTGGATAATTGTCACGAATAACATCAAGAAAGCAATTTAGTCATGATGTATGAGTCCTGTAGGAAGACAAGAGACAAAATGTGCATAGTTAAGAAATACCAGACACTGAATGAAAAAAAAAACCATCATACGGAACGCATCATTAACTTGTCAGCTGAAATGACATCATGTAGACCTTTCTCAAAGTCACAAAATCTTAAAGCATAATTTAAATTATGTGAACAGTGAACTTTATCAGTTTTAATGCTGTAAGTGGTTAATGCTTTACTAACCAATGAACTAACAACAAATATATTGTTTATTAAAAATTTATGTTTTTTGTATTAAAAAAAACATTTATAAATCCAGTTTGTTATTTTCTACATGCATTAATTTTTTTTACATTTAAATTTGTAGATATTAATGTATTACAATAGTATTCAAAGTGCCTTAAAGGCACAATATGCAAGTTTTTTTTCGCCACAAGAGAGCGAAGTTTCCAACCATAACAAAGGCGTAGGTTTATGACGCAGTGATGAGCTGAATGACGGATAAGTGCAAACATTCATGTTTTTTAACATTACAGTGGTATAAGCAGGTCACAAAGATATCACACGCTAGTCCCGCGCATATAAAGGAATAAGGAAATTTAATTCTACCAAACTACCTGCAAGTGCTGGATTACTCATACAGGTCAGTTTATTAGACGAATTAAACTTGTGAGGTAACACAGCACTGCTTCACTTGGTCCAACGTTACACTATCACACAAAACTGCATTTAAATGTATGTTGAACGTTATAATGTTTTCTACGTGTTAGTTTGTTTGCTATACAAAACTAGCAGTAAGCTAGATCAACATTAGAATAACATACTGACCATATTCTAACATTTCATCATGGACGTGGAGCTCTTGGCATCTCAAAAACGCTGCGTTGATTGATCCTCATTTTAGTTCTCCTTGTTTGTCCCAAAGTCTGCTTGCAATAGTTTATGTTTGAAAGAAACAAGAACTGAGTGTTACTAAATGTTACACACACTATGCAGTTGCCGTGGTTACGTGGCTATGTATTAACATAAACCGACGAGACTTTGAAGTACACAACTGCGGGAAATATATCACACTGTACAAGTGATTTTTTTATTACAAAATTCTTACATATTGTACCTTTAACCGATTTAGAAACAAGAATGACATTTTATTTTTTTTTTGATTCATGATACCTAATGCATTACTTAATTTTGACAAATTTTATCTTATTTTAAACCCAACAAATGCCCTTTTGTGAAATTAAATCTTAAGTTGATTTATTTTTTGTTTGGGATTTATGTCTATTTTACAATGAGGCTATTGTATTTATATAACAGTACATACAGTACATCAATACTGTTTTGTGAAAATGTTTTGATTGCAGTGCAAAGTTTGTGAAAGCATTTTGCGAGCATGAAGAATAAGAACCATGAAAAGTAGCTATTTTAAAGCAAGACAAACAGAAGCATAAACTACTATACAAAGAGCCGCAGTCACTCTTGGTTAACGTTTTACGCTATCAAAGGTCAATGCTTCAAATACACCCTGACATCACCTAGACTGGTGGTCCAGACCTGCGACAACTTTCTAGAGAGCAGACCTCATGGCTGCCGATTAGCAGAGAAATCACTGACATCACTCTCCCTCTGGGCATCAAACTCAATTGTGTAAATGACTGCAGTAACTGCTATCTAAGAAGACCAAGTACTCCAACAGACGCTTGATAAGTTAAATTTAACATGGTGTATTTCTTTGGCTGCTCAGTATACCTCCCTGATGGTCTAGTTCAAATGACTGGGTGGCTTTTACCATGTGCAGTATGAACACAATGAGAATTGTTCACTGAAATATGCATATCTCTAGAAGTGTGTGATAAAGGTTGTCTTCCATGTTTTTAGGCATGTATTTCTAATATTTTTTGAGTAAACCTACAATTTTAAGCTGTTTTATATGAGCTTATAAGCTATATATAGGCTAACAATGGATATTTGCATTCAGAGGTTACACCTTTTGGGGGTAGGAGACCGTTTGTCTAGAGGCCGCATTCCTTTGTGTGCCAGTTATCCCTAAACTATTAAAAACCTTATTACCTTTTGTTTTACTTATTTGGAAATGAGACGTTTGTACCAATGCCAAACATGTATAAAACTCGATGATAATAATTCAAATTAAACCATTTCGATTCTTGGGTGAGTTTTTGGTGATCTTCGCATGGGAGGTGAGGGGGAGAAATGTAGATTCGACAGTTAACATCACACTGTTTCCCTCAACAAAAACCCAAAAGGATTTTTCCATCAGTAACCAGACAGTTTCTGGTCTCATTGACTTCCATAGTAGATACTGTCTGGGGAGTTGTAAAATGAGCCTATTTTTCCAAAAGATGCCTCCTTATTTGACTTAAAAATAGATCAGACCAAATGTACACTTGATGATTTATAGCCGTCATCTAGACTTCAGCGTTTTAAACTTAAGACCGTTTTACAAGAAATACCCCAAAGCCAATCTCTGACAGACAGCTCTATCTTCTCTGAAAGTATTTAATGTCACTGAAAGGCACTTCAGCAGGTGGGACAAAGAAATGGTGGGTATACATATGACTAAATACATTATGACTGGGATGACAATGAAATGAAATCTCTGAGATTTGACCTGAAGAGGTCTCTGCTTCATTGTTCTTTCTAAAGACTTTGGATGGTGGCAGACTGCTGATATTGCGCCAGGGGCCACTAGATTGTTGAATGATTAATATCAACCGCCTAAAAACCTCTAGAGAAAGCCTGGGCCACATCTGGTCATTCTCATGATGCCTAAAGTGTAGAAAGAAATTCAAAAATGCAATAAAATTGATTGAGGTTGTTCTTTTCAAAATAGAGAAATTAGCATGGTGGTATTCTTGCGTGTGCATTGTAATATTTCAGTGAATGAAAACACACTTATTCCAGGAAAGAATACTCCGTCTATAAAACTATTTTTCTCTGTCTGAGACTGATTGAAAATGTTTACATGACCCTTGTGGCTACTTTAGTGATTATGAGATGGATTTTAGTCCATTTGATGTTGTTTCCCAGTGCTGTTTTTGATCCATTACAAACAAATGTTGTTTTTTTTTGTTTTTTGTCACAGTCTACGCAGACAATCTTTTTTTACTCCTCCTCTTTGAGAGGTCTGGGCTCCTCCTGCTTCTGTGGCACTGTGCTTTGAGGGGTTTTATTCTATTTTAAACTGAAATGTGTATATTTGTCCCAAATAGTCCTCTGCAAATGTGCAGTACCTAAATAGCATTTCAACCTTTTGCACTTTCACATCTCCATTTGAACATACTTACCTCTCTCCTTGTGCTCTGACATGTTGTGTTCTCAGGGTGTGTGTGTGTGTGTGTGTGCTCTCTCCTTCCACTGAACTCAGTGGCTCTCATCATAAAGGTATCTTTGTGATAGCCTAAGGTCTAATGTAAAGCAAGGGGGCCAGCAGTTGCAGCTGTCTTACTTTCCTTGGCTGGCCTGATTTTTGAGACTCTCTAACACCACGGACAGCCTAGTTATGCAAACACGTCTATCAAAAGACTCTTGGCCCTGTGGAAAAACAGTGCTCCAAAAAGTCATGTTTTCTCTTCCCAGAGGCACTGTAAGTATCAAGCCAGGAAAAAAGGTAAAGTCTGCCTTTTCTAAACCAGATCTGAATGATGAACGACCGGTGAAGTCTGATTACACATAAAATGATTTGAATGAGCTGGTCCTTTTTTAGTGAATAAAGCAGTGTGAGTGTGACCAGTTTAGTCCAATTTCCAAGTTAATGACGCTTGGGTGGCTGTTTTTAGTGAATCAAACACATACAGAAGAACCAGTGTAATCTGATTCCTGACAAATGAGTTTCTGAACGAAACTGTTGTGAAAATGATTTAGCGATTCATAAAGGCTGCATCCGATATCGGCTGCATCTGATATTGCATAAGTAATTACTTAAATGCCGCTAAAAAAATATGTTATATATTGTATGAATGTTATTTGGACATATTATATCCACCATGCTGTCATGTTACCTACCAGTGTCAGTTGCATCACTTCACTGCCATTCACAAATCCTCTCCTGTGGCCTCATGGGATTGTAAAGTGTCCATCGAATGCACACTTTAGAATCTCGCAGGAAGTAGTTGGTCATCTATAGGCACTTTTTGCCTACTCTTTTATGAGTACTGTGAATTTGAATATACTACTTTTGTCACATTCTGTTTTTTGCCTATATATATATCATGGAGGTATGCAATTTCTCAATGAATGACTCAAATTAGCCCGCTTTTTTTTTTTAAGTTAATCAAAAACATGTGCAATCAGTATGATTCCCAAACAAATGATGGTTCACTGTATGAACTAATAGTTTTTAATAAATCAAAATCATGCTGTGTAGTCTAGTTCCTGGGAGAATGAATCCTAGGATATGGTTGTTTTTAGTTAATCAAACACATACAGCACAGCCATTGTAGTCTGATTCCTGAACGAATTAATCTAGTGAGACGATTCTTTTTAGTAAATCAAAACCAAACAGTGTGACCAGTGTAGCCCAACTCCTGAGCGAATGACTCCGATTCTTTCTTACAGTTTACTGCAAATTTTTACTTTGTTCTGTATTATACTGTATTAAACCTTAACATTGTTAAAAAATGTTCTTCTTTTCTGTTCCACTGGGAAAAAATGGCAACATAGTTATAACGGCATGGCAGAATTTTTATTTTTGGTTGAAATATTTCTTTAGTGGTAACACAAGCAAAAACAGAGCATTTATGGTTGAAGCCAGACAGAGTTAAAGGATTGCAGACAGAGGGCTGTGGTTAAGATTATTCTAGTGATTGGTGTGGGAAATTGGTCAAGGAGTTTTATTTTTAGATTGTTATCCGGATTTGGGTCTCAATCTTTAATATTTGTTCATTCTTAAGTGACAGCAGCGCCGCAGCCGGTTTGTTTTCATAGCACTGGTCCGACAATCCTGGAGACAGTGAGTGCCCCTGTTTCTCCTCCAGATGCGTGCTAAGGACCAATAGACAGGAGAAGTCTTCTCATCTAATTGAAGTCAATAACAAGTGAGGAATGTTTCTCCACTTTTTGAAGTTTTTCTTCAAAAGCTCACAGGATCTGTTGGGGGAATGTAGAACATCACTTTAGGGCTGCAGTAATCTGGCCTCATGGGCCAGAAGGCAGAAAACATTCCAGAAATTTTTCCCAGTGACGATGATAATGACCTTAAGATCGAAATTTGCATACAGGTACGCACTGTTCAGCGACCCGCTAATGTCTTCATATAATGAGTCAAGGAGAACCCCTCTGCCGACTATAAATGATATAGGTATAACTGTTTCAATTGGTTGTACTTCCAGGAAAGTGTTTCTGAGTATGATTCAAATCTTTCCAAATTGTAGCTCTGCACAAACCTACAAGAGCCTGAAAAGTTTACATCATAAGAATCAAAACCTAACGTGTATGAAACACTATCAGTCAGATGTCTTTTTGAGGACATGCCAGGCTTTTTTTCAGCTCTTCCAAATCCTTAGATGGTGTGTAGACATGCGTGTTTCGGCCTTGTTTTCACTTTCTCAGCCTTTGAATTGTTACGAAGAGAATCATTCTCAAATAATTATTTTGTTTTGTTATTTGGAGAAAAATCTAAAGAGACGTAAAATCCCAGGCTTAAGTTAAACACGCAAACGCTGCATTCCAGCAAAGGCGGCCGGTCCCAAACGAATTCATTTCAACACCTGATCTTGTTCTGTTGAAACAGCTTGGACCCTCATATCACACATATTTTCAGTTTTACTCCCGTTTGAGGCCAGTGGGTGCCTCTTTAATCTGTGACCTCGCCATAGACCTCGTGTAAGTTTGTTGACTCCCACTCTTCCCTTTCTCCAGGCATTCAGACGAGTCTCTGTGCGAGTGTCAGGTCATGTATCCCTCACCTGCTCCGTGGGCAAGACAAGCAGATCCCTGTTGACACATGCTATAGTCAATGTATTCAAGCTGACAGTCTAATGTGCTGGATTAATGTGTGCGCTGGGTGAGATGGATAGATGGATGGGTGAATACATGATTCTCTCCCATCTCCCTTCTTCCTGCATGCCTCATTTGGTCCTTTTTAAGTGTCTTAAGTTTGGCTTGTCTGGTAGACCATTGATACTATGAGAAGAAGTGCAGCAAAATTAAAATCATGCTACATTACAACCATTAGTCAAAAAAATTAAGTAGTACTCCACCCAAAATAATTTAATAATCATTTAATCATTAGAAATCATTAATCATCTTCATGTCATCCCAGATAATTTATCAACTGAGGTTGTATGGATTACCATTGTGTTCGTTTTCGTGGTTTTTGAAGCATCGACTATCCACTTGCATTATATAGACTCACAGAGATAGATTATTTTTCTAAAATCTCCATATGTATTCCACTGAAGAAAGAAACTATCAAACATCTGAGATGGCATGAGGTTGAATTAAATCCAATGGGAGTAGGAAAACTCAGAAGAGATAATATGATACAACCACAAACGAACCAAAACACCAAAACATCTTCTTTTTTAAGAAAGACTTAAAGGGATACTCCACTTTTTCGGAAATAGGCTCATTTTACAACTCCCCCAGAGTTAAACAGCTGAGTTTTACCATTTTCGAATCCATTCAACCACTTTTCTGATATTTAGAAGAATATCTGTAACCAGACAGTTTCTGGTCTCATTGACTTCCATAGTAGGAAAAAAAATATACTATGGAAGTCAATGAGACCAGAAACTGTCTGTTTACTGATATTCTTCTAAATATCAGAAAATCGGCTGAATACATCTGAAAATTGTAAAACTGAACTGTTTAACTCTGGGGGAGAGGTAAAATGAGCCTATTTCCAAAAAAAAGTGCAGTATCCCTTTAAGTGACGTTCTCTTAACTCCAAGTCTTCTAGAGTTGTGGCCAAAGCTGATTCGAAAGACCGCTGTTCGCCAGCAGCATCTTGTTTGTTTTCAAGTAGCAGGGAAATTAACTATTGGAAATCACGGCGCCGAACTGTCACAAATCTGCTGTCATTGTGTTAAGCCCACCCACTAACACTATACACGATGTGATTGGCCTGAACAGAGTTTGTTTTTTCCACTTTGAAAGCCAACGAAGAGTTGCTACCACACTGGCTGCAAAATCATTTTTGCTGCCGCTAGGGTGCATCTAGATTTATTGGCTAAATTTAGGCCATTTAAACCAGGAATATGTAACATACAAAATGAGTTTCTTGTTTGTCTTCCAACGGCTACAGATTTCTTTAGAGGATTTGTCAAGAGTGCAGCTTTACTGCTGGCCAAGGTCTCTCTCAGTTGTGACATCTGACCCAAACGTTCACCGATGCAAGATTTTGCGAAAGTGACAGAATTATGTCTTTGATTTCACTCTCCCCTGCAGTCTGTGTGAGCTTCATATTTGATCTCAGGTCAGTGAGTTGAGGGGAACAAGTCTCCTCTTTGTGCCTGGCTTCAGCTTTGAACGGTCTCATACTTCTACAGACAGTGCCAGAGCAAAGTGCCAGTAGCCCTGACCTGTCTGGCTGATGCCAAGCGGGACTTCCAAACATCGTATTGTTGTAATCTTAAGTCCCTTAACTGCCTACTGTGTTCTTGTAGCTCATTGGTTGTTCAGAAACGCACTCCTTATTAGAGCATGAAGTTACGTTGTTAACTTTAGTTGTTGTTCTTGGAAGTCGCTTGCATGCTCATCGCACGTCGGAAAAACTGTCGTCAAGTTCCGGAGCAAGAGTGCAGCAACCTGATATAAGTCTGTGCTCATGAATGTTACACTGTTGGTGAGTGCGCTGTGAACTGTAACTTATGTGCCAGTGTCCGAAGAACTTCGGTAAAACTTGTGAAAGCATCTCCTTGTCGTGGCTCATTCCACCCACGTTTCCATGTGCATTAATACATAGCAACAACACAACAGTATTAATATAAAACATTGGTTCTTGAAAGCTTTATTTCTGTCCTGAAAAGCAGGCACTTAGAAACACCATAAACCAGAACTACAAAATGCAACATAAAAATAGATTTATGGGACTTAACACATATTTACAAGCCCTTTGAGATATTATTAATGTTTATATAAAAATGAAAAATTAAATAAAAATGTAGTAAGCTAAAAATGATGATATGATCTTTCCATAGACCACACTGTCGGAGGTTTTCCTTGATAGTTTGGAGACCGAGCAGGGAGGATACCCAGTTGCATTACTCCCTTAGTAAGAACTGGCTGCAATTCAGCATCTCACACACCAGGAAACAGCCTCAAAGACTTCCAGCTTACGCTGAAAGAACTGAGGTAAGTGCACTAAAGCCTCGCTGATCACTGTCTTTGTCAAAATAGGAGAACAGGCCATTAAAACATCCTCCCTCTATTAAAACATAAATCTGATGATCTCGAAGCAACTTGGAAGCTTGTTAAGCCACAGAATGAAGAAATTAAATAGTAATCTTGACTTTATATCTTACAATTGCAAATGTATTTAACGTCTCCCAATTGTGATCTCACTATGTGACTATATTTCGCAATTTCAACTTTTCCTCGTTATTGTGACTATCATAATTGAAACTTAATGTCACGATTGTGACTTTATATATCACAATGTGACATTGTTTCTGTTACGGATATGCAAACACGGGAGAGGAAGATCGATGATGAATAGAGATTGATCTAGTTAATGCACGCATGTGCAGTCCCAAGCGTGCTTTAAAAAGACACTCTTTTTATGAGAATCGGTGACACGATGACACGATGAATTTATCAATTTGCATTTTGCTCTTTTATTTAGAAGATGGGGTTTATTGCTTTTCATTAGCATCAAATGCTCAGAACAGTTAGCACATTTTTCCTGACCTTTCCCTGCACAGGGAACACTTACATAATCACCCATTGGCCTTTTCAGTATATCACTATGTCTTGCCGTGGTTATGACTTCCATTGTGGGAATCTTAATAATGCATAGAGCCAATAAGCAGTTGTTTTTTTTATTAACTAGAGATGATGGTTATGAGCAGTGTGTGCTTTCACGCTGTTCTGTCCTGTTGGGTGTCAGACACTCCCTCTGGCAGCTCAATGAGGTGTTAATGCCGCAGTTGAACTGATTGGACCGGGGACCTTTCAACGGCTCTCAGCCCCACCATGGTGGTGATGTTTTTATGTTTTGTAGGGTTTCATGTCAAACACATAAGTAACACCTTTTCAGGACCATACCACGCCTTGTAGAGAGAACACTGTTAGGTACGCTGTGAGCACAAAGAATTGCCTTGTTTTTGCCCCTACATTTTATTATGTCTTGTTGCTTACACATTCTTTACCTTCTTGTGGTGCCGATGGGGGGTACACTATAAAAGCACTGGTTTCCTTCTCATGCAATCCCAACGGTTTCCTGTGCTGCATAAGTGGCATTTGTGTGTTGTGTTTTCACATGTTAAAAAAAAAATTGTCAATGGGGTCCATCAACTGTTTGATTAACCATATTATTCAAATATCTTAGAAATAAATTCATACAGGTTTGGAACAACTTAAGGTTGAGTAAATTATGACAGAAATTTTATTTTTGAATGAACGATCCCTTAAACTCCACAGAGAACTGCAATATGACCTAAGAGTGCTTGTCTGCACTGTAGCACTGCAAAGATTTACACCTTGCGAGCCATATTTAAGTACAAAAATTCTGTACCTTAGTGTGAGTTCCGAAAAAGGAAGCACTTCAACCTGTTTTGTCAGAGGTCATGCTCTAAATGTTTGCTCATACATTACTTGCTGTCATTCCTCACACAGATTAATGACACTGTTCACAAGGCCTAAACTCTTGCGGTACTGAATACTGGCTGAACTGAAGACATGCACGTTCATGACATTTCATTTTCGTTTCATTTCTTTACTTTTCGTTTCAATTATTTTTGTCAATTCTTGTCATTTCGTTTCTTGTTTCATTTTCATTTAATTTCCCTGGACCCCACTTTGAAAACATATGAGTTAGAATAATATACTGCAGTTTTTTGTTTAGTTTTGTTTTATTTTCTTTATTGGGATTTACAGTTACAATTACAATCCTCTTCCCCATCCCCTCCCCCTTTAACAACACACAAAAAAGGCAGTAACAGCAAGTGAAGAGCTTTCCCCAGCAGTGACAAAGAAGAAATCCAGTATTCAACGTTTGCATAGTCCAAAAGTACTTTAAACATTTTTTTCCAAGGGTTGTTTTTTATATAATTTAAGCCATTTATGTGTGCTTGATTTTATATTTATTTTTCAAAAGGTAGACAGACATTAAGGACATGATCCTCTCTTGAGCCTTGTTAACTGTGGTGCCCTTTGAAAGCTGTGGCTGAGTGAAACCACAAGCTAATTTTTCTGTTATATAACCGTGGACTGAATAGAAGCACACTTTCAAAATCATCATGCTGCTTTATGCGCTGGTGAACCTCTTCATTTAGCAAGTCAAACACATTTCCATGCTGCTCAATCAAAAGAGCAAGATTAATTTGAAGCCAAAGCTCAAACGTTTCCACCTCAGAGTGGAATCAGATGCTCCTCTGAGCAAAAAAAAAAAAAACTTCAGGTGGGGGACACTCTGCTATGTTATTTTCAAAAGCTAAGAAGCAAAGAGTCATCTAATATGTTGGGTGGCTCTGAATGTGGCTAACAACATTGGCAGAAGGGCAGGAACCTAAACTAACAAGTCTAGCCTTAGCCACGAAAGTCAAACACCGGCTAAAATAACATCGCCTAACAGTGCAAATCAGACACCAGGTTTTATTACCGTGGGGCCCTCTGTTCTCAGATTCTCTCATCGAGTCCAATTGACCCACCCCGGCAGGCAGTGAAGGTGATATGTTTAAATGTTAATTTATTAGTGGAAAAGGTCAATTGTGTATCTGTGGACCTGTGTCATGCAGAAAGAAATTGCAAGGGAAATATACAACAACACAAGATGGGCCCCATTGCATATCTACTGGACATGGATGGAATGTACAGGGATGTTTTTTGAGCACGGTGGCCAACAGAGAGAGGTATTGTGCTGGGAAACCTGGCCAGTCTAAGAGAAAAAGCTCAGTAAGCTCCAATGCTTAGTGCCTGATCAAATCAAAATAAAAACAAAAAAGGCAGGGGTTTAGGGTGACTTATTGAAAAAATCATTGGAAAAAAACTTAATGAATAGTTATATTTAAATAGCATGTTTATATATATTTTCATTTCATTCTTCAGAAACATTTGTCCATTAGACATCCTGTTTACTTCATATTTTGTTGCTTCCAGCTGGTGGGACAGTTTTTAAAATGAGAATTTGCGCAATTGCGTAACTGAGATCCTCCAAGATACCCGCTGGAACTCTTTGTAATGGAGTCTCCCCAACACTGTGGCACGTTGAGAACGAAGACGATGAGGATGTGCTCGTGGATTGATGTTATTCCAAAGCAGCACTTAAAAGAGCAAAATCTGCAAGCGACGTGTTTTCTTTTTACCAAAGCCAGCTCATTAAGACAGACTGAGCTTCCAGGAAGAGATAGTTTATGGAAGACTGTTCCTTAATATGTGTCCTTGATCCCTATACACATTAGTGGCATCTCTGGAGATTCCTACTGGTGAGAATTCTGGTGTGGTGAAGGATAAGCAAGATCTAAACATTGCTGATTTGCCATGTTGATCTTTCCTACTGTCTCTGGAATCTCTTTTGATGACAGTGTTGTTCCTGGCAAAGCATTTGAGTAGGTGTTTATATTTTCCAAGTTGACCACTTTTGTTTCATCTTTATGTAGATGCTTCATCACACTTTCACTATTAGAGAGGTTTCAGTTTCATCACAAAGATATGGTGGTTAGAAAAAGCACATATTTATTTATTTTGCTGTGGCCTGTGTTATTTGTGTCAGATCTCTTGTCCAAGTTCTGAAGATAAAGAGACAGAGAAGCATTTCATTACATTTGAGCCAAGTATGTGTGCGAAGAGAAGATCAACAAAATTCCAGCACAAATTATGCACACAATTTACTGTGAGATTTAGTCATTTGCAATAACAATGAAAAAAAGTTTCTAAAATATCATATTTTATTCCTTTAGATGTTGCTTTGTGCTATTTAAGTCTTAAAAATGCTGAAGATGTGGGGAAAATATTGATTTGTGTTTTTGAGTAATAAATAATAATTAAAAATCGCAAATTTCTTCCATATAAGGAACTATACAGATTCTTTTAATTGTATTTATTTATTTACTGTATGTATGTATGTATATACAGTATGTACACTCTAAAAATGCTGGGTTGTTTTAAATCAATCTTGGGTAAAATTTGGACAAACCCAAACTTTGGGTTAAAAATGTAATTTAAAACGATAACCCAGTTACTGGGTTTGTCGATATTTGATCCAAATCTGGGTTGAAATAACCCAGAGTGTATGTATGTATGTATGTATGTATGTATGTATTCATTCATTCATTTGTGTATTTATTTCTTTATTTGTTTGTTTGTTTTACCAGATTTAAATTTTGACAATTTTCTCAAATATCAGATATGTATCAATTCATTACTTGTGCGTCATCAATTTGTAATTAAAACACTTTTCTCTTTATTGCAACAGAACTGGGCAGGTTAAAATCTAATCCATGGAACCATGTTGAATTGGTTCATAGATATAAAAGTCAACAAATCCCAATGTTACAGGGAATAAAAGGTCTTTATTTGTGCATGTCATGTAATATCCATGCCCTTGCACCCAGTTTATGGGTTGTTGTCTGAGCTCTCTGCTTGAAATATTGCATTGCAGGGAGGGGTGAGCTCTGCTTCAGGAGGAATTTGGAATCTGACCTTCAGAGAGGTGAACTGGATACAGTTTCAGACAGTGTATGATCTTTTCACCTTAATGTCTGAAGTGTGTAAAATTCCTAGGAATGCCAGTTTGGATGGAGCATTTTTAACCTCAATAGGGGTGTTATTCTAATTCTAAGGTACATAAATTGTGTCATCTTTCTGATGTCACTCAATTGTTTTCTTTGCTATATTCTTTCCATTCATGTGTAACACACTTTGTATTCAGCCACACATTGATTTTTATACCTAGATTATTCCCACCTCCATTTCACTCATGCTTTGATTTTTTAAATTTAATTCCCAATGTTTATGTATATAGAGACAGCAGTATAGGGTCAAAGGACAAGGATTTGTTAGTGTTTAAATTTGTTAACTGTAATAACAAAGCTTGGGCTTTGCTGCTTATAATATAAGCTGTTCATATGGCACACTGCCCTTATAATGCTTTTATAGGATATTGCAAAAAAAATGTACAATACTTGTTTGAGTTCTGTAAGATTTTGATGTTTTTTAAAGAAGGTAATACTTTTATTCAGCAGTGATGCATAAAAATTATATGATGTTGTCAAAGATTTCTGCTTTAAATGAATGCTTTACATTTGAACTTTCTATTATTCAAAGAATCCTGAAAAAATGTCACAGTTTCCACAGCACCACTACTAATAAGATTATTAATATGCAGCAAATCAGCATACAATGATTTCAGAAGGATCATGTGACACTGATGCTGAAAATTTAGCTTTGCCATCACAGGAATAAATTGCTTTTTTAGATTAAAATGGAAACCCGTTTTTAAATGATAAAAACAAAAACAATATTACAGATTTTAATGTATTTTTGATCAAATAAATGCAGCCTGTGGAGCCCTTTGATCATGGATGGATGCACTTTGATGGAAAAGAGCCATTCACTGCCATTTTAAAGCTTGGAAGAGCAAGGACTCCTATTAATTTGTAAACTCCTATTATTAATATTAATATAATATATTAAGATATATTAATAATATTAATAATATTAACTCCTATTGTATTCGTCTGAAAGAAGAATATCATGATGGCTTGAGGGTGAGTAAAATTTCCATTTTTGGGTGAACTATCCCTTTAATTCTTATGTTCTTTAATATATGAATTGATTCCTTTGCGTGGGAAGTGTTGAATTCAAAACATTGGTGCAAGGCTCTTTTGGGAGATTTTACAACACAGTTAGCATACAGAGAGTGATATCCTGAAGCAGCAACAATTACCTATCCATTTCTAGGCCATGTTCACAAATCACACACATCATGTCTGAGCGCAGAGGGAGGCTGGCTTTCCACACGCTCTCTTCACAGCATTCAGACATTCAGTAGCTCACTTTCCACATCAGATATTTGCAACTCCACAGGGGATTGTAGCCATGCCGAACTGTTCTGGGAAACAAAAATGCCTCTGAGCCTGGTTCAGGCTATTAGCACATAGCATGCAGCGATTGTTCCCATCACTGTATCGGAGTGAGCTGCGATAGTTCTAAGTTGTGTTTACAATAGGTCCACTTAATGGCTGTTCCATGTCATTAAAGGTCCTAAACTTTGAATGGCAGATATAAATGCTCAAATCCATGCCAACTCCTTCTGATGTATTATAATGAAGTAATGAAACACTCTAACCATATTTTTTGAATTTATGTGATATATAAATACGTATATTTACTCAGACACAAGTTCAGAATGGAACCCTTCTCAGCTGGTGTCAATAAGCATGTGTGGGTTGAAGTTTGCGTCTGTATGTAATCAGAATGGAAAGAGCAACAGCTTCCTCTTTGGCTCTATGAGCGTGTGTGGGAGTTTAATGTTAGTCAATATTTGTCCCAATGTGTGAATTACGTGCATTGCAGTGTTTACACTACCTCAAACATTTACAAGTAGCCTCAACTATTCTGTCGTTACAATATTTTCCCATGCGCCTGTTTGTCTATCCGCCTTAATCACATTAACCTCAATGACAGACGGAAAGGAAAAGGGCCTGATTGTGCTGCTAAATCGAATCATTCGTCAAAGCTAATTAGAAGTGGTTTTGATGTTAATTTTTTCACAGTGATGAGAAAAGTATGGTCCTCTTACATATCTTGGTGCATATTTAAGTTTCAAATCAAAGTAAACATACACTAATAGTCTATGGATGGTGGCAAAGTTTCTCTTTGTATATAACAGCAGACTTTGTTTTGTTTGTCTGGTCCGTTCCATTGTGGAGCTGCATATGATCATTTGACAAGATCCTTTCATGGATAATCAAACAAAGCGGAGTTGGGAAATTCTCTAATTTAAACAATACCAGCAGTAGCTCTTCATCTTTGACTGATGATTCATGTCCCTGTTTGTTCTTAAGAATTCTGTGGAAACTATCTGATATCACGTGACCAGTTTTATGTGCCAGCAAGTGTGCGTATTTAACAACCCAAACTGATGAAAAATGAATCATGTTCAAGGTAGTAAAAATTTTCTAGAGAGCAAAGTTTGCTGACCTTCTCTGACTTCAAATAGACCTGGAAAGCCAAGGTCATGCTTTCAGGTTGGAAACGAAATACAAACGTAGCCAAAACAAATCAAATAAAAATATTTTTTCCTGCATTAGTGGACAAGTACTTTTATTTATGCATGGTGTCTAAAGAAAAACACTTAAGGCTGCAAATGACTTTTATAGTATCATAAACAGTACTGTGTTGTTTAGTTTCTAAGTTTGTTTTAAGTTCTAGTTTACCCACAAATTCATCATTTACTCACCCTTATTTGAATCCAAACCTGTATGACTTTCTTTCTTCTATAAAAAAAAAATAAAGATATTTTGAGAAATGTCAAAAAGTGTTGTTTTTTTGTACACACAACAGTAGTCAGTGGGAACCAAAACTATGTAGTTACCAACATTCATCAAAATATCTTCTACAGTATGTTCCACAGAAAAAAAGAAAGTCATACAGGGTTGGAACAACATAAGACAATTATGACAGAATTTACATTTTTGAGTGAACCATACCCTTTCAATTTCCAAAGTAACTACAACAAAATACTGCAAAGCTGCGACTCTGGACCTCATCTATTGGAAGTTATGAACTTCTCACTCTGTCACTTTGGTTTCTCTATGAAATATGACAGTGATGTCATGAGCAGCGTGCCAAAGTCTGACTCAGCGCCTGGGTCCCCATGAAAAAGTAAGAACAGATGAACTGATGCGGAGTAGAATCTCTTAGCGTGTGGCCCCAGGGCTTGTTGACAATTTGGTGGCCCTTTATGAATCTTCTTTGGATTTATTGGTCTGAATGTGTCTGAAATTTTGAAATTACTCCCAGAGTGATTCTGGTATCACTCAGACTACAGCTGGATGTTAGCACAAACATGTGGTGAAGGTTTTATGACGTTCAAGATTGAATCCGACCTACACAGACTATACAAGTTAGTATATTAGTGATACTAGTCTTATTTATAATATACCTGAAAAAGTTCTTCATGTGGTTTATAACACCTGACTGATTTATAATTGTTAGCTAAATGGATGCATGGCACTAGCAACACTGACTTCATGGGTTTGATTCCACACTGCCTTTTAAAATATATATTGAATGAAGTTGCTTTGGATAAAAGTATCTGCCAAATGCAAAAATTCGCATTCTTAGCTCATCTGATATCACACTCCCAAAGCCTTGCTTTGTCATGAGGCAAAGGGGTGGACTGCGAAAAGTCAAATGGAAACTATTTTCTCTAAGTTTGTGGTAAATGTAATTTGTTATGAAAAAGCACATGAAAATGTGTGGCTGTTTGATGTCAGGGTCCTCTGAGGAACTTTGGCACGTCAGGAAGTAAACCATCTTGTGAAAATCAACAGTTCAATATCAATTCATTACACTTGGGAAACTGTACATAAAGCAGGACAGCCTGCGTGATACATACGCAAATCTGCACGATTCAAAATGCTGGCATATGTGCTATTTGGCCAGACTCCAGAGTTTAGGTGGCTCAAAAAGGTGAATACAAATAAAGCATCTTTTGTGGGGTTTTTTTTTTTTTTTTGCATCCACAGATTCATAGAAGTGCTAAAGGAAAAGTTCACACAAAAATGGAAATTCTGTATACGCCAACTTTTGGGGACTTTAACTTATTCACCGCATCCCCCAGAGTTAGATAAGTCCACACATACTCTTCTCATCTCCGTGCGTGTCGAAACTGTCTGACGCACCCACCGCTAGCCTAGCTTAGCACAAATACTGGAGGTAAACGGCTCCATCTGCTCCCAATAAGTGACAAAATAACGCCAACATTTTCCTATTGTGATTTGTATAGTCACAGTGTGTACAAATAACGAGGTCACATGAGACACAGCCATCTTCTAACATTCTGGGAACTACATCCTCAGAAGGCGAAGCACTGCTACATCTGCGGAGGGGTTTGCTTGCAGCTGCCATGATCACCAGTCATGTTCGCTACTAACTAGCTAGTCACGTTGGTTTTGTTGACAGAAGTAACAACAGTGCTTTTCAGGTGTTGTGCTAATCACACCACCCAAGTAGTGCTTGCCTTCTGAGAATCCCCCTTCTATGAAGGTCGACATATTGTGACGCAATATCTCTACCATAGCCGACAGCGAACAAACAGCGTTTATTCGCTTTAGTTTATTTTTGAGGCAGATCCCAACTGTCATACATGATCTCTTTGTAATCTCTCTTTCAGATTAAGTAAATCTTGGCACAGGTTTGGCAGGTTTAAGTCCACGGGCTCCATGACGAATACACCCCTGCTCCATATTGGCAGTCAAGTCTCATACACCACTCGAGGTATCATCTTACCTCCCTGCAGAGAGGAGAGAGTCTGGCCAGCCTGTCAGGATCTGGAAACTCATCTCTGTCAATCTTCCTACACACAGCAGATACTGGCTGAAAAACAATGACTGTTTTCCTACCCTCAGTGTTGTTTTTCCAGCACTTCCTTTTTCTAATTTCATCACACAGAGTTATATTGTCCGGTCTTAGTGTGTGTGTGTGGGTATAGGTTTATATTGCATTGTGGGGAGTAAAACCTGAAATCACCCATGAAGACAGTGAAACAGAGCGTGTGTGTGTGCGTGCATTCAGTGTTAAGTTGTATGGTTTTGAAAGAGTTGATCAGATCGAGTTTTCAAATGTCTTTTCAGACCGCATTCACTATAACAAGTCAAAACAGATTTAATTAAAGACCATGGATCACATTTGTAAAAACTTGTTTTGACTTCATCATTTCATGCCATTTGTTTTACCTTCTTAAGGAGATGGTTCACTCTAGAAATGAGTGAACTATGGTTTTCCAAATCTACATGAACTTGCTTGTTGAACGCAAAATAATATTCTTAATATTCTGGCCACTCTTTACAATATTAAAAAAGCACAATAAGTCTAATAAACATAATTTTTTTTATGGGTGGACTATCACTTTTAAACATGCATATTACATAAAAAATTTAAAAATACTGATTTCCATTACACAAGAGTAGATGTTAAAACTTCATGCTGATTTGTTCTCGGCTTACGCCAAGATAAGCAAAACTAAGACGTAGCTTTACAGTAAACTATGCTTCTCCATCCATTTACGTTTCTTTCCATATGGCGATGTGACTCCTTCTGTCCGGAGTTAACGACTGCAGTGTACTTGGCGCGTCAGCACACACAACGGCTGCAACTACAGAGTTGTCTCCCCAGTGGACCAGCAGGACAACCGTTTGGATTGAGCCGAGTAGGGGACATCTCTAGGGCCTTCAAGTGGGCACCTTCCGTCCTCAGTGTTTCATTGACTAGCCCACAAAAACTCAAGAGGGCTCGACAGTGACTCTGGCGTCCCAGAGTCACCCCCCTCCGTCCCCCACTCAACTCAGCCCAGCTGACCTCTACACCCCTCCTGCTGCTGAGGTTGCTCCTTCCTCGTAGTTCACATGTGACCTTACCACAATCTCTCCGCAACCCAACCATACACACCAACCCTTTTGACTAAGGCTGTCCAGCCCCACTGTCTTCGTTTAAGTATGTTCAATGGCAATGGTTCCTAACGCAAAACTCAATATCTGCCCAAACACCAACCCTCACTTTCACTGGATAAACCTGGACTCTCCATCCTCGCTGTTCTGCTTCAGCGGCCAGAAACTTCTGAAAAAATTGTAAAGATATTGGGAATTTTCAACCAAAAAAAAAAAAAAATTAAAACATTCACACAAAACTGCAGTATGCATGATAACACATTTCCCCGAAGTGTGTAGGTATAGGTTCCAGTGTACAAAAACTCCAGGTATGTTGGACATGAGCTCCTGCACATGCCCCTCGACGAATCTGCGGTGAATACTCTTCATAATCCTGTTCACATCAACATCTGTGGAAAATAATTGCATCAAGAGATCCAAACAGCCATTGAGGCAAAAAGGATGGCAGTTGAAGTAAAACTGCCCTTATTGTTTTCCAATGACATGCATGCTTGAAAAAAAAGAGCACAACAGAGAATTGTGGCTTTGTTTCTTTCTTTTTTTTTTGGTTTGTAGGTTGCTTTTGTTAGCACACCTGTGAGATAAGTTTGAACTTTGTTCACTAGGTGAACATTGAAGTGAACAACTAGAGAATTGAATTAACCATAAAGTGTATTTATTCTAAGCTAGGTCAGGTGTAATGTCAGGTTAACCAAGCAAACTGAGTTCAGAGGTCAAAGTTTATATTAGGGCTAGTAAGGTCAGAGAGTATCTGAAGACACAAAAGATGGCTGGTTAAACTATCACTAATGCTAGTTTGAGGTTTGAATTCCCTTGTTCAAACTAATTTCAAAATGTATGGTTACGCCGCAGAAGAACGTTTGATACTGAGTTGTGAGAGTTCGTAAATAACAGCCTAACAGCTCACCCGCACAAACACTTCAGTTTTCACAGCTTCCTATCGCCATCTGGTGGTTGCATTAAATGTTGTGTTTTGGTAGCCGAGTAGAAGACATTCAAAATTAACTATCCTAGATCAGTTTGTATTAGTTTTAGACATATTGTATACGATCCAGCAAATATCTTACCTTTGGCAACAAGGAAAAAAAAAGCCAGATGAAAAATGATTTCAAAAGATTGACTAATATTTCTGTTGTGAAAGTCAATCCTGCTAGTCAGGACAAGGAACCAAACAGTATGAGTGAAAAGTGGATTTTCTTTTCTTTTTTTTTTTTTACAGACTGATCAATGATTACTCCCTCTGATGTGTACAAAGTGTTCAGTTACCTTTATACTTGCCTTTTCTTGGCTTTTTATTGTTTTGTCTGTAAATTCATGCTAAAAATTTATAACGCAGATAATTTCTTATATTTTTGATATATCTCACAGCGTAAGCAGGAGCCAGCATCAGCCTGATCCCAGGTTTTGCCATTAGAGGTGAAATGAGAGCCATCGTCTCAAAACCTCAGTGATCTCAAAAATTGGATGAAGAGGAAAACAGATGTTAAATGTGTCAAACACATTCCCCTCTTCACTATTGACATAAGATGTTACATCACAGGTGGAGGTCTGCCTAAGCATGCAAATGCAAAAGATCAGAGATTAGATGTCCATTTAAGGAGCAAAATATTACAAGCCTGAATAGTTTATATATCAAATGTCACCTCCATCATAGATAATATCATCATATCATCACTTGCAAATATGTGGCTATAACATCTGTGAAATAGAAAAACAATTGGATCCAACAATCTGTATCCATGCTTGCTTAGACAGACTTGAGGACTCTGATTTCAGAACTTAACCTTGATTGCTGATTTACATTTTTAAAACATTAAAGCCCAGCAAATAGTCTGCATTAGTGCTACAAACACCAAGGTCATGTGTTCAATTCAAAGGGAATGCATGTACAGAAAAAAAATAAAAGCTTCTTCTTTTTAAAACCTTTTTTAAAATCTCACTGCCCCAATTCATTGAACAAGTCAATTAAATGTAATTTTTCCAATATTTATGTTCCCCAGTGTCTGCCATTTTCATTCCATTGAAAAATAAAAAAGACAAGTCTGTTTATCTTTAGTTTTGTTTGGGTTTTTTTTTTTTTTTTTTTTTTTTTACACATATTGAAAAAGCTATTGCAGTCTAATATTGACTCTTGAAAGAGTAACTATTATAATTATTTTTATTGAAAGACACAACCCAAATAGTGGTGGAGATGTTAGGACTCATATTCAGACAGCCACAAAAATTCACTCGGCTATTTTATTCAGTTTCCTGCTTCAGTTCAGCAGCTTTTTATTTGAACTGTGGTAAGATTTGTCTTCCATGATTTGTTTGTTACCACATTTTCATGTGGGAAGATTTATCCTTACATTCTCAGAAATGGCATTGATTTCTTGTGCTTAACTTCAGATATTATTTTAGAAATTAATTAAATTAAAAGCAGATGATCGCTGTCTGTTGGCGGCATGCTGCTTCTTTACATTCAAATACATTTCAGTTCAGCTCATAAATCTTCCTGCACTCATATTATGAGTCTACACCAGTCCTTCAGATGGAAAACTGTGCATATTGAGTTTAATGGCAATATCACAGTGTTCCATCCATTGTAAATTAGCTGAACTTCTATCTTAACTATAGATATTTATTATAACAGTTACAGTAAGAGAATAACCTTTGGTGAAATGTGATTTCCCTTTATTCCAGTTTGTGGTGTCATGAACTAATGATCACATCATAGGCCATAAGGTGAAGACGTTTTACGTTTAATCCCGTTCCCATATATGGGGCACTAAATTGTTTTAGTTGTAATAAAATTATCTAGTGTTTCTGGACGAGAAAATAAAAGTTCTCCATTTGCAATCCTGCAGTTTATTTTTTATTACTGTTTAAAGTCGGCAATAGTTCTTTCCTTGCGTAGTCATATTTTGATCATCAGTGATGAGGCTTCGCGGAAGAATCATCACGTGCTTCCGGCTAGACCAATGAGGTGGCTGCTTTTTTGGGATGACAGGTAAACATTATAGGCCATAAGGTGAAGACGTTTTACGTTTAATCCCGTTCCCATATATGGGGCACTAAATTGTTTTAGTTGTAATAAAATTATCGAGTGTTTCTGGACGAGAAAATAAAAGTTCTCCATTTGTAATCCTGCAGTTTATTTTTTATTACTGTTTAAAGTCGGCAATAGTTCTTTCCTTGCGTAGTCATATTTTGATCATCAGTGATGAGGCTTCGCGGAAGAATCATCACGTGCTTCCGGCTAGACCAATGAGGTGGCTGCTTTTTTGGGATGACAGGTAAACATTATAGGCCATAAGGTGAAGACGTTTTACGTTTAATCCCGTTCCCATATATGGGGCACTAAATTGTTTTAGTTGTAATAAAATTATCTAGTGTTTCTGGACGAGAAAATAAAAGTTCTCCATTTGTAATCCTGCAGTTTATTTTTTATTACTGTTTAAAGTCGGCAATAGTTCTTTCCTTGCATAGTCATATTTTGATCATCAGTGATGAGGCTTCGCGGAAGAATCATCACGTGCTTCCGGCTAGACCAATGAGGTGGCTGCTTTTTTGGGATGACAGGTAAACATTAGTTAATATGTCTGCGCCCCTTAGGCCATAAGGTGAAGACGTTTTACGTTTAATCCCGTTCCCATATATGGGGCACTAAATTGTTTTAGTTGTAATAAAATTATCTAGTGTTTCTGGACGAGAAAATAAAAGTTCTCCATTTGTAATCCTGCAGTTTATTTTTTATTACTGTTTAAAGTCGGCAATAGTTCTTTCCTTGCGTAGTCATATTTTGATCATCAGTGATGAGGCTTCGCGGAAGAATCATCACGTGCTTCCGGCTAGACCAATGAGGTGGCTGCTTTTTTGGGATGACAGGTAAACATTATAGGCCATAAGGTGAAGACGTTTTACGTTTAATCCCGTTCCCATATATGGGGCACTAAATTGTTTTAGTTGTAATAAAATTATCTAGTGTTTCTGGACGAGAAAATAAAAGTTCTCCATTTGTAATCCTGCAGTTTATTTTTTATTACTGTTTAAAGTCGGCAATAGTTCTTTCCTTGCGTAGTCATATTTTGATCATCAGTGATGAGGCTTCGCGGAAGAATCATCACGTGCTTCCGGCTAGACCAATGAGGTGGCTGCTTTTTTGGGATGACAGGTAAACATTATACTGTTTGCTATGATCATTACCTTTGTTGACATTTAAACTTAAAGTCATCATGAATAGCAAAATGAGATTAAAGCCTTAAAAGCATTAATCCTAACAAGATTTGTCTTACTGAAGATTTAAGTGGCATTACAGTGATATTTATTAAGGACCTAACTTTTTTTTAACCTAAGTTTTTATTATTTCTGAAAATATTTCTGTTCAACATCACTTTGAAAAACTGAAACCCGTTTAATATTGTTTTTGATGATCTTAAAAACCTTTGTATCTAAAGGTATATGCTTCTTTTTATTTATTAATTTTAAACAGTGGATCTCAACCAGGAGGCAAAGGATGACTTCAAAGTATTGACATTTAGAATTGATTAGGCTAATCTGTTAACATGAGCACACTTTAATTTAAATTGAAACATAAAATCAAGATGTAAATGACAATTCAAGTTTCTTTCACTTGTATAAAAGCCTACTGTTCTTATCAACAGACTACAGTTCTTTAAATTCATAGAATCACAATGTAGGCCTAATATATCAGTGCTTCCAGTTTCTATGAATATAAAACTCTGAAACAAGCAGCTTTGTCATAATTAAAACAGACAATTACAGAAAATATCTTATCTTCTGCCTACATGGAGGGGGGCCTTCGAATTTTATGTTGGACATTGATTCAAAATGGGTGTGTTGGACTAGATTGTAAAGGGCGTGTATGGAAATTCCTTCAGGACAATTGAAATCCAGATGCACCTCGTGAAGTTGTATGTACAAATAGTTTTTGCTTTTTAAAAACGTTTTGGTAACGTAACGTTATAAATCTCATACTTTTATGTGTATTGTTTCATAGTTTCTGTTGACAAGCTACCAAGCCGCGCATTTCCATTATGCCCCACCAGATGTCGCTAAACCCTCAATCCTCTGGTGCTTCACCCATCCCAGCATTTGAAGTTTGTATTTATTTGAATGGTTCTTCCTTCCCTCTGATATCCACTCAAATTCCCGTTTTCTTCTGGTTGTGCATGGACATGCTCTCGGATATATAACGTGCTCTAGGATGCGTAGACAACTTTACACATTGTTATGGTGGGTGCTTACGAAATACTATTGGCTGCCAACGTTGTACAAGTTAAATGTTTTGTACGTGCCAAGTCCTTGTTTGCTAGCAGGTGATTAGCCTGACTTGTTTGTTTAGCAACTAGCTATCTGGTGTGTTTTTATCACCTGCTTTGATATGCATAGCCAGTATGAGTGTAGACTAATCTCAAGACTTGTCTTTTGCAATTTAGTCACAAATTATTGACTATTTGTCAAAGCTTAATGTTAGTTACCGCGCTATTGCTAACAGACCTTATACCTATACAGCGACGTCACATCATCGGAGGCCTAAAGCTTCGTCTGACAGACGTTCAGCATTTATCGGGAATATTAGCTTGTTATTCTGAAACGTATTTGTTGGGTTTAAAACGATTCATAGATTTGTCTTCTGACTCAGCATTACGCTAAGACGTGGTAAGACGTCCGTTTGAAATCTGACAAAGCTTCTCTTTTTTAATGTGGTAAATATGCAATATGCTTTACAGTAGGTTGGTATTAATGTTACAACTTGTGCATAACATGTATGTAGTGTTGCCTTGATAGGTTTTGAGACGCATCACTTCTTGAAAATATAATGTAATAACGTTTTCTGTAACTTAGTTTTTTTTAACAACAAAAGGAACCCTCACAGAACAAAGATTTTTTTGTGTGTGACTACATAAAGAGAACCCATACAGCACTTTTCTAATGGTTATTATAGGTTTTGCTTTATAATCAAAAAAAAAAAAAAAAACGTTGTAGGAATCAACAATTTTAGCTGCTTATGATGAAGCCATATGCTACATTGACTACTTTGCTAGCCTGCTTACAATGACAAAAGCTTTACATTTTAAAATTTCATTAAAACCAGTTGACTCGCGTTAATAAGGGATTATATTATATTGTTTATTATATTATTTGTTTATAGTATGACTATAAGATCTTAAATGGAAGCAATACAATCGAGGCTTTGAGTAAACAGACTGCAGTTATTTGCTTTAAAAGCATCATGCATCCTGTGCCAGCTAATGTGTTGTTTGCATTGTGTACTCTAGAGTCCCTTATTATGGCCACTGGAAGTCATGTTGGAAGTCATGCAGAAGTCCACAGGCTTAAGCAGGCCCAGCCCCATGATCTTCTCAAACGTATGGTTTGTTCTGGAGATGAGAAGAACATGAGGGAGGTGAGTGAGGAATCGGTTCAAAAATGTACAGATGTTTGTAATGTATTGTTGCTTTCGGGTGTTAAGACTTGTGTAATTTATTCCACCCTTTAGGAATGCTAACTTTAACTGTAATTTCTTTTCAGGTGGATTATTCACTTAAGGACGAAACCGATCAAGAGAGGTATGTTTTGGGCCAAATGCAAACTAAATAAGTTTTTGTGTTATTCCTTGGATTGACAACCTCCCAAGGTAACATTTTGTAGGTATGAGCATGTCTTATTCTTCATCCCACAGATTTCCAGTGGGCCGTTGTGTGCACAAATACAGCAAAGCAAAGCGAGCGTTGGTTAGCAAGAAGAAAACGCGCCATTCCGGAGTGGGATCAAGAGCATGTCGGAGATCGCCCACTGCAAGCAAGACATCTGACATGGCAAACAAAGAAAATGAACTGACCTGCCCTGATGACGTGCAGGCTATTCTTTATAGCGACAACTGTGGGTTCCCTGTGAACTCAACAGACTCCTCAAAAATGGCAGGAGCTGGCTCCAAGTACAGTGATTATTTCACTGAGGTGAGTTAAGCTGAATGCTGATGCCAGTTTTTGTGCTGTTGTGTTGACAGTTCATATCATTCTAAGCTTGTGTTCTGGAAACTTTCCTGTGTTGAATCTTATTCATAATTGTCCACCTGTTATAATGATAATAGTGTTATAGTTATTATAGTATATATCCCCTCTACTTTTGGCTCCGTTCAGGATATTTGGGGCAGATTACCAATCACTAGAAGTAGTATTGGTCGATACCGATCACTGAAATAAATAATACTACTATAAGAGTTGCTTATAATGCTAATGATACTATATAAAATAAGAGAGAAAGGAACATGAATCAACAACTTGTTGCATGTGCAACTGCATGTGCAACTGTTTAATTGGTGCACCTTTAATTTTGGGGGCATCTGTTATGTGTGGTATATCAGAAAACTGTATTATTTGTATTAACTTAATCTTTTGTTGAATTTCAGTTATCAAAGGACCATGAAGCAATGACTCACGTGCTCTTTGGAAGGAATCTCAGGCTGAATGTTGCTTTGACTCTTTGGCGGAAAAACGCAAGTGAATTAGTGGCTTATTTGAACAGGTTAGTAATTTGACATTTACTGTAACGGTTCAAAATGACACAAAATATACACTATGTATATAGGTATCAATACGCTACCATAATTTTGTTTTGAAAAATTAATCATTTTATTCAGAAAAGGAGACAGTAAACAGACTTTTACATGGTTATTAAATATAAAAATATTAAGCAGCACAACTTTTTTCAACATTGAAAATGGTAAGAACTTTCTTGAGCAGCAAATTAGCATATACTTAAGACTGGAAAAATGCTTTTTAATACATTTTAGTATTAATTAGGTGTTGCACGATTAATAATTTCTGCTATTCGTTATCTTATCAAAACAATACTCGAGTTACTTGACTACGGTTTCATAGTTCTTATTAATAAATTCATAAACTCTCAAAACATGAATTATGACATTACATCTTTTAATTTTCATGTAACGGAATAAAGCCAACTAAATAGCTGTTCTTGCCTTTCGTTACAGACGCAATGTCCACCTTCAGGGGTCGTTCACACATCGCTTCTTTTGCACGCTCGAAGTTTGTTATTTCAAATGACCCGCATGTGGTGTGGCTCATTTTTACAGGCGTGCCTATGCCTCTGCGAGATGAAAACATCTCAACTTATCAGAATGCCGCTAGCACATCGCAGGTCATGAGACAAAAACAACCAATAAGCTTGCATTTCAGTAACAACATCGACAGCGCGACCGAACAGCTGATCATAGCTGTTCACTGCAGGTTTTTATTTCTCATCTCTATAAATATATCTAGTAGTAAAGCTAATGCAAGGGCTAGATATCATTAATCATTTGCTGATACTTCCTTGTCATCATGGAGAGAGCACAGACGGCATGGGAGCGCGATTGCTTGTGGAAAGGAGGAGAGCGTTTTTAGGCGCAATGTGTGAACGGCCTCTTACAGAGTTTGTCTTTTACAGTATGACGCTTTTTTTGTCATATTGATGTTTACAATTCTACATTTTATGTGTCATCAATTGAATACCATGGTAATTTGGTAACTCATTTTCACTTTTTCCCCAGAATACAAGACACAGGGGTGCTTGTTGACTGCTTGCCTATACTTACTAAAAGGTAGTGTATTTAAAACCTTTTCATAACATGTAAACTCAAAGTTTGATATACATGTTTATAGATTTGACAGACATGCTGTTTCATACCAGTTTCTCCCTCTATAGTCTTCAGGAAGAACAGCCATGCATTTCAATAGGCTGTTGTGTTGACCTTTTACCACAAGTAAATATGATTCTTAATGCTAAATATGAAGAGTAAGTATTTTGACCTTTTTATACATTTTTGACCTTTTTACACAAACACACATACCGTATATATAGATGTAAGTGTAATATACATTTGTTGCTTTCTGCCCCAAATTAATCTTTTCAACTGTTGATTCTTTTCCAGACACCTCATTGTAGCTTTACACTGGGTTCAGTCTATCATAAAAAATTGGTGGTCTGAGCTCTCCACAAACATGCGTGATGGCTGTTCAAATGACAGGTGCTTAATTTTTATATGTATATACGGAAATAAAATGGCAGCACATCTAATAAATGTTTTCTGGGAGGTGTAACCGAAGATGTTTGCATCCAGCAGGAATGCTCAGGCAATGAAGACAATGCTGCTTGAACTGTGGGAGGGAAAGAGTCACTTAAGCTCAGTTCCAGGAACTGTAGGTGAAACGGCAAAGGTGAATTTTCTTAATGAAGTAAAAACTAAATAAAAGCAACTTTACAAAAAAATCAATTTCACCTTTTTCCTCTTACTGGTCATCCTTTGCTTTTCTTTCGCAGGTTATAGAATCATATTTGTCACAACTGTGCTGATGTATCAATGTAGCACACTAAGGAGAACACCACTACAAACTCTTTGATCGGATTGGAGCTGATGAATCTGACGCTCGGTAGGCTGTGGTCAATTGGGGATAGATGAACTGAACAATTCAGACACTCCGATTTCAGCACTGGAGGAACTCTTCCTGCGGGCACTGAATGACTGCTTCACATTGAAGTGGACTTGCTTAGGGGCACATAATCAACTCCATGAGACTCTCTGGAATCAGGTGACTCACTGAAGTGCCAAGCAGAAGTTTTAACTGTTGCACTTGTAGTGCTATGGTGTGAATCTGCTTATGTGGATGTGATTGTGTAAGTGTACCTTTATTAGATGTTTTTTCAGTCATGCACTTGAATTGCAGGAGTTTTAAGTTATTAGCGTTTTGTTGTCCATTGCCCGATCATAAATGGATATTTGAGTGTAATGTGTACATAGTGATTTTCTTTTAATGAATTTTCAAATAAATTTACTTAAACTGAATGCGTTTTTTTTTTCATCTTGAAGTTTATATGAATATTTATATTTGACATGCATGTTATTTAACTAAGATTTTTGATATTTCCCTAACATCCTGTGCAGGCACAACCCCGATCACAAAGGTTGTGGATTGTGAGAGAAAAGAGCGTGGCTAAATAATACCAAAAAATAAGCCATGCAAAATTTTGCGGACAAAAAAAGTAACTATTTTAAAATAATATTGTTTAAAAAAGATGATTCATGAATCCGGTCTGAACGATTCGTTTATGGGAGACTGAACCGAGAACGGATGATTGAGTTGACAGTCAGGAACGTTCCAAAGCTTTGACTCACCGTTGGAACCAAACATTTATTGAATTTCTCATCAGAAGTACAATACTGCAATATTTGTCTCGATTTGAATGGGGTTTAAAATAATTTATCAACTTAACATACTAAACTGAGTTTAAATGAATGGCACATTAATATGTCATGGGTCATCAAGCTGCACTGGGGAGACAATGTAATACAAAATAAACAAATAAAACACAATAAACGACAATATGCGCCTACATAAGAATTTACTGGAACTATTAGGATTATTTAATATGATGCACCACAATGTCACGAAGTAAAATAATCTTAAATGGCATTTAAAACATTTATAACATAAACTGTTTGAAGGAAAGAACGGATTCGTGAAAATGAGTCGGACTAGGAATCACTTGCCCTTCGCCAAATGGTTGACGAGGGTGTCTATGCGGTCTATGCCATGGTCAAGCCCCGCCTCAACTAAAATCACGTGTAACATGTTCTTCCGGTCTCTGCATTCAATGATTTCCGCTTACCGTTTACTTCCTCCAGCTGAGTCCTAATTCTTGTGGTCCATATTGACGCGTTGTGAAATATTGTGCATTATTGTACGTCGTATATATCGTGTTACAAAGCACGATGCAACTCATTAAACGTCTATTAGATTTATATATAGCGTTGCAGGCTCTGTTTGCGTTGTCATGGGGTTTTTCTGACACAGAGCCGGGGCCCGTAGCAGGTTCTCAGTCGAATGGAGACCGTTTCAGAATCGAAGGAAGAGCTGTTGTTCCTGGAGTGAAAACACAAGACTGGATCTCCACAGCCCGAATCCTGGTGGAGGGAGAGGAATATATTGGGTTTCTCAAGTGAGTTAAATCGCCAGCAATCCTAACGTCAAAACAGCGATGCAAATATGTTTATGTGTGTTGCTCGATTTACAGCGGCGTGTCTCAAAAATGTCAATGATAATCTCAACTATAATGATCTTGCTAGAAGCATATATAATATAATGTGAATGAAATATAATGTGCAACTTATATGTAAATGTCTTTGCATGGCATGATCAGTTCAGTCTGGATGGGCAGGGGTTTCAAAACATGCCTTTATTAAACAAGGTTTTGCCTAGATGACACAATTAACCACATCAATTTGCCTTATAGGACTGATGGGAGCTTTGCTGTCAACGATGTGCCCTCTGGCTCATATGTGGTTGAAATTGTATCACCATCATTCAGATTTGATCCTGTTCGGGTGGACATTACCTCCAAAGGGAAAATGAGGTAGCTAACATCCTGAATTCTTCTACCTTTTAACATGATTGTCTATTCACATCACAAACACCTCAGTTCAGACGTTGAAGATGTTGATCAAGATGTTGCTGAACCACAGGGCACGCTTGGTGAATTACATCAAAACCTCTGAAGTTCTTCGACAGCCATACCCTCTTCAGATCAGATCCAGTGGTCCACACACATACTTCATGAAGCGGGAAACCTGGGGGTGGACTGATTTTCTGATGAACCCAATGGTATGATCATACGATATCTGTGTGTGTGTGTTTTAAGCAGTTGAATTTTTGGTGATTTGACTGGAAATGTATCTGTCATGGTTTCTTCTGTTTACTTATTGTTTAACTATGTAAGTCATCTCTATATGCATGAGGTAAGCAATAAGGTAAGAAAGGCTGTGCTGTGTCGTGAATAAGTAATGGCTGAAGGGTGTTGTTAGGCACGATGCGAAGTGGAGTGAACCACTGCACATTGGGATTATATGGGTGGTGATGTAGAAATAACAATTAGCAATATTTCTTAAACGTCTTTATTAACGAAGGAAAGGTTAATAAATAAACTAATGTTAACAGAGACAATGTTTGATGTAGTTGTAACTGGTGAGATTAACATGAACTAAGATTAAATGCTATATAAGTATTGTTCATTCTTAGTTTATTTGTATTATTTAACGAAGGAAATAAGGAAACCTTATTGTAAAGTGTTACCAGTGTTGCTAATGCACATTTTCAGGGCCATTTATAATAGTATGAATTATCTTTGACGTAATATGTGTTGCTGATGGTTTCTAATACTTGTTGTGACTTCACTTTTAAAATGTTTTTGTTCTCCTTAGGTCATGATGATGGTCCTTCCTTTATTAATCATTGTCCTGCTCCCAAAGGTGGTAAATACTAATGATCCTGAGATGAGAAAGGTAATACATACCATGCACAAAAACATGCGCTAAATGGACATGTTCATACCCTGTATATTTTTTTATTAATACCATTTTGTGTTTTTGTTTTTTCCTACAGGAAATGGAGCAATCTATGAATATGTTGAACCCTAATCCAGAATTGCCAGATGTTTCTGAATTGATGACTAAATTGTTCTCCAAGGGCTCCAGTAAGTCTGGCGGAGGAAACAAAGGCAGCAGAAGCGTTGCTCTGAAGAGGAGGTAGTGCCACGTGTTTGGGATCATTTTTTCGGTTTTCTTTGACTCTGTTTTACTGGTTTTCTTCTCTTTTTTTCTTTTCTTTTTTTAAAATTAAATGAACCATTTCTTTTTCGACTGAAATGCTTGACAAAACAGGACTGTGTTTGCACTGTGCTACTTTTCCACGCTTAATTGTCTTCTTTAGCTGCATTGTTAATAATCAGATTATTTTAATCATTGTATGATACACTGAAAACTAAACATAACATTTAAAGAGAGACCAGTACAGATAGAGCAAGGCATGAATTAATCTTTTTTAATATAAAAATAGCGTAAATATGATGTTTTAACTTTTAAAGTAGAATGAGTGTGAAAGTAAAAGATTGGTCAAAATTCCTAGAATGGATTGTTTGACTGAGATATTCAGTTTTGCTGAAACATTTCAATATCTTGTCATGCAATTAACATAGTCTATGCTTTCACTGCTGCTGCATATATGATTCATCACACAGATATGATTCCTTCTCAGAATTGAGGGCAATGCAGTTTCACCTCCTTTACGACTTGAATGAAAGATATAAGTAAAATCGAACATATTGTGGCTGTTTGGTAGTTGAGTGCTTTGGGTTAATGCAATAGCTGCCGTTTTGTTGCTCTAATAAAGTCAGATGCAGAAGTTAGCACTCACTGTATGTAGTTGTTTTGCTCAGTTTGTCACAAGCCTTCTGGGATATTTAAGGGTCTTAAGGGTCTAGTTGAAAAAATATTTCCGTCTTTGCAGTGATGCCTTGTGTGTATTCAGACCAACCTGAGGAGGTGACATTGACCCCAATTCTGTCTCATAACTACTTGAAATAAAGCTTCTAGGTTATAATATTTACTATATCTTGTTTGGTTTGTGCAGGACTGTGAATGAAGATGAGAAATGTGTACGATTTAAGCTATGAAGTAAAAACTTATTTAAACAATGGAAATAAACTTTGGTGGGAAATATCTTTAACGTCTTGCTTATTTGCCTACTTTTCTCAGCATGTTGCTAAGATGTGTGGAACATGAGATCAACATTAAGAAAGTTTATAATAAGTGATAAAACATTGCAAGTATGTCAGACTCTGTGGTCGTTTTAAAGCTTTAGTTTGACTAAAAAGATTAGTGGAACCCCTGCCAAATCCAGACTGATGAAATGGTTCAATGAATTGGGTAAATTTCATCTTAAAACATTTATTTCACAAATTAAATGGCATGTCATCACAACACAAAGAGCAGAGACTTATTAAACAACATGAATGGAAAACAGCCAATTAACATCCATAAATGTGCTTCTGTGGTGTATGTTAATGTTCAAATGCGTTGGGATCTAATTCATGGCACCACAAAAATGGATTCATTTTCTATTCAATATAAACCACTGCACATTGGGATTATATGGGTGATGATGTAAAATGTTTAAATTGTGTTTCATTTCACATGATGTAATGTTGAAATCTCTGCCATATTATGGATATTACATCCGAAGTGAAGCTGCAATCTTGTGTGTATCTCTACAGAAGTGACGGTTTGCCAGCTCAGAAATCTGAAGATCCATATTTAACACTGTCTAGTTATGCAAACATAATACAACAATGTTGCTTTGCACCCTAGATATTTCAATATTTACGTTTCTATACATGCGTGTCACTGACATGACCAAGGTGTACAATACATAATATTTAAAGTCATTCTATCACAAAATGTGTTTGGTATCTATAATGAAAACATCACAGTCCATATCTTTATTTATTGTCTTCACTATCCCTGGCATTTAGACATTAGACAATAATAAAATTCACACTGCTATGTAAACATGTTAAATGATCATTATTAAATAAAAACAGATTAGAAGCTAAATAAAATATTAACAAATCATATTTTCAAACAATATACATAAGGAATATGGTATTAAATTGAAATTAATTTAATGTTAGCCATCTCTGTTGTATTTAATGGTTTTGACCAGACCAGTACAGTTTCTCCTCTCCTTTATTTTTCTTCCATTTGCAGAGGAATAACATCCAAAAGGTCTTCTGGAAGGTCTTGTTGCATAGGGCGTAACACATAGGGTTGATGGTGCTGTTGACATAGCAGAGCCAGTAGCCCAGATGCCAGAGGGACATCGGGATGCATTTAGAACAGAAGGTGGAGATGAGCACCATGATGTTGTACGGGGTCCAGGTGAGGATGAAAGCCAGAAGGATGGCACTGAGAGTCTGGGCAGCCTTTTTCTCCTTGATAAGGACCATTCGTTTACGCTTGGTCATCTGGATCTTTAAGTTTGGATCTTCCGGTTTGGTAGAAGCTGAAGTGGACGAAGGAGCCTGTAGCTCTGAGGACTGACATTGATCTGTGTTTGTTCTCTCAGTCTCGGTACTACCTTGCAAAACGGTGATGTCACTAAGGATCGGTTTGAACTTATATGACATGCATTTTTTATTGTTCGTCTGGGAGCATTTTGCAAGATCACTGAGATATTTGCTGTCTTCATAACAGTCCAGCTGTCCATTTTTATTGAGTGTCGACTCTTGGTTCTGGAAAGATTCACGAGGGGTCATTTCAGAGACAGACCGCTCGTCATCTTCTGAGGATGTATAACTGTTCAAGGTGGTGACCTGGTCTGATTTGGTCCACAAGTCATCAGACTGCAACGTTGTCCTAGTTACATAACTCTGGTTGGACGAAGACCATGACGCTTGAGTCCCGTCCCTCTTGTTTTTAAAGCTAAAGCATTGTAGGATTGGCTTTCGTGCTTTGGAGTCTTCACGGCTGTCCAGCGATGGGTATCCTTGGAGTTCTGCTAAGTTCTTTGTGCGTTTCTCAGTTTCTTTGTAGATTTTGCAATATAAAATTGTCATGATGGATACCGGGACATAAAAGGCTGCTATGGCTGTACCAAATGTAATTGTGGGTTCTGAGAAAAACTGGATCTCGCATTGGTCAGGAGAAACTGTCCTCTTGCCGACAAAGTACTGCCAGCACAGTATGGGTGGAGCCCACAATATAAACGATATCAACCAGGCCAAGCCAATCATGATGCCTGCACGTTTCGGGGTCCGTTTAGCCCTGTAGGTAAGTGGTCTTGTAATGGAGAAATATCTGTCAAAGCTGATGACAAGCAAGTTCATCACCGATGCATTACTTGCAACATAGTCAAGGGCCAGCCACAGATCACATGCTATATTCCCTAAAGACCAGTATCCCATGAGAATGTAGGATGTGTACAGGTTCATGGAGAACACGCCAATGATGAGGTCTGCAAAAGCTAAACTGAGTAAGTAGTAGTTGTTAACAGTCTTAAGTTGGCTGTTGACCTTGAAAGAGAGCATCACTAGAACATTCCCAACTATTGTGATGAGACTCACAACAGCTGACACTGTTGCAATGGTTATGACCTCCAACAGACTGTATGGGGCTGGCAGGACAGCAGAGACATTTCCACTTGCTGTTAAATTTTGAATATCCATGTCCATCCTGTTACTGCTGACAGGTTAGTAAATGCTGGATAAAGGTTTCACTGTATTCTTCATGCTTACTTGGCAAAGGATCATCTGAAAACAGAGAGCAAAGAGACTTTTCAAACATTTCAAAAACAGAAAATTTAAACATAAAAATAGCACACTTGTCTAAGACATTTCAGGCAAAGCATTGTTTTTTTCATGCACAATTATTTCAGACCAGTGGAAAGAAAACATCCAAAATGCACATTCAAGAGTTCTTTGTGTCTGTTGATTTTAATTATAAATACATAAAGGCTGTTCAGTAGGCATTTCAATAACGCATATATACACACCAAATTTCTAGTTTTATTCTTATGTAGTTTCTCAAGGTTTTTCAAAAGATTTAAAAAGATTCCTATAACCTTTTATTTAGAAAAAAACATGTTTTTTCTCTCTGACTGTTGACAGTATGAATTAACAAAAAGAAATCATGAACCAAGCTTTGTAATGTTCTGGTTTCATATTTTGGAAATTCATGCAAATGAGAGCATAATTAATTAAATTAGCATGTTTTAACATACATTTCAGAAAACTTGTAACATAGAAGTTGGCCCAGTTTCACAGACAGGGCTTAGATTAAGCTGGAATTAGTACTTAGTTCAATTAATTAACAAGTTAATTAGTTCAAAGACATTTATCTTTTTTAAACGTGCCTTTTAAAAAAAACATTACTCATGTGCGACAAAACAATGACACTGAGATATTTTAAGATACGTCACTGCAAGTTGTTTCACCCCTACTTTTGATACTACTGATACTCAAACTTTTTTTTCCCAGGTAGACCAGCCTAAAGATGATAATCTCACATTCATGATTAGGCGGAACTATTTGAATGGGTTTATGTTTCTCCATTAAAAAGCATAGATATCATATAGAGACTAGATACCCTATTGGCCTCTGAAAAACGAGAAATCCGGCCGCCATCTTGAACCGGTCGTACTCTTGTTTCGTTGCGTGGCAGCAGATAGGATGCCAGAGCACTGTGGAGCATTTTTCTGTTCTAATCGCCGGACCACCGAAAATAGTGCTTTTCACAAGTAAGTCTTAACATTACCGTACTATTGGTTGTATTTTGTGAATAGAATATTACCAGATAATGGAGAAGGAGCGAGGATATTTGCTATTACTGTACTGAAATCGTTGTGAAATGCTGTTTACTGCATCAGCCGGTGTTCACTGTTAAAGTAATAATTACGAGCTTCTAGGTTATCAGATAAGCATTCAACTGGCCTGTTCGGTTATTTGTGTTTGCGCACATCAGGAAGCAACGTTATATAGGCTACACGCATGACAGCGATGGGCAAATTGAGTTACCCTTCTAACTTCTAGTTTTATTGATAACCTATATCTTATCACATACGATTTGGCTATTGATATAACAGAAGTCCTGTGGTAAAATTACATTAATTTACTTCAGCCTAAAGTTAATCCGTAAAGGGCTTTAATCTAGACATGTTCCCCTCCCAAATCCACATATAATAAAAAGGTATAGGCTTAATGTTGTACGAATTTAGAAATTACTGATGCAAACACGTTGAAAAGCTTCTTCTCAATTTTTATTACAAGTGGCTGCGTTCTGTGTGTTTGAAAGTGTGTGTGTGTGCGTGTGTGTGAGTGAGTGAGAGAGAGAGAGAGTGTGTGTGTTCGTGTGTCTGTTCGTATGTGCGTGTGTATGTCCGTGTGTCAATCATAAATTGTTTCTTCAACTTATTAAAATATCTTACTTTACTGCTGCTGCTTCTTTATTATTTTTTATAGTGTGTGATTTATAAAATACATGATATCCTTCATCACATATATTGTGTTTGGTCACTTTTATCTTATTTCAGAATATTCTATTATTGTTAAACCTACAATGTATATTAAAATACGCCGAACCATGTGTCCTGTATCATAGCTACATGAATGACCTTTGCAGCAAAAAAATCCGCGTGAAAATCAGTTCAGTATTCAGTGAGATATGATTAATTTAATGCGCTGACAGCTCATTTCACCTGCCATTCAGATTACACTGAGCGGAGCGGATGACCGGTTTAAGATGGCGGCTCCAATTCTCGTCCGTGCCAATAGGCAGTAGCGGTCGATAGGGCGTCTACCTATATGATGTCTATGTTAAAAAGGGTTCTTTTTAAATGTAACAACTGATGTGTTGTGTTACATGATTATAGTCTCGGGGTAGTTCCAGTTTTCATATTCAGTATTATGGAGAGTAGACATAGTGGTCGACGCGGTGGTCATTGGAAAAGAGGAGGTGGAGGTGGAGGTAGAGGTGAAGGTGAGGGGGTCACTGGCAGTTCGGGAGAGCACAGGGGTCGCGGAAGAGGGGGCCAGCATCGTGGAAGAGGCAAACGGGACCACCGAAGAGGAAGAGGGCGCGAATATGGACCTCCCGCAGACTTTAGAGAGTTTCGAGGAGTGAGTGTCACGCATACAAATCATCTCCATGACAACGAACCATATTTTCAGCCGAAATACCTTTAACTGTTACTAGAATTATGTTTCTATTAATTATGTTGCCATAATTAAGGGGGTCGCACACCGGACGCGCAGCGCAGCGCCGCGCCGCGTCGCGCAGCGCCACGTCTTTAAAATTCGAACACATTATTCTCTATGAGTGTACACACACCGGCGGCGCCATTCGGCGTCTGTCCGCGGCGCCCAGCAACGGCTCAGGACCGTGTTCAAAACCCTGCAGCGCCACAGAGCGCCATTTAGTTTATATAAAATTGCAATTATTTTTGACTCAAATCGTTGCGGATGGATCCTGACTTCGCACTATGCTGCAATATACATTTGGTTTTGCATTCATTTACAGAAATCAGCTGCTTGAATGACAATTGCTGAATGTTATTGGATTTTTCAGGTGAGATTCTCAATTCATTCAGTTAACGGATGCTCTGAGGTAAAGTTTTCAGATTGCAGACTCAACAGCGATTTTATTTAATTGTGCAGTACAATAATAACATAGCACAGACATTATCTTCATTTCCTGTCATTAAACATTACAATATTGCTGGCCATACACTAATGAGAAAGTGCGCGTCCGGTGTGTGATACCTTGAGTTGTCCTAGACGCGGCGCTGCGCGTCCGGTGTGCGACCCCCTGTAAGTTTATGATTACTATAAAACTCTTTTTGACATTGCAATCAAAATGCTACAGATACATACATCCATGCAACCTGGCACTGCACTCCAATCAAACACTTTTGGGAAGAGGTCACACAGGCACTATCCACTATAGTTGGCTGCCACATCCCACTGTCCCCTTCCCTTTGCTTGCTGGGGGACCTCACAATAATCACTGATAAAACTATAAACTCTAAAATACTCCTCATAGCGCTAACCATCGCCAAGAAAACTATCCTCATGAACTGGAAAACCAGAAATAAATTACACATTAACATTTGGAAAAATCTTATAACAGACTTCATTGCAATGGAATTCACATCTCCCCTTCATAATTACACATCTGAAACTAACCTCTGCCGTCCAACACTTTCTGACCTCTTACAGCTATGAATCCTTTCTCTGTTCTTAACTCCGACTCCTCACACCTTCTTAGCCAACCCACGAATATTCATTTTAGTTGTTTGAAGTTGTTTCTGCCATCATTGTTATTGCTATCTTCATTGTTACTGTTATGATTACTACCTTCACTTTTTTACTTTTTATTTTTGTTGTTTTATTGTTGTAATTGCTGTTGTTGCTGTCCTTTGCTCTAACCGTTTTGATCACCACTGCCATCATCATTGTCCTTCATTATTAATATTATTATTACTATTATTATAATAATTATTATTATTATTATCATCAATATTGCCATTGTCGATGCTGTATTAGAATTAAGTGTCATTGTCAGCACTATTGCAATAACTTCCCCCTTATCTCTTCATGGGTTTTTAATGCACCACAACATAGAATAGGGAAAAAAAAAAAAAAAAAAAAAAAAAGAAAAAAAAAAAAAAAAAAAAGGAAGGAATAAGTATATTTGGAAAATCCTCACAAATACCAAGACAGGCAAGACAGGCGAGAAGTGGTTTCAACGGGACAGCATCTCTGTCCCAATTTGAGACCCTCTCGCACTGTACTCCCTATTTTAATGCACCTTAGACATTGCACATAACACACACAAAAAAAAAAATAGAGAAAAAAAAAAAAAAAAAAAAAAAAAAAAGAAAGATAGGGACTGATGAGATGTGGGGGAAGGATATCTTATATTATATTATCTTATATTATATTATTATATCATATTTTATTTTTTACAGGATTGACAATGGCAATTGTTACATAGGAGGGAGGATGGAAATAAAAATTTATCAACACAATATGGACAGTATGGTGGTAGTGGGGAGTGGGATGGTGATTGCAATGACAATGGTAAATAATAAATGGTCACTTTGTATACGCATACACACACATACCCACACTCACATCCACTCACACACACACACTCAGATCAACACTTAAATCACTCTTGTCACTGCTGGAATTATAGATTTACAAGATTGCTCACTACTGCACTATGTTGGTTTGTTTGTTTGTTTGTATGTATGTCTGACTGTTAAATAAAAAAAAAAAAAAAAAAAAAAAAAAAAAAAACTCTTTTTGACACAGATGTCATAAATATTAAATATTTGAAAATAAAATAATGTCACAAGCGTTAAGAGACACTGTCAAACTGTTTGAATGAGATTAATGGAAAATAATTGTATAATTAATTTATGGTATTTCTGTAGTAACATTACTGTTTAATGTGTTGGCAGTGGTTACTTATTTGTCTTTAACAGTTAACTTACTATCAGTACTGTTACATGTTTAACTTCATTACAGCTACACTACCATGTTAATTTTAATAGTTTATTAGAAACCAAACTAATTTAAAATCAACAAGTATTTAATTATTAATTTCATCGTATGTATTGTGTCATGCTTGCTCACTGTCATAATGTTTCTGATTGCTTTTCAGAATCAAGATGACCATGACAACAAAGAAAACTTTGAGGAAGAAGAGGAGCACAACACCTTCTCTCGACGAAAGCTCGAGCCCAACTGGGACCGTTATGAGGAATCGGAGAAAGAGGAAATGAATGAAGATGTACCGACACAAAGAGGCACCGACTATCATGTCCTCCTCACTTCAGCAGGTTAGACATACTGCCCACTTAAATCTGTGCAATATTTCCCCGTGCCTCTGATACAGCTCATGCAGGGAGGAGGTCAAAACTAAAATTAATGTAGAACAACGGTGGCGGTAAAAAGCTGAGAACAGAGATACTAAAGGTGACGAGAAGGGCAAAATTATTTTTCTGTTGCATGGTTGGATCTTTTTAACCATGGATCTACGCAACCATTACCACTCACAGTCTATTTTATGCTGCCTGAATGAGAAGTTTGGGACTAGTAAAAATATTTTATTCAGCAGGTATGCATTAAATTAATCAAAAATGCCAGTAAAGACATTTGTAATGTTACAAAAGATTTCTATTTCAAATAAATACTGTTATGTTGAACTTTTATCGAAGAATCCTGAAAATAATATCATGTGGCTTCAAAAATATTTGGCAGAAATGTTTTCGGTAATGCTTCCTTTTACAGTCCTGTTACCCATGTAAATACTATGTACTTATTTTAGTTACTACAATTACTGGGTAATAACTAGTACTACTAACCCTGAACCTACCCCTAAACCTAACCCTGTTCCATGTACTTACCTTATATTAGCCAGTACTTTCTAGGTAAGTACACTGTAAGTACACTGTAAGTACTGTACTGTAAAAGGAATTACCATGTTTTCAACATTGGCATTAATTAGAGATGTTTCCTGAGCAGCAAATCAGAATATTAGAATGATTTCTGAAAGGATCTTGTGTCAATAAAGACAGAAGTAATGAAGCTGAAAATTGAAAAGTCTAGGTGAGCACTGAGCATGAGAGACTTCTTTCAAAAATGTAAAAGGCTTCTGACCCTATATTTTTCAGTACCGTATAAGCAAGTTAAAACATAATGTAAACATGATGTAATGAGTTTTCAGCAAATATTTGTAGCCAAAGCAATACATAATTTGATGTTCTGCCCAGTTGCTTTTGTCAGTAGGTGAATGCAGAAATTGTAGCCTACATTTTTTTGTTCAAGGGCAATTCCCTGTACCTCAAATTTAACAAGCCTAAATTCCCTGTACCTCAAATTTAACCAGCCTAAATTCTCTGTAAGAGCAGAATGAGTTTCCATTATGCTGTTCTCTTGAGGGAATTTTCTTTGCCTCTCATTTCCCTAATCTGCTTCCTCAAAAGCCACATTGATATTCATGAGATATATTTGTGGCATCTAATTTTACTACAGTGAAGTACTGCAGGATAGCACTGCCTCTTGTGGTATTGCAAAAGAAAGACTATTTATCCCTCGTGCATATCTGTGCAAACATGCGTACTAAGAAATGTCCTTTGTCAGTGGCAATCTGTTTCTGTTTGTCGAGGCCAAACAGTTAAAGTTGTACTCCAAACTAAATTGGAGCACTTAATCTGTTTTGTTGCTCTCTATTTTTTCCTGTGTTGTTCCCTGCACATTTACGATTAGTCATCAGAGGTTCAAACTGGCTGATCCCTGTGAATGTGGGTGGAATTTGTATCTGTTCTCCAGAACAAGTATTGTATCCATGACTTCAGGAATTATGTAGGACAGCTTTACCATCATGATGTGGTTATACAGCACCATGACCACTTTGATGAAGAATCTTCTTTTCTGTATTTCATATTTTATATTTTAACAGTGAAAAAAAGTCTTTACAAGTTTTCTTTGACTTGGCAAGATATATATATGGTCACACCTCTTGGACAAATATTGCAATATAATGACTTCAACTAAGTTATAAATAGAAAAATGGCTCTTCCGGTTTGTTCAGCTCCACATGTCTTTCAAAGTTGCCTGACCTCCCCTGCGATACTCAACTTGCTGTCTTTTATCCTATTATGATTCCGCCAGCAGGCCCTGATTAGTGTGTGTGGTGGTAACGGACTGATTACATACCAAATGAGTGTAATTCAGCTTTCACCAGGAACACCCTTCAATTACCCTTGAGCTTTCTCTCACAAATGACCAAAACTTAATCTGGGATTCTTTAATGGGGTTGGTTTGCCTAGAATTAAATTTGTCATCATTTAGTTACCTTCAAAGTTCTACAGGTTTGGAACTACATGGGGGTGAGTAAATGACAGCATTTTCATTTATTTATACACATTATTACACATATTACATTAAAACTGATGAGTTGTCTTCTACATGACAGCAGGTGCTTGCACCTGTTCTGTTTGTCACCCACATGGTAGTTTGAGTGAGGAAATTGTCATGCAGAAGACTCATAGAAAACTCATTTTGTTTTCTTAACAATTCTCTTACACGGTAACACAGGTATTGCAATGTTATATAATTGAGACAATATTCCACCAGGTTTGATTTGCATTCAGCAGCAAGATTGCTGTAATCTGTTGATTTGCTGCGATCTATTATGTATGTCAAATTATGGTCCTTAGTAGGCGTATCTTTTAGGTTTTCACTGTGAAGAAAACTATGTTTGTCAGATTTTTCAGACAATTTGAAAATCAGTTCACCGAAAGGCTTCATGCTGTAGCAAATCTTTGATGCAATCATTTTTGTGCATATTACTCTCACAGACGGGTAATTTTATTTAGTCTAATCTCACCGTTGATCAAGGATTAATCCGTCAGAAACTCTCGATAACATCTTTAAATTGTGAATAGCATCATCCAGACCTTGTCACTGGCGGTGAACTTGTTGCTAGGGCCAGCATCATAGGACATTGCTCAAACATTGGGAGTCTTTTTTGGTCTCTGAATAACACTGGAACTCACATAGCTTTGTATCTTTTGTCATGTCAGTGAGGCCATCCAATTTGTAACTCTTTTATTATAAGAATGGAGTAGAATATATAGGATTTTTTGTCTTCATCCTACTCTGTTCTTCTTGTCATGGAATGTATTTGTTGGATTTGTTAGATTGTTATTGTGGCATTTCGTGTTACATTACCATGAAAAGAGAACATAAAATGAATGAAATGAAAATCCACTGTGAGAAAGAATGTGATAATTGCTACCTAGTACCTCGTAATAATGATCTCCTTCAGATGAAATTGATGTGTAGAGTGTACAATTTCCTGCTTAAGATGCTTGAATATTTAAACATTTTGTAAACATAGCCATTTAAGCTTTGCATTGATTTCTAGTTTCGGTAAGGAGTCTGTATTGTTAACACGATTGTATTTACAGGAAATGTAAATACTAATAGTGTATGCAAATATAGTATTAATGGTGTACTATTTATATATATAATATTTAAATTTAATATTATTCACTTTACCTGACAATAAGGTTACATTTTTTAAGTACCCTGAACAATTTTTACAGCCTTTATTAGTCACATTGCATTAATGTTGAATGTTTTAATTCAAACTTCAATATTTAAGTATTAGTATATGTAAATGGTTATTTAATGATGGCTAATGCATTAACTAATGTTAACAAATTCAACATCGTTTAAAGCATATTACACTGAATATGCGTCATAGCTCATGTAGATTTATTTGGCATTTTCCAAATTATTGTAGGTTGGAGCTTTCTGTACTGCTTCTTTCTATCCATTTAAATCAGTTTAGGGGAACTCTAGGATGTCCCTAACATAAAATTAAATTAAGTTAAATTAAATTAACATTAAAAACAATGTCTGTTTTTTTTAATTATTGTTAAATGGGACAATAGACCCCAAAATGAAATGTCTGTCATTTACTCACCTCCATCTCCAAACCTGTATGACTCTGTTTTATTACGTGGAACATAAAAGCAACAAAATTAAACCCTATTGACATTGTATGGCCAAGGTTACCCATCCCCCCCCCCCCCCCCCCAATTTTAATTGAAACATAATTAATCACAATAACAATCAGTGATATCTATTGTCTTAATAATGTTGACCTAATAATCAGCCGCCTAGTTTAACCAATATTAATTACTAAATTGTCTAATTATCCATAAAATATGAATTCAGTACTCACTGTTTTCATCTCTCAGCCTTGAACTCCATTTACAAATCTGGCTCGGTCACACTGTCACCCATCCCAAACCTTTATCTCTATTGTGAACTCTCACCACTCTGGAATCAAGTATCTATGTTGCTTCTTCATCCAGTCATGAGCCTGTGCTTAAATTATATAATCCTCAAAGTTGTAGTAAAATGATGTGCTCGGTTTTTGGATGGTTGTTAGTGCTCAAGGAAGTTGTGACGATTACGCCAAAGTCCATTGTTAAGCATCTCCTTTTCTCTGCGTGGTGGAGGATGATTGGGCAATGCTGCTGCTGCTGCTGCTGCTGTTTCTTTAGATGAATATGTGCTGCTGCCTGTGGATGCACTGACAGACACAGATGTGAATGGCTGGGAGGAGGTCATTCCCTCTGGGCTGGAATGATCGTCATGATTTGGGGCAGTGAACAACAGGCAGACGCCAAGAATGGGAGGAGGAAGAGGAGAAGAGCAGAGGGCTGAACCAAAGCAGAAACAAGGAGATGAAGGTTAGACCGTTCATGCTCACGTTGGAGACAGAGGGGTGTGTGAAAGGGTGGTATGAAACATAATGGAGGTATTAATTACTCTCTTTTGACACAGATAGAGTGGCTGCGAGCAAATAAGTGGGTGGAGATGATCGGTTATCTAGAAATACAGAAGTAAGAGGGTCATTTAATGACTTTTTGTTGTGTCTGTATAGGAGCTACTTTAGCTCAAATCAAAGTAAAATGGTCCTCTAAAATAGTACAACTTACTAAGGTGCCAGGTGAATTGATTTTTTTTTTTTAAATGTTTCTCCCATATATTTTGAGGGAATATAGTTGTTTGTCTGATGTTCAACATGAGGTTATCAAAAATCTTTGGTCATTCCAATATGAAAGTTAACCTTACAGCACAAATTGTTTTTTTCTTCCACTAGCTTCACCGAATGAACAAAAAATAATATAAATAATTGTTTATGCAATTTCATCTACCAGAGCCAAATGACTAGCCTCACCCCAAATTCAGACTCATCAAACTCATCTTTAGTTGAGTCAATGCTACTGCTACTGGAAATAATAGGATTGGAAGTGGAAGTGATATATTTAACATTTACAAATTATGTACTTCTGCATTTAGCTGTTCATATATCCTTGACCATTTTGTTTTTGTTTATTATTATTTATACTGCTCAAAAGTTTGGGGTCAGTAAGATTTTTGTTTTGAAAGAAATTCTATATGCATTAAATTTATCAAAAATCCCATGAACTTATGAATAAATAGCATTTTAAGATACCTTATTTAAAATTGTAATACTATTGAATCACAATATTACTGTTTTTACTTTATTTTTTATCAAATAAATGCGGTCTTGGTGAGCATAAGGGACTTTGTTTAAAACATGACAAAATCAAACCCACTTTTGAATGACAGTGTAATTTATTTATTTATTCATTTATTTTTGCACTTACACTATTTTAAGAGGTTGGCCTTAATGTTTATTTGAAGATGATCCCTCTAATTCTGCTCTCACAGCTGCATAGGTGCAATTAGTTACATCACAGGCCATCAAAGGAAGCCTTGAATGATCAATGAGAAAAAAAAACCAGATTCAATGCACACAGTACAACCATAAAGTTGCAATGGTAAGAGTGCAGGCCGCTCAGGAAATGAGTGACATCGTGCCCTTGCAAGTTGTGTCTCTGTCGATTGAGTACAGATCGACCAATTCAGGGTCATTTCTTTTGACACACTTTCCTTTTTTCAGCCATCATTTTTTTTTTTTTACAATACAGTGCCACAGTGCGATATTCATGTCGCACAGTCAGGTTGACAGGAAATGGCTTATGTTAGATAGTTCCATGTAGGGCAGGATTTCCAGGCCTCCAAGTTTATTGATCATAATGAGATCATAATGGAGGATATGAGCCATATCGCGTACCCTGGAGGAGGACTAATAATGAAGGCCATAGATATACAGTGACACTGCTGTGTTCGTCTGCATCTGTGTGTCTGTCCTAACGTTGTACGTCTCCTCTGGGTCTCAGGTGGCTAGCAGACACAACTCAGCCCTACATGCTACATGCTCGGGTTACACTTGACAGTGAGAGCAGCAAATGAATACTAAATGCTGCCTGAATTTCATGACCTTGTTTAGCTGTGGACTGCACTTCGACCTGTCTGTGTCCCTGCAGAGAAGCGAAGAGATTTTGATTCATTACTAGTGACACTGCACCTGTAGGAAACCTTGCCCCCTCCCAACTTGCTTTCCTATATTTCAGTACCTTGGACCTCCACCTGTGGCCCTGCTGCTGGCAGTTTCACCAGCTGGACCCTCCACAAATGACTGCGCCCTGGTGGGACACAGCTCTCTAGATTGTCTCTCTTTTTCATATTCTTGGCATGCTGATGTTTGTTAAATGCACTTTCTAAGTTCAGTTTTAGTTGGCCTAAAGCAATAATTAAGCTTTTTTTTATTTTACTGTTACTAACCGTTCTGATTTTGTGAATTTGGACAAACACCTAGATAATGTGATTGTAGGCAGCTCGGCTTCGTCCGGCATGTTTGCACTTTAATTAAAATGCAAGTGGAATCAGCGTTGTTGCGCATGCTCTGAAAGGCAAAGGTCATGTACAACGTATTTAAAAAAAATGTTACACAGTTCATACTAAAATCTTAAGCAACACGACTGTTTTCAACATTAATAATAAAATGTTGCTTGAGCAAATCAGCATATTAGAATACTTTCTGAAGGATCATGTGACACTGAAGACTGGGGTAACTGCTGCTGACTATTTAGCTTCACAGGAATAAAATAAATGACAGTAGAAATTTGAAATTGTAATAAATTATATTACACTATTACTGTTTTACTGTATTTTGATAAAAAAAGCAGACTTGGTGAGCATAAGAAACTTCAGAAACATTCTTACCGGCCCCAAACCTTACAACTGAATTAACATTCATTGCCAACTTTATTAATTGAATATGAGTTATGGATTTTGTTTTCTCTGAATCTGAGCCTATTTGATTTAAGTGAAAGTATGCAAACGGGTTGTTGACTCCAGGCTGCTAAGTGTAATCACACAAATCGTGGGGGGTTTTTTTCAGCACAAACTGCTGTTTCTGGAAGGATGCTGCAGGAACCTTCACTTAAATGCTGAGCACCTGCGTTTTTGTGTCTGTGTCTGTAGTCCCCTGCATCAAGCATTGGACAGTAATTATAATGCGGGGGTGTGCGTTTGCACCCACACAGAGTATCAGAATGTCATCTCTGTAATAATGTGTAACAGTAACAACCACTCTGTTAATGACTGTGTGTGTCTCTCTTCACACTCGCTCTCTTCCCTCGCCGCTGTTGTTTCCATAACACCTGTGCGATTTGCATGAGGCCGCTCATTGTTTTAAAGCCATTTTGTATCCTTCAGACACCTTTATGAATGTTGGGACGAGCAACAGTGGCCACCTATTTCTAATCATTTCCATTAGCGTTCCATATCTTTTTATCTGTCCACCATAACTTGTTTGTTTCCTGTGGCGATTGTTCCCTGTTGTCACATCACTGAAATATGGGAGCTTTTTTCAAACCGTATTTACAGGTTAAAGGTTCAAGTGACACTTTTGGATAAATATGGTTGTGTAATAATGCTAGCTTTTGACTATAAATAGCCTGAGTGATCTAATATTTTGTCCCCAATGATTCTGTTTTATAATTCTGCCAGGAAATGGTCCCCTGATTGTCCCTTTGAGTTCATGTATGCCCAGAGATGCATTATTTGGGGCAGTGTTGATATGTGGGGCATGAAGTCCTTTGGCATTTGGTTTGAAGTGGATGTTTTTAATGGATGATGTCATTGAAACACCTCAGTTTATTCCTCTGTAATCTAGATTCTCTTATTATCAGGACTATTATGTATGCCATGTAAATGGTACTCATGTTCACTATAGATTTCCGATTCGATGCATTTCATTTCCGAAAATGAATGTAGTCGTAATTAGACCTGGGCAATAAAACTAAGTAAAAATGTACACCTCAATAGTTGTCAAAATTTGTATGATATTTAATGATCTAGTACAAATGCATTTTTTTTTTAATTTCAGGTCTCTCAATGTTTATAATAAATGTATTATTTTAAGTACTATAAACTAATAGATTTGTTTACTTGATAAAAGTAATAAAAATATATCATAATAAAAGAATACATAATTAAATAATATAAAAATATTATTTTGAGTAATAAAATGCATGTAGCCTATTAAGGTTTTAAAATAGATTTTTTTTCCTTTTGTTAATTCTCACAGAAAACCATATACTGCAATATTATATGAGATGCTTTTATTAATTTCTATAAAATATCTTCCTCTTAAATATTGACATTGCTTTTTTTAGTAGTTTCTGCAGAGGATCATCCTCCCTGAGATGCGTTCCCTCTGTGTTCATCATTGGGAAAAGCATCTCCTTTGATCAAGAGTAGCGCATTGAGTGTTTGATTCATCTCTATGGAAATAAATGACTCTTCTAAATGTCTTATTAAGATGAGCCACAGCTGTCTGCTAACCTGATGATCAGCTCAGCCCATCGTCCCAGCTGCAGTACTGGCCCCACGAGAAAGTGAACACAAACGTTGTTATGTAACTTTGTGTAGCTTTTATGTTTAGCTAAAGGAGAATACTGCTGCTCTTGTAGTGTAGGACGACATCTGCTTTTTGTGGTCTTTCGTTCATTCCATGGCTTGCAGCTAGCGTCACTCGTTACTAGCAGCATCATTCACTTGAGGAGGTGCATCTCCCACTAGTGCCCTGTTCTCACACACACTACTACACCGGACATATGGGGACGTGCATTCACAAATAAATAGGAATTAAATAGATTAATATAGAGCAGTAGGTGTAAACACTGTCTATAACACTGGAAAACTCATTAATCATGAGTCTCAATTCTGTGTCTGATAATCTTTCTTTCTTTCTTTGTCCAATTGAAAAGAAAATGCTTGTATATATATATACACGCACATATTTAAAGCTGCAATCGGTAACTTTTTTGAATTTAAAAATCATATAATCCATTTTCCAAACCGTGTTTTTGTTTTATCCTGAATCACTACAGTACACGGTTATTTTAGACTGGCCACTGCTGAGTAGCCCAGTATCCTCGTGACTCAACATAAATAGAGAAATAACTATTATTATTTGATTTCTGATATATTTAAGATTCAAAATAAGAGTTGATTTGTCACTTTCTGCACCGTTGAAAGCACATGAAGAGATTCACCGCTATAGTACCAGTCATTTTCAATCAAGATTTAAAGTCCCTGTAAAGTCAAAATTAAGTATGTGTTCTGAGTTTGTCACACCACAGAAAAATGTGTAATTAGCCACCCAGCCAAATTTGAATGATAAAAAAGCCGGAAAGTACATAAAATAAGCTTCCAAAATCATGAAAAAATTACCAGATTCTCTGCTCTCAAATGCTGGGCTCCGCTGGCTGCGCTGAAACCACGCCCACTCACGGGAAAGCTGTTGACAGTGATATTAGCTGATTAGCTTTTGGAGACGGGAGGATGAACACTGAGGCGGGAGATCGTCGTTTCGGCCCCGTTCACCAGTAACAGCGGATTATTAGTGAATCCAAGTTGTCTCTGAGGAAAGTTTATAAAACAATCCAGTGTAAAACGATCACTACAGAAGCGGGTGTTGGCAGTGATCCTCAGCTCTTCATCAAGTAGGCTCTCTTTTTGTAGAATTGACTTTACATGGATTTTAACTGAATAGATGTGTTTTATTCCCTGTTTCTGGTTTAGGAAGCTCAGACCACTTTATAAACATGATGATTTGAAGGTTGCACAATAGTTTGTTCAGTATCTGATCAAAACCGAAAGCAGAGCTCAAACTTTTAATGATCTGAAGGAAAACATTTTTATTGTTCACATTTGGCCTCTGTCAGATATCCAAGCAATGTTGCGATGTGTTTTCAAATGTACCAAGTGTGTGAACTGCACAAAAGTCTTTCCTTTCAAGCCTAGACACTAATAGGAAACTCTTGGTGTTCTTCATGGCAGCTATCTTGAAGCGTATAGTAAATAACTGTCATATTGTTTTGAATGTTCAGCTTGAAATGTTTTAATTGCAATCATCACAGTCTGATTTATTTTGATGGTTCGGTTCGTTATGGAGTTGCTTTGTGCTAATTGGCTTAACAATGATTTGCTCAAGAGCCGTGACGACAACGCAAATTAGCAGCTACTTCCAAAAGGCTGTAGCCTCCCTTCATTAAGTGCCATTTAATGACTAACAGTGGATGGCCTGTACTTGTCCACAGCGTTTCATGGTCCTCCTGTCATCTGTGTCCTATTGGGGCCCTTGAAAAAGCAAAGAACACTGGCCAGTTTTGGGTTGGCAGGCTTCATACATGGTGCCACTCTTTGGGAGGAAATGACCTGTGCTTGTATGTGGCTTCCTGTGAGCGGGTCAGAGGGTGCCAACCTGCAGAGAGACAACATCTGCCACACTGACATTGTGCCAGCACTCCACCAGAGTTGCTACTGACAACTCTTCCTTTCACACCAGGCATTTACAAATAAGCTTATTGAGTTCTTTGCTTATTTGTAGATATGTACAATATGCCAACTTTTGGTTATCCATTTCATTTGAAAGTCTAAAAACTGTCCTAAGGGCATTTTTCTAAACTTGTTTTGAAAAAAAAGAAGAAAAACAGTACTTTGGGAAATTAAGAAAAAAGATTTAAAATAGTTAATAAGCCTAATAAATCACTTGAAAAGTGAAAAATGATATCTATTTTGTGCAAAGTACTCTAGTTAACATGAAGAATGAAGAATACAGCATTTATTCTACTAAATGTAGTATGGGATGTGCAAAACGGCCGGCAGATTTTGAAAACCCACAACTCAAAAGGTCCTACCTTCTTTCCTCCAACGCTGACCCTGACTCCACCCATTCGAAGAACATGGACACGCAATCATGCATCTGCAAAACTCAGATGCGCGAGATTGCACTTACGCTCTCTCTCTGTACTGGGAGATGGTTCTCGTTGCAGAACATGAAATACACGGGGAAGAGTCGGAACCAGATCCAACTCCTCCCACTTACATACACCTAAACCTACCCATCTCCACCCGTTGAGTTTTGATCCGACTCCTCCACGTGGATCTCATGTAATACATTGTGGTACTACTGTGTACCAGTGCGACTTTCATTTACTGTGACTGGGTCACGAGCTTTGAGTAAGCACACCAAGAGGAGGGAGGGTGGTACAGCGTTTGCTTGACATTGACTGTCCAATGATTCTAGGTGCTCTTGGAAATGATTGAATGGAGTATTTTGAGTCCTTCCTGTTCCACAAATGATTAAAGGAGCTGTATGTAAGATTGTGGCCAAAACTGGTACTGCAATCAGTTTCAAATTACTGTAGAGTGGTGTATTCCCTCCCCCTCCCCCTGACTCGAGGTTGCCAGATATGCAGAAGGAAACAACATTTTTTTTCTCCCACACATTTGTAGCTGCAGCTGTGGTAACTAGAGCAGAGTTGGCAACCCGAATGCTGCAACACGACTGACTCCGTGATTGGTAGATAGGTGGAGGGTGGAGCATCAGACAAAAACACATGACAGTTGAGGGCTACAACTTAATTTTTTAAATGACAATATCCTGGCCGGATTACTGTTGTCAGTGATATAAGTATTTGAAATGAACATGATTTCTTAACATATCAGGGCCATTTCATGATTATTTGAAATACATTTCTTACATACAGCCCCTTTAAATTGTTTAATTTTTATTTCAGTGCTTCCAACTCAGTGGCTGTAAATGGGTTAGGAAATAGGATTTCAAGTGATTTTGAAAAAAAAAATTAAGAGTTAATTAAGAGCAAAAAATTAAGTTTCCCCAATCTTCTCAAAACTCTGGATTATGATAGAGGGCCATGAGACTTAGACTTGAGTGCAACAATGGAGGCTCTAGACCCTTCCAGAGCTGAGATATCGAAACTCAAAATTTTGACCAGAAAAAAAACGACAGTGTTACCCCTTATGTTTGTTTTCGGGGGGCAAAAAATTAAGTTTCCCCAATCTTCTACAAACTCTGGATTATGATAGAGGGCCATGAGACTTAGACCTGAGTGCAAAAATGGAGGCTCTAGACCCTTCCAGAGCTGAGATATCGAAACTCAAAATTTCACCCAGAAAAAAAACCCGACAGTGTTACCCCTTACGTTTTTTTTCGGGGGGCAAAAAATTAAGTTTCCCCAATCTTCTCAAAACTCTGAATTATGATAGAGGGCCATGAGACTTAGACCTGAGTGCAAAAATGGACGCTCTAGACCCTTCCAGAGCTGAGATATCGAAACTCAAAATTTCACCCAGAAAAAAAAACGACAGTGTTACCCCTTATGTTTTTTTTCTGGGGGGAAAAATTAAGTTTCTCCAATCTTCTCAAAACTCTGAATTATGATAGAGGGCCATGAGACTTAGACCTGAGTGCAAAAATGGAGGCTCTAGACCCTTCCAGAGCTGAGATATCGAAACTCAAAATTTCACTCAGAAAAAAAAAAACGACAGTGTTAAGGCCCGTTCACACTAATCACGATAACTATAAAGGTAACGATAAAGATAACTATACATGCGTCCACACCAACAACGATATTTTTATTCTAAGCACACGTGCGCGCTCATGCCCGCACGCGCGCCCGCACTGAGGTTTCAAAGTAGCGATGACTGCTGCTGCTTTACTTTACAAACAAATATCAAAAGAAAAACAGCCGCTTTTGGGTACACGGTATCCTTAAAAGACGAGAGGAGTTGGGAGCACATCTAAACAGTGAATCTAGCAAGTCTAATATCTTACAGTGGATTTATTTAGCTAACGAAGGCAATGATGGGATAAAAACATCGCCTAGTCAACACCTTTATCGCTGCAACTTCAGCAATGTTGTCAACTAGCGCTGGATAGCCTACCTGAGGTAATTTTGTAACACTATGCTAAACTGCATAATATCTCATTGTGAATACTTCTCACCGTTTATTCCCAGGATATGACCGATTGCTTTCCACATATCCATCTTTTTTATCCTTGAAACGGGGGTTTGACTTGTCAAACAGTGGAGGATTTTTATTTGTACCTCGACGATTAACTTCTCTGCAATGTCATCTGCCATTTTAAATGCGCGAGACCTTTATATTAGAATGGATTCTGATTGGTTGTCAGTGTTTTATCGTTGGACAGCTGGAAAAAAATCGTTCTGAAAGTGATTCCAACGATATCGTTCCTCATATCTTTATCGTTATAGCTGTGGTGTGAACTCTGTTATTCTTTAATATGGAAAACGATTTTTAGAATTATATCTTTATAGTTATCTTTATAGTTATCGTGCTTGGTGTGAACAGGCCTTTACCCCTTATGTTTTTTTTCAGGGGGTGAAAAATTAAGTTTCTCCAATCTTCTTGAAACTCTGGATTCTGATAGAGGGCCACGAGACATGGACCTGGGTGCAAAAATTGAGGCTCTAGACCCTTCCAGAGCTGAGATATTGAAACTCAAAACTTTGACCAGAAAAAAAAATGACAGTGTTACCCCTTATGTTTTTTTTCGGGGGGTGAAAAATTAAGTTTCTCCAATCTTCTCAAAACTCTGGATTCTGATAGAGGGACACGAGACATGGACCTGGGTGCAAAAATTGAGGCTCTAGACCCTTCCAGAGCTGAGATATTGAAACTCAAAATTTTGACCAGAAAAAACAAATGACAGTGTTACCCCTTATGTTTTTTTTTCAGGGGGTGAAAAATTAAGTTTCTCCAATCTTCTTGAAACTCTGGATTCTGTTAGAGGGTCACGAGACATGGACCTGGGTGCAAAAATGGAGGCTCTAGACCCTTCCAGAGCTGAGATATTGAAACTCAAAATTTTGACCAGAAAAAAAAAATGACAGTGTTACCCCTTATGTTTTTTTTCGGGGGGTGAAAAATTAAGTTTCTCCAATCTTCTTGAAACTCTGGATTCTGATAGAGGGCCACGAGACATGGGCCTGGGTGCAAAAATTGAGGCTCTAGACCCTTCCAGAGCTGAGATATTGAAACTCAAAATTTTGACCAGAAAAAAAATGACAGTGTTACCCCTTACGTTTTTTTTCGGGGGGTGAAAAATTAAGTTTCTCAAATCTTCTCAAAACTCTGGATTCTGATAGAGGGCCACGAGACATGGACCTGGGTGCAAAAATTGAGGCTCTAGACCCTTCCAGAGCTGAGATATTGAAACTCAAAATTTTGACCAGAAAAAAAAATGACAGTGTTACCCCTTATGTTTTTTTTCGGGGGGTGAAAAATTAAGTTTCTCCAATCTTCTCGAAACTCTGGATTCTGATAGAGGGTCACGAGACATGGACCTGGGTGCAAAAATTGAGGCTCTAGACCCTTCCAGAGCTGAGATATTGAAACTCAAAATTTTGACCAGAAAAAAAAATGACAGTGTTACCCCTTATGTTTTTTTTCGGGGGGTGAAAAATTAAGTTTCTCCAATCTTCTCGAAACTCTGGATTCTGATAGAGGGTCACGAGACATGGACCTGGGTGCAAAAATTGAGGCTCTAGACCCTTCCAGAGCTGAGATATTGAAACTCAAAATTTTGACCAGAAAAAAAAATGACAGTGTTACCCCTTATGTTTTTTTTCGGGGGGTGAAAAATTAAGTTTCTCCAATCTTCTTGAAACTCTGGATTCTGATAGAGGGCCACGAGACATGGACCTGGGTGCAAAAATTGAGGCTCTAGACCCTTCCAGAGCTGAGATATTGAAACTCAAAATTTTGACCAGAAAAAAAATGACAGTGTTACCCCTTATGTTTTTTTTCGGGGGGTGAAAAATTAAGTTTCTCCAATCTTCTTGAAACTCTGGATTCTGATAGAGGGCCACGAGACATGGACCTGGGTGCAAAAATTGAGGCTCTAGACCCTTCCAGAGCTGAGATATTGAAACTCAAAATTTTGACCAGAAAAAAATGACAGTGTTACCCCTTATGTTTTTTTTCAGGGGGTGAAAAATTAAGTTTCTCCAATCTTCTTGAAACTCTGGATTCTGATAGAGGGCCACGAGACATGGACCTGGGTGCAAAAATTGAGGCTCTAGACCCTTCCAGAGCTGAGATATTGAAACTCAAAATTTTGACCAGAAAAAAAAATGACAGTGTTACCCCTTATGTTTTTTTTTTTCGGGGGGTGAAAAATTAAGTTTCTCCAATCTTCTCGAAACTCTGGATTCTGATAGAGGGTCACGAGACATGGACCTGGGTGCAAAAATTGAGGCTCTAGACCCTTCCAGAGCTGAGATATTGAAACTCAAAATTTTGACCAGAAAAAAAAATGACAGTGTTACCCCTTATGTTTTTTTTCGGGGGGTGAAAAATTAAGTTTCTGCAATCTTCTTGAAACTCTGGATTCTGATAGAGGGCCATGAGACATGGACCTGGGTGCAAAAATTGAGGCTCTAGACCCTTCCAGAGCTGAGATATTGAAACTCAAAATTTTGACCAGAAAAAAAAATGACAGTGTTACCCCTTATGTTTTTTTTCGGGGGGTGAAAAATTAAGTTTCTCCAATCTTCTCTAAACTCTGGATTCTGATAGAGGGTCACGAGACATGGACCTGGGTGCAAAAATTGAGGCTCTAGACCCTTCCAGAGCTGAGATATTGAAACTCCAAATTTTGACCAGAAAAAAATTACAGTGATACCCCTTATGTTTTTTTTTCGGGGGGTGAAAAATTAAGTTTCTCCAATCTTCTCGAAACTCTGGATTCTGATAGAGGGCCACGAGACATGGACCTGGGTGCAAAAATTGAGGCTCTAGACCCTTCCAGAGCTGAGATATTGAAACTCAAAATTTTGACCAGAAAAAAAAAATGACAGTGTTACCCCTTATGTTTTTTTTCGGGGGGTGAAAAATTAAGTTTCTCCAATCTTCTCGAAACTCTGGATTCTGATAGAGGGTCACGAGACATGGACCTGGGTGCAAAAATTGAGGCTCTAGACCCTTCCAGAGCTGAGATATTGAAACTCAAAATTTTGACCAGAAAAAAAAAATGACAGTGTTACCCCTTATGTTTTTTTCGGGGGGTGAAAAATTAAGTTTCTCCAATCTTCTTGAAACTCTGGATTCTGATAGAGGGTCACGAGACATGGACCTGGGTGCAAAAATTGAGGCTCTAGACCCTTCCAGAGCTGAGATATTGAAACTCAAAATTTTGACCAGAAAAAAAAAATGACAGTGTTACCCCTTATGTTTTTTTTCGGGGGGTGAAAAATTAAGTTTCTCCAATCTTCTCTAAACTCTGGATTCTGATAGAGGGTCACGAGACATGGACCTGGGTGCAAAAATTGAGGCTCTAGACCCTTCCAGAGCTGAAATATTGAAACTCAAAATTTTGACCAGAAAAAAAATGACAGTGTTACCCCTTACGTTTTTTTTCAGGTGGTGAAAAATTAAGTTTCTCCAATCTTCTCAAAACTCTGGATTCTGATAGAGGGCCACGAGACATGGACCTGGGTGCAAAAATTGAGGCTCTAGACCCTTCCAGAGCTGAGATATTGAAACTCAAAATTTTGACCAGAAAAAAAAATGACAGTGTTACCCCTTATGTTTTTTTTCGGGGGGTGAAAAATTAAGTTTCTCCAATCTTCTTGAAACTCTGGATTCTGATAGAGGGCCACGAGACATGGAACTGGGTGCAAAAATTGAGGCTCTAGACCCTTCCAGAGCTGAGATATTGAAACTCAAAATTTTGACCAGAAAAAAAAATGACATTGTTACCCCTTATGTTTTTTTTCGGGGGGTGAAAAATTAAGTTTCTCCAATCTTCTCAAAACTCTGGATTCGGATAGAGGGCCACGAGACATGGACCTGGGTGCAAAAATTGAGGCTCTAGACCCTTCCAGAGCTGAGATATTGAAACTCAAAATTTTGACCAGAAAAAAAAAATGACAGTGTTACCCCTTATGTTTTTTTTCGGGGGGTGAAAAATTAAGTTTCTCCAATCTTCTCGAAACTCTGGATTCTGATAGAGGGTCACGAGACATTGACCTGGGTGCAAAAATTGAGGCACTAGACCCTTCCAGAGCTGAGATATTGAAACTCAAAATTTTGACCAGAAAAAAAAATGACAGTGTTACCCCTTATGTTTGTTTTCGGGGGGTGAAAAATTAAGTTTCTCCAATCTTCTCGAAACTCTGGATTCTGATAGAGGGCCACGAGACATGGACCTGGGTGCAAAAATTGAGGCTCTAGACCCTTCCAGAGCTGAGATATTGAAACTCAAAATTTTGACCAGAAAAAAAAATGACAGTGTTACCCCTTATGTTTTTTTTCAGGGGGTGAAAAATTAAGTTTCTCCAATCTTCTTGAAACTCTGGATTCTGATAGAGGGTCACGAGACATGGACCTGGGTGCAAAAATTGAGGCTCTAGACCCTTCCAGAGCTGAGATATTGAAACTCAAAATTTTGACCAGAAAAAAAAAATGACAGTGTTACCCCTTATGTTTTTTTTCGGGGGGTGAAAAATTAAGTTTCTCCAATCTTCTCTAAACTCTGGATTCTGATAGAGGGTCACGAGACATGGACCTGGGTGCAAAAATTGAGGCTCTAGACCCTTCCAGAGCTGAAATATTGAAACTCAAAATTTTGACCAGGAAAAAAAATGACAGTGTTACCCCTTATGTTTTTTTCGGGGGGTGAAAAATTAAGTTTCTCCAATCTTCTCGAAACTCTGGATTCTGATAGAGGGCCACGAGACATGGACCTGGGTGCAAAAATTGAGGCTATAGACCCTTCCAGAGTTGAGATATTGAAACTCCAAATTTTGACCAGAAAAAAAATGACAGTGTTACCCCTTATGTTTTTTTTCGGGGGGTGAAAAATTAAGTTTCTCCAATCTTCTCGAAACTCTGGATTCTGATAGAGGGCCACGAGACATGGACCTGGGTGCAAAAATTGAGGCTCTAGACCCTTCCAGAGCTGAGATATTGAAACTCAAAATTTTGACCAGAAAAAAAAAATGACAGTGTTACCCCTTATGTTTTTTTTCGGGGGGGGGGGGGGGGGGAATTAAGTTTCTCCAATTTTCTCGAAACTCTGGATTCTGATAGAGGGTCACGAGACATGGACCTGGGTGCAAAAATTGAGGCTCTAGACCCTTCCAGAGCTGAGATATTGAAACTCAAAATTTTGACCAGAAAAAAAAATGACAGTGTTACCCCGCCCTTATGTTTTTTTTCGGGGGGTGAAAAATTAAGTTTCTCCAATCTTCTTGAAACTCTGGATTCTGATAGAGGGTTACGAGACATGGACCTGGGTGCAAAAATTGAGGCTCTAGACCCTTCCAGAGCTGAGATATTGAAACTCAAAATTTTAACCAGAAAAAAAAATGACAGTGTTACCCCTTATGCTTTTTTTCGGGGGGTGAAAAATTAAGTTTCTCCAATCTTCTCTAAACTCTGGATTCTGATAGAGGGTCACGAGACATGGACCTGGGTGCAAAAATTGAGGCTCTAGACCCTTCCAGAGCTGAGATATTGAAACTCAAAATTTTGACCAAAAAAAAAAATGACAGTGTTACCCCTTACGTTTTTTTTCGGGGGGTGAAAAATTAAGTTTCTCCAATCTTCTTGAAACTCTGGATTCTGATAGAGGGCCACGAGACATGGACCTGGGTGCAAAAATTGAGGCTCTAGACCCTTCCAGAGCTGAGATATTGAAACTCAAAATTTTGACCAGAAAAAAAAATGACATTGTTACCCCTTATGTTTTTTTTTTTCGGGGGGTGAAAAATTAAGTTTCTCCAATCTTCTTAAAAAATCTGGATTCTGATAGAGGGTCACGAGACATGGACCTGGGTGCAAAAATTGAGGCTCTAGACCCTTCCAGAGCTGAGATATTGAAACTCAAAATTTTGTCCAGAAAAAAAAATGACAGTGTTACCCCTTATGTTTTTTTTCGGGGGGTGAAAAATTAAGTTTCTCCAATCTTCTTGAAACTATGGATTCTGATAGAGAGCCACGAGACATGGACCTGGGTGCAAAAATTGAGGCTCTAGACCCTTCCAGAGCTGAGATATTGAAACTCAAAATTTTGACCAGAAAAAAAAATGACAGTGTTACCCCGCCCTTATGTTTTTTTTCGGGGGGTGAAAAATTAAGTTTCTCCAATCTTCTTGAAACTCTGGATTCTGATAGAGGGTTACGAGACATGGACCTGGGTGCAAAAATTGAGGCTCTAGACCCTTCCAAAGCTGAGATATTGAAACTCAAAATTTTAACCAGAAAAAAAAATGACAGTGTTACCCCTTATGCTTTTTTTCGGGGGGTGAAAAATTAAGTTTCTCCAATCTTCTCTAAACTCTGGATTCTGATAGAGGGTCACGAGACATGGACCTGGGTGCAAAAATTGAGGCTCTAGACCCTTCCAGAGCTGAGATATTGAAACTCAAAATTTTGACCAAAAAAAAAATGACAGTGTTACCCCTTACGTTTTTTTTCGGGGGGTGAAAAATTAAGTTTCTCCAATCTTCTTGAAACTCTGGATTCTGATAGAGGGCCACGAGACATGGACCTGGGTGCAAAAATTGAGGCTCTAGACCCTTCCAGAGCTGAGATATTGAAACTCAAAATTTTGACCAGAAAAAAAAATGACATTGTTACCCCTTATGTTTTTTTTTTCGGGGGGTGAAAAATTAAGTTTCTCCAATCTTCTTAAAAACTCTGGATTCTGATAGAGGGTCACGAGACATGGACCTGGGTGCAAAAATTGAGGCTCTAGACCCTTCCAGAGCTGAGATATTGAAACTCAAAATTTTGTCCAGAAAAAAAAAATGACAGTGTTACCCCTTATGTTTTTTTTCGGGGGGTGAAAAATTAAGTTTCTCCAATCTTCTTGAAACTATGGATTCTGATAGAGGGCCACGAGACATGGACCTGGGTGCAAAAATTGAGGCTCTAGACCCTTCCAGAGCTGAGATATTGAAACTCAAAATTTTGACCAGAAAAAAAAATGACAGTGTTACCCCTTATGTTTTTTTTTCGGGGGGTGAAAAATTAAGTTTCTCCAATCTTCTTGAAACTCTGGATTCTGATAGAGGGCCACGAGACATGGACCTGGGTGCAAAAATTGAGGCTCTAGACCCTTCCAGAGCTGAGATATTGAAACTCAAAATTTTGACCAGAAAAAAAAAATGACAGTGTTACCCCTTATGTTTTTTTTTCGGGGGGTGAAAAATTAAGTTTCTCCAATCTTCTTGAAACTCTGGATTCTGATAGAGGGTCACGAGACATGGACCTGGGTGCAAAAATTGAGGCTTTAGACCCTTCCAGAGCTGAGATATTGAAACTCAAAATTTTGACCAGAAAAAAAAATGACAGTGTTACCCCTTATGTTTTTTTTCGGGGGGTGAAAAATTAAGTTTCTCCAATCTTCTCGAAACTCTGTATTCTGATAGAGGGTCACGAGACATGGACCTGGGTGCAAAAATTGAGGCTCTAGACCCTTCCAGAGCTGAGATATTGAAACTCAAAATTTTGACCAGAAAAAAAAATGACAGTGTTACCCCTTATGTTTTTTTTCGGGGGGTGAAAAATTAAGTTTCTCCAATCTTCTCGAAACTCTGGATTCTGATAGAGGGCCACGAGACATGGACCTGGGTGCAAAAATTGAGGCTCTAGACCCTTCCAGAGCTGAGATATTGAAACTCAAAATTTTGACCAGAAAAAAAAAATTACAGTGTTACCCCTTATGTTTTTTTTCGGGGGGTGAAAAATTAAGTTTCTCCAATCTTCTTGAAACTCTGGATTCTGATAGAGGGCCACGAGACATGGACCTGGGTGCAAAAATTGAGGCTCTAGACCCTTCCAGAGCTGAGATATTGAAACTCAAAATTTTGACCAGAAAAAAAATGACAGTGTTACCCCTTATGTTTTTTTTCGGGGGGTGAAAAATTAAGTTTCTCCAATCTTCTTGAAACTCTGGATTCTGATAGAGGGCCACGAGACATGGACCTGGGTGCAAAAATTGAGGCTCTAGACCCTTCCAGAGCTGAGATATTGAAACTCAAAATTTTGACCAGAAAAAAAAAATGACAGTGTTACCCCTTATGTTTTTTTTTTCGGGGGGTGAAAAATTAAGTTTCTCCAATCTTCTCGAAACTCTGGATTCTGATAGAGGGTCACGAGACATGGACCTGGGTGCAAAAATTGAGGCTCTAGACCCTTCCAGAGCTGAGATATTGAAACTCAAAATTTTGACCAGAAAAAACAATGACAGTGTTACCCCTTATGTTTTTTTTCGGGGGGTGAAAAATTAAGTTTCTCCAATCTTCTTGAAACTCTGGATTCTGATAGAGGGTCACGAGACATGGACCTGGGTGCAAAAATTGAGGCTCTAGACCCTTCCAGAGCTGAGATATTGAAACTCAAAATTTTGACCAGAAAAAAAAAATGACAGTGTTACCCCTTATGTTTTTTTTCGGGGGGTGAAAAATTAAGTTTCTCCAATCTTCTCTAAACTATGGATTCTGATAGAGGGTCACGAGACATGGACCTGGGTGCAAAAATTGAAGCTCTAGACCCTTCCAGAGCTGAAATTTTGAAACTCAAAATTTTGACCAGAAAAAAAATGACAGTGTTACCCCTTACGTTTTTTTTCGGGGGGTGAAAAATTAAGTTTCTCCAATCTTCTCAAAACTCTGGATTCTGATAGAGGGCCACGAGACATGGACCTGGGTGCAAAAATTGAGGCTCTAGACCCTTCTAGAGCTGAGATATTGAAACTCAAAATTTTGACCAGAAAAAAAAATGACAGTGTTACCCCTTATGTTTTTTTTGGGGGGGTGAAAAATTAAGTTTCTCCAATCTTCTCGAAACTCTGGATTCTGATAGAGGGTCACGAGACATGGACCTGGGTGCAAAAATTGAGGCTCTAGACCCTTCCAGAGCTGAGATATTGAAACTCAAAATTTTGACCAGAAAAAAAAATGACAGTGTTACCCCTTATGTTTTTTTTTCAGGTAAAAACTTTGACATCCGATATCTCGGCTCTGGAAGGGTATAGAGCCTCCATTTTTGCGCGCTGGTCGAAGTCTCGTGGCCCTCTGTCAGAATCCAGAGTTTCAAGAAGATCGGAGGGGGTCAAAATTTCGGCCAAAAACGACAGTGTTACCCCTTATGTTTTTTTTTTCAGGTCAAAACTTTGACATCCGATATCTCGGCTCTGGAAGGGTCTAGAGCCTCCATTTTTGCGCGCTGGTCGAAGTCTCGTGGCCCTCTGTCAGAATCCAGAGTTTCAAGAAGATCGGAGGGGGTCAAAATTTCGGCCAAAAACAACAGTGTTACCCCTTATGTTTTTTTTTTTCGGGTCAAAACTTTGACGTCCGATATCTCGGCTCTGGAAGGGTCTAGAGCCTCCATTTTTGCGCGCTGATCGAAGTCTCTTGGCCCTCTGTCAGAATCCAGAGTTTCAAGAAGATCGGAGGGGGTCAAAATTTCGGCCAAAAACGACAGTGTTACCCCTTATGTTTTTTTTCTGGTCAAAACTTTGACATCCGATATCTCGGCTCTGGAAGGGTCTAGAGCCTCCATTTTTGCGCGCTGGTCGAAGTCTCGTGGCCCTCTGTCAGAATCCAGAGTTTCAAGAAGATCGGAGGGGGTCAAAATTTCGGCCAAAAAACGACAGTGTTACCCCTTATGTTTTTTTTTCGAGGTCAAAACTTTGACATCCGATATCTCGGCTCTGGAAGGGTCTAGAGCCTCCATTTTTGCGCGCTGGTCGAAGTCTCGTGGCCCTCTGTCAGAATCCAGAGTTTCAAGAAGATCGGAGGGGGTCAAAATTTCGGCCAAAAACAACAGTGTTACCCCTTATGTTTTTTTTCAGGTCAAAACTTTCACATCCGATATCTCGGCTCTGGAAGGGTCTAGAGCCTCCATTTTTGCACGCTGGTCAAAGTCTCGTGGCCCTCTGTCAGAATCCAGAGTTTCAAGAAGATCGGAGGGGGTCAAAATTTCGGCCAAAAACAACAGTGTTACCCCTTATGTTTTTTTTTCGGGTCAAAACTTTGACATCCGATATCTCGGCTCTGGAAGGGTCTAGAGCCTCCATTTTTGCGCACTGGTCGAAGTCTCGTGGCCCTCTGTCAGAATCCAGAGTTTCAAGAAGATCGGAGGGGGTCAAAATTTCGGCCAAAAACGACAGTGTTACCCCTTATGTTTTTTTTTCAGGTCAAAACTTTGACATCCGATATCTCGGCTCTGGAAGGGTCTAGAGCCTCCATTTTTGCGCGCTGGTCGAAGTCTCGTGGCCCTCTGTCAGAATCCAGAGTTTCAAGAAGATCGGAGGGGGTCAAAATTTCAGCAAAAAACGACAGTGTTACCCCTTATGTTTTTTTTTTCAGGTCAAAAATTTGACATCCGATATCTCGGCTCTGGAAGGGTCTAGAGCCTCCATTTTTGCGCGCTGGTCGAAGTCTCGTGGCCCTCTGTCAGAATCCAGAGTTTCAAGAAGATCGGAGGGGGTCAAAATTTCGGCCAAAAACAACAGTGTTACCCCTTATGTTTTTTTTCAGGTCAAAACTTTCACATCCGATATCTCGGCTCTGGAAGGGTCTAGAGCCTCCATTTTTGCGCGCTGGTCGAAGTCTCGTGGCCCTCTTTCAGAATCCAGAGTTTCAAGAAGATCGGAGGGGGTCAAAATTTCGGCCAAAAACGACAGTGTTACCCCTTATGTTTTTTTTTTCAGGTCAAAACTTTGACATCCGATATCTCGGCTCTGGAAGTGTCTAGAGCCTCCATTTTTGCGCGCTGGTCGAAGTCTCGTGGCCCTCTGTCAGAGTCCAGAGTTTCAAGAAGATCGGAGGGGGTCAATATTTCGGCCAAAAACGACAGTGTTACCCCTTATGTTTTTTTTTCAGGTAAAAACTTTGACATCCGATATCTCGGCTCTGGAAGGGTCTAGAGCCTCCATTTTTGCGCGCTGGTCGAAGTCTTGTGGCCCTCTGTCAGAATCCAGAGTTTCAAGAAGATCGGAGGGGGTCAAAATTTCGGCCAAAAACGACAGTGTTACCCCTTATGTTTTTTTTTCGGGTCAAAACTTTGACATCCGATATCTCGGCTCTGGAATGGTCTAGAGCCTCCATTTTTGTGCGCTGGTCGAAGTCTCGTGGCCCTCTGTCAGAATCCAGAGTTTCAAGAAGATCGGAGGGGGTCAAAATTTCGGCCAAAAACGACAGTGTTACCCCTTATGTTTTTTTTTCAGGTCAAAACTTTGACATCCGATATCTCGGCTCTGGAAGGGTCTAGAGCCTCCATTTTTGCGCGCTGGTCGAAGTCTCGTGGCCCTCTGTCAGAATACAGAGTTTCAAGAAGATCGGAGGGGGTCAAAATTTCGGCCAAAAACAACAGTGTTACCCCTTATGTTTTTTTTTCGGGTCAAAACTTTGACGTCCGATATCTCGGCTCTGGAAGGGTCTAGAGCCTCCATTTTTGCGCGCTGGTCGAAGTCTCGTGGCCCTCTGTCAGAATCCAGAGTTTCAAGAAGATCGGAGGGGGTCAAAATTTCGGCCAAAAACGACAGTGTTACCCCTTATGTTTTTTTTTTTCAGGTCAAATCTTTGACATCCGATATCTCGGCTCTGGAAGGGTCTAGAGCCTCCATTTTTGCGCGCTGGTCGAAGTCTCGTGGCCCTCTGTCAGAATCCAGAGTTTCAAGAAGATCGGAGGGGGTCAAAATTTCGGCCAAAAACGACAGTGTTACCCCTTATGTTTTTTTTCTGGTCAAAACTTTGACATCCGATATCTCGGCTCTGGAAGGGTCTAGAGCCTCCATTTTTGCATGCTGGTCGAAGTCTCGTGGCCCTCTGTCAGAATCCAGAGTTTCAAGAAGATCGGAGGGGGTCAAAATTTCGGCCAAAAACGACAGTGTTACCCCTTATGTTTTTTTTTTCTGGTCAAAACTTTGACATCCGATATCTCGGCTCTGGAAGTGTCTAGAGCCTCCATTTTTGCGCGCTGGTTGAAGTCTCGTGGCCCTCTGTCAGAGTCCAGAGTTTCAAGAAGATCGGAGGGGGTCAATATTTCGGCCAAAAACGACAGTGTTACCCCTTATGTTTTTTTTTCAGGTAAAAACTTTGACATCCGATATCTCGGCTCTGGAAGGGTCTAGAGCCTCCATTTTTGTGCGCTGGTCGAAGTCTTGTGGCCCTCTGTCAGAATCCAGAGTTTCAAGAAGATCGGAGGGGGTCAAAATTTCGGCCAAAAACGACAGTGTTACCCCTTATGTTTTTTTTCGGGTCAAAACTTTGACATCCGATATCTCGGCTCTGGAATGGTCTAGAGCCTCCATTTTTGTGCGCTGGTCGAAGTCTCGTGGCCCTCTGTCAGAATCCAGAGTTTCAAGAAGATCGGAGGGGGTCAAAATTTCGGCCAAAAACGACAGTGTTACCCCTTATGTTTTTTTTTCAGGTAAAAACTTTGACATCCGATATCTCGGCTCTGGAAGGGTCTAGAGCCTCCATTTTTGCGCGCTGGTCGAAGTCTTGTGGCCCTCTGTCAGAATCCAGAGTTTCAAGAAGATCGGAGGGGGTCAAAATTTCGGCCAAAAACGACAGTGTTACCCCTTATGTTTTTTTTTCGGGTCAAAACTTTGACATCCGATATCTCGGCTCTGGAATGGTCTAGAGCCTCCATTTTTGTGCGCTGGTCGAAGTCTCGTGGCCCTCTGTCAGAATCCAGAGTTTCAAGAAGATCGGAGGGGGTCAAAATTTCGGCCAAAAACGACAGTGTTACCCCTTATGTTTTTTTTTTCGGGTCAAAACTTTGACGTCCGATATCTCGGCTCTGGAAGGGTCTAGAGCCTCCATTTTTGCGCGCTGGTCGAAGTCTCGTGGCCCTCTGTCAGAATCCAGAGTTTCAAGAAGATCGGAGGGGGTCAAAATTTCGGCCAAAAACAACAGTGTTACCCCTTATGTTTTTTTTTTCAGGTCAAATCTTTGACATCCGATATCTCGGCTCTGGAAGGGTCTAGAGCCTCCATTTTTGCGCGCTGGTCGAAGTCTCGTGGCCCTCTGTCAGAATCCAGAGTTTCAAGAAGATCGGAGGGGGTCAAAATTTCGGCCAAAAACGACAGTGTTACCCCTTATGTTTTTTTTCTGGTCAAAACTTTGACATCCGATATCTCGGCTCTGGAAGGGTCTAGAGCCTCCATTTTTGCGCGCTGGTCGAAGTCTCGTGGCCCTCTGTCAGAATCCAGAGTTTCAAGAAGATCGGAGGGGGTCAAAATTTCGGCCAAAAACGACAGTGTTACCCCTTATGTTTTTTTTTTCAGGTCAAAACTTTGACATCCGATATCTCGGCTCTGGAAGTGTCTAGAGCCTCCATTTTTGCGCGCTGGTCGAAGTCTCGTGGCCCTCTGTCAGAGTCCAGAGTTTCAAGAAGATCGGAGGGGGTCAATATTTCGGCCAAAAATGACAGTGTTACCCCTTATGTTTTTTTTTCAGGTAAAAACTTTGACATCCGATATCTCGGCTCTGGAAGGGTCTAGAGCCTCAATTTTTGCGCGCTGGTCGAAGTCTTGTGGCCCTCTGTCAGAATCCAGAGTTTCAAGAAGATCGGAGGGGGTCAAAATTTCGGCCAAAAACGACAGTGTTACCCCTTATGTTTTTTTTTCGGGTCAAAACTTTGACATCCGATATCTCGGCTCTGGAATGGTCTAGAGCCTCCATTTTTGTGCGCTGGTCGAAGTCTCGTGGCCCTCTGTCAGAATCCAGAGTTTCAAGAAGATCGGAGGGGGTCAAAATTTCGGCCAAAAACGACAGTGTTACCCCTTATGTTTTTTTTTCAGGTCAAAACTTTGACATCCGATATCTCGGCTCTGGAAGGGTCTAGAGCCTCCATTTTTGCGCGCTGGTCGAAGTCTCGTGGCCCTCTGTCAGAATCCAGAGTTTCAAGAAGATCGGAGGGGGTCAAAATTTCGGCCAAAAACAACAGTGTTACCCCTTATGTTTTTTTTTTCGGGTCAAAACTTTGACGTCCGATATCTTGGCTCTGGAAGGGTCTAGAGCCTCCATTTTTGCGCGCTGGTCGAAGTCTCGTGGCCCTCTGTCAGAATCCAGAGTTTCAAGAAGATCGGAGGGGGTCAAAATTTCGGCCAAAAACGACAGTGTTACCCCTTATGTTTTTTTTTTTCAGGTCAAATCTTTCACATCCGATATCTCGGCTCTGGAAGGGTCTAGAGCCTCCATTTTTGCGCGCTGGTCGAAGTCTCGTGGCCCTCTGTCAGAATCCAGAGTTTCAAGAAGATCGGAGGGGGTCAAAATTTCGGCCAAAAACGACAGTGTTACCCCTTATGTTTTTTTTTTCAGGTCAAAACTTTGACATCCGATATCTCGGCTCTGGAAGGGTCTAGAGCCTCCATTTTTGCGCGCTGGTCGAAGTCTTGTGGCCCTCTGTCAGAATCCAGAGTTTCAAGAAGATCGGAGGGGGTCAAAATTTCGGCCAAAAACGACAGTGTTACCCCTTATGTTTTTTTTTCGGGTCAAAACTTTGACATCCGATATCTCGGCTCTGGAATGGTCTAGAGCCTCCATTTTTGTGCGCTGGTCGAAGTCTCGTGGCCCTCTGTCAGAATCCAGAGTTTCAAGAAGATCGGAGGGGGTCAAAATTTCGGCCAAAAACGACAGTGTTACCCCTTATGTTTTTTTTTCAGGTCAAAACTTTGACATCCGATATCTCGGCTCTGGAAGGGTCTAGAGCCTCCATTTTTGCGCGCTGGTCGAAGTCTCGTGGCCCTCTGTCAGAATCCAGAGTTTCAAGAAGATCGGAGGGGGTCAAAATTTCGGCCAAAAACAACAGTGTTACCCCTTATGTTTTTTTTTTCGGGTCAAAACTTTGACGTCCGATATCTCGGCTCTGGAAGGGTCTAGAGCCTCCATTTTTGCGCGCTGGTCGAAGTCTCGTGGCCCTCTGTCAGAATCCAGAGTTTCAAGAAGATCGGAGGGGGTCAAAATTTCGGCCAAAAACGACAGTGTTACCCCTTATGTTTTTTTTTTCAGGTCAAATCTTTGACATCCGATATCTCGGCTCTGGAAGGGTCTAGAGCCTCCATTTTTGCGCGCTGGTCGAAGTCTCGTGGCCCTCTGTCAGAATCCAGAGTTTCAAGAAGATCGGAGGGGGTCAAAATTTCGGCCAAAAACGACAGTGTTACCCCTTATGTTTTTTTTCTGGTCAAAACTTTGACATCCGATATCTCGGCTCTGGAAGGGTCTAGAGCCTCCATTTTTGCGCGCTGGTCGAAGTCTCGTGGCCCTCTGTCAGAATCCAGAGTTTCAAGAAGATCGGAGGGGGTCAAAATTTCGGCCAAAAACGACAGTGTTACCCCTTATGTTTTTTTTTCAGGTCAAAACTTTGACATCCGATATCTCGGCTGTGGAAGTGTCTAGAGCCTCCATTTTTGCGCGCTGGTCGAAGTCTCGTGGCCCTCTGTCAGAGTCCAGAGTTTCAAGAAGATCGGAGGGGGTCAATATTTCGGCCAAAAACGTCAGTGTTACCCCTTATGTTTTTTTTTCAGGTAAAAACTTTGACATCCGATATCTCGGCTCTGGAAGGGTCTAGAGCCTCCATTTTTGCGCGCTGGTCGAAGTCTTGTGGCCCTCTGTCAGAATCCAGAGTTTCAAGAAGATCGGAGGGGGTCAAAATTTCGGCCAAAAACGACAGTGTTACCCCTTATGTTTTTTTTTCGGGTCAAAACTTTGACATCCGATATCTCGGCTCTGGAATGGTCTAGAGCCTCCATTTTTGTGCGCTGGTCGAAGTCTCGTGGCCCTCTGTCAGAATCCAGAGTTTCAAGAAGATCGGAGGGGGTCAAAATTTCGGCCAAAAACGACAGTGTTACCCCTTATGTTTTTTTTCAGGTCAAAACTTTGACATCCGATATCTCGGCTCTGGAAGGGTCTAGAGCCTCCATTTTTGCGCGCTGGTCGAAGTCTCGTGGCCCTCTGTCAGAATCCAGAGTTTCAAGAAGATCGGAGGGGGTCAAAATTTCGGCCAAAAACAACAGTGTTACCCCTTATGTTTTTTTTTTCGGGTCAAAACTTTGACGTCCGATATCTCGGCTCTGGAAGGGTCTAGAGCCTCCATTTTTGTGCGCTGGTCGAAGTCTCGTGGCCCTCTGTCAGAATCCAGAGTTTCAAGAAGATCGGAGGGGGTCAAAATTTCGGCCAAAAACGACAGTGTTACCCCTTATGTTTTTTTTTTCAGGTCAAATCTTTGACATCCGATATCTCGGCTCTGGAAGGGTCAAGAGCCTCCATTTTTGCGCGCTGGTCGAAGTCTCGTGGCCCTCTGTCAGAATCCAGAGTTTCAAGAAGATCGGAGGGGGTCAAAATTTCGGCCAAAAACGACAGTGTTACCCCTTATGTTTTTTTTTCAGGTCAAAACTTTTACATCCGATATCTCGGCTCTGGAAGGGTCTAGAGCCTCCATTTTTGCGCGCTGGTCGAAGTCTCGTTGCCCTCTGTCAGAATCCAGAGTTTCAAGAAGATCGGAGGGGGTCAAAATTTCGGCAAAAAACGACAGTGTTACCCCTTATGTTTTTTTTTCAGGTCAAAACTTTGACATCCGATATCTCGGCTCTGGAAGTGTCTAGAGCCTCCATTTTTGCGCGCTGGTCGAAGTCTCGTGGCCCTCTGTCAGAGTCCAGAGTTTCAAGAAGATCGGAGGGGGTCAATATTTCGGCCAAAAACGACAGTGTTACCCCTTATGTTTTTTTTTCAGGTAAAAACTTTGACATCCGATATCTCGGCTCTGGAAGGGTCTAGAGCCTCCATTTTTGTGCGCTGGTCGAAGTCTTGTGGCCCTCTGTCAGAATCCAGAGTTTCAAGAAGATCGGAGGGGGTCAAAATTTCGGCCAAAAACGACAGTGTTACCCCTTATGTTTTTTTTCGGGTCAAAACTTTGACATCCGATATCTCGGCTCTGGAATGGTCTAGAGCCTCCATTTTTGTGCGCTGGTCGAAGTCTCGTGGCCCTCTGTCAGAATCCAGAGTTTCAAGAAGATCGGAGGGGGTCAAAATTTCGGCCAAAAACGACAGTGTTACCCCTTATGTTTTTTTTTCAGGTAAAAACTTTGACATCCGATATCTCGGCTCTGGAAGGGTCTAGAGCCTCCATTTTTGCGCGCTGGTCGAAGTCTTGTGGCCCTCTGTCAGAATCCAGAGTTTCAAGAAGATCGGAGGGGGTCAAAATTTCGGCCAAAAACGACAGTGTTACCCCTTATGTTTTTTTTTCGGGTCAAAACTTTGACATCCGATATCTCGGCTCTGGAATGGTCTAGAGCCTCCATTTTTGTGCGCTGGTCGAAGTCTCGTGGCCCTCTGTCAGAATCCAGAGTTTCAAGAAGATCGGAGGGGGTCAAAATTTCGGCCAAAAACGACAGTGTTACCCCTTATGTTTTTTTTTTCGGGTCAAAACTTTGACGTCCGATATCTCGGCTCTGGAAGGGTCTAGAGCCTCCATTTTTGCGCGCTGGTCGAAGTCTCGTGGCCCTCTGTCAGAATCCAGAGTTTCAAGAAGATCGGAGGGGGTCAAAATTTCGGCCAAAAACAACAGTGTTACCCCTTATGTTTTTTTTTTCAGGTCAAATCTTTGACATCCGATATCTCGGCTCTGGAAGGGTCTAGAGCCTCCATTTTTGCGCGCTGGTCGAAGTCTCGTGGCCCTCTGTCAGAATCCAGAGTTTCAAGAAGATCGGAGGGGGTCAAAATTTCGGCCAAAAACGACAGTGTTACCCCTTATGTTTTTTTTCTGGTCAAAACTTTGACATCCGATATCTCGGCTCTGGAAGGGTCTAGAGCCTCCATTTTTGCGCGCTGGTCGAAGTCTCGTGGCCCTCTGTCAGAATCCAGAGTTTCAAGAAGATCGGAGGGGGTCAAAATTTCGGCCAAAAACGACAGTGTTACCCCTTATGTTTTTTTTTTCAGGTCAAAACTTTGACATCCGATATCTCGGCTCTGGAAGTGTCTAGAGCCTCCATTTTTGCGCGCTGGTCGAAGTCTCGTGGCCCTCTGTCAGAGTCCAGAGTTTCAAGAAGATCGGAGGGGGTCAATATTTCGGCCAAAAATGACAGTGTTACCCCTTATGTTTTTTTTTCAGGTAAAAACTTTGACATCCGATATCTCGGCTCTGGAAGGGTCTAGAGCCTCAATTTTTGCGCGCTGGTCGAAGTCTTGTGGCCCTCTGTCAGAATCCAGAGTTTCAAGAAGATCGGAGGGGGTCAAAATTTCGGCCAAAAACGACAGTGTTACCCCTTATGTTTTTTTTTCGGGTCAAAACTTTGACATCCGATATCTCGGCTCTGGAATGGTCTAGAGCCTCCATTTTTGTGCGCTGGTCGAAGTCTCGTGGCCCTCTGTCAGAATCCAGAGTTTCAAGAAGATCGGAGGGGGTCAAAATTTCGGCCAAAAACGACAGTGTTACCCCTTATGTTTTTTTTTCAGGTCAAAACTTTGACATCCGATATCTCGGCTCTGGAAGGGTCTAGAGCCTCCATTTTTGCGCGCTGGTCGAAGTCTCGTGGCCCTCTGTCAGAATCCAGAGTTTCAAGAAGATCGGAGGGGGTCAAAATTTCGGCCAAAAACAACAGTGTTACCCCTTATGTTTTTTTTTTTCGGGTCAAAACTTTGACGTCCGATATCTTGGCTCTGGAAGGGTCTAGAGCCTCCATTTTTGCGCGCTGGTCGAAGTCTCGTGGCCCTCTGTCAGAATCCAGAGTTTCAAGAAGATCGGAGGGGGTCAAAATTTCGGCCAAAAACGACAGTGTTACCCCTTATGTTTTTTTTTTTTCAGGTCAAATCTTTCACATCCGATATCTCGGCTCTGGAAGGGTCTAGAGCCTCCATTTTTGCGCGCTGGTCGAAGTCTCGTGGCCCTCTGTCAGAATCCAGAGTTTCAAGAAGATCGGAGGGGGTCAAAATTTCGGCCAAAAACGACAGTGTTACCCCTTATGTTTTTTTTTTCAGGTCAAAACTTTGACATCCGATATCTCGGCTCTGGAAGGGTCTAGAGCCTCCATTTTTGCGCGCTGGTCGAAGTCTTGTGGCCCTCTGTCAGAATCCAGAGTTTCAAGAAGATCGGAGGGGGTCAAAATTTCGGCCAAAAACGACAGTGTTACCCCTTATGTTTTTTTTTCGGGTCAAAACTTTGACATCCGATATCTCGGCTCTGGAATGGTCTAGAGCCTCCATTTTTGTGCGCTGGTCGAAGTCTCGTGGCCCTCTGTCAGAATCCAGAGTTTCAAGAAGATCGGAGGGGGTCAAAATTTCGGCCAAAAACGACAGTGTTACCCCTTATGTTTTTTTTTCAGGTCAAAACTTTCACATCCGATATCTCGGCTCTGGAAGGGTCTAGAGCCTCCATTTTTGCGCGCTGGTCGAAGTCTCGTGGCCCTCTGTCAGAATCCAGAGTTTCAAGAAGATCGGAGGGGGTCAAAATTTCGGCCAAAAACAACAGTGTTACCCCTTATGTTTTTTTTTTCGGGTCAAAACTTTGACGTCCGATATCTCGGCTCTGGAAGGGTCTAGAGCCTCCATTTTTGCGCGCTGGTCGAAGTCTCGTGGCCCTCTGTCAGAATCCAGAGTTTCAAGAAGATCGGAGGGGGTCAAAATTTCGGCCAAAAACGACAGTGTTACCCCTTATGTTTTTTTTTTCAGGTCAAATCTTTGACATCCGATATCTCGGCTCTGGAAGGGTCTAGAGCCTCCATTTTTGCGCGCTGGTCGAAGTCTCGTGGCCCTCTGTCAGAATCCAGAGTTTCAAGAAGATCGGAGGGGGTCAAAATTTCGGCCAAAAACGACAGTGTTACCCCTTATGTTTTTTTTCTGGTCAAAACTTTGACATCCGATATCTCGGCTCTGGAAGGGTCTAGAGCCTCCATTTTTGCGCGCTGGTCGAAGTCTCGTGGCCCTCTGTCAGAATCCAGAGTTTCAAGAAGATCGGAGGGGGTCAAAATTTCGGCCAAAAACGACAGTGTTACCCCTTATGTTTTTTTTTCAGGTCAAAACTTTGACATCCGATATCTCGGCTGTGGAAGTGTCTAGAGCCTCCATTTTTGCGCGCTGGTCGAAGTCTCGTGGCCCTCTGTCAGAGTCCAGAGTTTCAAGAAGATCGGAGGGGGTCAATATTTCGGCCAAAAACGACAGTGTTACCCCTTATGTTTTTTTTTCAGGTAAAAACTTTGACATCCGATATCTCGGCTCTGGAAGGGTCTAGAGCCTCCATTTTTGCGCGCTGGTCGAAGTCTTGTGGCCCTCTGTCAGAATCCAGAGTTTCAAGAAGATCGGAGGGGGTCAAAATTTCGGCCAAAAACGACAGTGTTACCCCTTATGTTTTTTTTTCGGGTCAAAACTTTGACATCCGATATCTCGGCTCTGGAATGGTCTAGAGCCTCCATTTTTGTGCGCTGGTCGAAGTCTCGTGGCCCTCTGTCAGAATCCAGAGTTTCAAGAAGATCGGAGGGGGTCAAAATTTCGGCCAAAAACGACAGTGTTACCCCTTATGTTTTTTTTCAGGTCAAAACTTTGACATCCGATATCTCGGCTCTGGAAGGGTCTAGAGCCTCCATTTTTGCGCGCTGGTCGAAGTCTCGTGGCCCTCTGTCAGAATCCAGAGTTTCAAGAAGATCGGAGGGGGTCAAAATTTCGGCCAAAAACAACAGTGTTACCCCTTATGTTTTTTTTTTCGGGTCAAAACTTTGACGTCCGATATCTCGGCTCTGGAAGGGTCTAGAGCCTCCATTTTTGTGCGCTGGTCGAAGTCTCGTGGCCCTCTGTCAGAATCCAGAGTTTCAAGAAGATCGGAGGGGGTCAAAATTTCGGCCAAAAACGACAGTGTTACCCCTTATGTTTTTTTTTTCAGGTCAAATCTTTGACATCCGATATCTCGGCTCTGGAAGGGTCAAGAGCCTCCATTTTTGCGCGCTGGTCGAAGTCTCGTGGCCCTCTGTCAGAATCCAGAGTTTCAAGAAGATCGGAGGGGGTCAAAATTTCGGCCAAAAACGACAGTGTTACCCCTTATGTTTTTTTTTCAGGTCAAAACTTTGACATCCGATATCTCGGCTCTGGAAGGGTCTAGAGCCTCCATTTTTGCGCGCTGGTCGAAGTCTCGTTGCCCTCTGTCAGAATCCAGAGTTTCAAGAAGATCGGAGGGGGTCAAAATTTCGGCAAAAAACGACAGTGTTACCCCTTATGTTTTTTTTTCAGGTCAAAACTTTGACATCCGATATCTCGGCTCTGGAAGGGTCTAGAGCCTCCATTTTTGCGCGCTGGTCGAAGTCTCGTGGCCCTCTGTCAGAATCCAGAGTTTCAAGAAGATCGGAGGGGGTCAAAATTTCGGCCAAAAACAACAGTGTTACCCCTTATGTTTTTTTTTTCAGGTCAAAACTTTCACATCCGATATCTCGGCTCTGGAAGGGTCTAGAGCCTCCATTTTTGCGCGCTGGTCGAAGTCTCGTGGCCCTCTGTCAGAATCCAGAGTTTCAAGAAGATCGGAGGGGGTCAAAATTTCGGCCAAAAACGACAGTGTTACCCCTTATGTTTTTTTTTCAGGTCAAAACTTTGACATCCGATATCTCGGCTCTGGAAGTGTCTAGAGCCTCCATTTTTGCGCGCTGGTCGAGGTCTCGTGGCCCTCTGTCAGAGTCCAGAGTTTCAAGAAGATCGGAGGGGGTCAATATTTCGGCCAAAAACGACAGTGTTACCCCTTATGTTTTTTTTTCAGGTAAATACTTTGACATCCGATATCTCGGCTCTGGAAGGGTCTAGAGCCTCCATTTTTGCGCACTGGTCGAAGTCTTGTGGCCCTCTGTCAGAATCCAGAGTTTCAAGAAGATCGGAGGGGGTCAAAATTTCGGCCAAAAACGACAGTGTTACCCCTTATGTTTTTTTTTTCAGGTCAAAACTTTGACATCCGATATCTCGGCTCTGCAAGTGTCTAGAGCCTCCA